>QXDM01000016.1:0-645000 GCA_003730235.1 Pythium guiyangense
AACCCTAAACCCTAAACCTAAACCCTAAACCCTAAACCCTACACCCTAAACCCTAAACCCTAAACCCTAAACCCTAAACCCTAAACCCCTAAACCCTAAACCCTAAACCCTAAACCCTAAACCCTAACCTAACCCTAAACCCTAAACCTAAACCCTAAACCCTAAACCCTAAACCCTAAACCTTTGACACGGTGGCGCGTCACAATCAGCATTCACGATGTTGAAGATTCCCAGCACGAAAATTCGACACGGTCGAAGATTCGCACTGCGAAAATTCTCAGCTGGATCCGTTGGGTACACCACTGGACTCTCTGGGTACACAACTGGATTTTCTGGGTACATTTACCCAAAAATCTTGTTTCAACACACACCCAGTTCTCGAAGACTCAAGCGCACCCACGCACGCAAGTCGAAGATTCGAGAAACCAAGATGCATGAATCTTGCATGTGTAGTGAGTAGTTAGCAGTAGCAGACCAAGCTTCAGCCGGACGCTCACTTCTCAATTTGCCGTCCACTGAAGAAGCCCAAGCGAAAAGACCACCGGAGAGGCCGACCTCCCGACCCTTTGGACAACCAAATACAACCGTTTTTGTCGCGTCAAGCCCGAGTCGCTCAAGTCACAAACCGCTCGGCACCGCTTCGCGCTGCCTCGCGTGTGCACTCACTCCGGCTTCGCCTCCGTTCGTGCCTCAACCCTCAACCCTGAACCAACCAACACGAAGACAATCAAGGATGGACTCGCAAGCATCGCTCGCTAGAAGCCCGCCGCAACTTTCCAAAGACCTCGTCTCGACTGCCATTCTCGAGTACAAGGCTCTGTTGAAGCAAATCGCGTCCAAGACCCGTGCCATCGACAAGCTCGAACACAAGACGCCCAACTCGATCCAGCACAAGATCGACCTGAAGCTCCCCCCAGCCGTTCGTGACGCACGTCCGAACCAGGCAAGCGAGCTCCAGCAACGCTTCAACACCGCCATCGAAGCCTCGCAAGCTACGATGCGCCAAGTGATACTCGAAGCTGCCAAGACCGAGCTCGAGCTGCTGCTCGAGACTCGTAGCAGATTCAAGGTCACGCATGGAAGCAAGCTTTACGAGTACTTCGAGAAAGTATTCGTGCAAGTTCGCCAACTCGTCTGCCCAGATGCCACCATTGAGTTCGCGCCGGTGCTGCCGGACGAATCTCCGGCTCTGTTGCGCACGGCGATTGGCGACTTGAACCGTTCCGTCGCATTCCTGAACGACTCGCTCGACAGGATCGACTACGAGGACGTTCTCGCGACGACTCTTCGAGAGCAGCGCCAAACGGAACGCCAAGCCCAACGGGCTTCGGCAGACGCTATGGAGCTCGAGACTTCGAATGAAGTTCTCGTCGCCGCTCTTGTGAAACAAGAAGTCGCGAAGAAGACAAGCTCGCTCAACAAGGAGATCAATCAACTACGTGCGGCGTTAAACGCCAGCGCCAACCGACTTGGAGCCCGGAACGGCGCAAACACGAAGAAAGTGCTCCAAACAACGGAGACACCGTCACAACAAACAAGTCGAAGCGGTGGAGGAAGAGCCCGAGAACAACCGCTCGGAAGAAGCGCCAACAACTCCACCAGAAGCAACAGAGGAAGGCAGCAAGACAAGCGAAGCGCAAAGCCAAGATCCCAGCGGAAGTCCGGCAACTAAGGGAGGAGTTCCAATTTCACCCCGACCGCCCGACATTCAAAAACGCTCTCGCCATCTTCGCTCTTCGAAGCGTCCGAGAAGTGGATGACGAGGTCTCAAACCTCGCTTTCCACGACCTGACGTCTTCACCTGCCAACCTACCTGCTACTCTCAAGCGACTGTTGGGACTGAACCTCAACTTCTGTCCCACACCGCGACGCATTTCGACTACCGACCTCCTGCAACGGCTGCCAGACTTCGCTCGTTCGCTCCGACTCCGGTACCTCTTCCGGAACAAGAACGACACGACATTCACGAAGACTTCAATCTACGTGAAGAACGAAGGCTTTCAGCCACCCCCATGCCCACCTGCGATCGAAGCAACGCTACGCACCATCGAACAGCGACTCCAAAGCTCGACATGGGTAACCAAGCGACGCTTCAACATGACCAAGACCCAACGGGACTTGCTCAAGACCCTCATGTTCCGACACGACATCAAGGTGCTGCTGACCGACAAGAACCTCGGGCCAGCCATCATGACGTCAACGCAGTACATCGACTTTTGTCTCGATCACCTCCAAGACACAACGACGTACCGGAGCATCCAAGCGCCTCCAGAAGCCATCCTGAAGCTGCTGAAGAGTACCGTCAGGAAGTACTACCAACGCATCTTTCAGCAACACGGCTACGACATGGACTGGAAGGACACGGCGATCATCTGCCACCAGATCGACTCAAGGACAGTCAACGTGTTCTACGCGTTGGCCAAGATCCACAAGCCTCAGCTCGCACTGAGACCGATTGTCTCAAATGCGAATGGAGTGCTCCTCGGACTCTCCAAGTGGCTCGACTACCAGCTCCAGCCACTGCTGAAGACTTCGGCATCATACTTGAAGAACTCGGATCAGATCCTGACCGACTTCGCCGACCTCCAAGTCACGTCGCAAGACGAGATCCTCACGTTCGACGTCGTCTCGCTATACACAAGTATACCGATCGACTACGCACTCGAAACGTTTGCCAAGATCCTCGACGACCATCGATGGAAGACTGCCATCCTGGAAGGACTGCGCCTCATACTGAGGTTCAACTACTTCCAGTTCGGCGACACGATGTGGCACCAAGTCACAGGAACCGCAATGGGTACTCCTGTTGCACCAGCTTTTGCCTCGCTGTACCTTGCGTACTTTGAGAGCCAGCTGACACCAGAGTTCCAAGCGTCCCTCGTGTACTTCCGCCGATACATCGACGATGGATTGATCATCTGGCGCCCCCGAACGGAAGATCCTTTTGCACTCAAAAGGTTCTTCGCCAAGTTCACGCGTCTGTCAAGGCTCAAGTTCACACACGAACGAAGCTTGACCGAAGCGCCGTTTCTCGATCTCTGGATCATCAAGACCGAGGACGGACTTCGAACCAAGACGCACCAGAAAGCGCTCAACCTGTACCTCTACCTGCCAGCAGCCAGCGCACACCCACCTGGCGTGCTCAAGGGTTTGATCTACGGGCTCGTGAAGAAATACGCAATGCAGAACCCAGACCCGAACGACTTCAAGTCGATCGTCAATCTGCTTCTGCAACGACTGCAAAGTCGAGGCTATCGAGCCGCGCAATTGCTACCGATCTTCCGAGCTGCGCTGGAGGAAACAAGAGCACCAAGACCGCGGACATCCAAGGTCTTCTTCAAAGTTCCCTACGATCCGAATGGACCGTCTGGCTCGGAACTGAAGAGACTCCTTGACGTCCAAGCACTCGAAACCGAAACAAAAAAGTTCGGCATCGACCAAATCAGCCTCTGCTACTTGAAGCCTCCGACGCTCAAGCGCAAGCTATGCCCAACGAGACTACCACCGACATTCTCCCCATCGCCTGCAGACCGCCTCGCACGTCGATCAAGAAAACGAAAGCGATCGGAATGTACAGAAGACGGGGGTAAACCCTAAACCCTTTGACACGGTGGCGCGTCACAATCAGCATTCACGATGTTGAAGATTCCCAGCACGAAAATTCGACACGGTCGAAGATTCGCACTGCGAAAATTCTCAGCTGGATCCGTTGGGTACACCACTGGACTCTCTGGGTACACAACTGGATTTTCTGGGTACATTTACCCAAAAATCTTGTTTCAACACACACCCAGTTCTCGAAGACTCAAGCGCACCCACGCACGCAAGTCGAAGATTCGAGAAACCAAGATGCATGAATCTTGCATGTGTAGTGAGTAGTTAGCAGTAGCAGACCAAGCTTCAGCCGGACGCTCACTTCTCAATTTGCCGTCCACTGAAGAAGCCCAAGCGAAAGGACCACCGGAGAGGCCGACCTCCCGACCCTTTGGACAACCAAATACAACCGTTTTTGTCGCGTCAAGCCCGAGTCGCTCCAGTCACAAACCGCTCGGCACCGCTTCGCGCTGCCTCGCGTGTGCACTCACTCCGGCTTCGCCTCCGTTCGTGCCTCAACCCTAAACCCTAAACCCTAGAAAAAGTACGAGCAGATGCGCCCGCGGCTCGCCAGCGACGCGAAAGTCGTGAACGACCCGGAGCTCGAGGCTGACATCGTGAAGATCATCACTGGCGCGCGTTTGAACGTACGTGAGCAAGATGCGTGTCACGGGAGTGTTCTCCGTGACGTAGCTTACACGTGGTCTTACGAGGAAGCGATGTGGTGAAGCGCAGAGGGACTGCGCTGAACTCGGTATTTTCAACTCTGAGGTTTTTGTATTGAGATCATGCATAGTGATGAAAGTGAGGGAGCTAACCTAATTAGTGAGCCCACTGATGGGACGACCATGGTCGTCAGAAATCAGGTTGAGCCACTAAATGGGTGTCTGCTGTGCTACTTCGTACTTAGCACAGCAGCCCCGTTACACCATCCCCCACACAAGCTTGCAGACACGCAAGCAAAAGGAAGCAAAAGCACACAAGAAGAAGCAACACGACGCGCACACGAGGCGCGACGCAGCGAGCGAGAAGAGCAACGAACACGAAGACCATGCAGCGCGGCACTGAGAGCCGCGCTATCTGCAAGACCTGCGACCAGCCGATGCCAAGCGCGAGCGTGATCGCAGCGACGACGACATACGCCGACGCGCTTCGCCGACTGTCGCTGTACGACTGCAGCGGCGTGCGGGACTCGCCAGGCGACGAGGCACTCGCCGACATGTGGCGTCGATGGCGCCAGTCGCGCGGCAAGCCGATCACGACGACCGGCAACGTGACGAAGGAGGCGCTTGACGAGTCGTGGACGCGCTTCGTTGCACGCTGGAACCTGGAGCCAAACATGGCGCTCGAGCTCGAGCGCCGCGAGGGACAGCACGAGCGCTACCATCTGGGCGACCTCGCCGAGCGCGTGTGCTCGGCGTCGTGGGACGCAGACCGGCCGTGTTGCTTCGTTCACGTCGTGGCGTACTGTCGCATCTGCAACAACCGCGAGAAGCCGACGCTCGAGCAGTGGGAGGCGATGCTCGCGGAGTATCCGCTCGACGAAGACGAGAAGGCTCTCCTCGCCCAGTATCGACGCGCGCTTGCGGCGTCTCGCCACCACGTCGCTCGCACGCGCGCGCTCTCGCTCTCGCTCATCGTCTCCGTCTCGTCGCGCGCCAAGCGCGCGTTCTTTGTCTCGAGGGCGCAGCCCGCGCGCTCCCCCCAGCGCGCGTATCCGGGCAGCGCGCGCTTCGCGCGCTCGCAGGAGAGGCATGTGGCGTGGCAAGAGCCGAGACGATCGCGTTCACGCTCTCGGTCGCGTGGTCGCGCGCGCGCGCCGTCGCGTTGGCGCGAGCAGCAGCAGCAGCAGCAGCAGTGGCGGCCTCGTACGCCATCACCAAGTCGGGAACGTCTTCGAGGAGAGTGGCGCGAGGCTCCCACGAGTCGCTGGCCGAGTCAAAGCCAAGCCAGCGGACACGATACTCGCGGCGACTGGCACCGCGACCACGGTCGCGGTGTTCAAGCAGACGATCGACGATCCAGCGCGGGTGACCCGCGCTGTCAACAAGCGGCGGCGGACCATCGCGGCGGAACGTGGCGCGACGGAACGTGGCGCGACGAGACGACAGTCGCGCCTGTGCCTGATCGGCTGGAGATGGTGTCGCACGACGCCGACGTTGCTCTGAGCCGAGCGGACGACGCGATCGCAGAGACGGACCGGCTCGACTCCGAGGTTGCTGCGCTGAAGGCGCAGCTGGCGAAGGTCGTTCAAGCGAACGAGGCTCTTCGCGCGGACAATCGGGCGTTCCGCGCGGGTCAGACGCCGCCAAGCGCTTTGACGAAGCCGCGTCCTCGTCACGTCGGGTCGCGCTTCGAACCTGGCGTGGCGGCACGTCCGTCGGAACCGTAGCAGCCACGTAGCGCTTTAAGCGCCCGACATAAAAGGTCGGGTGCACCTTCAATGCACTTGGCATATCCAGAGTGTACGCCTCGCCTTTGCGTCGTGTGATCGTGAACGGGCCGATGAAGCGCGGTGCGAGCTTGGTCGCACCAAGGTTCGTGACAGAACCAGGTGCAATGCCGGATGCCGATAACAAAACACGGTCACCGACCGCGAATTCCTCGGAATTCTTGCGCCCGCGCTGGTCGGCTGCTGTTTTCTGCCGATCGACTGCTGCAGCGATTGCATCGCGCACAAAGCGCGCGATTGACTCGCGCTTTTGGACGAACTCGAGCACACGATCGTCGCCGATTGAAGACACAGGCGTGGATGGCTTGCCCGCGCCGGCGCGAGTGGTGATGGCGATCGCGCGTCGTGATGGCGCGATAAGCGCCGCGTTGGCCCAACTTGTCGCCTCTGTTGGAGTCATCACGACTGCGCAGTGCGACGACCTGTTGGAGCGCGAGCTCGCCTCCGAAGATGCTGGAAGAGCGACGCATGACACCGACGCGCTCGGTGTCCCTCCCCCCTCAAGAAAGCCGTCGTCGTCAAAGCCAAGAACCGCGGGAACGCGCGGGTGACGCGCGTTGTTGATGAAGAACGGCGTGTGACCGGTCGACTCGTGCACTGCGTTGTTGATCGCGAACTCGACCATCGGCAACAGCGCGCTCCACGACGTGTACGACGACGCGTAACTGCGCAGCACATCTTCGACGACTCGGTTGACGCGCTCAGTCTGCCCGTCGGTCTCCGGGTGCGACGCGGTCGACATGAGCAACCGCGTCCCGAGCAGCTGGAAGAGGCGGTCCCAGAACACTGCCGTGAAGCGCGGGTCGCGGTCAGAGACGATCGACGTCGGCATGCCATGGTGCCGATACACCATGGCGAGGAAGAGCTCAGCTGTCTCCTGCGCGATGACGCCGACCGCGACTGGTGCAAGGTGTGTCATCTTGCTGAAGCGATCGACAACCACGAAAATGCCCGTGCGACCAGCGTGATCCCGAGGAAGTCCGAAGATGAAGTCCATGCTCACGGATCGCCAGGCATCCGCGGCGATTGGGAGAGGCTGCAACGGGGCTTGCGACGACTGCGAGGGCTTCACGCGCTGGCACGTCTCGCACGACCGGACCCACTTGCGCACCCACTTGTACATGTGCGGCCAGTAAAAGTCGCGCGCAAGAGCGAGATACGTCTTCTCGCGGCCAAGATGGCCGCCAGACGCAGCGTCGTGGTATTCGTGCAAGATGCGAGCGCGCAAGTCGTCGTCGAGTGGTACGACGACTCGAGGGCTATCGAAGCGGTCGATCTGGTACTTGAGCAAGTCGCCGGAAACCGAGAAGCGCGGCGCCTGGCTCCGCGCTGAAGGAGCGAGAAGCTGCAGCGTCGATTTGGACGGTTCTCTGCAGTACCTGAGCATGGCGGCGCACGACGGGTCGCGGGAGTACGCCGCAACGATCTCGTCTCGCAGCGGGCTCACAGCAGTTGACGCCGTCGCGCTTATGCCGAGCGCGACACACGCATTGCACTCGTCGTCATCGTCGTCGTCGGCGGCGTGGCGCGGCGAGTTGGGTCGCGGGTCGTAGTCCGGACGCCGCGACAACGCGTCAGCGATGATGTTCGTCGAACCGGGCTTGTAGAAGACGACGAAGTTGTACTCGGCGAAGAACGACAGCCAGCGCGCCATGCGCTGGCTCAAATGCGGCGACTTTGTCGCGGTTCGAAGAGACGCGTGGTCGGTGTAGATCGCGAACGTCTGCTCACCCAGCAGATACACGCGGAACTTCACCAACGCGTAGCGCATCGCGAGCAGCTCCTTGTCGTGCACAGGGTAGTTGCGCTCAGCGGGCTTCAGCTGTCGCGACTGGAAGCTGATGACGCGCTCTCGTCCCTCAGCGTCATGCTGCATGAGCGCGCAGCCGATCGCGAAGTCGCTCGCGTCGCAAACGACGTGGAACTCCTTCGTGTGATCCGCCAGTGCAAGAACCGGCGCGGAGGAGAGCCGCGACTTGACGTCGTCAAACGCTGTCTGGTGCTCGCGACGCCACACCCACGTGGCGTCTTTCTTCAACAACTGCGAGAGCGGGAAGATCGCGGACGCGAAGTCTTTCGCGTAGTGGTGAAGGTAGTTCGCAAGCCCAAGCCACTGCCGGAGCTCCTTTTGGTCGCGAGGTACCGGCCACGCGACGATCGACGCAACTTTCTCAGGATCAGCGCGGACACCTTCCGCGCTCACGTAGCTGCCGAGCACCGGGATCTCGGGAGCGCAGAAGATGCACTTCTTCAAGTTCGCGTACAGCTTGTTCTCGCGCATGGCTTCGAAGACCTTCCGCAAGTGCCCGAGATGGACATCCAGATCTGTCGCGCCCTCGGTGGCGCGACTGTGCACGAAGATGTCGTCAAAGTAGCTCGGGGCAAAGTCGCGCAGCGGGCGAAGCACGTGCGACACCATGCGGTTGAACGTGGCAGGGGCGTTTTTCAGCCCTTGCGGCATCACCAGCCACTCCCAGAGCATGCCGCTGGGAGTACTGACTGCCGTCAGCGGAACATCGGACTCGCGCATGAGGATCTGATAGAAGCCGTCGGTGAGATCGATGGTACTGAAGATCGTGCTGCCAGACATGGTGTCGAGGACCATGTCCTTGCGCGGGATCGGCGTCTGTGCTGGGATCGTCGCGTCGTTGAGCTTGTTGAACGCGTGGACGATGCGCCAGCCTCCAGTCGCCTTCTTTACGCAGAACGTTGGACTCGAGTGCGGCGACGTCGATTCGCGTACATGCCCGGCGGCTCGCCGGCCTTCGAAGAACGCGTCGATCGCTTCGACTTGGTCGCGCGGCAGCGGCCATTGCCGCGTCACGCAGTACTTTGTTCCAGGCACGAGGTCGATCTCGTGGCGTACGCCCCTGTCCGCCGGGAGCACCGGCGGGATCTTGTCGGGGAAAACGTCGGAGAACTCGCGGGCGAGGTCCAAGACTGGGTTCCCAGATGCTTCGAGCTCGTCCCACGACTGCGCAGCGTAGCGTTCTTCGCGAGCGGACTTCGGCTCTGCTCCAGCAGGGCGCTCGCTGCCAACGAGCGCCGGATCCGCAGGGTCGATCACGACGGCGCAAAGCTGTTCGACGCGACCGAGTTTGATCTCGCTGAGCATGTTCTTCCAAGACATCACAGGCAGCCGAGTAAGCTCGGTTGCTTCGCGAGGCGGACTCGTGATCTTCATGTCGTGGCGCGGCGGGCCGTGACCAGTCATGTTGATGACGTGGATCGTGTCGTACGTCGGCGCCGGCGCAGAGGGCCAAGCCGGTGCGCGTGGGTGACTCTCTTGGCGCTGGGGAATTGGAGCGCGAGCCACTGCTCGCGCTTTTCCGACTTCTGCACGATTGGGCGCCGTTCTGCTTCTCGCCGCAGATGCCGCTGCCTTCCTGCGGCTCACAGTGACCCACTCGCCATCGGCGTTCGCTTGTCGCGTCGGCGTGGCGCACGGTGCTTTGCAACAAA
Organism: Pythium guiyangense; assembly: GCA_003730235.1. Lineage (NCBI taxonomy): Eukaryota > Oomycota > Peronosporomycetes > Pythiales > Pythiaceae > Pythium > Pythium guiyangense. The sequence goes on from QXDM01000016.1 coordinate 9,509, forward strand.
CCGAGCATGAAGGGCCATCGCTCTCTTCATGCGAGTTGAGCGTCGTGGAGTCGGGGTCCACGACTGTGACGTGCGGCCAGGCGCTTGCGCTGTCGCTCAGGTGGGCGAGAACACCGCCGATGTCGATGTCGCGCGGCTTTACTGTGCGACTCAGCCAGTCGATGTCAGGCCTGTGGCGCGCAAGCCACGGCATTCCAAAGATGCAGTCGAACGAGCCGCCAAGATCGACAACGAGGAATGAGTCGCTACTCTTGAACCCGTCGAACTCGTACTCGAACTCGACCGATCGCCGCGGTAGTGACCGCGGTTCGCCGTCTGCAAACTTGACTACCATCGCGCCTGGTTGCTCGCGGGCACGCAGCCGCGAGGGCAGGAGTTGCAGCGCCTCGGCTCGTACAAAGTTGTTTGTCGCGCCTGAGTCTACAAGGGCGCGAAGGGATCGCTTCGCGCCAGCGACGTGCAAACTGAGTACGATCAGCCGCTTGTCGCTGCTCGAGGTGGTGGCAAAGAGCTGCGCATGAAGCGCAGCAGTGGTGGGGCTAGCAGAAGGTGACGCCACCGGAGGCACGTTCCGCTGGATGAGCCCAGTAGGTCGCCCTGCACCTACTGGGAGCCCGCGTTTTTTGCATGCGCGGGCTGCTCGGTCTCGTCTTCAACCTCAACAGTAGCAAGTACCGGAGCTGGCGCGCGGCATACTGCCGCGCGGTGACCGACCTTGCGGCAGCGGAAGCAGATGAGCTGCTTGTTGCTTGTTCCGCCGCGGCGACTGCCGTTGCTGTTACCAGAGCCTGTACGTGGCGGAGTCGCTTCGTGCTCGATTGCGTCAATCTCCATCGGTTCGGCGCTGTTGTCAGCTCGCGGGGCGACGGCGTGATGGCCCCGCGAGGCGGATACGCTGAAGTCTTCGCGGATCGCGATCGCAAAAGCCTCTTCGAGCGACGCCGGAGGCTTCCGGGTCAAGTAGAGGCGCTGGTGACCAGCGTTCAAGCCGGAAATGAAGACATGGACTTGGGTCGCCATGTCGATCGGAGACGAAGTGACGCATGAGACGAGGTGACGAGCACGTTGCACGTAGTCGCGCATGGACGCGCGACCTTGCTTGAGTGCGAGGAACGCAGCGCGATGATGCATCTCGTCTTGAGGCGGCTCGAACGCGAGTCGCAGATCGCTCTTCAGCGCGTCGAGCGTCGGGAAGCAGTTCGGGTCGGCGACAAGCCGGCCCAAAGCCCACTCCTTTGCGCGGCCACCGAGCTTGGACAGGAGGAAGTGGGTGCGTGACAGCTCGGAGGTGAGCTGTCGCGCGTGGATGGCGATATCGATCTCACAAAGCCAGCGGTTCAAAGCGAGCCGGTTTGGGCCTTCGCCGTTGTAGCTTGTGACGTCGAGCTTGACGACGTCGCCCCTTGTTGATGCCGCGGGAGTTGAGCCTCGCCGACGCGCGTCGGCGAGTTCGCGGACCATGAACTCTTGTGCAGCGGCACGTTGGTGCTCCTGCGACATCGCGGACAGCATCGCTGCGACGGCCGTCAGGCCGGACACGTCAGCGAGGCGGCGTAGCGCGTCCCACTCGTACGGAGTCAGGTGCGCGAAGTCGCTGTAGTTGAGCGACGTTCCGTTGTCGCCTTCGATTGGGAGCGTGCTCATCTTGGTCGTTAGACGGACTACGAAGTGCTACCAGGTGTCACGGGAGTGTTCTCCGTGACGTAGCTTACACGTGGTCTTACGAGGAAGCGATGTGGTGAAGCGCAGAGGGACTGCGCTGAACTCGGTATTTTCAACTCTGAGGTTTTTGTATTGAGATCATGCATAGTGATGAAAGTGAGGGAGCTAACCTAATTAGTGAGCCCACTGATGGGACGACCATGGTCGTCAGAAATCAGGTTGAGCCACTAAATGGGTGTCTGCTGTGCTACTTCGTACTTAGCACAGCAGCCCCGTTACAATGCGTGCTCGAGATTCAAGGCACAATCAGCCTCTCCAGTTGTCTCAGACGGCACCGAGTCGCTGCTGTCGTCTGCATTCAAGGCAGCGCCCTAGACGTCGAAATACACGCCTCTCTCCTGGATCCCGCCGACGAGTGCGAGCGCTTATTCTCGCGAGCGAAGCATGTGTACACATACAGCAGGCAGAGTATGTCAGCTGGCTCGTTTGAGGTGCTAATGTTCTTAGCTTACAACAGAGACTGCTGGGATGTGCTGAGTGTGGCGGCTTCTCGTCTGAGTATGCGCCAAAACGCGACTGCATAATGCAATTATTATTCTGTCCACCATATTTCGTGCGAATATATTTTGCATTGTATTTTGGTCATGATCATCGGTAGTGTTTAGTCGTGCTTGACACACGCACAGCGACAGATAGATGCTCGACGAGCTCCTTGACATGAACGTCAACAGCACCATGCGCGGCGTGGTATACGATGACGATGCTCGTGCACATCTGGGAGCACCACGGATGACTTGGACGACCGCGACGGCGTCACAACCAAGCACGACCGACTGCAACAACCACAGTGTCAGCAACAGCGACCATGCCAGCCGCGACACAAAGACAACAGCGACAGCATCGTACGAGAGATTGGCAGTCAGTACCTTCAATGGCACACGCAGCACCTGATCCAGCCCTACGGACAACACCAACTGCGCTGCAACTTCAGCGCACTGATCTCCCAAAGTCGCTTCTGTACTCGCTGCTCTCGCGTCATGAAGACGCTTCATCACACTACGAACTCGAGTGACAGCAGTGATCTGGCACTGAGCGCGCCAGAGCGCATCACGGCTTCACTCGCAGCTGCCGACGCAGTTGCTCAGTGTGCGACCGCCACGCTTATCTCCTCTCGCGCTCACGCTCTACATGTATAGCTCTCTGTATGCATTCCGCTTCACTAGCTAGCCTTGATCGCGGCAGCCCAACGGCCGCCGCTTCGATCAATACAGTTGTGAATCTGTGCGGCGACCATCTGTCCCAGATCACTACTCACGGCCTCTCGAGCACGCGCATGCGTGTGCCTGACGCGTGCCAGACGCGTGTCTCGATCAAGCGGCACATGCATGTTGTAGGAAGCAGTAGGAGCAAAAGAGACACGAGCGCTCCCATGAATGACACTTTGCATCTTTCCAAGCACTAGCACAACCAGCATCAACAGCAGCAGCACCGGTGCCGCCAAGCAAGGCGGGGGCACTACCAGCAGACGTCACAAAGAATTCTTTTGACAGAGAACAAGCATGCCAGGGTATGGCGCTGAGGACGTCGAGATGACGGTACCTTAGCCCATCTGCGAGTTCGTCCAAGCCCCACGACTCTGCGAGTGGAGCCAGCAAGCCTTCGTGCGGTTCGCTCGCGAGCGCACGCTCTACGAAACCAAGATGGCCGAGCGTTGCCGGGCCACGGGCGAGGCAGTCAGCACCGTCACCTGCAGTCTCAAGAGCTCGCTGAAACCGCGCGTATTGGACCACCTAGCGTACTATACGCTGCGCAAGGACCCGGCCGCGGTGTCGGACGTCGACATCCGCCGGCTGGTGGAAGAGAAGCTCGGGCGTGTCGTGAACGATCACGTCCCCGACATCGTTCCGCTCTTCAAAGAGCGCTTGAGCATGGACTTGCAGCAAGCCGACATTGAAGCACGCGTCGCGAGCTACTACATGGACTTTGACACGCTCGTCGACGAGAACGGCTTGACGGCCATGATGGGCCGAGGGCCGACGGGAACTGAAGCAGGGCGACAGCGCATGAAGCTCCGATGCAAGATTTTGATGATGAACCTCCAGCCAGAGGTTCTGCGCGTCGAGATCGCGCGCCTGGCCGATTTGACGAATCGACATGTGCGAGCCGACGACATCGCACTGCACAATCTTGTCGTCGAGCGAGCGACTCGCCAACAGCAAGCGCACCTGATGAGCGGCGAGGTCCACAGCACTGCTGCACCGCGTCAGAGCGGACAGCGTGGTGACAAGAAGCAAGCAACAATAGCGAACGCAAAGCATGGGCTAGCACCTCGCACGCAACAAGCACCAAGTTCCGCAGCAGCAGCAGCTCCGCCGGCGCCTTGCTCAGGTTGCTGGGTGTGCAAGGGCGACCACTGGCTTCGTGATTGCCCGATTGCGACTGACGCTCAGAGGGCGGATGCGAAGCGGAAGATGGCTGAAGCGAAGGAGCGCCGAGCTCTCAAGCGCGTGAACAACGCGAGGAACCCCACCACATTTCGGACCGCCGTCATCAACGGGGTGCTCGAGGTCCCGTTCTGCCCAGACACTGGCGCAGACGTCAACATTGTCGGTCGCTCCATTATCGACGAGCTCAAGGGTCTCGCCGAGACTGTCGAGACCGATCTCGTGAGCCCGCCGCTACAAGTACAAGTAGCCGGTGGTGCAACTGTGCGCTGTCGCGAGCAAGTGCGACTTGACCTCCGCATTACGACCGCCGCTGGGCCACTGCAGCTCAGTGGCATAGAATTCCTCGTCGTGGATGGCGAAGACGAGCTGTTGCTTGGGCGCGGCACTTTGAGCGAGATCGGAATCGACGTCGATCGACTCTTTGAACAGCTAGTGGAGCGCGGACCTGACGAGGCGGACGACATCGACTCCGAAGGTATGCCGCTCCTGGGGCCGACGGAGGACGTGTTGATCGAGCTCGAGCGGATGCTGTAGGCAGCGACTGCTTCTGGCTTTGACCCTGCATGCAGTGCCCAGCTACGAGACGTGGTCATGCGGTTCTCCGACGTGTGGCGAACGTGTCTGGGCCGGGACACTGCAGCTCGTGTCGAGCCTCTTCTCGTTCAACTACGCGATGACGCTACTCCATATCTCACTGGCGTGCGTCGGTGCGCGGAGCCTCAGCGCCAGTTCCTGCGTGAGTACGTGCGCGAGCTTGAGCAAGCGGGTCTGGTGTTCCGCAAAAACCAAGCAAGAAGGGCGTGTGCCGCGCTGCCAGTTCCGAAGGCCGATGGCGGGTTCCGGATCACGGTTGACTACCGTCCCGTCAATGCGAAGACAGTGCCGATGGCTGGTGCGGCGCCGAGCCTTGCTGTTACCCTCCAGTGTGTCCGGGGGGCGCGCGTGTTCGGGCGCTTTGACTTCCATAAAGGGTTCTGGCAGATGCCTCTCCATGACTAGTGCCAGGAGCTGTTCAGCTTCCTGACTGAAGACGGCATCTTCACTCCAACGCGCGTTACACAAGGGGCGACTGACTCGGCTGTCCACTTCCAGACCCAGATGACCGACTGCCTTCGCGACATGTTGCATCGCGCAGCGCTCGTCTGGATCGACGACGTGTTGTTGCATGCGTGTGACGCGCCGACGTACATCGCGATCCTCGAGGAGTTCTTTGTCATCCTTCGCCAGCGTGGGCTCAAGCTGAACGCGAGGAAGTGCGAGCTCTTCGCGACGCAGGTTGCGTGGTGTGGCAAGGTGATCGACGGCACTGGGGTCCAGCACGATCCGACGCGACTCTCAGCACTTGCCTTGATGCCGCTTCCGCCCCACGGCGCGGCACTGCAGCACTTCCTCTGCGCAACTAATTGGCTCAGAGATAGCATCGTCGACTACGCTCGCGTCGTCGCTCCGCTGAGCTCGATGCTTGAAGCCGTCATGAGGGAGAGGGGCTGCCGCAAGTCGGAGTGGACCAGCGAGAACCGTGACGCGTTCAATCAAGTGACCGCCGCCATCACGACGTCAAGCAAGCTGTCGTTCCCAGACGAGCGTGCGACGGTGTGCATGTTCACTGACGCCAGCCACGGTGGTTGGAGCGTCGTCGTGACTCAAGTGCGAGAGTGGCAAGAAGGAGTGCCCGTCGAGCAGCAGCAGCACGACCTATTGATCTGCCGCGGCGGCCAGTTCAAGACGGCACAACTGAACTGGTCCGTCATGGAGAAAGAAGGCTATCCAATCGTGAAGGCGTGTGACGACCTGTCGTACATGCTCGAGCGTGACTGTGGCTTCTCGATCTACTGTGACCACTCGAACTTGATCCGTGTCTTTGCTCCGGACAAGGAGATCAAGAGCCACACCAAGGGCAAGCTCGAGCGATGGGCTCTCAAGATGGTCGGCCGTCGATACGTGATCCACCACATCGACGGCGATCACAACATTTGGGCGGACATCGTGTCGCGCTGGGGCCAACCAGCAGACATGGCTGTCGTTCGACGCGTGACGACGCGATCGGCACCTGCTCCACCGAGCGAGCTTCGTCCTCTGCAGGACGCTGCGTTCGTCTGGCCAGCGCTCGCCGACGTGAAGCAAGCACAGCTGCGCCACCGCGAGACAGCACCGCGGGACGTTACGGAGAAAGATGGAGCAGCTCTCGTCTAGGGCAAGCTCTGGGTGCCAAGGGCGGCTCGGGAGCTTGTCCAGAGGCTCATGGTCGTGGTGCACTGTGGCAGCCAGGGTCATCGTGGCGTCAATGTGATGGTGGAGCACCTGAAGCGGCACTTTGAGCTGGACGGCGCTCGGTCCACCGCGCTGCAGTTTGTGAGCGCGTGCAAGCTGTGCAAGCACGTGAAAGGCGGCCACTTGATCCAGCGCGACTGGACCACGACGAGGACAGTGACCAAGCGCAACGAGTGCCTCCACATGGACTACCTTTACCTCGGCGAGAGCTACGGACCGGCCCGTTATGTCCTCGTCCTAAAGGACGAGCTGACTCACTACGCGGAGCTGGTAGCCAGTGATGCCGCGTCGAGCTCAGTGGCAGCAGAGGCAGTCCTGGACTGGATGAAGCTGTTCGGTCTGCTGCGCACGTGGGTCAGCGACCAAGGGTCGCATTTCAAGAGCACTTTGATGACCGAGCTGGCGCAGCGCCTCAGGGTGGAGCAGGTGTTTGTGTCAGTGTACACGCCATGGCTGAACGGGACGGTAGAGCGTCTCAACCGCGACGTCCTCCAAGTCCTGTGGGTCATGCTGCTCGAGCTCCAGCTGGATACACGCAACTGGGCGCGCCTCCTGCCGGTGGTGCAAGCAAGCGTGAACCACAGCCCAGTGTCGTCTCCCGGTGGCTGCGCGCCGATCGAGCTGCTCACTGGCCTGCCCGCCCAGTCGAACCTCGACACTGTGGTCGTCCCAGGGGATCGTGTGCCGCTCACGCTGCCCGTAGACACAGTAAACTGCGGGGAGCATCTCGCAGCCATGCGTCGGAGCCTTGAAGCGCTCCACCAGCCTGTCGTCGACACCCGCGAGCAGTGCTGCCTGCTCGAGATGGCTCTGGGGAACGGCAAGACATGCGACTTCTCGGTCGGAGACTTTGTTCTGTGGTCGAGAGTCGACAAGCGCCTGCGCAGCTGCAAGCTCCTCGCGCGATGGGTTGGTCCCTTTCGCGTTGAAGAGGCCCACGAGCACTCGTTCTCGGTCAAACACCTGCTCACGGGTGACCTCTACGACGTGCATGGGTCGCGCCTCAAGTTCTACCACGATCCAGACCTCAACGTCGACGCCGAGTTACGTCAGCATCTCGTGCTCCAGGGCATGGTGCTCGAAGTCCGTGCCATCAAGGACCGCCGCTTTGACCGCACTACTGGCGAGTGGCAGCTTCTAGTGGCCTGGCGCGGTCTCCAGGACGTTGAAAGCTCGTGGGAACCGTTCGCAACGATCAGCACCGACGTTCCGGGTCTTGTGGCGCGCTACATCGAAGAGCACGACGCGGCGGACTTGGCGCAAATTTCTGCTCCGCAGTCCGAGCCGTAGAACCCGAGATATCGCAACAGCGAGTTTGGATACAGCTGGTATTACCTGTTGCAGTGCAACTCAGAAGACATGGGTTCACTGACCATCACTCATCATGAAACAAAAAAGGTACATCGCCGGAGTTTGTGGTCTTGGGGGCAGTGTGGCGACCATCTGTTCCAGACCACTGCTCACGGCCTCTCGATCAAGCGGCACATGCATGTTGTAGGAAGCAGTAGGAGCAAAAGAGACACGAGCGCTCGATAGCGAGCGCTCCCATGAATGACACTTTGCATCTTTCCAAGCACTAGCACAACCAGCATCAACAGCAGCAGCACCGGTGCCGCCAAGCAAGGCGGGGGCACTACCAGCAGACGTCACAAAGAATTCTTTTGACAGAGAACAAGCATGCCAGGGTATGGCGCTGAGGACGTCGAGATGACGGTACCTTAGCCCATCTGCGAGTTCGTCCAAGCCCCACGACTCTGCGAGTGGAGCCAGCAAGCCTTCGTGCGGTTCGCTCGCGAGCGCACGCTCTACGAAACCAAGATGGCCGAGCGTTGCCGGGCCACGGGCGAGGCAGTCAGCACCGTCACCTGCAGTCTCAAGAGCTCGCTGAAACCGCGCGTATTGGACCACCTAGCGTACTATACGCTGCGCAAGGACCCGGCCGCGGTGTCGGACGTCGACATCCGCCGGCTGGTGGAAGAGAAGCTCGGGCGTGTCGTGAACGATCACGTCCCCGACATCGTTCCGCTCTTCAAAGAGCGCTTGAGCATGGACTTGCAGCAAGCCGACATTGAAGCACGCGTCGCGAGCTACTACATGGACTTTGACACGCTCGTCGACGAGAACGGCTTGACGGCCATGATGGGCCGAGGGCCGACGGGAACTGAAGCAGGGCGACAGCGCATGAAGCTCCGATGCAAGATTTTGATGATGAACCTCCAGCCAGAGGTTCTGCGCGTCGAGATCGCGCGCCTGGCCGATTTGACGAACCGACATGTGCGAGCCGACGACATCGCACTGCACAATCTTGTCGTCGAGCGAGCGACTCGCCAACAGCAAGCGCACCTGATGAGCGGCGAGGTCCACAGCACTGCTGCACCGCGTCAGAGCGGACAGCGTGGTGACAAGAAGCAAGCAACAATAGCGAACGCAAAGCATGGGCTAGCACCTCGCACGCAACAAGCACCAAGTTCCGCAGCAGCAGCAGCTCCGCCGGCGCCTTGCTCAGGTTGCTGGGTGTGCAAGGGCGACCACTGGCTTCGTGATTGCCCGATTGCGACTGACGCTCAGAGGGCGGATGCGAAGCGGAAGATGGCTGAAGCGAAGGAGCGCCGAGCTCTCAAGCGCGTGAACAACGCGAGGAACCCCACCACATTTCGGACCGCCGTCATCAACGGGGTGCTCGAGGTCCCGTTCTGCCCAGACACTGGCGCAGACGTCAACATTGTCGGTCGCTCCATTATCGACGAGCTCAAGGGTCTCGCCGAGACTGTCGAGACCGATCTCGTGAGCCCGCCGCTACAAGTACAAGTAGCCGGTGGTGCAACTGTGCGCTGTCGCGAGCAAGTGCGACTTGACCTCCGCATTACGACCGCCGCTGGGCCACTGCAGCTCAGTGGCATAGAATTCCTCGTCGTGGATGGCGAAGACGAGCTGTTGCTTGGGCGCGGCACTTTGAGCGAGATCGGAATCGACGTCGATCGACTCTTTGAACAGCTAGTGGAGCGCGGACCTGACGAGGCGGACGACATCGACTCCGAAGGTATGCCGCTCCTGGGGCCGACGGAGGACGTGTTGATCGAGCTCGAGCGGATGCTGTAGGCAGCGACTGCTTCTGGCTTTGACCCTGCATGCAGTGCCCAGCTACGAGACGTGGTCATGCGGTTCTCCGACGTGTGGCGAACGTGTCTGGGCCGGGACACTGCAGCTCGTGTCGAGCCTCTTCTCGTTCAACTACGCGATGACGCTACTCCATATCTCACTGGCGTGCGTCGGTGCGCGGAGCCTCAGCGCCAGTTCCTGCGTGAGTACGTGCGCGAGCTTGAGCAAGCGGGTCTGGTGTTCCGCAAAAACCAAGCAAGAAGGGCGTGTGCCGCGCTGCCAGTTCCGAAGGCCGATGGCGGGTTCCGGATCACGGTTGACTACCGTCCCGTCAATGCGAAGACAGTGCCGATGGCTGGTGCGGCGCCGAGCCTTGCTGTTACCCTCCAGTGTGTCCGGGGGGCGCGCGTGTTCGGGCGCTTTGACTTCCATAAAGGGTTCTGGCAGATGCCTCTCCATGACTAGTGCCAGGAGCTGTTCAGCTTCCTGACTGAAGACGGCATCTTCACTCCAACGCGCGTTACACAAGGGGCGACTGACTCGGCTGTCCACTTCCAGACCCAGATGACCGACTGCCTTCGCGACATGTTGCATCGCGCAGCGCTCGTCTGGATCGACGACGTGTTGTTGCATGCGTGTGACGCGCCGACGTACATCGCGATCCTCGAGGAGTTCTTTGTCATCCTTCGCCAGCGTGGGCTCAAGCTGAACGCGAGGAAGTGCGAGCTCTTCGCGACGCAGGTTGCGTGGTGTGGCAAGGTGATCGACGGCACTGGGGTCCAGCACGATCCGACGCGACTCTCAGCACTTGCCTTGATGCCGCTTCCGCCCCACGGCGCGGCACTGCAGCACTTCCTCTGCGCAACTAATTGGCTCAGAGATAGCATCGTCGACTACGCTCGCGTCGTCGCTCCGCTGAGCTCGATGCTTGAAGCCGTCATGAGGGAGAGGGGCTGCCGCAAGTCGGAGTGGACCAGCGAGAACCGTGACGCGTTCAATCAAGTGACCGCCGCCATCACGACGTCAAGCAAGCTGTCGTTCCCAGACGAGCGTGCGACGGTGTGCATGTTCACTGACGCCAGCCACGGTGGTTGGAGCGTCGTCGTGACTCAAGTGCGAGAGTGGCAAGAAGGAGTGCCCGTCGAGCAGCAGCAGCACGACCTATTGATCTGCCGCGGCGGCCAGTTCAAGACGGCACAACTGAACTGGTCCGTCATGGAGAAAGAAGGCTATCCAATCGTGAAGGCGTGTGACGACCTGTCGTACATGCTCGAGCGTGACTGTGGCTTCTCGATCTACTGTGACCACTCGAACTTGATCCGTGTCTTTGCTCCGGACAAGGAGATCAAGAGCCACACCAAGGGCAAGCTCGAGCGATGGGCTCTCAAGATGGTCGGCCGTCGATACGTGATCCACCACATCGACGGCGATCACAACATTTGGGCGGACATCGTGTCGCGCTGGGGCCAACCAGCAGACATGGCTGTCGTTCGACGCGTGACGACGCGATCGGCACCTGCTCCACCGAGCGAGCTTCGTCCTCTGCAGGACGCTGCGTTCGTCTGGCCAGCGCTCGCCGACGTGAAGCAAGCACAGCTGCGCCACCGCGAGACAGCACCGCGGGACGTTACGGAGAAAGATGGAGCAGCTCTCGTCTAGGGCAAGCTCTGGGTGCCAAGGGCGGCTCGGGAGCTTGTCCAGAGGCTCATGGTCGTGGTGCACTGTGGCAGCCAGGGTCATCGTGGCGTCAATGTGATGGTGGAGCACCTGAAGCGGCACTTTGAGCTGGACGGCGCTCGGTCCACCGCGCTGCAGTTTGTGAGCGCGTGCAAGCTGTGCAAGCACGTGAAAGGCGGCCACTTGATCCAGCGCGACTGGACCACGACGAGGACAGTGACCAAGCGCAACGAGTGCCTCCACATGGACTACCTTTACCTCGGCGAGAGCTACGGACCGGCCCGTTATGTCCTCGTCCTAAAGGACGAGCTGACTCACTACGCGGAGCTGGTAGCCAGTGATGCCGCGTCGAGCTCAGTGGCAGCAGAGGCAGTCCTGGACTGGATGAAGCTGTTCGGTCTGCTGCGCACGTGGGTCAGCGACCAAGGGTCGCATTTCAAGAGCACTTTGATGACCGAGCTGGCGCAGCGCCTCAGGGTGGAGCAGGTGTTTGTGTCAGTGTACACGCCATGGCTGAACGGGACGGTAGAGCGTCTCAACCGCGACGTCCTCCAAGTCCTGTGGGTCATGCTGCTCGAGCTCCAGCTGGATACACGCAACTGGGCGCGCCTCCTGCCGGTGGTGCAAGCAAGCGTGAACCACAGCCCAGTGTCGTCTCCCGGTGGCTGCGCGCCGATCGAGCTGCTCACTGGCCTGCCCGCCCAGTCGAACCTCGACACTGTGGTCGTCCCAGGGGATCGTGTGCCGCTCACGCTGCCCGTAGACACAGTAAACTGCGGGGAGCATCTCGCAGCCATGCGTCGGAGCCTTGAAGCGCTCCACCAGCCTGTCGTCGACACCCGCGAGCAGTGCTGCCTGCTCGAGATGGCTCTGGGGAACGGCAAGACATGCGACTTCTCGGTCGGAGACTTTGTTCTGTGGTCGAGAGTCGACAAGCGCCTGCGCAGCTGCAAGCTCCTCGCGCGATGGGTTGGTCCCTTTCGCGTTGAAGAGGCCCACGAGCACTCGTTCTCGGTCAAACACCTGCTCACGGGTGACCTCTACGACGTGCATGGGTCGCGCCTCAAGTTCTACCACGATCCAGACCTCAACGTCGACGCCGAGTTACGTCAGCATCTCGTGCTCCAGGGCATGGTGCTCGAAGTCCGTGCCATCAAGGACCGCCGCTTTGACCGCACTACTGGCGAGTGGCAGCTTCTAGTGGCCTGGCGCGGTCTCCAGGACGTTGAAAGCTCGTGGGAACCGTTCGCAACGATCAGCACCGACGTTCCGGGTCTTGTGGCGCGCTACATCGAAGAGCACGACGCGGCGGACTTGGCGCAAATTTCTGCTCCGCAGTCCGAGCCGTAGAACCCGAGATATCGCAACAGCGAGTTTGGATACAGCTGGTATTACCTGTTGCAGTGCAACTCAGAAGACATGGGTTCACTGACCATCACTCATCATGAAACAAAAAAGGTACATCGCCGGAGTTTGTGGTCTTGGGGGCAGTGTGGCGACCATCTGTTCCAGACCACTGCTCACGGCCTCTCGATCAAGCGGCACATGCATGTTGTAGGAAGCAGTAGGAGCAAAAGAGACACGAGCGCTCGATAGCGAGCGCTCCCATGAATGACACTTTGCATCTTTCCAAGCACTAGCACAACCAGCATCAACAGCAGCAGCACCGGTGCCGCCAAGCAAGGCGGGGGCACTACCAGCAGACGTCACAATCTGCCTCCTCACGAGCACTAGCGGCGCCGACCACGGGCGCCGCTCTCGCACACTCAGATCAAGCAGCAACAACAACAGTATGGCACATACACGCTCGCATGCATCGATCACAGAAGCAACGGGAGGCAGGAGCCACTCGTGCATCCATGACAGTATCGCCAAACACGACGGCTACAAGACCATCAGTGTGCTCTCGGATCGAATCGATGCACTCGACTTGAGTCCGGGTGTAACAACGACACCCGTGTGATCACATGCACACCCAGCACTCTCGCACTCACACACACACACAGAAAGATTAGCTCAAGACAATCTAGCGCCACTCATCTGTGGCTCGCACACGGCCACAGATCCTCGACTCACTGCAACACGAACGTCGTCGCTGTCGCGCTTCAGACGCAAAGCAACTCTCGCTGTCTCCAGTCTCCAGTCCAAACCGTGCGCACTCGCAAGATCGCGAGATGGATCCAGCACGCCCACTACTCGTCACAGACTGGAGACACAACCAACCAACCAACCGACTGACTAACTCAACGCGACTCGTTTCGTGCTACATGAATCAAGCACACACACCTTCTCTCTCTCTCGTTCTCGCTTGCACAGACTCACTGTGTGCACCTCAGACCAAGCGGCTCGCACTGCAACTCAACCAACCGCCTCAAACTCAGCCAGACACCATGCTTGAACACTAGGACCCAGCCTCAGTCCCAACGCACATCGAGTGTACGCTGACTCCTGCCCACACTCTTCATTGTCCACGGCACACTCGCTAGTACACCGCCACCACTGCCACTCTTGCGATCTATACCACCTGTATGCACCACTCTACCACGACGCATGCGCCAACAACGCCTAGATCTCGAGCGGTCGGAGCGACGCCAGGTGCAGACGCTTCTCTTCGTCTTCAAACTGCCAGCGCTTCTGCGCCTTGAGCATCACGCGCATGTCGTCTTGCTTCGACTCGTCCACGAGGAGCCCCTTCTCGATACGCACCGGGTTGTCATGCTCGTCCACGTTCAGCACCATAAAGTACCTGAGCACGAGCACGCCGCCACATACACACACAGACACACACATACATATGCATTGCATCGGCATCACACGTCGCACGATAAGCAAACAAACAAGCAAGGAATCGGTCAGTGTGACTGCCGCGCTCGATCCGCTCCGCTACGCGCGCTGTCCCGAATGAACAGCGAACGCACCCAGTGTGAGACTTCTTCATGCCCGGCTCGCCCGGCGTGCTCACAAACACCTCCACTTCCACCTCCAAGCTCGTGCGTCTGCACGCCACGCGCATCGCACCACATTGCATGGCAACACCCGCCATCAGCCGTACATCAACCATCAACCGTCAGCCGTCAGCCATGAAACACTCCAGATCGCAGCACGAAGCGAAGAAGCACACCAGCAGCTAGGCAGCGCAAGTGCCAGTACAAACGCAGATGCAGACGCAAATGCACGCACCTGACGTTCGCGACCCGCGCCTTCACAGTCACGATGTTGCTCGCGAGGATCGGAAGCTTGAACAGCACGCGGTTCATCGCAGTCGTGACCATGCGCTCGTTCTTCGTAAAGTGCCGCGCGCAGTAGATCGCCGCGTTGTCCATCCACGAGAGCAAGTCGCCGCCAAAGAGCGTGTTCATGACGTTGAGGTTCTTGGGCAAGAACCGCTTGCGCACCTCGATCTCCGTGTCCGACACTGAGACGTACGCCTCCTTGTCTTCGTACAGGTCCAAGTCCGACGCGCGCACGAACGGCAGCTTGTCCACTTCGTCTTGGACCGCACGCCAGCGCGCCGAGAGCTCCTTGCGCTTTCGCGCCGCGTCTTCTTTCTCCCGCACCTCTTTCTCCTCGTCTTCGAGTCGCGGAAGTCCCTTCTGCGTCTTGCCGAAGCGATTGATCGCGACGAACGTCACGATCGCGCTGTGCGTGCGCTCGTAGTTGCCAGACTGCAGGTCGTGTCGGAACCCGCAGCACTGGTCCGCCAGAAGGCGGGGCCAACGCACCGCCAGGAACGCAATGACGAGACACAAACAAGAGAGCAAGAGAGCAAGTGAGCGACCGCGAGTGAATGAATGCGTGAGAAGGCATGAGTGAGAGAGTGAGCGCGGGAACAAATGAATGACTGTGCAAAGCCCATGCTTTGCGGCCAGTCGCACCCACGCGCGGCACTGCACTGCGCACCTGGATCGTGATGGACGACCGACTCATGTTGATCACTTCGCCTTCGAGACGGATGAGGTCGCGATGGAAGACGGGCTTGATGAGCTCCACGCGATCAAACATGATCGTCGCGATCGGTCCGTACGCCACACTTCAGATACGCACACACACATACGTACGTGACAAGACAGTCCGTCACTCGGTGTCAGCGTCAGCGGCGCGCTCGCGCTCATACACACTCCGCGTCCACATTGCATGTGTCCGTCACGCGCAGCAACAACAGTAAAAGAAAACGCAACGCACTTCATGGCGATAGATCCGCCGAGCACGTCCATGAGCTCCAAGATCGGCCCCGTGCGAATGAGCTGGCCCTTCAAGCTCTCGTCGCCCTGTGCGCGTACATCTCAGTGTGAGCAAGCACTCCGCGCGTTGTGCTCGTGTGTGTGTGTAGCAGTGGTGTCGAGACGACACGCACCCACGCTCACGCATGTACACACACACGCACACACTCATTTACTCACGCACGCACACACGCACACACGAAACTCACTCGCTTGGACGTACAATGATCTCTGCAAAGCCGAGACGCGTGTCCTTGGACGCAATGTGCGCAGGCATGAGGCGGCGCCGCCATGCGTCCGTCACTGTCGCCGTGAGTTTCTTGAGCACCATCGTGCTCGCGCTCGTGCTCGTGTGCTCGTGCGCGCCGCCGTGTGAGCTGTGTGAGCTTGAGCTTTTGTGTGTGCGAGGCAGTGAAGCCAGGGACGGTCCAGTTCATTCATGATTCGACTAAAAATCCGACTTTCAGCCGGTACATCGACAATATGTATCGGTACACTGACAATAGATATCGGTACGAGCCAAACCACACCGCCATTTGTATGGTTTGCATCGTGGTTCGGTGTGGTTTGATGTATGTCACACTTGACATACTACACTTCAATCAAATAAAACCCACTTCAAACTTGAAACACCACTCGCCTCACTCGACACTCGACACTCGACACTCGAGACAGAGACGGAGACAGAGACAGAGACAGAGACGGAGACGGAGACGGAGACGGAGACGGAGACGGAGACGGAGACGGAGACGGAGACGGAGACGGAGACGGAGACGGAGACGGAGACGGAGACGGAGACGGAGACGGAGACGGAGACGGAGACGGAGACGGAGACGGAGACGGAGACGGAGACGGAGACGGAGACGGAGACGGAGACGGAGACGGAGACGGAGACGGAGACGGAGACGGAGACGGAGACGGAGACGGAGACGGAGACGGAGACGGAGACGGAGACGGAGACGGAGACGGAGACGGAGACGGAGACGGAGACGGAGACGGAGACGGAGACGGAGACGGAGACGGAGACGGAGACGGAGACGGAGACGGAGACGGAGACGGAGACGGAGACGGAGACGGAGACGGAGACGGAGACGGAGACGGAGACGGAGACGGAGACGGAGACGGAGACGGAGACGGAGACGGAGACGGAGACGGAGACGGAGACGGAGACGGAGACGGAGACGGAGACGGAGACGGAGACGGAGACGGAGACGGAGACGGAGACGGAGACGGAGACGGAGACGGAGACGGAGACGGAGACGGAGACGGAGACGGAGACGGAGACGGAGACGGAGACGGAGACGGAGACGGAGACGGAGACGGAGACGGAGACGGAGACGGAGACGGAGACGGAGACGGAGACGGAGACGGAGACGGAGACGGAGACGGAGACGGAGACGGAGACGGAGACGGAGACGGAGGTACTCCACCGAGGCAAGTTTGCGCGTTCGCGAAACAACAAGACCAAACTATCTCTCTTTCGGCACAACAACTACCACGCAACCACGTACATACACGCGCATCGACCCACACCGAGCTCGCCAAGGACCAAGGACACGCGATCGGCGAGCGCTCATAGCGCAAATGCAGATTGTTGATAGGATCCTACCCAATCCATTATCGATCTGAAAAGCACTCACTCGCTACGACCTTAGCGACCTTAGCCAACATGCACACACGCACACACATGCACAAAGTTGAATAACAACGCTTTCTTCACGACTAAGAGCGAGCGCTACAACGCTCGTCGTGGACGCGACAGACGGACTACATTGTAGCAGTAAAACGCTGCAAGTGCCAGCTCAACATGATGTCGCTCTATGCGCACTTGACCGTGCTCGGCTGACCCTTGCACGACCCGATCTTGCTTCCCTTGACCGTGATGCCCGAGAACTTCCAGTTCGAGACGACGCTCGGGTTCGCGAGGATGTCGTAGACGTTCGTGGCCGTGCCGCTGAGATCAGAGATCGTGATGTTCTTGATGGTGACGGTGCTCGTGGCACTGCCCGTGTACCCGCCCTTGGACTTGCTGTAGTCCGAGTGCATGACAATGGCGTTCTTGACGTTTGTGAGCACGTTGTTTGTGTACGTGACGTCAGTGACGAGACCCTTGAGGCCGATGATGGTCTTGATGCGCAGTCCGTTCACGCTGTTGATGATCTTGTTGTTCGTGACGACGAGACCCGAGACCGTGTCGGACTCGTCCACAGCGCCGCCGCCGATCGAGCCGATGGAAATGCCGTGGCCGCCCGTGCATGAGTTCCCAGAGAAGACCGTGTTGGTGCTCGACTGCATGGCGAGACAGTCGTCCTGGTTCTTGATGACGTTGTTCGAGATGCTGACGCCCGAGTTGTAGCTCAGGTCGAAGCCGTCGGTGTTCTTGGCGAGACCGTCGCCCGCGCTCGAGTCGAGCGTGAGCTTGGTGAGCGTCGTGCCCGTGGAGCGGAGGATGCTGAAAGTGCGGAACGGCGAGTTCTTGAGCGTGAAGCCCTCGAGCGTGGACGAGTCGACGTGGTTAAGGCGGAAGAACACCGGTCGGTCGATCTTCGTGCCTTGCTTCCAGTACCACGCGCCTTGACCGTCGAGCATGCCCGGACCATTGACCTTGAGGTTCTTGCCGGTGAGCAGCACGAGCGGGCCTTCCCATGCCTGAGCGCAGCGAGTAGACGTATAGACGCGTGTGTGAGTGTGAGTGTGAGTGTGAGTAGCGATGTACGAGCAGACAGTCACGAACAAGCGAGCAAGGACGCGCGAGCGACACGTCCAAGTAAATGCATATGCACGCGCGCGACTTGCACCGCGAAGCACAAGCACAAGTGCGAACACGATAGCAGTAGCCGTAGTAGTAGCATGAGCGAGAGCGTACCTTGGTGCCGAACGTGGTCGTGCCTTCAAATGTGATAGTTGCGCCGGCCTTGACCTTGGTGAGGTCGAGCGTGACGCCCGCAGGTACTTGAAGGTTCGAGATGACGACGTTTGTGCACGAGTTGATGCTGCTCGAGCTGGAGTAGGTGCCCGTGAGCGTGCAGCCGGCTTCCGCCTCCTGGCGCATCATAGGCGAGGCGGCTGCCGTGGCGGCGACGAGAGCGAGTGCGAGCGCGGAGATGCTGAGCTTCATGTCGACGAGGCGAGGCGAGTTGGAGAATGAGCTCGACCGAATGGCAATGTGGAAGCAGTAGCAGTAGCAGTAGCAGTAGCAGCAGCACTGACGTCGGTAGCGCCACTGACAGCGTGATAGCAGTGCTGCTAGTGCTGCTAGAGACACGAGAGCTGTTGTGCTGGTTGGAGTCGTCGAGAAGAATGAGGTGTCATGTCGAGATGTAGGGCGTTGTGTGTCGTTGATACGCGTAGCGTTGAGTGCGAGCGTCTCATGCTGTGTTTACTTTCGCGTTGAGCGGACAGTGGTCATCTCTCACCACATGACCACATGGTCTCCAACAAAGATGCTTGAGATCAGCACACTTGACCGTTGGTCTCGGCTCAGCCAGATGGAACTGAAGCGCGAGTCACTGCCCAG
The DNA here is from genome assembly GCA_003730235.1 of Pythium guiyangense. Lineage (NCBI taxonomy): Eukaryota > Oomycota > Peronosporomycetes > Pythiales > Pythiaceae > Pythium > Pythium guiyangense. The sequence goes on from QXDM01000016.1 coordinate 28,402, forward strand.
CTGCTTCGGGGGAGCACGAGTGCGTGAACGGACATACCGGCGCCAACAGCAAGTCTGGATGCCAGGATGTACTGCATCTCACTGCACATGCTTGCGGTTTGCTATCGCGCAAGTCGTCTTGACTCGATCACACTTCAACCATACTCTCGCGAACGAGGACACAACTTGACTGCTCGCTCTCGCTCTTGAATTCTGCAAGTCATTGCCCGGATCCAGCTCTCAGAGGTGGTGCATGTCGTGGGCGACGCTCTCCTCGAAAACAGGCAAACACAAGCACACTCGATCGATCGCTTCGACATGCACCATGCACCAGGATCAGGACCGTCTCTGGTTGATCGCGCGTGATTACATCTGATCGACTTCGAGCGGGCAATCATACTCGGCGATCGAGCGATCAGACGACAGGCAGCACCAGGTCGACCGTGCGAGCAGCGGCTCTCAAAGATGAACACGGCTTTGCCTGGTGTTGTTACAGACTCGCTGAGATGCAAGCCAGCTCGACGTGCATCTTGCTGCATAGCATTGCTGTGTGTTGCTTGTAGTGCAAATGAACAGGGTTGCACACGACAAGACTTGGTGCGCAAAGCCAGCTGGCACTCGAATGCGATCGTGTGCCTGCTCCTGAAGATGTCATGCGCGATCTGCGCGCTCCTACTCAGCTCGAGCAGCTCGCTGTTGTGCCTATCGAGAATTGCTCGGTGTTCACGTCAAAGATCGCGTCGCTGACTGCCTCGAATCAAGCGTGGTCGAGTCGGTTCGTGAGCGACACAATCGCTTGCGTTGCTGTGCTCGCTGACAATCTACTCCCTTGCTCCCTCGCTCTTGCTCTTGGTCCTCGCATTCGCGAACATGGTGTGACCGAGCTGAAGCACAGCACTTGGTCACGTGCATCAAATGCGCGATGAGAGCGACGGATGCGCCTGGGCGTGCTGCGTTGTGTGCCGCGTGGAGCGCCTGCCTCAGGACTGCGTAGAGCACAGCCAGTCGCACAACAAATGGCGAGACGTACGGTTCTGAGATGGTCGCTTCGCTTTGAAGAGCAGCGCGGCAAGACGAATCACAGTCGCTGAGCAAAGAGACACGTCCTCGTACGCTCGAACTACATTCCTTGTTGCCGCATGGTGATCAGTAACAGCGAGTGCTCTGCACACTCACAGTGTCAGCAACACGATTGATCCATGCAGATCTCAGCGCGATGCATCCTCTTCCGAGACAGCGACTCCGATTGCTACAGCGACTCCGACAGGCTCGCTGGCAATCAGCAACTCGACTCCGAGCGTGCGTCTGCATTGTGAGCGACTACATTCTACTCTCGATCTCACTTCACATGCGCGCTGTTGCTCTCTCCAGCAACACGATTCCAGGGTCTCCGACACAAACCATGTTCACGTGTCTCTAGCAGCACTAGCAGCACTGCTATCACGCTGTCAGTGGCGCTACCGACGTCAGTGCTGCTGCTACTGCTACTGCTACTGCTACTGCTTCCACATTGCCATTCGGTCGAGCTCATTCTCCAACTCGCCTCGCCTCGTCGACATGAAGCTCAGCATCTCCGCGCTCGCACTCGCTCTCGTCGCCGCCACGGCAGCCGCCTCGCCTATGATGCGCCAGGAGGCGGAAGCCGGCTGCACGCTCACGGGCACCTACTCCAGCTCGAGCAGCATCAACTCGTGCACAAACGTCGTCATCTCGAACCTTCAAGTACCTGCGGGCGTCACGCTCGACCTCACCAAGGTCAAGGCCGGCGCAACTATCACATTTGAAGGCACGACCACGTTCGGCACCAAGGTACGCTCTCGCTCATGCTACTACTACGGCTACTGCTATCGTGTTCGCACTTGTGCTTGTGCTTCGCGGTGCAAGTCGCGCGCGTGCATATGCATTTACTTGGACGTGTCGCTCGCGCGTCCTTGCTCGCTTGTTCGTGACTGTCTGCTCGTACATCGCTACTCACACTCACACTCACACTCACACACGCGTCTATACGTCTACTCGCTGCGCTCAGGCATGGGAAGGCCCGCTCGTGCTGCTCACCGGCAAGAACCTCAAGGTCAATGGTCCGGGCATGCTCGACGGTCAAGGCGCGTGGTACTGGAAGCAAGGCACGAAGATCGACCGACCGGTGTTCTTCCGCCTTAACCACGTCGACTCGTCCACGCTCGAGGGCTTCACGCTCAAGAACTCGCCGTTCCGCACTTTCAGCATCCTCCGCTCCACGGGCACGACGCTCACCAAGCTCACGCTCGACTCGAGCGCGGGCGACGGTCTCGCCAAGAACACCGACGGCTTCGACCTGAGCTACAACTCGGGCGTCAGCATCTCGAACAACGTCATCAAGAACCAGGACGACTGTCTCGCCATGCAGTCGAGCACCAACACGGTCTTCTCTGGGAACTCATGCACGGGCGGCCACGGCATTTCCATCGGCTCGATCGGCGGCGGCGCTGTGGACGAGTCCGACACGGTCTCGGGTCTCGTCGTCACGAACAACAAGATCATCAACAGCGTGAACGGACTGCGCATCAAGACCATCATCGGCCTCAAGGGTCTCGTCACTGACGTCACGTACACAAACAACGTGCTCACAAACGTCAAGAACGCCATTGTCATGCACTCGGACTACAGCAAGTCCAAGGGCGGGTACACGGGCAGTGCCACGAGCACCGTCACCATCAAGAACATCACGATCTCTGATCTCAGCGGCACGGCCACGAACGTCTACGACATCCTCGCGAACCCGAGCGTCGTCTCGAACTGGAAGTTCTCGGGCATCACGGTCAAGGGAAGCAAGATCGGGTCGTGCAAGGGTCAGCCGAGCACGGTCAAGTGCGCATAGAGCGACATCATGTTGAGCTGGCACTTGCAGCGTTTTACTGCTACAATGTAGTCCGTCTGTCGCGTCCACGACGAGCGTTGTAGCGCTCGCTCTTAGTCGTGAAGAAAGCGTTGTTATTCAACTTTGTGCATGTGTGTGCGTGTGTGCATGTTGGCTAAGGTCGCTAAGGTCGTAGCGAGTGAGTGCTTTTCAGATCGATAATGGATTGGGTAGGATCCTATCAACAATCTGCATTTGCGCTATGAGCGCTCGCCGATCGCGTGTCCTTGGTCCTTGGCGAGCTCGGTGTGGGTCGATGCGCGTGTATGTACGTGGTTGCGTGGTAGTTGTTGTGCCGAAAGAGAGATAGTTTGGTCTTGTTGTTTCGCGAACGCGCAAACTTGCCTCGGTGGAGTACCTCCGTCTCCGTCTCCGTCTCCGTCTCCGTCTCCGTCTCCGTCTCCGTCTCCGTCTCCGTCTCCGTCTCCGTCTCCGTCTCCGTCTCCGTCTCCGTCTCCGTCTCCGTCTCCGTCTCCGTCTCCGTCTCCGTCTCCGTCTCCGTCTCCGTCTCCGTCTCCGTCTCCGTCTCCGTCTCCGTCTCTGTCTCTGTCTCTGTCTCCGTCTCTGTCTCGAGTGTCGAGTGTCGAGTGTCGAGTGAGGCGAGTGGTGTTTCAAGTTTGAAGTGGGTTTTATTTGATTGAAGTGTAGTATGTCAAGTGTGACATACATCAAACCACACCGAACCACGATGCAAACCATACAAATGGCGGTGTGGTTTGGCTCGTACCGATATCTATTGTCAGTGTACCGATACATATTGTCGATGTACCGGCTGAAAGTCGGATTTTTAGTCGAATCATGAATGAACTGGACCGTCCCTGGCTTCACTGCCTCGCACACACAAAAGCTCAAGCTCACACAGCTCACACGGCGGCGCGCACGAGCACACGAGCACGAGCGCGAGCACGATGGTGCTCAAGAAACTCACGGCGACAGTGACGGACGCATGGCGGCGCCGCCTCATGCCTGCGCACATTGCGTCCAAGGACACGCGTCTCGGCTTTGCAGAGATCATTGTACGTCCAAGCGAGTGAGTTTCGTGTGTGCGTGTGTGCGTGCGTGAGTAAATGAGTGTGTGCGTGTGTGTGTACATGCGTGAGCGTGGGTGCGTGTCGTCTCGACACCACTGCTACACACACACACGAGCACAACGCGCGGAGTGCTTGCTCACACTGAGATGTACGCGCACAGGGCGACGAGAGCTTGAAGGGCCAGCTCATTCGCACGGGGCCGATCTTGGAGCTCATGGACGTGCTCGGCGGATCTATCGCCATGAAGTGCGTTGCGTTTTCTTTTACTGTTGTTGCTGCGCGTGACGGACACATGCAATGTGGACGCGGAGTGTGTATGAGCGCGAGCGCGCCGCTGACGCTGACACCGAGTGACGGACTGTCTTGTCACGTACGTATGTGTGTGTGCGTATCTGAAGTGTGGCGTACGGACCGATCGCGACGATCATGTTTGATCGCGTGGAGCTCATCAAGCCCGTCTTCCATCGCGACCTCATCCGTCTCGAAGGCGAAGTGATCAACATGAGTCGGTCGTCCATCACGATCCAGGTGCGCAGTGCAGTGCCGCGCGTGGGTGCGACTGGCCGCAAAGCATGGGCTTTGCACAGTCATTCATTTGTTCCCGCGCTCACTCTCTCACTCATGCCTTCTCACGCATTCATTCACTCGCGGTCGCTCACTTGCTCTCTTGCTCTCTTGTTTGTGTCTCGTCATTGCGTTCCTGGCGGTGCGTTGGCCCCGCCTTCTGGCGGACCAGTGCTGCGGGTTCCGACACGACCTGCAGTCTGGCAACTACGAGCGCACGCACAGCGCGATCGTGACGTTCGTCGCGATCAATCGCTTCGGCAAGACGCAGAAGGGACTTCCGCGACTCGAAGACGAGGAGAAAGAGGTGCGGGAGAAAGAAGACGCGGCGCGAAAGCGCAAGGAGCTCTCGGCGCGCTGGCGTGCGGTCCAAGACGAAGTGGACAAGCTGCCGTTCGTGCGCGCGTCGGACTTGGACCTGTACGAAGACAAGGAGGCGTACGTCTCAGTGTCGGACACGGAGATCGAGGTGCGCAAGCGGTTCTTGCCCAAGAACCTCAACGTCATGAACACGCTCTTTGGCGGCGACTTGCTCTCGTGGATGGACAACGCGGCGATCTACTGCGCGCGGCACTTTACGAAGAACGAGCGCATGGTCACGACTGCGATGAACCGCGTGCTGTTCAAGCTTCCGATCCTCGCGAGCAACATCGTGACTGTGAAGGCGCGGGTCGCGAACGTCAGGTGCGTGCATTTGCGTCTGCATCTGCGTTTGTACTGGCACTTGCGCTGCCTAGCTGCTGGTGTGCTTCTTCGCTTCGTGCTGCGATCTGGAGTGTTTCATGGCTGACGGCTGACGGTTGATGGTTGATGTACGGCTGATGGCGGGTGTTGCCATGCAATGTGGTGCGATGCGCGTGGCGTGCAGACGCACGAGCTTGGAGGTGGAAGTGGAGGTGTTTGTGAGCACGCCGGGCGAGCCGGGCATGAAGAAGTCTCACACTGGGTGCGTTCGCTGTTCATTCGGGACAGCGCGCGTAGCGGAGCGGATCGAGCGCGGCAGTCACACTGACCGATTCCTTGCTTGTTTGTTTGCTTATCGTGCGACGTGTGATGCCGATGCAATGCATATGTATGTGTGTGTCTGTGTGTGTATGTGGCGGCGTGCTCGTGCTCAGGTACTTTATGGTGCTGAACGTGGACGAGCATGACAACCCGGTGCGTATCGAGAAGGGGCTCCTCGTGGACGAGTCGAAGCAAGACGACATGCGCGTGATGCTCAAGGCGCAGAAGCGCTGGCAGTTTGAAGACGAAGAGAAGCGTCTGCACCTGGCGTCGCTCCGACCGCTCGAGATCTAGGCGTTGTTGGCGCATGCGTCGTGGTAGAGTGGTGCATACAGGTGGTATAGATCGCAAGAGTGGCAGTGGTGGCGGTGTACTAGCGAGTGTGCCGTGGACAATGAAGAGTGTGGGCAGGAGTCAGCGTACACTCGATGTGCGTTGGGACTGAGGCTGGGTCCTAGTGTTCAAGCATGGTGTCTGGCTGAGTTTGAGGCGGTTGGTTGAGTTGCAGTGCGAGCCGCTTGGTCTGAGGTGCACACAGTGAGTCTGTGCAAGCGAGAACGAGAGAGAGAGAAGGTGTGTGTGCTTGATTCATGTAGCACGAAACGAGTCGCGTTGAGTTAGTCAGTCGGTTGGTTGGTTGGTTGTGTCTCCAGTCTGTGACGAGTAGTGGGCGTGCTGGATCCATCTCGCGATCTTGCGAGTGCGCACGGTTTGGACTGGAGACTGGAGACAGCGAGAGTTGCTTTGCGTCTGAAGCGCGACAGCGACGACGTTCGTGTTGCAGTGAGTCGAGGATCTGTGGCCGTGTGCGAGCCACAGATGAGTGGCGCTAGATTGTCTTGCACTCCGATCGAATCGGTGAATGATCGCAGTTCACCACTCGTGATGGAATCCAGATGAGTGCGTCGATGCAAGAACATCAGAAGACAGCGTCGTGACCGCGAGCGAGACGTCGCCACCAAGAGATCACACGACTTGAAGCCGATGTGTGTCTTTGAGCGTGGACCACTTGAGCGCTCAAGTCTCGAAAATGTTAGTGTAAGCCGGTCATCGTGTACGGATTGTCGATTGATGTGCGACACACGAATCCACGTGCGTCACACCAACTTGTGTGGTCCACCATTCATTGTGTCGGAGCCAATCGTTTTTTGAACAGTCAGAGAGACTCGAGCAGCAGCGCTTCAGTCACATCGAGGCAGTCGTTGCAGCGTCTATCGTCCAGCGATCGATCGATCACTAGCAGCGCACGCTCCGCAAGTCTCCTGCGTCGCTCGTTGTCTACACGTCTATCCAGACACAGCAGCAGCAACAGCACTCGTCGCACACACACACACACGCACTTGTCGCGTCTTGTTTGCCGATTCACTGCGCGAGTGATCCAAGAACGACAGCACTGCCACCATGCGTATCAACACGTGCTACTTTTGCTCGAGCCCGGTGTACCCGGGCCACGGCATGACGTTCGTGCGCAACGACAGCAAGATCTTCCGCTTCTGCCGCTCCAAGTGCCACAAGAACTTCAACCGCAAGCGCAACCCGCGCAAGGTGAAGTGGACCAAGTCGTTCCGCAAGGCGGCTGGCAAAGAGATGGCGCTCGACACGACGTTCGACTTTGAGAAGGTGCGCAACCGCGCGGTCAAGTACGACCGCGAGCTCATGGGCGCGACGATCCACGCGATGGAGCGCGTGCAGCAGATCAAGGAGAAGCGCGAGGAGCGTTTCTACAAGAACCGCATGAAGGCGAGCAAGGGCTTTGCGAAGGAGCGCGACCTGCGCGAGCTCGAGCAGAACATCGAGCTCATCGAGCCGGCGGCTGTGTCGCTCAAGGACTCGGCGCAGCTCAACGTTGCGTCGTCGAAGCAGAAGGACGCTGCGAAGGAGAGCGGTGGCGCGTCGTCCATGGTGTTAGATCAGTAAGATAGAGTAAATCAAGCCGTGCGTCTGTGTCGCGCCGCTCGATCGCCGTCGCCGCAGCCGAGTGAGCGAGCAGCGATGGCGGCGGTGCAGCAGCGGCGGTAGATACAGCATGCATCTATATACACCCTTTTCACTTGTTTGTCTGCTATGTGTGTGTGTTGCATCATCGAGGTCGTGCGCGTGTGTGGGTGAGTGGATGAACCTTAGCACACGTGCACACAGACAGCATGGCGATGCTCGACTAAGAACCCGGCATCTCGTCGTCAATCAGTCGTCGTCGGAGCAAGCAACCAAGCAAGCAACCAGCCTTCCTTGCGCATGCCTTCGAGGTCTGTCAAATGCGTAACAAATATGTCGACTCCTTTGAGAGTGAATGTGTGGCAAAACTCGACAGTGCTATGACTCGATACGAGGCACTGCCCCTCGCTTGACAGACCCAGCCACTAGTTTTTGTATGCTCGGTCACGCGCTGGGCCTGGATTTACTGCCAGCGATCGACTGGACCCCCGGATTGCCTGTGCGGATTTGGCTGGCTCCCCCTCCTCGCCGCTCCTTCCTCTTCTATTCACCAAGACGCCACGAAAGCGCCGCACCACGTCGCCGTCGCCCACCTCGCCGCGAGACCGAGACAGCACGAGCAGCAGCAGCACTTGCAGTAGCAGCAGTCGGTATGTCGGACAAGCTCACGCGTATCGCGATCGTCAGCACGGATAAGTGCAAGCCGAAGAAGTGTCGCCAAGAATGCCGCAAGTCCTGTCCAGTCGTGCGCATGGGTGCGTGCATTCTTTTGCTGCTGCTGCGCTCATACGAGTCTCTTGGTCCCTCTCGCTTGTGGGTGTGACTCGCATGCTCACACAACACACACACACACACACTCATGAATGCTACAGGCAAGCTCTGTATTGAGGTGAACCCGAAGAGCAAGGTCGCGTTCATCTCCGAGTCGCTCTGCATCGGTTGCGGTATCTGCGTGAAGAAGTGTCCGTTCGAGGCGATCAACATCATCAACCTCCCGAAGGACCTCGAAAGCAACACGACGCACCGCTACGGCGCCAACACTTTCAAGCTCCACCGGTGCGTTGCGGCTCCCGCGCTGCTCTGTCTGTCTGTTCGTATCGTGATACATCCAACGCATTGCTGACATCGCCACGCTCGTGTGTGTGTCTGCGCATTCAGTCTCCCGATGCCTCGCCCAGGTCAGGTGCTCGGTCTCGTCGGCACGAACGGTATCGGCAAGTCGACGGCGCTGCGCGTGCTCGCCGGCAAGCTGAAGCCGAACCTCGGCAAGTTCGACAACCCACCCGAGTGGCAGGAGATCCTCACGCACTTCCGCGGCTCGGAGCTGCAGAACTACTTCACGCGCATCCTCGAGGACAACCTGAAGGCGATCACGAAGCCGCAGTACGTCGACAAGATCCCGAAGGCCGTGAAGGGCACGGTGCGCGCGATCCTGGCGTCTAAGTGCGAGAAGCCGGAGCTGCTCGACCACTACTTGAAGGAGCTCGACCTCGCGCACGTGCAGGAGCGTGAGATCGAGAACCTCTCGGGTGGCGAGCTCCAGCGCTTTGCCATCGGCGTCGTCGCGGTGCAGAAGGCGGACATCTACATGTTCGACGAGCCGTCGTCGTACTTGGACGTGCGCCAGCGTCTCAAGGCCGCGCTCGTGATCCGCTCGATGGTCGACAACGAAGGTCGGTCGTACGTGATCTGCGTCGAGCACGACTTGAGTGTGCTCGACTACCTCTCGGACTATATCTGCGTGTTGTACGGCACGCCGAGCGCGTACGGCGTCGTGACGATGCCGTTCAGCGTGCGCGAAGGCATCAACATCTTCCTCGCGGGCTTCGTGCCGACGGAGAACCTGCGGTTCCGCCAAGAGGAGCTCACGTTCAAGGTCGCGCAGACGGCCGACGAGCTCTCGAGCCACGACGGCGACTCGAAGAACGTGTTCACGTACCCGGACATGACGAAGACGATGGTGTCGAAGAAGAAGGAGAAGGCGTTCGTGCTGCACGTCGAGACGGGCGACTTCACCAACTCGGAGATCATCTGTATGTTGGGCGAGAACGGTACGGGCAAGACGACGTTCATCCGCATGCTCGCGGGTCTGCTCAAGTCGGACGAGATGGAGAAGGCGGAGGAGTCGGGCGACTCGGACGCGCTCGACGCCTGCGCGCTGCGCTACGACTCGTCGACGATCAGCTACAAGCCGCAGAAGATCGCGCCGAAGTTCCAGGGCACGGTGCGCGAGCTGCTGCACCGCCGCATCCGCGAGTCGATCGTGCACCCGCAGTTCGCGACGGACGTGACGAAGCCGCTGAACATCGACAATATCATTGACCAGGCCGTGCCGTTCCTCTCGGGCGGTGAGCTCCAGCGCGTGGCCATTGTGCTCTGTCTCGGCAAGCCCGCAGACATCTACTTGATCGACGAGCCGTCGGCGTACTTGGACTCGGAGCAGCGTATCCTCGCGGCGAAGGTCATCAAGCGCTTCATCCTGCACTCGAAGAAGACGGCGTTCATTGTCGAGCACGACTTCATCATGGCGACGTACCTCGCGGACCGCGTCGTGGTCTACGACGGCCAGCCGGGTGTCGAGTGTACCGCGCGCTCGCCGCAGAGTCTGCTCACGGGCATGAACTCGTTCCTGAAGCAGCTCCAGATCACGTTCCGACGAGACCCGACGAACTACCGCCCGCGCATCAACAAGTACGACTCGGTGAAGGACGTGGAGCAGAAGTCGACGGGGAACTACTTCTTCATGGACGACTAAGTAGGCGTAGTGCAGCAATAGAGAGGCAACGAGACGACCGAGCAGACGTCTGCAGACTGGCGGCGACTGAGAGAACGAGAGAGTGCAGCGACTCGCGTCGCTTGCTCGCAGCAAGGAGGACGGATCGAGTTTTGCTTGTGTATTCGCACTCAATGACAACAGCACAGACACAAGTGGCGTTCGCTTTCGGTCTTCACGGACGGCGCGTGAGCTCCTGACGCGAGTGTGCACACACGAGTGAGCGAGTGCACTGGAAAGCTGTGCGTCGACACTTCGGTAGGATGATGACATCTCCACTCGCTCGATCACGCACCTTGCTGATCACTGCAAACTTGTCTAGTAGCTCCGTTAACTGCTCGGGCGACAGCTCCAGCATCACCTGCGCATGTGCATGTGCGCATGTGTGTGCATTGGTGAACGATCCTACTTGTAGCTGATCTTGCTCAGAGTCGAGAACGCACCTGCCGTTGCTCGCTGCTGCTCGAGTCTTCCGACTGGAGATGGAGCTTGAGTGCGACGGACGGTGTGCGCACGCCGCCGCAGATTGCACTGCTAGCGAGGTTGACGCGCACCGAGTAGTCGTACTCGCTGATCACCTCGCGCTGCGGCTGCATGTCGTCGGTGTGGATGTCGAGAGCTTGAGCTTGAGCTGATGATCTTTGGCTGCGTCGATTGAGACCAAGAATGCAAGCACAGTGATACATGTGACAGATACGCAGTGAGCCACCGCATTAAGTACGCAGAATATTGAATCAAAGTAAATTGAGTACAGTACAATACTCGAAATACGCACACACTGAATGAAAACATACGCAGCGCGCTCTATTCGAAGGCTTAGGGGAGCCACAGACGCAAAGGGGGCAGCAGCAGTGTCTGCCACGACCAAGACCAGCGGAACCACCACCGAAGAAGCGCGCGCGTGACAGCAGCATGTGGAAGCAATCCGCCGAGGCCGTGGGCAAAGCCATCCGCTCGATCGGCCAGTCGCTCGACCGCGTCGGCGTCTCGCTCGAAGGCGCGCTCACGTACACGGAGCACTGTACGTCGCCTTGATACAATCCGACGACTTCAGTCGTCGCCGTGACTGCGATGGCGATGACGATGCGCTGCAAGCGATGCTGGATCGCGACTGACGTATCGCTCTTCACCTGTATGTGTACGTGTGCACGCGCGACTTTGCGCATCCAGTAAACCCGTCGACGCGCGCGGTCGCGAATGTCGGCCGCCGCCCGACGTTCGCTGCTGGCTCGTTCGTCGCACCGAACGCGTCGGTGATCGGCGACGTGAAGGTCGGCAAGGGCAGCTCCATCTGGTACGGCGCCACTGTCCGAGGTACGTTGCGCTCTCATGCGTTCGTGCTCTGCGTCGAGTGCTTGCTTGGCGCCTCACACACACGCACGCACGCACACTCGTCTCGCAGGTGACATCAACCACATCACGATCGGCGAGAACACAAACATCCAGGACCAGGCCGTGGTGCACGTCGCGAAGATCCACAAGGACATCCCGACGTCCATCGGCAGCAACGTGACGATCGGCCCGTCGGCGATCATCCACGCGTGCACGATCAAGGACCACGTGATCATCGGCACTGGCGCACAGGTGCTCGACGGCGCGGTCGTGGGCGAGAAGTCGATCGTCACGGCTGGCTCGATCGTGACGTACGGCAAGCAGATTCCGTCAGGACAGCTCTGGTCGGGCGTGCCGGCGCGCTACCTGCGCGACCTCTCGGCCGCCGAGATCGAGTTCATGCAGCAGTGCTCGCTCGAGTACGCCGAGCTCTCGCAGGTGCACGCGGAGGAGACCGCCAAGTCGTTCGAGCAGATCGAGGCAGACAAGGAGCGCTTCAAGATCCTGCGCGACGTGGGCGAGACAGGGCTGCCGCAGAAGGACGACCAGCCCACGGACACGGGGCTGTTCTTCAGATATTAGATGGCGCCCGACGCGAGCGCGCGTCTCGTGACGAGGCCCGCTCGCGCGCGGCGACAGCGCTGCGCTCCACTGCTCTCGCGCCTGCTGCAGCGTCAATGCGTGGACACGAGCGCACAGTGGAGCCCAGCGCTGTCGCTGCGAAGCCGCTGAAGGAACAGCGCCTGATCGGTCGTGGCTGCGTGGGCGGGCGCCGATGGGACCGTCTTGCTGCACACACGTAACGAAACGAACAACGAGATGGAGAGAGACGTGCGCGTCTTGCGCTTGCTGGTCTAGGGTCGTTCGTCCTCTCACGTGGCTCTTGTGACGAACTAACTCGCTTGCGCCTGCACAGTCACTGCGACGCACAGAGCAGTGAGACGTCCTCATGTGAGTCGCTTGCCAGCACCATCCACACACGCAGACAGACAGGTCATCGTCGTCCTCTTTGGCAACTCTTGCATCAGCGAGCTCCCAAGCACACTGACGTACGCGAGAGCTTGATGAGCCGGAGGAAGAACGCGCGGACGACAGGGTCCTGAAGCCCGCCAAGAGACGCAAAGCCTTGTCGATTCGCTGCAAACTGGTTGCCGCGAGCGCGTACAGAGAGAGAGAGCAAGTGCAGCACGTGAGCGACTCGATCGCGCCTTCCGTCCTTCACGAGACACATACGCAAAGCACAAGAGAGCGCCACGCACCTGCTGCATGCTTGCAATCAGCACGGGGTTCGCCAGCGCCTCGACAAAGAACGCGTCCTGGCGCATCGCGACCATGAGGCGCTCGTCCAGCTCCACTCCGCGCAGCATCTCGAGCAACTCGGTCTCGACTTCTGCGGCGCGAGCGCGTGCCACTATGGCTTGCTCTTCCTGCAGTCTCGCAGCCACTGCGGCGCGCTCCTCGTCTCGCGCCAGCTGCGCTTCGAGTCTCGCGACGAACGTCTCGAGCACAGCGACGAACTCGGGGTCTTCGGCGTGAAACACGAGCAACTCGGGCTCGTCGCCGATCTCCTCGAGCGTGTCGCGGTGGTCGCTCCACTCGCTCGCACTCGCAGCCGCTCGCCACTGCTCTCGGTTGTTTGCGACCAGACTCGCCACTCGGTCTTCGAGTGGAAGCTCAGGACACACCTCTTGCGCCGGTGGCGCCTGCTTCTTCTCTTTGAGCACAGTCACGAGGTTCTGGTAGAACGCCCGCAGAACGGGGTTCGCGAGCTGCGCCAAGAGCACCTGCGGGTCCAGACTCATGTCGCGCAGCGCCGACACGATGCTCTCGTTCTCCTGCAGCTGGAGGCAGATGCCCGCGTCTGAGAGCAGTTCGCTCACAGTGTCGGCGCGCAAGCCGCCGTCGCTCGCGAGACAGAGCGACTGGAGATCCTGCGCGAGCTGCTCAATCTCGACGTGCTCGCGGCGCAGCGCCTGCTTCTTGAGCGCGACTTTCGCGCGCAGCTCGCTCTCTCGCGACTGGTACTTGCTCAAGATCTTGTCCACTTTGCCCACAGCGTCAGCGCCGTAGATCGCCAAGAGCTCGTTCTTCAAGCTCGTGCGCTCCGTCTGCTTCGCGACGAACGCTCTGCGGTGCGCGAGCATGCGCGCGAACGACTGGATCGCGACTGCTGCCTGGATTTGCCGGACTTGGAGCAGCAGGTCCAGTCGCTCCACCATCTCGGCCGACTGGAAGCGCACTGTCGCGTTCGAGGTCACAACAACGCCTCCAGGCGCCTCCGCTCGCTCTTTGTGCTCGCCACTTGACGCCGTCGATGGCTGGAGCAGCTCCTGGACGCACGCCCGGATGTCTTCGTCGTACACGATCGCGTTCTTTGCGAATCCGAGGCGACTCGAGAGCAAGCAGCGGTACCGACTCAGGAACACGCTGCTCGGCATCTCCATCGCGTAGTACGACGCAGTTGGTGAGTCGCCACGCGTCGCTTGGCCAAGCTCGATCTGTGCCAGCACACGGTGCGAGTGAAGTTGCTTCTCGACAACTTCGGGCTCGATCACAGTCGGCCGACCAGTGCTGTTTGGACGCATGCAGTGCATGTACAGCGGCATTGCTCCACTCTCGCTCTCGTGCGCCGTCAGCGCTTGGATCTGAGCGCGGAACTGACTGACCTGACTCCGTCCACTCGCACCAGGTGCGTCTCGGGGCTTCTTGAGCGTCGCGGTTGCGCTAAACGCGCGCTTCGCAGTCGTGACCATGGCGCGCAACGGAGCGTGCGTTGACAGCTCGAGCCCCTCGATGAGCCGCGCGTGCTGAAAGTCCGAGTTCTTCTTCACGAACTCGCACGCGTCATACACCACAGGTTCACGCGCGTGCGGGACCATGAACGGCAGCGCGTCTTTGCTCAAGAGGCTGCCGGTGGCGCCTGCGCGCGGAGCCTCGAGCAAGCGCGAGGCGTTGCGTTCGTACAGGTTCCGGACCAGGAGCTGGTTCTTCTTCTGCTCTTGCTCCGCGGTCTCGTTCTCGCTCTGGTGCAGCACTGTCAGCTCCTCGAGACTCGCAAAGATCCCGAGCGGGTGCTCAAACAAGAACAACACGTCACTGTCCGCGGCGATTGGCGCACCGACTGTGCGTGTGTGCGAGTGGCGAGCCGCGACGATCTGCTCCTCGACCGCAAAGAGCTTCTCGCTCAAGTAGTTGATGCAGAGCTGCTCGAGCGAGTTGCGCGCAAAGTTCTCAAAGCCAAAGACGTCGACGAGCTGCAGCGCACGGAGCGAGTCGCCAGCGCGTCCTTCGAGCAGCGCGCTCTCGACTTGCGTCGCTTCGTTCATCTGCGCCACGAGGTAGTAAAACACAATCTGGTAGAGCAGCCGCGCGAACGTGTCGCGGAGGTGCGCGACCTGCCCCTTCTCGAGCACGACGTCGAAAGACTCGCCCGTGGACGCCAGCGCTATGCGCTTCGTGAACAACAGACTCTCGAGTCGCGCTGCGGACTCGAGACCGAGCAGCTCCACGATGTTGTCGACAGCCGATTCGTCTGCTTGCGACGCCATCTCGAGCTTCTTCGCGGCAGCGTCCCACTCGAACGCGACGTTCCCGAGCCAGAGGATCGCACTGAGCACTTGGAAGACCGCTCGTTGCGCGTCTGCTGCGAGGTCCATGCCGCTAAGTGCGTCGACAACGTGCTGCCACCGCTCGACGTCTTTCTTCCACGTCTCGTCCTCCGTCCACGCGCCTTGGAGCTTGTGCTTGCGCTTGCCTAGGAAAGCAAACGTCTCGCTCGTTCGGCCGTCGAGGCGCAGGTCTTTCGCGAGCAAGCGCATGTACGGCACGGCATTGACGCCCGCCACGAGCGCGTAGAACACGTGGAAGTTCGTGTCTGCGTCTCCTCCAGCGCCGCTGCTTGCGCTCGTGACTCGCGACTTCTCGAGCAGGAACGGGTCCAAGCGGCACCCAGCGACCTGGTACTCGGACGGATGGCGCCCGAACGCAAAGAACAACGTCGTCACTTTGCCAAAGCGCGACGAGTTGCGGTTCATCGTCGTCGACGCGTTGCCGAACGCCTCGAGCAGGATGTTTGAGTCGAGCACCGTGCTGAGCTTCCGCGCGGCGTGCGGGTTCTTAAAGTACATGCGCAGCTGCTCCTCGTCCTCGAGGCTTTCGAGCTTCTCGTAGAAGCCAAAGAAGCGTCCGTCGATGTGAACTTGCGGAATGCGCTTGCTCTTGCTCACGCTCGTCATCTCGCTCCAGCGCTCCGGGTACAGGTCCAAGAGCACGATCTCGTACTGGTCCACCCCTTTCGCCTCCAAGAGCGTCATAGTCCGCGTCTCCTCGGTGCGCATCTGCGTCGTGCTCTTCGTCGAGCTCGTGAAAAGCTTCACGCGTGCGCGCGCGCCGTGCGACGTCAGCGCCGTCGGTTGCGCCGACAGCACGTAGTACTTGAGCAGCTCCTTCGCCAGCTCTGTTTTCCCACTCCCGCTCTCGCCACTGAGCCGCATCGTCTGCATCGGCAGCGTCTGCAAGTCGAGCGGCTCGCCGCTGCTTGGACGAGGACGCTCTTTCGCGTAGAAGAGACGCAGCAGCGCGTGCTTTGCCATTGCGAACGGATGCGGCGCAAGCTGCGACTGCGCGTTCGGCGTCATCGCGTACGTGAGCACCACTTGCTCGTCATAGATGGACGTGAACTTGGACGTCTGGAGGATCCGGTGCGGGTTGAGCAGCACCATCGTGTGGTCGCTGACGTACGTGTAGATGCGGTCGCGCGCGAAGCGATCGCAGAGCTGCTCGACGACGCGCAGGAGGCGGGGACGACTATCAAACGCACTGTCGTCGCTGTCGTCTGCGATCAAGTCGTCGCCGTCGCTGCGACTCCAGCTCCAGGGCTTTCGCGTACGAACGTCGTCTTCGAGGTACAGATGCGCGTACTTTGCGATCGTGGCGCTGCGAGGCGTCAGTGGCGTCGCAGAGCTCGACGCTCGACTGTCAGTCGATTCACGCAGCGACGACTCGCTGTCTGTTCGGACCGACAGCTGCTCGAACGTCGAGTAGTAGCCGTAGATCGTCGGGCATCGAAGCCGTGGAGGCGCCGGCGGGAGGATGACTGAGCGCGAGGTCTCGCGAGTCGTGACATCCGAAGTTCCGAGGACGTTCGCGTCGCTCGTCGCTTGCTGCGCTTCTTGGATGCGGCGGAGCTTCGGCTCGTTCTCTGCGACCTCCTCGAACCGGTAGCGCAGCTGGAACGCCTCTGCGAGAATCGCGTTGCTCTCGACAAGCGGCGTCCCCGATCGCTCTTGCGCGAGGCCGATGCTCTGCACAAGCTCCTGGTACTGCTCACACGACCACTGCGCCGGCGGACCCCACGTCGCTTTGATTGTCTCGACGAGCTTCTGCAGCAGCACGAGCTCGTGCAGAATCATGAACGACGCGCGCAGGTCGCCGATCGCCGCTGCTTTCGTGTCCTCTGCGAGCATTGTCTCGACCAGTGCAGGGAACGCTGTGATGCGAGCCAAGAGGATCGTTGCGTCGCGTCCGTGGCGAACAGCAGTTGCGCGATTGCGATGGAGCCGGACGCTTGCTGCGTGCATCGCCTGCTGCTTCAGCAGCAGCGAGTTCTGTTGCCACGAGCGTCGCAGTCGACCAGGTTAGTCGCAGCGCTCACCTACTTGCGCACTGATCGAGCACATTGGGTCAACGTACTCTGCACACGCCACGCACTGCGTCGATCCACTCTTGTCGGTCTGCTGCACTCGTTGCTGAGCATGACACAGACGTTCCGCCACGCCACAGTGAGGACGTGTTGCAGCTAGAAGCCACATGACACGTACGCACCTTTGAGGTCCAGCTTGTAGCTCTTCCCGTCTGCATTTGGGAGCTTCTGGATGCGGAACCACACATCCGAGTGCGGCGCTGGCGTGACGATGTCGGTCGCTGCGAGCTCGAGCACGCCCTTGAGCGTCGACGGAGACATCGCGGGCTTGCCTTTCTTGTCGCCCCACTTGGTGCGAAAGTAGCTCAGCGTGTGCTGGCGCAGCACAAAGTAGCGCTCTTTGTGCGTGCGCACCACGTGCCCTTTCTTCACGAGGTAACCCTCTTTGACGACGCTGCCGTCGGCCGCTGCCGCTGCTAGCGCTGTGTCCTTTGCCTGCGACTTTGCGGAGCGCCATCGCATTGCGTCTTGCGTTGGATGGTGTGAGAGCGCGCTCTGAAGCAGCACTTCTTCTGGCGACGCGAATGGAGACCGCGCGGCACCGAGAGCGCTGCCGCCATTGTGCATCATCGCTGCTGATTGAGCGTAGCTTTGGCTTTGGCTTGAAGACGTCGAGGAGAAATGCGATGTTATGTGTGCCACACCAACAACGATATCTGTACTTCAGTATGTAGAAAGACATTTGAATAGTACATACAAAACAAATACCACGTGTCGAATGTGTTGGTTCATGCACTTGAACTTTCAAGCAACAAATTGAGCAACAAACCGTGTCCGTGCTGTCCTTACAATTCCTAAGCCTAGTTGCAGTGCGAATCTGGAAATTATTTTGATCGATTGAGATGTTTGTCTTGTTTTCATCACTACCACTTTCGACCTGTGTCAAACCGATTTGTTGGAGTGCGTCATTGCCAGCAACTGCAAGTGGAGCCCCACAGCCGCTCTCCCACTGCCGGACTCACGCGCGCACTCGCACTCGTCATGGACTCCGCTGTGATGGTGTCGTCGGACCCGAGCACCGTGGCTGCGGTCGTGCAGCCACACAAGGAGCAGCAGTCGCTCGCAGTTGTGACGACCAAGAACTTTGTCAGCGGCATCGTTGCTGGCGGCTGCGAGGCGTTCGTCGGGTATCCGCTCGAGACAGTCAAAGCGCGCATGCAGACAGAGAAGGCGGCGGCGTTCTCGGGTCCGTTCGACTGCCTGCAAAAGAGCGTGCGCGAAGGCGGCGTGGGCTCGCTCTACCGCGGCGCGTCGCCGCAGATCTTCCGCTCGGCAGTCAGGTGAGTGCGTGAGGAATGCAGACGAATGAGCAGTGCACGTGCACCACCGAAAGAGCACAGTTGGGTCGCTCACATACTCACATACTCACTCGTTATCTCTCTCACTGCTCTCTGTGCGTGGCCAGTGCATCGCTCCTCTTTGGGCTCATGGGGCAGTACCGCTACTTCTACAACAACTTTGTGTTTGACAACAAGCCGCAGTTCGGACTCATTGCCGCCGGCATGTCGACGGGACTCACCGAGTCGCTCCTGTACACGCCGTTCGAGATCATCAAGATCCGCATGCAGGTGCGTCCGATGGGTCTCTCCTCCGTCACTTGTCGCAGAGTCACGTCTGTTGCAGCAGCAGATACACGTGACTGACTGATCACACCAATGCCCACAGACGCAGCACTCGCACAGCCGCACGCGCGTGAGCAACTGGCAGTGCGTGAAAGAAGTGTACAGCCAAGGCGGCATCCGCGGCATGTACCGCGGCCTCGTGCCGTACGCGCAGCGCGAGATGCTTGGGAACACGGCGTACTTCATGGCGTACGAGTTCGCCAAGGAGTTCCTGCTCGAGCGCTTCGTGCACCGCGCGCCGCCCATGAGCGCCGAGAAGGAGCACATCCGGACGTACCAGGCGATCGCGCTCGCAGGCGGCTACGCCGGCTTCATGTACTGGCTTGTGGTCTTCCCGGTCGACACCGTGAAGTCGGTCATGCAAGCTGACAGCCTCACGAATCCGCGCTTCAGCGGCGCGCTCGACTGCGCGCGACAGCTCTACAAAGAGGGCGGACCCGCGCGGTTCGTGCGCGGAATCACGCCGTCGCTCCTGCGGTCGTTCCCAGCGAACGCCGTGACGTTCGTGGCGTTCGAGACGTGCATGAGCGCGCTGAACAAGCACTTTTAGACGTAGCGGCGCCGTGGACGCGAACGAGCTAGACCATCTCGAAGACTCGCGGCTGCGGCGGTGCATGCATTCGACTCCATTCCTACACTACGCTCGTGTCAATACAGCGCGAGCTTCATCTTCGAGGTCTTGTTGAGGCGCGGGATGAGGTGGAACTGCAGCAGCTCCGCGAGCTCGCGCGCCGTGTCCTTGAGCTCGAGGATCGTCATCTGCTTCTTGTCTTTCTCCATGTCCAGGATCACGAACGCCGTGTGCTCGAGCGACAGCGCGTCCATCTCGAGCAGCTTCTTCACGCGCGCCGGCGTGCCGATGGCGATCGGGTGGAACGCGATCGTGAGGTTGTCCGCCTGGTCCTCGGCCTTGATGTGCTTGGCGAAGAGCTTGGCGACTTTGCACTTGAACGAGCTCAGGTGTCTGACAATCACGGCAGTCGCAAGCGCAGCATCGGCGTGAGTCGAGTGCCGCCACAAGCGCAAGAACAGCTACAGCAACGTACTTGAGCACTTCGACGGCGCGGAGTGCGGACGAGCAGAGAATGAGGAAGAAAGGACTCTTGTCCAAGCGCTTGCCGCGACCGCGGAACTCGCTCTTCCAGCGCGGCATGAAGTGGTGCATGTACGACGGCAGCAGCTCGAGCTTGTGCTTCCCGAGGTTCGGCGCCACAAAGTGCGACTCTGCGAGCACGAGCGCGCGGACGAAGCAGTGGTGAGATACATAAACACAACAAGTGGACCTGCGCTGCTGCTATACGCGCGTACGTACCGTTCAAGCCGTCAGCGAGCTCGAGCGACGTCATCTGGCCGCCGCGGTACTTGCTGTACACGTCGTTGACGATCTTAAAGTGCTCTGCCGGCGTCATCTTGTGCAGCCCTTTGCTCGGTCGCGGCTGCTTCTTCGCAGCCGAGACGACTGCTACTTTCTGCTTCTTCGCGGCCGCGTCGTCCTCGTCATCGTCGTCCATCGCAGCATCGTCCTCGTCGCCTTGCGTCTCGCCGCGCTTGCGCTTCGCAGTCGCGAGCTCCAGCTCGGCTTCCTCTTCAAACTCGTCTTCGCTGCCGGCCGAGAGCACTTCGTCATCGTCCGAGACGTCCACGGCCTCTGCGGCCCAGTTCTGCTCGAGCTCGTCGTCGTTCAGCGGCGCCATCGTTGTAATTACTTGCTGCTTCTAGTGTCCTTTTGCTTTTGAGTGCCCAGCCAGTCAGTTTTTTCTTGGCTGCTGATAGTCGTGATTCTTCGAGAATCTGGATTGATCTGTACTCGTGATTCTTGTCACTCTGACTGAGGACGACACAGACACCGCGGCGCGGATACTGAGAGCAAGGTCAAAGTGATTCTTGTCAAGAAGCAGCAGCAAGCAAGCAACGCCGTAGTGAGCACGCAAGTATCAGTCGCGTGACTTCGCACTCGTCTCAAGGACTGTTTCCTCGCGTTGTACGATCTGACACATGCAGTGTCTTGGACTTGGCAGTGAGCCCAATCTCTCCATCTCGTGAGTTGGCTGACGATGGCGTGTGTCTGAAGCGTCATGACAACAAGGCACGCCATGTCCTGGTTAACGACAACGACAATGACTGCACGACACCATCGGTCCGGCTAGAGTGAACATCGCATCACTGCGTTCTTTGAAGGCGATTCCATGATGCAACGCAAGCACTTGCGACCTCAACGCAGTCCACGACAGCAGCAGCGCATGTATTCGGGTCAATAAAAAGACGTGTACGGAGCCTCGTGCTCGCGCTTCAGCGCCATCACACTGCTTGGCGCGATCTACAGCTCCACGTCGCTGTCCACACGGCGCGGACGCGTCGCAGTCGACGCCACCGAGCTCGACGCGAGCGAGCCGTCGCGGTACATCGCCGCAGCGCTCGCAGCTGTCGCGCGCGTCTGGTTGAAACCACTCGCCTGCGACTCGCGGTCGTACGACGCAAACGATGAGCCCGATGCGTTCGACGCGCCTGTGCCGTCAAGGTTCTGCGACCCGCGCGTGCCCATTGCTGGTCCGCTCCACGCGCTCTGGAAGCCCATCGTCGTGTTCGTGTCTGTGATGTCTGATTGCCCGAGGCGTGTGCCTGCGTCGCCGCCCTTCTTCGCCTCGCCGCCTGCGAGGAGCTGCACGCTCACGTCGTACGCAGGCGGCGCAAAGTAGTCCTGGCTCGGCAACGGCGCGTCGCGCTTGCGCTTATGGACGATCAACACTGCAGCGATCAGCACAACGACGATGACGACGCCCGCGACGACGATCCCAACCGCTGCAGCTGACGACAGTCCACCGCCACCGTCGCCGTTGCCAGTGTTCCCGTCAGTCGTTGGCGCTGGTGTTCCACTGTTCGCTGGCGCGAGCGTCGCGGGTGCGTCTTTCACGACGAGCTCGGCGTACACGGCGTAGTCGAAGCGCTTCGAGGAGTTCGTGTCGGGCAAGATGATGTGCGCGAGGAGCGAGTAGTCGCCGGTCTTGGGGAACTTGAGCGAGTCGACGAACGTCACGTGGTTGTCCGAGAAGTTGGCGATCTTGTTCGTCGTCTTGTCCACGAGCTGCTCGCCGTCGTTGAATGGGTCGCAGCCCGTGCCGAAGACGCACGAGTGCACGTTCGAGTGCACGATCTGCGCCGGGTTGCCCGACGCGTCGGGGCCGTACACGACCTTGGTCATGTTCACGAGGTTGCGCTGCGAAAAGTCCGCCGTGACGGTCCACGTAATGTTCACGACGTCGAACGGCGCGACCGTGGAGCTGCTCAGCGCGACGGTCATGATCACGGGGCAGTCCTGTTTGCCGAAGAAGCCCTCGACGCGGTGCGTCTCGTTCAGCTTTGTGTTCTTTGTCGGCTCCATGATGTGCCAGCAGTACGTCGTTTCGCCATCGTGGATGTAGTCTGAATGCGCGTACAAGTAAGAGAGAGAGAGAGAGCGACGCAGTTGTGCGTACGAGTGAGTGAGATGCACGAGAGATACAAGCGATCGCAAACGAGCGAAGATAACGTACTCGTGCCGAGTGCAGTTACTGGTGTTGCAAGCAGTGCGATCCCTGCTGCGAATGTGAGCGCGAGCGCAGTCGCGAGGCCCAGGATCATCCTGCGTTCGTGTGTGTGTGAAGAGCTGCTAGTCGTGGACTGCGCTTGGCTCGTCGCGCACGCGCTCTTCCTTGCTTGCTTGCTTGTAAGCTCGACGCGCTCGTGTTCTCTTTGAGTGGGTTGGTGTTTGTCTGGCAGAGAGGAAGTGCGAGTGACTTTTTTTGACTTGAAGACAGTATGCCCACTGGGTGCCTGTCAAACGCCGCGCGCTTTCATAAAATTTGTAGCGCTGACAAAAACCTGATGGAAACGGTACTGACAGTGCTTGTGCAAAATTACACTTGTGGTTTCTATGTTTGATTCTCTAGATTGCTCGAGAATCAAACATACAAACCACAAGTGCAATTTCGCACAAATATTCAGTGCGATCGAGTCTGAACTCTTGCACTTCATTTCGATTGACTCGACTTGATGCAGACGACGACCACCGCCACTGCTGCTGCTGCTACAGCAGCTCCAGATGCTCCGCCAAGCACTGCGGCGGACGCGCCATCAGCGCCAGCGCCAGCTGCAACCACTGCTCCACCGCTCCTGCGCAGCAGCATTAGTCTAGGTCTGTGCTCTGTGCTACCGCCTCTTCTTGCAGAAGCACCGGCAAACCAGCTGACGCACCTGCTGTGTGTCGCTGCTGCTGTCTCGTGTGTGATCGGTCCTGCCGCCTCAAAGGCTCGGCGCGCGCAATGGCAGCGCTCTCGACGCTTGCGCTGCAGGCAAAAGGACTCACATCTGTGCTCCAGCGACCAAAGTTCCTGACCAGCGAAGCGCGCGCATCGGTCGTCGAGAGCAAGCTCGAGCCGACCAAGTCACTGTCGTCGTCGTCCCTCAGCCGCAGCTCCACCACCGCCACAGACGAGTCGTTGTTTGATGACATCGAGCAGCGTCCGTCCGTCGACGGGTCTGCATCGACAACGGCTACTACGTCGCGGCGACCGCGCCTCGGTAGCGAAGACTCGGCGACTGCAGTCGTGCAGCTGCTACCATGGGAGCTCCAAGACGAGCGCGGCAACATCGTTGAGCACGCGCTCGTGCGCGAAAAAGTGCTCGAGCTCACTGTCTATCGCCGGACGTTCGTCGAAGACGCGAGTGGCGAAGACGAGTACTCGTTTCAGTACGCGGTGCGTACATCTTGCGATCACTATGTCTGGCAGTCTTGATGCACGCATTTCGAGCCCGTCTTCAGCTACATTCACGACTCACTACTACGCCCTTTTCGTGTCTGCAGCGATACAAAGACGTCGCGCGGCGCTTGGTGCACAGCAACCCGAACTTGCGCGAGAAGTACACTGCGATTGTCCAGAGCGCGACGTTTGTCGTCTCCGAGGAGACGTTCTGGCGCAACTTCTTCCTGCGCTGCAACGCGATCCGTGTCGACGCCGGCGTGGCGCCGTACTTGCCGCCGGTGGTGCTCTCGTCCGTCGCAGCAGTGGCGTCGTTCCAGCGCTTCAAGCGCGACATCTTCCTCAAGA
Organism: Pythium guiyangense; assembly: GCA_003730235.1. Taxonomy (NCBI): domain Eukaryota; phylum Oomycota; class Peronosporomycetes; order Pythiales; family Pythiaceae; genus Pythium; species Pythium guiyangense. Next base: position 52,324 of record QXDM01000016.1, read on the forward strand.
AGCAGCGCTCAGCCGCTGAGCTCGAGAAGCTCCGGTACAGCCTCTTGCAGTCGCGTCGCGCACCAGGTAGCGCGCTGTCAATGGACGAGGACGACCCGACTGGCCAAGCGTCAGAGCTCGGCGACTTGGAGCTCGACCTGGACGGCGAGATTGAGCGCGAGCTTGTGCGGCGACGACCGTCGCGCGCTGTCGAGTACCGGCGGAGCATGCTAGCGTCGTCGCACGAGAGCGCGTCTCAGTGAGTCGAGTGCGTCGTGTACGTACGTAAAGTGTCCACCCAAACATCCATTTATTCGTTCGTCATAAATAAGGCACGACGATACGCAACTTTCGCAGCTGCATCCTTTGCGAAGGCGCCACGAGCACCGTCGTCACGCACGCACGCAGCAAGCGCCTCAGTCCGAGTCAGAGCTCACGTAGTGCGTGCCGACGCGTCCAACTTCGTGGAGCTTGATGTCCTGGATCCACGCAGACGTGTTCTCGCAGTGCGGCGGGATCCGCACTTCGATCGCCGGGCCGCCGTCGTACGTCTCTTGGTAGAACTCCCAGCTCGCGCGGTTGATCATGCGGAAGTCGCGCTTCATGCGCACGCCTTCGCGGATCTGGAACGTCCCGTCCACGAGGTTGTCCGAGATGAGGCTCATGTTGTCGATCTCGCCAGGGCTGAACTTCTCGTCGCCCTTGTACTTGGACACAAAGAGCTGCTCGCGCGCATTCGAGACCGATGAGTGTCAGTGCGCTCACTCTCGCACATCGACACATGAACGCATAGGACAGCAACGTACCAGCCAGTTGTTGATCCACTTGGCGTCAATCGCGAACCACGTCTCGCCCGGCCGAGGCTTGGTCTGGTGCAGCGACTTGAGCTTCCGGACCTCGGCTTTGACGTCGTGGAGCTGCAGCCCACGCGTGCTCTTGTTGAAGTCGTCTTCGTGCGCAAAGCTCTTGTCCACGAGGGACGACGGACGCATCTCGGTCATCGTCGTGTAGTTCGACACAGATGGCGGCGCGGCCGTGAGTCCGTAGTTGTTGAACCGCACAGTGAGCTTGCCGTACTTGCGGCTGCTCGGCCCCTCTTGCGCCTCGCGCAGCGTCATCTCTTCCGTTGGCTGGAGGTGGAACGTCCGTTCGTGCGGCGGTTGCTAGAGACGCACGCAATCAGTAGCAATACATGAGCGCGAGTGTGAGTACAGGTACGAGAGCGTGCGGGACAGAGCGACTAGCAAGCCCACATACCATCTTGAGGTCCATGACCTCGCGTAGCGACAGCAAGAGCTGGCCGATCTCGCGCTTCACTATCCCGAGCTTCTCCGCGTGCTTGACGACGAAGAGCACGCCCACGACTGACTCGGTGTCGACGTCCCCAAAGTCGACGTCAAAGTCCCAGATCGGGTTCAGCGAGCTCTTGACGAGCTTCGATGTGAACGGCTTCGACCGCGTCGTAGTGTGTGCGAGCTCGCGCGAGTAGCCCGCCTGCTGCTGCTGGTGGCTCGGCTGCGCTGTGTTGAGCTTCTGGTCGGCCTTGAAGTCCTGCCCCATGTGCCACGCGTTGTGTTCGCGGCGCGACGAGCTGCCGTCGTCGTGCACGAGCGAGACCTCGCAGTACGGGTTGCTCGTGAACCCCTTCTTGATCGCGCGCAGCGACGTCGCCGAGACGACGCGCAGCGAGATCGCCATGCACGCCGACGTCATTGCGTCGAGCGACGCCGAGCCGGGCACGAGGAGCGGGTCCTCGCGTCGCGGCGAGAGCTGCACGGCGCCGAAGCGGTCGCCGTACGCGCTGCTGCTGCCGTTGCTGCTCGTGTTCGCGTACCCGTTGCGCATGCTTGTTGTGTGTCGTGTAGGTCAACCGTGTATTGTGCGTGTGCGTGCACAGATGCAGACGCTTGCTTCTTCGTTCGCTTTGCTTGCTCGACCTCGAGGTCGCGAATGTGCTTCTGGGCAGGTGTCTTCTCACTTGTAACTGGCACCAACGAGCGACATTCCAAAATCTGCTATATTCGCCATCGTAGCTTGCAATTTGTATACAGACTGTCTGGACATGTTTTTTAGCAGATCAGGTCAGCGTCTTTACAATTGTATTCGATGCTGGACTCTGCAAATGCGCGCGAGCGAGGGATTCACCCACCGCCACACTTGGAATTTGTATGGCTCGCAAAAAGACAGGACACTGCTGGACGCAAGCCACACAAGCCACACACGAGCGACTCGAAGCAGGCAACGCAAGTGTTGCGAGTGCTGCTGCTGCTTGTCAAGGGATCGTAGCGTGCGGACGAGAAGCTCGAGAAGCTTGTTGACACCATGACGTGCATGAGTGTGTTCGTGTGTTCACAGTGTGTTCACAGTGTGTTCACGTGCAGCTCCAAGCACGGCAAGGTAGTTGGGCCAACTTGCCTCCATCGTCTCGACACCACCTCGACATCCATGCACGGACAGATCGATGGATGGTCGCGACGTCGTCGTCTCGTCGCTCGTTGCGCAACATCCATTGCTCGTCAGACGGCGGACCTGCACTCGGCCAACGTAGAAGCAGAGGCACCCTCACTCACGCTTCGCGCTTTCGATCGCTCTTTCAACGCGATAAAGCCACAAACGCACTGTGTGGCGCGAAGCGGCAGCAGCACAAGATGGACCACGATGACACTTGTCGGACTCGGACCTGCTGCTGCTGTTGGTTCATCGAGTCTCCAGCGCTGGCGAGGTCACCTCTCAATTCAACCAAGAAGCTCTATAAGTCTTCACCACACTGTGTTGACACGAATGACGAGCTGCTCACAACCTGCTGGTGGCGCTAGCGTGGCAAGTGACCTCTCGACAAGCACAAGCAAACATGAGTCCAACTCGATAGCAACCTCCCCGCAATTGAAGATTCGCTCTCTCGTTCTCGAACGCGAGCGGACGCGTGCGCGCGAGACGCGCTGCTGTGCTGCTGCTGTTCGCTGTTGTTGCATTTGCTGCTGCTGTTGTCGGTGTCGGCGTTTGGAAGTACGCGGCCATGTCGTTCCAGCGCTTGACGCACGGCGACTCGATGACCTCGGGCTGCTTGAGCGGCAAGTAGTCGTCGTGCGCCGCTGCGGTGCTTGCGGTCAGCGCGACCGCAGTCGCAGCGAGCGCGACACGCATCAGTCGGGAGCTCATGTCGGTCGGTCGTCGTCTATCCTGTGCTATGTGTATGTGTCTATGATCTCGAGGAGTGCGCCGTGTAGTGCGTCGTCCTGCGGCGTACTACGTCGAGAGTGAGCACATGCGGACATGATGGAGGACATGACGCAGCAAAGCTCTGAGCAAAGCGTTGAGCGCGCCGGCAGCACAGCAACGCGGCTGTAGAGAAGTGATGGAAGGAGCGCTGATTCCATCTGGTGGGCGACCCAAAACGGCGTTTGACTTGCGCTCACTATGACGCGAAACTGAACATGCGAAGGTGAGCGCGCCAGCTGGTTCCGCTGCTTTGTTTGTTTGGTTGGTTGTAAACAAGGGGCTTTTTGGAAATGTAGATTTTCGGGCCCAAATGAAGAAGTGGATTTGCAAAAGTACAATATTCAAAAGTTTCGACGTATTTTACATTGTTGCTGTATTTGCGTTTGATGACAGTACATCCTCCTATCTACAGAGCTGCGTCTCGAAGCCTGCGACTACCGCTCGTCGATTTGCTCAGCGATATTCAAGCGGCTCGAGGATCTTCTTTGGCGCTATATGGAGTATGAAGCGCACGTTAGCATCGGTCCGGTGGTCTTTTGGCTCAACAGCCGCACACACGAATCCGAGGGCGTCAAGTGTAGCGTATTGAGAAGCGCACGCTAAGCCGACCGAGCGAGACCATTTGAATGATCGCCGTGTCTGAAGTCTGCTGCGCCAACGCAGCAGACGACGGATGAAGTGCCAGAAGTCACCACCACACTCAGCGTTTCCGGTGCCAGCGGAGTCAGTAGAGCTGTTTGAGCTGCCAGGCAGCACAGTTTTGTTTGGGCAAGCAAACAAGGTCCTGTTGTGCACCGTGGCAGTCGAGACGGCACCATCGCTGTCTGTCACGCTCAGTACAAGTGATCATTCGACGGACTGTGAGCCATGAGCACTCCAGGTAAAAGCAAGAGCCAGCACGATGAGCGAAACGCGCGCAGTCTTGCTTCGCCGAGGCGTTCTTGACGGCGAATTGAGTCAATGTCCGAGTCAATGCTCGAGTCAACGCAAGTCAGTAAGCTATAAATTTCCCTTATCAGTAAGTTACACTCTGAATATTCTACTCTTGCAAATCCACACCTTTGAATATGCTACTTTTGCAAATCCACTACTTCATTTGGGCCCGAAAATCAAATCACTTTTACATTTGCAAAAATCCCTGTAAACAAAACGCCAATCAAACACTTTTCAAACAAACGAACAAACAACGGGGCCACACAGCACAATCGCTTTGAGGAAGCGTGCACACACGTGTGCGGCAACTCGTGTTGCAGAGAACGTGTTCCCGTAGCCTGGACGCTGTGAAGACAACAGAGCAGGTTCCAAAACTAGTTCGTTGTGTGGCTATCGTCCTACAACATGCATACCTAAGTATTCCTATACTAAATGCAAGATAGCTCACTTAGTACCGTGAGGTACACGTGACTCATTAAAGAATGAGTCGCTGTCGTGCGTCCGACTGGACGACCCTGTTTGGTGTGTCCACACCACAACAGTCCGTACCTAAGCGTGGACCAATGTTTTACTCATGTCCCGGACCGGACATCCCGGACTGGTGTCTGCCACACCAATCCATGTAACTGGCCACTTTGGCCCCGTTACAGAAGTGCAGTAGTTGATGGAGAATAGAACAGCAGAGTGCTCTAGCAACTCTAAACGTACTACGTCGAGCTGTCGTCACGACTCCGAGCTCAAGCATAAGCGGCAAAGTCATGTCGATCGCGACGGATCGAGGCACCTGCATATCGCCGAATGACTCGACGACGGCAGTCGAGCACAGTCGAGTCAGAGGAGCTGGGCGTAAGCGAGGCACCGATGCAGTCTTGGACTGCATAGAAATTGAGCGCATGATGCTCACAGGCTGAACTCGAACCTTGTCCAGCACACCCAAGGCTCCAAATCGTAAGGGTTTGCAGTGCATCTCGCTGCACTACCTAGTCAGCGGCTACAACTGACTTTGTCGTGGTTAAATTCGTTATTTGTTACGAATATTCGCCATCAACTTCAGAAAATTCCACTTCTTCATTTGAGCACGAAAATCAAATCACTTCTACATTTGCAAAAAAACAGACAGACAGACATTGGTATATCGTGCAGTATTGTGCAGTACCACGGCAGTTATCGCGTATCGCGTCGCGCGCTTCACGTGTTAACGCTTATACAGCACTCGTGGTTGCCTTGAGACGCTCGTGTTCGCTTCGCGATTGCATGAGCTAAGATTTGGTGTCGATGATGACCCCTGCAAGCTCTCGTACCTCGTACACCGACGCTCGACTATGCGCTTGGGTCAAGGTGATTTCGATCCGAGTCAAGTCTGTCGCGCTGCGTGCCACATTGTTGGTGTTGCCACTCGATCGATCCTAGCCAGAGGGATCAATCCGAGTGAGAGACAACGACTTGCGTCGTGCGACTTGCTGCAACACACAGCTCTTGTGTTTGTTTGTTTGTTGGACGCCCCTACGATCCAGGTTATTTTCCTTGAATTACTGTCTACGTGAAGCCAGGTATTGACAGGCAAACGATTTTGTACATAAACGATGCGAAAATCCCAGCGTTTTATCGCACTGGCGGGAAACAAAACCTGGAGAAACATGTTGCTTCTTCCTCGCACAAAATGGCGGATGAAAAAAGGTGTGATGAGGCGCACGGAACGGGTTGCGAAGGCGTCCCGATTTTGAAGCACTTGTTTGGGGTCAGTGTTCCACATTTTAAGCGCTCTTTTCGGGATATTCCGGACCTTACGTCCCGAACGGCAGGTATTTTCGGATCAGTTGTGTGTCACACACATATTTACGTGGAATAACCTGTTGCTACACGTGTTGATACGTGCGCTATGACTTAGACGAATTGCACGACAGTGCAGACCCTAGTGCGCTAGACGCAGACGATCGTTAGTAATTACTAGCATCTATAGCGATCAACACATGCTTAAACAAAGACGCTGTGCATTGACTACTCGAGACCCAAGAGCGCTCAACAACCCTTCTACTAGACGCCAGCGCAGAACGATCTGCCCACTCGTTGGCACGTCCGTTGTCTTGCGTGAATCGGGCGCTCGCCAGCAGTGAAGAGCAGCGAAGAAGCTACAACTCGTCCCGTCTTGTTGCACGGGATTGGAGAAGACGTACTGATCGAACTCGCTAGCGCCGCACCTTGCAGCAAGGTCGTCGCAGATCTTGCTCAGGAACTGCTGTGTCATCTTTCGTCCGAGGCTATCGTACATGTGAACGCGCTTGCCGCGTCTGTTGAGCGCCAAGCAAGCCCAATGGACGCGGGCGATGTTGATCGGGAGTAGCAGGATGTCGCTGTTGCTCGCGTTGATGGCGTCAATACTGTGCTGAGGTAGTCGAACAGTTGACTTCATGACCGTCGACAGCAGTGGCGGTACGTTCATCGGCGGCAGCAGGAGCAAGTCGCAGCCGGGGTAGTTGTGCGCGAGGAACACGCCTACTGCGTGAAGTGCGTTGTCGTTGAAGAGCGCGCATGGACGGAATCTGTAGAGGTCGTGGAACTCAACAGTGCCGACGAGCAGCTCGAACTGGTTGCAAGAGCGCATCAGTGCCAGGTGCTCATCGAGAGAGTCGATGTCGCTTCGACTTTGAGAGCAGGACGAACGTGCGTCTCGAGCCACGAGCAAAACTGGATGCCATTGTCACAGCTCTTCTTAGCACTGTGAAAGTAGAGCATGGCGTCGATCTGCTGCTTCGAAAAGAGACCGGTGCCAGCTATCTCGATGCCAGTCACGATCGCTGACTCCTCTGCTGTCTGGTCCACGAACGCGCCTTCGCGGCGCGTGATCTCTGCGCGGGCACGAGATGCTACTGGCTCTGGTAGTAGCCCGAGAACGAGTGCCGGCACCTCGCCGTCGGCAGGTCGCTCAAAGTACGCGATCGGCCGCGTGGATCTGAGCACGTTGATGTGCGCGAGCCCAGTCGCGAGATACGAGTGCAAACTCACAAGACCCGGGGCTGTGCGAACGAGGTGCCGCTGGAGGCCGCAGACGTCTTTGCCGGCGAGCGCTCTGCGCAGACCGCTCCCTGAGTTGTAGCTTGCGCGCTGCTGTCTCGCTCGTGATGCTGCTTGTTTTACGTTCAGCTTCGGTCGTCCAGGTGCGCGCACTTTGGGATTGAGTGACACGAGAGGTTGCTCTGGACTTTGACGCATGTTGATCTTGGCTACTTGCGCCATGCTCGCATCAACGCCACACGCCTGGATCGCGCTTGGTGTACAGTCTTGCTCTTGACTTGCTGTTACGAGAGTGCAGTCGGTGGTTGGAGACCCGATGTCCGCGTGCATGCTTGGCGCAGTTTGATCCGTTGTGCTCTTGATGTCGCCGCGTGCATGGTCGCCGCGTGTGTCGGCGTGCACGCGCACATCACTATGCGGGTCTGGCGGTGCTAGACTCGGTCCGCATGGGTGCTGGCCTTCAGTGTCCTCGACACCGCTCTTGTTGTTGGCCCTCAGATACACGCCTCGGCGAACATCGGCAACCCAAGTCTGGAAATCCTCGAGCGCACTTTGTACATGCGATCTGCAAGTTCCGCGATCAAACTACAAAGCTGCGCGGCGACTAGGTGCGCGTTGCCGTACTTCTCGCACTCAGTCAGCTTCTTCTTCTTCTTGCTCTTCAGCGGCACGAACGATCGAACACGCAGCTCTAGGTTTACAGAGACGTCGTCGTCGCAGTCGCGCGTGCCGACTCCATTGGCATCACCACCGCACTTTGCTCGTACGCGGAACCGTCTGCATATGCGTTGAACAAGTCGTGAGTAAGCCACAGACGGCAACATGGAGAAACCTGGTTCGTCATTGCCGAAACCTAGTACATACCTTCGGTTGCTCTGAGCGACGGGAATCATAGGAGTCATGCTCTTCGACTTGCGGCACGCGAGGGCGTGTCGACAAGGCAAAGCCATTGTCATCGAGAACTCGCACGTGCAGCGCCAGTTCAGTGGATCGACGATGTGCGTCGTTGATCCGTTTCCGCTGCACTTGAATGCAGCCGCCTGTCGTCTCGACAAACTCGAATTCGGTTATGTTCTGTACAGCCACTTGGTACTCGGTGTCGATGTGTTGGGATGCCCAGTCGGTCACCAGCATGTAAACAGCGTTCATCTCGTCGTAGTAGTTCGCGTTCCAGTGCGTGCCGACACGAAAAGACTTCGTGCGGTAGTTGTCTTAATTGCTAGCCGCGAACCCGATCAGTGCAGCGAGGCAGTCGCGCATCGTCTTGTTCCGATCGACGTATGCCTTCACCTTCCCGAAGAAGCTCTCAAGCCGATTGTTGGTGTTGTTCCGGTAGTGCAGAAGCGTCATACGCTCGTACCGCACCCACATGTGGTGGCACGTGTCCCAATTGCTCCGGAAGTAGTCGATGAACGCTCCGTCTCTCGCGGCCCCTCTTGACACCATGCCCTCCATCTCGTCTGGCTGCACTTGGTATGCAGCCTCGCTCGGCGCGTATGTCATGTTGTGGAAGTTCACTTTGAGCTGTAGGAGATCGCCTTGATCGTGATGACCGTACTTGGGCTCTCGGACGGCTTTCTTGAGGTACTTGAGAACGTGGAAGTGGCAAAGCAGCAGGCGAGCGCGAGGGAATATGTCGATCAATACGTTCCCCTCGTTCATGTCCTCATCCACAACTGCGACCCGAGCCTCTCGCCACGTCACGTTCGCAAGCTGAAAGTCTTTCAGCACCGCTCGCATGTGCCACTCGGAGTTGATCTCGATCAGCGAGTGTTGCACAGGCTGTTCGCAACCTTCTTCATCCATCACCATGACAGTGCAAAGTTGGTAGTCGTATCTATAACAGTATCGCAGTCAGCATCGGATCATTAAGCGAGCAGGTCGAGTCAGGTGCACAAACTAACTTGTTTGTCTTGTGTGTGCAGTCTATCAGCAACACTTCTGGGAATCGCTGCGCAAGCGACCTCATGTGCTTGGTGCTGAATGAGATGACGCCAGTGTGCTTTTCTTGTCCGTCTCCATGATGGTCACGATGTTGCCTGGTTTCGCCAGGTTGGACCGCACCAGTAGCTCGGCGACTTGCTCGTCATCGTTCTGCAGAACACCTTCACAGACATCACAGCAGACCACAGCATACCATGAGGTACAAGACGCGCGCAACGCTCATCGTACATCCATTTTTGCCCTTGTCTGCAAGCGAACGCACAGGTTGCAAACGTCCTTGCTGTCGACCATGGAGTTATCTCGGATGAACCTGACGATCTTGCTACGCTTTGCCTCCGTCTCCACGAGCAGCGTGATGTCTTGAATCAACGGCGAGCCGAGAGGCACAATCCGGTTTGTTGGGTACGCGCTGGCGACTCGACTTGACCGGTCGTGATTGTGCGTGAGCCGCTCACGTTTCACAACAACGCCCCACGCCCCGTCTTGTAGAAGCACATCTTGAGAGAGGAATTAGAACGGGCAGCCGGTGTGTCGCAGGTGTCGACTCGGTCGCGTCCCTTGCCCTTTGCCTGCGCGCTTCGACCAGCCGTGCGTACTAATGTATGTCCTCTCGTACACTTCGAGGTCTTCAGGCACCAGCACGACACTGGTGTTTGTCCTTGCACTGACGGACTTGGAGATGATGGCGTTGCGCTTCTTGACGCTGATCGTCTCTTTGACGACGACCCGCGTGTGGGTTGCTTGTTGGTACTCACCAATGTAGTCCTTTAACCACGCCCAAGACTCACGATTCTGCTTCAGTGGAGGTGCCGCCTCGTACTCGCCGTCTCCAACGCTCGCACTAGACGAGTCGCTCAAGTGGCTTCTCTTCCGCGTTGTCGTCGCGCTTGCTGACCCGCTGTCCGGCTCGCTGTCACTGCAATCTCTTCGAGCTGCGAGGCCTGCCTATCGGACTCGCCGCGTCTCGGCTTTCGCGAATGAGATTGATCTCACGACGACGTACACTGCATGTGCGTGCCATAGAAGTCACTGCAACGATCACACACAACCATAGTACTAGGTAAACATACGTATAATTCCGTAGACACTCATACGACTGCTGAAGCATAGTGAAAGTCATACAAACGCACCGATCGGGTTGATCGAGTCGTGCTGGCAGCGTCCGTGCGTCTCGTGCGTCTGCGGCGAGCGTGCTCCGCGTTCTTGACGTCTCTCGTGTGTCTGTGCACGCACAAACGCATTCGTTAACGACGTATCTCGCACAGAACAACAAGTTCCTGGCATTCAACGCACCAATTCTGCGTCCGCGCTCGTGCTCACTCGCGGTTGGACGTGCATGGAGGGAGGAGAAATCTTACATGAGCTCCCAGCCACTCGTATTTTCGAAAGGAAATATCTTGCACAAATCCGTGTTTGGCGACAGGAAAAAAAACCGGCAAAAAACGCGTTAATTAACCTGAATCGTTGCCAAGCCGTTGTTTGTTCGTTTGTTTGAAAAGTGTTTGATTGGCGTTTTGTTTACAGGGATTTTTGCAAATGTAAAAGTGATTTGATTTTCGGGCCCAAATGAAGTAGTGGATTTGCAAAAGTAGCATATTCAAAGGTGTGGATTTGCAAGAGTAGAATATTCAGAGTGTAACTTACTGATAAGGGAAATTTATAGCTTACTGACTTGCGTTGACTCGAGCATTGACTCGGACATTGACTCAATTCGCCGTCAAGAACGCCTCGGCGAAGCAAGACTGCGCGCGTTTCGCTCATCGTGCTGGCTCTTGCTTTTACCTGGAGTGCTCATGGCTCACAGTCCGTCGAATGATCACTTGTACTGAGCGTGACAGACAGCGATGGTGCCGTCTCGACTGCCACGGTGCACAACAGGACCTTGTTTGCTTGCCCAAACAAAACTGTGCTGCCTGGCAGCTCAAACAGCTCTACTGACTCCGCTGGCACCGGAAACGCTGAGTGTGGTGGTGACTTCTGGCACTTCATCCGTCGTCTGCTGCGTTGGCGCAGCAGACTTCAGACACGGCGATCATTCAAATGGTCTCGCTCGGTCGGCTTAGCGTGCGCTTCTCAATACGCTACACTTGACGCCCTCGGATTCGTGTGTGCGGCTGTTGAGCCAAAAGACCACCGGACCGATGCTAACGTGCGCTTCATACTCCATATAGCGCCAAAGAAGATCCTCGAGCCGCTTGAATATCGCTGAGCAAATCGACGAGCGGTAGTCGCAGGCTTCGAGACGCAGCTCTGTAGATAGGAGGATGTACTGTCATCAAACGCAAATACAGCAACAATGTAAAATACGTCGAAACTTTTGAATATTGTACTTTTGCAAATCCACTTCTTCATTTGGGCCCGAAAATCTACATTTCCAAAAAGCCCCTTGTTTACAACCAACCAAACAAACAAAGCAGCGGAACCAGCTGGCGCGCTCACCTTCGCATGTTCAGTTTCGCGTCATAGTGAGCGCAAGTCAAACGCCGTTTTGGGTCGCCCACCAGATGGAATCAGCGCTCCTTCCATCACTTCTCTACAGCCGCGTTGCTGTGCTGCCGGCGCGCTCAACGCTTTGCTCAGAGCTTTGCTGCGTCATGTCCTCCATCATGTCCGCATGTGCTCACTCTCGACGTAGTACGCCGCAGGACGACGCACTACACGGCGCACTCCTCGAGATCATAGACACATACACATAGCACAGGATAGACGACGACCGACCGACATGAGCTCCCGACTGATGCGTGTCGCGCTCGCTGCGACTGCGGTCGCGCTGACCGCAAGCACCGCAGCGGCGCACGACGACTACTTGCCGCTCAAGCAGCCCGAGGTCATCGAGTCGCCGTGCGTCAAGCGCTGGAACGACATGGCCGCGTACTTCCAAACGCCGACACCGACAACAGCAGCAGCAAATGCAACAACAGCGAACAGCAGCAGCACAGCAGCGCGTCTCGCGCGCACGCGTCCGCTCGCGTTCGAGAACGAGCCGAGCGAGCTGCATGTGAACTTGACTGTGCGCATGGACCGCTTCGAGAGCCGCTACGTCGGCTTCAACACGCGCACGTACAACGGCAACGTCCCGGCACCGACGATCAAAGTGTGTCCTGGTGACCGGCTCACGCTGCATCTCACGAACGCGCTTGGGGACGGCGACGCGAACATGACCAACGTCCACTTGCACGGACTGCACGTGTCGCCCACGGGTCACTCGGACAACGTGCTCAAGAACATTGCGCCTGGGAGCGCGCGCACGTACACGTACGACATTCGACCGGACCACCCCGCAGGGACGTTCTGGTACCACCCGCACACGCACGGCATCGTGAACACGCAGCTGTCGGGGCTCATGGCCGGCGCGCTCGTGGTCGTGGACCGACCTGGGGACTTTCCGACCGAGCTCGCGAAGATGGACGACCTCGTGCTGATCCTCCAGGCGATCTGCGTCGAGAACTGCCACACGACGTTCGACTGCATCGTCAACGCGCTCCAGAACGCGTACGACAACCAGACGATGGACCACGGACACGGCGACACGGCCAACATGGTCAACATGGCAGCGAGCGACGCAAGCGACGACAGCGAGAGTGACGACAGCGACGACGTCTTTCCAGTCGACTTGCGCGTCGACCGCAACTCGCCGCTCAACGACACGTCGCTGCTCCACGCGTACGTGAACGGGCAGTACCTCCCCGAGGTGCACATGCGCGTGGGCGAGCTCAAGCGTCTGCGGTACGTCAACGCGATTGCGAACAACGTCGCAGAGCTCGTTGCGCCGGGCTGCGAGATGCATGTGCTCGCGATGGACGGGGTCTACTGGGACGCGCCTCTGCAGCGCAGCGTCGTGGTGCTCCCGCCCGGCGGTCGCGCCGACATCGCAGTCAAGTGCGCGCGCGCTGGGACGTTCTTCATGGCGACCGAGTCGAGTCCGAGCCGCAACCACTTGCTCGGGAAGATCAACCAGCACCGCGTGCCGTCGCAGAACATCGTGTCGCTGCGCGTGCTCGACGCGACGTCGGCTACAATGGCGCTGCCAGTGGCGCTGCCAGCGCTGCCGCACTACATGCGCACGGGCGTCGCTGCGTCGTCCGCCGTCGTGCCGGCGCGCAACAAGTACGCGTACGAGTTCTCGGTCTGGATGGACGCGCACAACGCCATGACGTACGGCGTGAACAAGAAGCCGTTCGACCACGCGTTCGTGAACTACTCGATGCGCGTCGACGAGCCGCAGGAGTGGGACCTCTCGGTGCGCAACTACGGCGCGCACCAGTGCGACGAGACGCCCGGAGCCGCAGCGCCGAGCGCAGCCGAGCTCCGCCACGCGTGCCACACGATGAACCACCCGTTCCACATGCATGCGTCGCACTTCCAAGTCACGCAGCGCGAGCGCGACGCGGATCCGGACGACGTGCTCTTTCGCGTCGGTGAGTGGCGCGACACGATCCCGCTCTTCAAGACGCACGTGCAGATCCGCTTCACGCCGCGCGACCACATGATCGGCAAGGTGCTCACGCACTGCCACGTCGCGTCGCACGCCGATGGCGGCATGGCGCAAATGGTGCGCGTGCTGCCGGCCGAGACGCAGCGATGACGATGACAAGCGATGAGTGTGTCTAGCTGGTTGGCATCAGTGCTCAAGCAAGTGATTAGGAGCTGTAGATGGGGCAAGAGGCAGCCAGCAGGTGTGTATGTATGGCAATAGAGTGAGTGAGTGAGTGCTTGTGTTGCGCCAGTGTAAGCACTTGTGTCCACGCGCGAGAGCAATCGCTCGTCCGTTCCGGCGCTGCAAGTTGTCGTCGTTGTCGTGATGACAGCCGACGCTGACATGCGCAGGTGCGCGGTCGTAATCGGTGGCACTCGCCATCGTGGCGGCGAGTGATTGGGCAATTGGCTCAGAAGCTCGTCGGCCGTGCACAAGATCGCTCGGCGCTGCTGCTGCTGCTGCTGGTTGCAGACGCTCACTTTGCAATCGCTCGCGACCAGCGCAACCAACTCTGTCCACACGACACGTCAAGGCGCTCTCGCTCTTCCTCACGTTCCCGCTCTTACTATCACTCCAGCGATCATGGCGACTGAAAAGGAAAAGATGCTGCGCGGCGAGCTGTACAACAGCTTTGGACCCGAGCTCCTGGGCGAGCGCGTGCGCGCGCGAGCACTCGTGAGCAAGTACAACCAGCAGACGCTCGGCAGCGACGAAGCGAACGCGACGCTCCAGGAGCTCCTCGGGTCGTGCGGCAAAGAGGTGTTCATCGAGACGCCATTTCGCTGCGACTATGGCTACAACATCCACGCGGCCGACGGCGTGTTCATGAACTTCAACTGCGTGCTCCTCGACGTGTGCGAGATCCGCATCGGCGCGCGCACGCTCCTCGCGCCGAACGTGCAGCTGTACACTGCGACGCACCCGCTCGACGTCGAGACGCGCCGCAGCGGCCTTGAGCTCGGCAAGCCCATCACAATTGGCGAAGATGTGTGGATCGGAGGCGGCGCGATCGTGCTCCCAGGCGTCACAATCGGCGACGGCGCAGTCATCGGCGCCGGCAGCGTCGTCACGAAAGACGTTGCGCCGCGGACAGTCGTCGCTGGGAACCCTGCGCGGTTCATCAAGAACATTGAGTAGTTGGAAAAGTGCTGATACTGGCAATACATCGCATTGTGCGCATCGAGTGCTTGTGTGACCGTTCTTGTTCACGACCAAGGGCTGTGTTGTATAGTTCTTGCTCCTTGTTAAGCTTGAGTCACTTGACCGCTTAGTGCGCTAGTGGCGCACGGACTGGATGAAGCCGCGTAGGAGGATCACACGACGCCGGAAGCGTTGGCTTATCGTGCTGGTTGCTCACGTTGTTGCAGCACAACGCGTGCGGGTACGTCGGATCTGCAGCGACACGGCATCAGTCGATAGTATGCGTTTAGACTGGAGCTGGAAGGAGTCGCACATTGTCGAGTACGAAAGAGAGAGAGAGGAGTGCTTGATCGCTCATTGCGTCTTTCAAAGGTTGGTGTTGTCGTCACGCTCGTTGGACGTACGAGCACAAACCTGCAAGAGCAAGAGGTACGACACCCCGGTACTACAGAGTTCAAGTCAATGACAGACACAGATGACGAGTCCTTGACACACAGTGCCACACAATGCCACACTGTACCACATCGTTCTTGTAATTTGTGTCATCGGTTTAACGCGCTGTGATTGGTTCGGTGGGGAAATATGACATTAATCGAGACGTGACAGTGCCGAATAACGCGAATCTATCTGCGCATTCGTGCAGACTTTACTGAGAAAAGTTTGTATCCGAGTGATGAGAGTGCGAATCTGAGAACAGCACCGACGACGTGGTCAATCCCACGCTCGTGATAGGACACGAGCTTGTAAAGTCACGAGTGTCACTGCCGATGACAGGGCTGTTTGCGTCATGCCAACGACCTGCTGCTGCTGCGAGGATCCGACCGATTGGATGGAGCAGGCGAGGACGCTGCCGTGTGTACCGAGAGGTCCATGGCCAGGTCGACGGCCCATGAAGACTGCAGGCGCAAAGCAAGCGCGAGAGAGAAGCTGAGCTACTCAAAAGCTCACATCCCGTTCCGCCGGTGAAGTGCCAAGCGACGCCTCTCGACTGCCGCTGCATCCTCGACGACCTGCACCACCACCACCACCACAACTATGCAGCACCCTGAGCGCCAGTCGGAAGCCGCGAGCCTCGCGATCGGTGCCGCGGTCTCGGACTTGCACGCACACCAGCAGGTCCCGGTCGCGGCGCTCGCGAAAAAGCTCGAGCACCTCGACACCGAGACACGCGCGACCGACAGTCTCCTCCACGCAGTCTCGCTCTGGAACGTGCATCGCCAGTTCGAGCGCCGCGAAGCGTTCACATCGGCCGCCGATGCTGTCCTCAACGTCGCCGGTAATGTCAGCGAGAACGTGTTCGTGTACCCGCTGCTCGCAAACGGCGCCGCTCCGACCGACGATGGCGAGACGAAGTACAAGGACCTGCGCGCGCGCGTCGTGACGCTCGAGATCCGCCAAGGCGCAGCGACTGCCGTGCGCGGCGCGCTCGCTGTCGGAACAAGCGCGGCGGCGTTCGTGCCGTCGCAGACGCTGCCGCTATTCCTCCCGAGCCTGTTCCAGATCGCGCAGAGCGGCAAGACTGCGGTGTTCCACGTCGCGTGCGAGTCGATCCGCCAGGACCTCGCAGTCGGTGGCTCGTATGAGTCCGTCTACGCGCTGCAGCACTCGGGCGCGCTGCTGCTCAACTCGTCGACGCCGCAGGAGTGCCACGACCTCGCGGTCGTCGCGCACGTCGCGGGGCTGCGTCTCAAGAAGCTGCTCGTGCACTTCTACGACGGCTCGCGCGTCGCGCGGGAGCTCGCGAAGCTCGACGTGCTCACGCAGACGTCGCTGCAGCAGGTCGCGGCGATCGAGACGAGCACGTTTGCGCAGCCCGCGAGCGCTGGCGTCGCAGAGCAGGTCCAGGGCGTCATGGACGACCTCTTCCACGTTCTCCAGAAGCAGTACAAGGTCTACGAATACACCGGTGCGCCGGACGCCGAGTACGTGATCGTCGTCGTCGGCGAAGCGTCGGCTGCGATTGAAGAGGCCGTGGCGTACGAGCGCATGCTCGGCCGCAAGGTCGGCGTGCTGCAAGTGCGTCTCCTGCTGCCGTGGTCGCACGCGCTGTTCGCGGCCGCGATGCCGCGGTCGGTGCAGCGCGTCGCCGTGCTCGAGAACATCTCGACGAGCGCATTCGCTTTCCAGCGCGGGCTCCTGACGCAGAACGTCCAGGTCTTCTTCCACTCGGCGCACTGGACGCAGGATGTCGCACCCGTCGTCGTCACGGGCATCTACGGCGGCGCGTTCCGCAACTCGGGCTTCTCGACCGGTATGGGCCGCAGCGTGCTCCAGCACTTGCGCACGTCGAGCACGCGCCGGTCGTTCGTGGTCGCCAAGTCCGAGGCGCTGTACGAGGCCGCACTTGAGACCGCCGCGACGTTCCCGCACTTGGACGTGCTCTACGGCGACGGCCTGGAGCTCGACGGCGCGGACGCGTACTCGAAGCAGTTCCTCTTCTGGGGCTTTGACGACGACGCCGAGCCAACGCGCGGCGCATCGCTCCTTCCGTCGTTCGCGACGACGCTCGAGCTCCTGAACAAGAACCCGTCGACGCAAGTGAGCGCGCTCGTGAACCACAGCGCGAGCACTGGCGGCGTGCGTCCGATCTCGACGCTCGAAGTGCGCGTGGCGCTCAACGGCCGCAGCGCTGGCTTGCAGCAGGCGATCGACCAGGCTGACGTGAACATCGTGACGAAGGCGTCGCTGCTCAAGGACTACGACGTCGTCGCGAGCGTCAAGCATGGCGGCAGTCTCCTCGTGCTCGCGGACTGGAAGACCGTCGACGATGTTGACGAGTCGCCGGCGTTCAAGGCCGCAGTGGCCGCCAAGTCAGTGCAGCTCCTCTGTGTTGACCTCGCAGAGCTCCAGACGCGCGTCGAGGACGACGCGGTCGCCGCTGTGGGTCTCCAAGTCGCGTTCCTCAAAGCGTCGGGTCTGTACAACGAGCGCGTCGTGCTCGCGCTGCTCCAGAGCCGCTTCGGTCCGGAGCACCACGCGACGCTCGCGTCGTTCGTGTCGGCGGTCTGGGGCGACGTCGCGACGCTCACGTACCCTGCGGACGAGTGGAAGAGCCTCACAAGTGAGGATGACGACGCGGCGTCGCTGGCGTCGCTCGCGGCGCTCCAGCCGAGCAAGGTCGCGCACTCGGTCGCGAACGTCAAGGTCGCGAAGCGCACGCGCGCTGCGATCTCGACAGACACGACGACGGCGTGGAAGCTCACGTTCCCAGACGCCTTTAGCGCGCGCCAGCACACGCGCGAGCACGTCGAGGCGCTCGTGAAGGTGACCAAGTGGGAGCGCCTGACGCCGAGCGACTACGACCGCAACGTGTTCCACGTCGAGATGGACATTGACAACACGCCGATCAAGTACGCGATCGGCGAGGCGCTCGCGGTCTTTGCGCACAACGACGAGAAGGACGTCGTGACGTTCCTGCGCGCGTACGGCGTCGACCCGGACGCGCTCGTGACGATCCCAGTCGTCGCCAAGGGCAAGCACGCGGCGGCCGACGCGCCGACGGAGGAGACGCTCACGTACTTCCAGCTCTTCTCGCAGGTCCTCGACGTCTTTGGGCGTCCGTCGAAGAAGTTCTACCAAGCGCTGCTGGACCTCGCGACCGACGCGAAGGAGAAGGAGACGCTCGCGCACTTGCTCGACGCCGAGGGCAAGGACGAGTACAAGCGCCGCGTGGACGAGACGACGACGTACGCCGAGCTCTTGGAGGAGTTCAAGTCCGCGCGGCCGACGCTCGCGCACCTCATCGCGCTCGTGCCGCGCATCAAGCCGCGCCACTACTCGATCGCCTCGAGCATGAAGATGAACCCCACGAGCGTGCACTTGCTCATCGTCGTGCACGACTGGACGACGCCGAGCGGCAAGTACCGCGTCGGCCAGGCGACTAACTTCCTCCGCGCGATCAAGCCCGGGCAAATGCTCTCAGTCCACGTGTGCTCGTCCGTGATGAAGCTCCCAGCGAACCCTGCCGACCCGATCATCATGGCCGGTCTCGGCACGGGCATGGCGCCGTTCCGCGCGTTCATCCAAGAGCGCGCGTTCCTCAAGGCGCAGGGCGTCGAGGTCGGTCCTGTGGCGCTCTACTTTGGCAGCCGCTCGAAGAAGCAGGAGTACCTCTACGGCGACGAGCTCGACGCGTACGAGCGCGAGGGTCTCGTGACGTACCTCCGCTGCGCGTTCTCGCGCGACCAGCCGCACAAGGTGTACATCCAGGACAAGATCGCCGAGGACAAGGACATCCTCGCCGACTTGCTCCTGAACAAGAACGGCCACTTCTACCTCTGCGGTCCGACGTGGCCGGTCGCAGACGTGCGCGAGGCGCTCATCTCGTCGTTCACGTCGGTCGGCGGGCTTGACCGCAAGCAGGCGAACGCGTACATTGAGCGCATGCGCGAGGAGGGGCGCTACGTGCTCGAGGTCTACTAAGCGTCTTGCGAGTCGAGGCGCCTGGAGCTTCCGCAGGTCGATAGGACTCCCGGAACACTGTAGGCTCGTGTGAACAGCATGCGTGGCAAGTGAATGAACATGGTTCTTGCTCATATGCGAGCGTCTGGTGTCTGTCCATCCTGTCATTGTAGCGAAGCTCATGCGGTTGTCGTCGTTGTCCTTGTGCTCTGGTGCAGTGGCCGCTCGGGGCCGTGGCCCTCGACCACGAGCTCGTAGTCCGGGTGTGCGATCCCAGCAGCGACGTCCTTGAGACGCTGCACACATCGTCGCAATGAGAGCACGAGACACACGGGCGTCAGTCATGAGCAAGAGGAGTCTGAGCAAGTACACACATCACATCACATCGACGCAAGCACGTACGTTTGGCAGCAGCTGGAGCAGCTCCTCGCGCTTGGCGTTGTACGCGCGCTCGAGGCGAATGAGATAGCGGTACCGCGGAAAGCTGCTCACGCCGTGTGCTCGACCGAGTAGCTCGCCTTCCTCGAGCCCGTTCGCGTCGTCGTCGTCGCCAAGAGACTCGCTCGTGTCTTCAAACAGTGCGATGGCGTCTGCCCACGTCGGTGACGGACGCGTCTTGCTCTCGCGATCGTCCTCATCGCTCTCGCTGTCCGAGAGACATGGGACGTCGTCTGCGCGCTCAGCGAGGCGAAGGATCCCGCTACTTGGACGTTGTGAGATGTACCAGACGTCCTCAAAGAGCTCCAGGTCCTCGTGCGATCCCTCGTGTGCGTCAAGCGCTGCAAAGTGCACGAGCGGCTGCGCGCGAGGACGTTCTGTTGGCGGCAAGAACGTCATGTGCAGCGCCAAGAGCGAGTCCTGCAGCGCTGCGAGGCTGCGCAAGCCCACGCTCTCGACTTGCAGTGCGCCAAAATGTGTCGGTGGCGTCCGGAACACGCGCTGCGGCCGAAGGACGTACGACGGATCGGTCTCGCGCGGACTCTGGATGCGCACGAGCGGCCGGACACTGGCGCTCGGACGGAGAAAGACATCTGGTGGGAGCTGCTCCAGCAGCGACGGTGTCCGCGTGTCCATCTGAGGGAGACACTTGCGATCCATTGCGTGCTCCGACTCACTCGCAAGCAAATCTCGTGGTCCTCCGCACTCGTCGTCTGCGCCAAAGCGGAGCGCGCGGTCACTCTCGAGCGAGATATACGTCGCAAGCGGCGGCAGCTCGAGTGGCTCGTGGCCGCTCAACAGCGCTTCGTCGCGCTCGCGCAGTGGTAAGAACGTGAACGCGTCGACTTTGAGGTCCCAGTCCGCTGGTTGTGCGATGAACTCGCGCGCGGCGTGAGACTTCTCTTCAACGAGCGGAAAGCTCTCGACGAAGTACCGCTGCGCGAGCTCCTCGCCTCTGACGCCGTTCGCAGAAGCTGACGTGCCGGCTGTTGATCGCAGCGCAGCGGCCGCTCCAGAGCCGTGGCGCTGCCAGTCGAGCGCCACTTTCTCGCGCACTTGCGCTCGCGTCTTCGCGCTGCCGATCCACTTCTTGATCTTCTCGAGTCGCCGCTGCGCACGCAGCCGTACGACGCACGTCGACACGGCGCGAACGAACCGCTGCACCACGCGCTTGCGGCGAGCCCACAGGTCGTTCTTGTACGTCTTGAAGTCTGGGGCGTACGTCGGTGCGTAGTGCGCTGGCAGCGTCCCTCGCGGCGGGTTCGGCGTCTCGAGCGTCGGCTGGGACTGCGCGTTGAACGCCTTCGTGTCAAAGCTCGTGCGCAGCTTCTCGCGCTCCTGCCGTGCGAGCTCAAGCACGTTGAGCGCTCGCGCTTGTTCGACGAGCGCAGTCTGCTGCGGCGTGAGCAATGCGCTGCCGAGATGGACCTTGTGGCTCTGGAACTCGAGCTCGCGCTCCATTTGCTCGACGTCGCTCAGCTCTTGCGCGAAGAACATCTCTTTGATCTGTCGGCTCACGCCCGTGCGCGTGAGGAAGTTGGCTTCTTCGCGCACGAGCACAGGGAACGTCAGCGCGAGCTCGTGCTCTGGCTGCTCGTGGTGCGAGGCATCTGACGCCCCCGGCGCCAAGTCTTTGTCGTTGTTGTTGTCTTTGGCGTTGCTCGCACCGCTGAGCTTGGCTTGCTCCTCTTTCTGGCGCTTCTGGAGCTCGCGGCTCGCTTCGACCGCTTTCTTCAGGTCCTTGGGCTTGAGCTTCCCAGGCTGCTGCGTGAGGACAAAGTTGACGCTCGCCATTGTCGACAGGTCCGCTGGGATCTCGAGGCCTCCGACTCGCTCCATTGCTTGTGGCGATGTGTTTGTGCTCTCGCTGTCGTGCTGCATCCTGCGCTTGCGTGGTTTGCTCTCGCCACTCGACTTGGTCGGCGAGGTGCTCCGCTTTGGCGAGGTCGGCACCACTGGTGTCGTTCTGCCTGACGACGGAGTCTTGGGCGGCGAGGCGCTCCGATCTGCGTCGGTCGCAACAGCGCTCGCTGCAAGCGCTGCGTCAATAGACGACGAACCTGTGAGCGCGCACGTCAGTGGCGTGAAGCCGAGCTGCGAGACGTGGAGCACAACGTCTGCGCTCGCAGTCGCGTACACGAGCGGCCGAAACTCGAGCTCGATGCGCGCGGCGCCGTTTGCAGGGATCGTTCCGCGCAGTGGGAAGATCGTGAACGACGGATGCGCCTTGGTGAGCTCGAGCTCGTACTCGAACGCGATCGGGACGGAGCACGTGAGGTCAAAGTGCTTCTTCCCGACGCCACCAAGCGGCACGGCGCCAAAGTCCATGCGCGATGGGAACTGCACTTGATTGAGCACCGGGTACGCGTGAATCGGGATGAGGACGTTCCCAAGCAGCACCGTGTCCGTGTTGGATGCGTACGCGACCTCTTCGCACCGCGCTTGGATGCAATCGTAGTGGTACTGGAACGCCGACGCTTTGAACGTCACGACGAGCTCTTCGCTCAGACCTGGCGACACGAACGACGTGCGCTCGCGCGCAAACGCTGCGCGCACGACGCCTTTGCTCGGCATCGTGTACTGCAGACGCACGGGCTTTGCGCTGTTGTTGTGCACGAACACGCGCTGCTGGTACGTCTTCTCGAGCGCAAAGCCGCCAAAGTGCACGCTTGCGGGCTGCGCGTAGAGCATCGGGAGATCCGCAGGAGGAAGCAAGCGGCGGCGCGGCGACGTCGTGTCGCACGTGCGCACAGGTGGTGAGCTCATGCGCAGGCCCTCATGCTTGCTGCCGTACGTGGCCGTGCGCTTCGCCATGTCGCTCCCAATGACTCGTGTCGTTGAGGTGAATGACGACGACCTTTCGAGCTACAAAGTGTCTTCTGATACTCCAGGACTCTCGCGACGTCAGGAGTCAACTCTCAGCTCCAGACAAGGGCGAATGACTTGGGAGAAGGATGTTCACGCATCGAGAGGCAACGCGAGCATGCAGGTGGCCGAGGTGCAGTAGGTGCTGGAAAATGAACTTCACGACGCCTCTTGAACTCATGGAGCGCCAGTCGCAAGACAATCGATCAAATCACGTCGAGCTACTCTGCAACGACGAGTTGGTCGCGAAGGTGCTGGAGCTGACGACGCAGCACTACAAGCAAACGCATGAGCGACTCAGAATGACATCTCCTCGTGCGCACTGGTCGACAATTCGCGACACTTAAACGCACCTGACGGCTCGAGGTCTGCGTACCGGAACGCCAAGAGGTGGTGCAGCAGCCGCTTCTTGCGCTCAGCGGTCCGCTCTTCAGCCGATGCGGCTCCGCCCGACGCGTCGACTGCGTTGCGCTTCGCACTCACGAGTTTCTGGTACGTCTGCTCCGCTTCGTGGACGATCTCGAGCGGCAAGCCGCAGATCTTGGCAGTCTTGATGCCGTACATGTCGGCCGGCGGAAAGGGCCCGTCCTTCATCTTGTACCGAAAGCGCAGGTAGTGCTACTCGCAGAAACGTTATGTGAGCCATTGCAGACTCTCGAGTCAATGGCAACTGATAGTCGCTCGTACCTCGCCGACCGTCGCGCTCAAGTGGTAGCTCCAGCAGCGTGGGTACAGCCGAACGAGCGCGCTCAGGTCGTGGTAGTGCGTCGCAAAGCACGTGTACGCTCGGCGCTGCACGAGCTCTTCGCTCACTGCCCATGCGATCGCCACGCCCTCTTCGTTTGTCGTCCCGCGACCGAGCTCGTCGATCAACACGAGCGACTTGGACGTACACGTGTCGAGGATGAACGCCGTCTCGCTCATCTCGACGCCGAACGTGCTCACGTTCTCTTCCATTGCATCGGACGTCCCGAAGCGAGTGCAGATGCGGTCGCGGACTGGAATGAACGCCTCGGTCGCAGGCACGAACGACCCCATTTGCGCGAGCAGCGTGATGACCGCGACACTGCGCATGTACGTCGACTTGCCGGCGCAGTTTGGACCTGTGATGACTGTCGAAGCGTCAACACGAGGTCAAAGCGAGCTCAGGACCGTCAGCGGCAGCACGTTGAAGCCACCCTTGCACGCACTGTGGAACGTGCTCAGCGGATCAAAGAACTGTAAGCAACAGGAGCCCATATGCGAGTGTCAGTGACTGATAGAGTCGAGGCTGTTGCAAGCACGTACTTCGCACCGTGTCGTTTGGGACGAAGTGCTGGTCCTTCATGGCTCGCTCGACCATCGGATGGCGGCCGTTCTTGATCACAAAGTTGCCTTGCTCTGACACATGCGGCTTCACGTCTGCAAGCGCGTGCACACTCGTTAGTGCTTCGAGTAGTCGTGCTTTGTCCGGTTGTAAGTACTCGAGCGTACATGGCTGCTCGGCAGGAGACAGCGCAACGACGTTCGTGAAGCTACAGGAGGAAGCAGCAAAGCACATCCAGTCTCAGCTCTCGATCTCATGGCACCAGATGCACCAAGCGAGGCACTTGCGCACCTCTGCAGCATGTCGAGCAGCGCAATGCTCTCGGACATCGCATATAGCGACGGTGCGTGCGGACGAACTCGATCAAGGAGTTGCTGGATGACAGTGTTCGACAGCTTGTAGACGGCGGTGAGTGCTTCTTTGAGTCTCGAGTTGAGCGAGTTGAGCTCTTTTGTCGAGCAGCTGATCGCTGCAGAGCACACACTCGAGTGCGTCAGTTCAGTTCTTACACATGTGGAGATGTTTGGTGTCAATACGCAACGAACCTTTGCGTGTCGCGACCCGCTCAATGACTACAGACGGCAAGTTGTGCACGTTTGCTGGCACGACCAAGTGGTATCCGCGTCGCGCGCTGGATCCACACGTTCAACAATGTTTGCATGAGTGCGATCGGAGCAGTGCGAGTGCAACGCAATGCCGAGAGGCAGGTAGGCGCCGCACGCACGTGTAGTTCAGCCGCAACGGGATGTCGAACGCCTCTTTGTAGTTGTGCGTTAGCTCGTGGATGCGCTCGATCGTCTCCAAGTACGTCCGGCGCGCAACATCGAGCATGCCGTCAATGCCAGCACGGACAGCAAAGCACTCTTGAATGCGCTTCTGAGCTGTCGAGCGGCTCATCTTGACTCTGTGGTCATTTGTGAACGAGACCGTCACTGCAAGAACGAGCAATGCAAGTTGTGCTATGTGCGCACCTCTCGTTGATCACTCGCTCGATCTCGGAGCGGATCGTCGCAAAGTGTTCGTGCTTGAGGCTGTGCAATGCACAAAGCGTACATACATCAGTATCAGCAGTAGCAGTAGCAGTAGCTGCAGGTGTCTGAGCGAAGGCAAAACGACAGCGTACCTTCGTGTGATCGACTCGAGCAAGGCGCACGGCGTCTCTAGACTCTTGGCCATTGTGTCGAGGTGCAGCACCAGCGCAGGCAGACACTCGAGCACGTGCTTCAAGGCGATCACATTCCCGATCGCGATTCGCGAGAGTCGAGGCGTGATCACTTTCGGTACCACGACGAGCTGCCCCTGCTCGATCGATCACATCCGGTCGTCACTCAGTGAGTCCAAGAGAGCATCCGCTATCGCTTGTATATTGCATAGGAGTGAGTGCGCGACGCACACGCTGCAAGGAACGCACCAGCAGTCGGTCGAGGTCGACGAAGTTCGGCAGCTGCTCCGTGACGTCGAAGAACCATCCTGGGTTGTCGAGAAAGACCTCGATCACGTCTTGGCGGCCACGACTGCGCAGTTGGAGCGTGTCAGTCCATGTGATTCGAAGGTGTCAGTGAGATCGAGTCCGAGCACGTGCATGGTCTTGACGTGGCATGTCGGCTGCAGTATCTGCGAGTCCAAGCACCGAGTTGGTGGTGTTAGATCTTGCAGTACATGTGCAGCAAGTTTGTGGATGAGCAAACAGCAACGCACTGTTGACCGAAGGAGACGACTGCCACCAGACGTCTGGGTGTTGTCGAGCACGCCACAGAGAGACTACAAGCACAGACGCGAGCGAGCATGTGAGTATCTATGAGCGACTACCAGAACGTCTGCTCTGACACCTCCATGCGCACCTGCCGCGCCGATTCGCCTCGGACGCTCTGGACGAGCTCAAGCGAGCTGATCGTCGCGTGGTCCATCAGGAGCTTCTTCGTCGACGGATTGAGCACGACCTAGTTGCCTCAACGAGGTTTGGATCAGCATCTGCAGTGCATCCTGCTGGTTGCTTGTTTTGAGTGGCAATCTCGCATCCGCAAACGCACCTTCATGGTCTTCTCAGCGACGTACACGCCCTGGATGAACTCGATGTACTTCATCAAACTCGACACAGCGGCCATGACGACGTAGTTCTGCCGCATCGCACAGTGTGAGCGATCCACATTGGCGCCACCATAAAGACACTAAGAGACCCGCTCACGCACCTTTCCAATGTTGATGTCGACGCGGTTCGACATCACGCGCTTCAGGTCTTCTGCGCCTTTGGTCTGGCTACCATGACAGACACGATGTACTCTCAGAGATGTCTCTTGCAGGTCTTCATTTGCGCCGAACAAGAACAAGCGCAGTGTCGAGCGTACTCAAAGTACTTGCGCGCGATCGGTACGACGCGGCAGATGGATCCAGCGAAGCGCTTGGTGATCTCGTCGTTGATCCGATTTGCTTTCGCTCCTTCGACGACGAGGATCTCGGTTGGCTAGAGCAACAGGACAGTGTTGCGTTGCTCAGTCCAATAGATCAGCCTGCAGCATCTTTGGTTGCTATTCGTACCTGGTACGCGTGGAGTAGCGACACTGTCTCGGCGTACGAGTGTGAGTCGATGATGCTCCAGAGCAGCAGCTCGTACGGCGCGACCAAGTCAATTGCGCAAATGCCTGCGTGTAGAGAACCATGACATTGCTTAGTGATGTCAATACGCAAGTGCACAAGCGAGCTGTCGTTGCCACTCCAGACGCACCAATCTCACGCGCGCGGTTCTCGGTCACAGCGACGATAATGAACGACGCGTGCGTCTTTGCGATGTTTGCAACCGAGCCTCGACTTGTTGGGAGCGTCGGTGTCGAGAGACCGTGGTTGCTGTTTGCATTGTTGTTGCTCTCGCGCGTGCCGGCTCCTGCCGTCGCGAACGCATCTGTCGCGACTCGGAGCGCGCTCGCAGCCGTGACGTCGTAGCGCGGCGCCGCGCGCAGATCGTTGTCGCACAGCACGACTGTCGCCTGCTGCTCGAGCGACGCAGTCGTTGCCATCTCTACCGCTTTCCGTGTGAACGTGGCGGGAAACTCAAACCCGCAAAACAGAGTGATGGTCCTTCAACTTGCTGACAAGAGCAATAAAGGCAACAACAACTAAGACAACGACAACGACAACTGAGAGGCAAGCGTCTCGTGTTCGATGCCCGTAGCTTGGGTGGCGACGATCGTAGCAGCGCCATCGCCATGCAACGCCAGAGGCAGTCGCGAGGCTCTTTGTCTCTCGCTTTCCTATCGTTCTCTATGCAGTGTCAGCGCTGATGTGCGGTAGATCGTATCGTCTCGATACACTCGCAGCGCTTAGTCGTGGAACGTCTCGCCAGGCGCGCGGTGCTCGACAAGCGGCGCAGCGAGACACGCCTTCACGTAGCCGTGACGGATGACAAAGTCGCCAAACTTCTCGCCGTCGTGGCGGTTCTGTGCGTAGTCCTTGATGATCGGCGCGAGCTCGGCGAGGATCTGCTCCTCGTCCACGCCCTCTTTGTACAGCTTGTTGAGACGGTCGCCCGCAAAGCCAGCGCCGAGGTAAAGGTTGTAGATCCCTGGCGAGCGCCCGACAAAGCCGATCTCGCCCAAGTAAGGACGTCCGCAGCCGTTCGCGCAGCCAGTCATGCGGATCACGATCGCGTCGTCGCGCAGTCCGTTCGCCACGAGCTGCTCCTCGATCTTCGTAATGAGCACGGGCAAGTACCGCTCGGCCTCTGCGAATGCGAGGCCGCAGAACGGCAGTGCAGCACACGCGATCGAGTTGAGGCGCATGGCCGAGTAGCTTTCGTTGCCAAAGTTGAACTTCTGCAGCAGCGCCTTGATCGGCCCGATCTGGTCATTCGAGATGTTCGCGAGGCTCAGGTTTTGGTTCCCCGTGAGCTGGAACTCGACGTTCGGGAACCCGCGCGCGAGCTCGCGGAGACCGGTGCGGATCTTGACTTCCGGGAAGTCCTTGATGCGGCCGCCTTCAATGAACATCGTGTACGCAAACTTGCCCGAGTTGAGCTTGTGCCAGCCAAAGCGGTCGCCGTTCGAGTCAAAGTGGTACGGACGCGGCGGCTGGAGCTTGTAGCCGAGGCGCGTCTCGACCTCCGAGCGGATCCAGTCGAGGCCGTGGTCCTCGACCGTGTATTTGAACCGCGCGTGCTTGCGGTTCACGCGGTCGCCAAAGTCGCGCTGGAGCACCATGATCTTCTCGGCCACATCCTTCACTTGGTCCACAGTCACGAACGACATGACGTCTGCGAGACGCGGGAACGTCTTCTTGTTGTTGTGCGTCATGCCCATGCCGCCGCCGACCGTGACGTTGAAGCCCAAGAGTTTGTCGTTCTCAATGATCGCGATGAACCCGAGGCAGTTGGCAAAGATGTCGACGTCGTTCGACGGCGGAATCGCGATCGCGATCTTGAACTTGCGCGGCAAGTACGTCTCGCCGTAGAACGGCTCAAAGTCCTTCGTCTCGCCGCCCGCGACCATCTGCTTGTCGAGCCAGATCTCGTGGTACGCGCTCGTGCGCGGCGTGAGGTGCGCCGACAGCTCGCGCGCGACGTCCAGGATCTCTTCGTGCGTCTCGACCGAGCACGACGGGTTGATCGTCGACATGACGTTGCGGTTCACGTCGCCGCATGCTGCGAGCGAGTCCATGAGCGCGCGGTTGATTCCCTGCACGACGCCCTTGAGATCCCACTTGAGGATGCCCTGGAGCTGGTACGCCTGCCGCGTCGTGAGCTTGATGTTGCCGTTCGCGTGCGAGTCCGCGAGCTCGTCGATCATGAGGTACTGCGCCGCAGTCGAGACGCCGCCAGGCACGCGCACGCGGATCATGAACGAGAACGCCTTCTCCTGCTTCTCGAGGCGCATCTGCTCGCGCAAGTCGCGGTTGTCCTGCTGGTAGATGCCGTGGAACTTGGTGAGCTGCGTGTCGTCCGGGTGCAGCGCCTTCGTCGACCGGTCTTCGAGGCCGACAGCGAGCGTGCCGCGCAAGTAGTTGCTCTCGCGCTTGATGTCTTCGTTCGTGCGCGCCTTCTTCTTGCCCGCGCCGTCGTTCGCGTGCACGACCTCGGACGGAATGCCGATCGCCTCCCAGAACTGCGGCTTCCACGCGTCAAACTGCGTCGTCGGGCCGTCTTCGTCCTGGTCGTCAGCCTTTGCGAGTGTGAGCAAGCGCGTGGCGCCGAGCTCGCTCAGCTTGGCGTCCAAGTCTGCTGGCGCCTTGCAAAAGTAGTGCTTCTCGTCCTCGCGCGGCCAGTAGTGGCTGTCACCGAGTCCAAAGACGCCGTACTGGAGCGGCAGCGTCGACGAGAAGCCCGCGAGCTCTTGCCAAAACTCCTTCGCGTTCGACGGGAACTCGCCCTGGCCGGCGGTCGAGACGACAAAGAGCACGAACGTGTTGACGTCGTTCGCTTCGTCGCACAGCGCGTCCATCGTCATGTCGTTCATGTCGGCCTTGACGACGTTCTGGAGCCCAAACGACGTGGCTTCGTCCACAAACTTGGACGCGAACTCCTCGGCGTGACCGTTGTCCGAGCCCACGAGCACCCAGAGCTTCGTGTCCACTTGCCACTTCTCGGCCTCTTGCGCCGCGCCAAAGCCGTTGAGCAGCGCTTGGAAGCTCGCTTCGAGCGACGCCTGGCCGATCTGCGCGTACTTCTCCGTGAGCGACGCAGCCGACGCGCTCGGTGCACTCAGCGCCTGCTTCGCAAACAGACTCAGCTGGTTGTTGCGCTGCAGGAACGCGAGCAAGTCCTTCTTGATGCTCGGCGACTCGAGCGCAAACGCCTTCTCGCCGTCCACGCCCTCGAGCAGCGGGTTGTAGCGGTAGAGCGGCCAGTAACCCGTGCTCACGGCCTCCTGCGTGTCCTTCTCCATCTGTTCGCAGCTCGGCGCGTACGCGAGCACGATCGACGGACCGTCGAACGCGTCGGCTTCATTCAGCGCACGCAGCACTTGCGAGTACGAGTCGTACAGCGCCACAGACGCGACGTACGCGTTGCCGTACTGCATCGCGTACAAACCGAGGTCGCGCTTGCGGTGCGTCTTGGACACCGAGTGGATCGGCTCCGTGTCGAGGATGAGCAAGTTGACGTTCTCGCCGCTGGCGAGCACCTGGTGCACGCCCGAGGCGCCGACGTCGCGCGAGAACTCTTCGCTGCCGATGATCCACTGGCTCAGCGGCGCAAAGTACCGCTTGAGGTTGTAGATCTCGCTCAGCGCAGCGCTCCGCGGTTTCTGCTGCTCGTTCTCAAGCAGCACGACGATCTCATTCGCGAGGTCCTCGTGCTTCGGCTGCTTCGCGACCCACTGGCGCAGGCACTCGACGAGGCGCTGCGAGAGCGAGGCAGTCACAGTCACGTCCGCCACGAGCGCCGATACCTTGTCCTTCAGCTGCTGGCGCTTCGCGAGGATGCCGAGGTGGACGCCAAAGCCAAACTCGCCGCTCTCGAGCGGCACGCTCTCGTGCGCACTCGCAGCAATCGCGTCCTGGTCCTTCCAGATCGTCGTCGAGCGCACGAGGTTCGCAATCACCGCGCGCTTCTCGAACAGCTGCAGCAGCATCTTGACGTACGGCGCCTCGAAGCCTTCGGTCGACGACACGTACCCGCTCACGAGCTGCTTGACAGCAAGCTGCTGCTCCGAAGGCGCGCTCGATGCGACGGCAAAGCCATTTTGGAGCTCACCGGCAGCGAGCTGCTCAACGAGCGTGCGCGCCGTGACGACGTCAAAGACCTGCTCATGCGAGCTGAACGCGTACTTGCCGCCAATGACCGATGGCATCGCCTTGCTCGCCCACTCGTCCGACTGGAACGAGCCGAGGACGTCGAGGAAGAGCGGCTCTGCGACGTTCGTCGTGTCCTCCATGCGGTCGAGCACGGCGATCTTTGTCGCCGTCGCCGGCACGACGCTCAGGAACGCCTTCGTGGACCACGGGCGGAAGAGACGCACCGAGATGACGCCGACCTTGGCGTTCCAGTTCGCCACGAGCGACTCGACGGCGTCCTTGACGACGCTCGAGGCTGTGCCCATGACCACGACCACTTGCTCCGCCTCCGGGTGCCCAAAGTACTCAAAGAGCTGGTACTTCTTGTGCGCAAAGACCTCGGCGATCACTTGCTCGAGCACGCCCGGCACGGCGTTGAACTTCTGGACCGTCGCAGGCGAGACCTGGAAGTACAGGTCCGCGTCGCTGTCGCCACTCGCGTTGCTGGCGTCGACGGCCGAGTTCGCAAGCACGAGCTCGCGGAACTCGGTCGTCGAGCCCGCCTTCTTGAGCCCAATGAGCTCCGCGAGCTTCTTGTACGTCACGAGTGAGTTCGTGAACTTCTGGTGCGGGCCGTGCGCTACGCGGCGCTCGAGGTCGTTCTGCGCCATGTCGCCGTCGTACACGTGCAGGAACGGCACGTTCGCGCGCACGGACGCAACGTGCGCGAGCAGCGCCATGTCCTCGGTCTCTTCCGCGTTGAGCGAGTTGAGGATGACAAAGCCCGTCTGGCGCACGGCCATGAGGTCCGAGTGCTCGCGCGCGACGACGTGCACGACAGCAGGGAGCTGCGCGGCGCTGAGCTTGTACATCGTCGGCACCATGTGCAAAAGCGACGACGGCGACGAGGCAAAGAGCGTGACGAACTGGCCGCGCTTCGACGCAGCGTAGGCTTGCTCAATGAGCTCCTGGCCCGCGCTGCTGGCGCTCACTTTGCCGACTTGGTCAAAGACATTGCGGCGCGCCGAGACGATGTACTTGTCGAGTGCGCGACCGAATGGCACTGGCTGCACGAGGTACGAGAAGTCGCTGAGCGCATACGCGACGTGGCTCACTGCCTCTTCGACCGCAGTCGCGCTGTTGGCGGTGTGTGCAGCAGCAGCGTGCGCCTTCATGCTTGCAACAAGGGGCGGATGCTGTGGAGGATCTCGACGGCGACAAGCGATCGACGGCAAGAGCTACTTGCTGCTTGCTGCTGCTCTCGGTCGTCGGCGGCGGATTTGCTTCTGTCGATCGGAGCGTCGCAGTGTGTGTGTGAACCGCCCAAACGCTTTGCGCAACAGCAGCGGCAAAGCAGCACGACGACGACGATCGACCGGATCGCTCCGTCATCCAAGCGGTGCGATCTCGCGCGTGACTTGGCGTGGCCCACTCCGCTGAAAGTGGCTCCAATACATTTGCTCAATCAGTGGGATGAGCTGACCAGGCGCGGCGAGAAACTGCCAGTTCTCGCGATCTGAGCCGCTGATTGGCCGAGCGTGTGCTCCAATCGTCACGAGCGCGGTTGAAACGTCAGAACCGCTGCGCCACAACTGTATAGTGTGTTACATACAAATGTCAAGTGACCAGCAGACTTGAATTCCTGCGACTCGAGCGCGATGAAGGATCGGCATGTCCACCGCCGGAACATTCCTCTGCTTGCCTCTGTTTGCGTCTCGCGAGGCGCTCTCGTCCAGTCACTCCATGAGTGTGTTGCGCACACACCATGAGCATGCGTGCGAGCTTCCTGCGTGCATGAAGCAGCAGCAGGTGCCGCTGCAGCTGGTCTCACCTACTGCTGTTGTTAGTGGGCGTGTGTGTCGACCACGGTTCGATCGCCGCCGATGTG
Organism: Pythium guiyangense; assembly: GCA_003730235.1. Classification (NCBI taxonomy): domain Eukaryota; phylum Oomycota; class Peronosporomycetes; order Pythiales; family Pythiaceae; genus Pythium; species Pythium guiyangense. The sequence continues at coordinate 84,625 of QXDM01000016.1, forward strand.
CTTCTCATCATCGAGCACCACCGCAAGACAGTCTGACAAGAGGCCACTATTCAAAGCACACTCGTCAAACCGACTGCGCGAAGAGCCACGAGCTCGATTGCGTCACTTCCAAGCTCGCACGCGCCGCGCGTCACAGTCGTCGTCGCCAGACGTTCAAGAGCTCCAAGAGCTCCAAGACTCCTAGGCTGCTGGATCGAAGGACGCTCGCTCGCACTCGATCACTCGCATTCTCTCCACGGCATCAAGAGCTCTCTCTCTCTCTCTTCGCACTTTACAAGCACAAGCATGGCCCGCACGACGACGACGACGACTCGCTCGACGACAAGAGGCAAGATGCTGCTCGTTGGCGCTGGACCGGGCGACCCGGAGCTGCTCACGCTCAAGGCGTACCGCGCGCTGCAAGAAGCCGAGCTCGTGCTCGCGGACCGGCTTGTGCCGCAGTCGATCCTCGAGCTCGCGCGCGGCGAAGTGCGCGTCGCTCGCAAGCGCTGCGGTCGCGCAGACCTCGCGCAAGCCGAGCTCGACGCGTGGGGGCTCGAAGGGCTCCGCCAGGGCAAGCGCGTCGTGCGGCTCAAGAACGGCGACCCGTTCATGTTTGGCCGCGGCGGCGAAGAGGCCGTAATCTACTCGGAGGCGGGCTTTGACGTCGAGGTCGTGCCGGGTATCTCGAGCTCGCTCTCGGCTCCCATGAGCGCTGGGATTCCAGCGACGATGCGCGACATCGCCGACCAAGTGCTCGTGTGCACTGGGCACGGCAAGCAAGACCGGTTCCCGCACCTCCCCGAGTACTGCGAGCACCGCACGACCGTGTTCCTCATGGCGATCGGCCGTCTCAAGGGTCTCTGCAACAGCCTCCAGCACGAGAAGGGGTACCCGAGCAACCTCCCTGCAGCGATCATCCACGCAGCGACGATGGCTGGCGCGACGACGATCCGCAGCACGCTCGGCGAGATCGCAGAGGAGGTGCGGCTGCGCGGCATCGAGCCGCCTGGCACGCTCGTGCTCGGCAACGTCGTGAACGCGCTCACATACCTGAAGCACTACGACGCCGTCAAGGCAACTGGCGCGACGACGTCGCTCGCGAACGTGCGCAAGTACCAGATCTCGTACGCGCCGCTCGAGTCCGTGCCGGAGCTCGACCCAGAGGTGCACCAGCTGTACACTGCAACGCCTAAGCGCAGCGACGGCATCGCAGCGTGGCTCTCGCTTTGGCACGTGCTCGTGCTGCTCGTACCGTTCGCTGTGTTTGCGTTTGTGGTCGCAAGACCTGGACCCGCGACGCCTGCATGAGCGGGTCGAGCGCGTGCATTTGCGTATGCGTAGTATGTATGTATGGACATGAGAAGACACGAGCGACGAAGGCGCTCCGTGGAGCACGCGTGCGCACGCGAGAGCATGCATGCGCGCGCGAGTGCGAGTCCCCGACGACGACGATGACGACGGCATCCTCTCGTCTGCTCTTCGCTGTCTTTGTTCGGTGAGGACAGCGCTGGACAGTCGGTCGGCAGCTCGCTCAGCTATTGCGCAATCGCAGCGCCTTGTTAAATAACTTCCAGAAATTCACTTTGTAGCCCTAGATCGTATGAGTCATCCGATTGTCCAAGTGCCACTAACATCGGGTAGAGCCACTTCTGCAAATGCACCATTTGGGTCACACATCTTGGGACAAACTACAAATGGGTGACCAATCACATGGGCTATCACAGCATACAAAACACGCAGATACGTAACAAACACTTCACTCTGTTGCTCACCACACGCACTGAGGGACTCGCTCAGTCTCTGCTGCCTAGTGCAAAGCAACACAGCTGCTATGGACGACTGAGAGCGAAACGAAACGCTAGAGAGCTCCGGTTTCATCGCGGCGCCTTCACATTCCACACGCTTGGACGGCAACAGCTCGATCTCGACGATCAAACACATCCTCTCTGCTGCCAGGGAACAACACATGCGAGTGGCACCACTCGATTGAGCACAGCACATTGCGCTAAGGATGTCGTGTGATGTCCTTGCCATCGGCAGGTGTATGAGACATAGTCCTAGATCAAGCGGATCGTCGCCGACTCACGCTGTTGCTCGCGCATCATGAATCGGAAGTGAGCCGGGCTAGAGGAATCACGACGGAATCACGGCCATAGCACAGTTGCAACATGAAATGGACCCGTCCCAGACACGCTGTCCAACAGTTGGAGACGCTCAAGAGCTCAAGCACTCAAGCGCTTCTTCAGTCTTCGATTCGACGTGAACGCGCTACGACTGCAAGTACGATGCACTCGACGAGCTCGACGACGCGCGCGCTCTTGATGACAATGGCGGCCATCACTCTCGGACTTCTGGCAGCAAGCACAGGAGCAGCAGAGGCAGCAACAGCAGCAACAAAGGCACCAGGGCGTCTCGAGACGCTGCCATGTCACTCGCTCGAAGCGCTGACGAACAACAGCTCGCACAACGCCACGTCAGGCTCACACTCAAACGCCACGAGTGCGCACAACACGTCTGGGTCGTCCAGCGTCAACCACGTGCTCGTGCCGAACGCGAGTCGACCCGGGAACGCATCGTCGCTCAAGACCTCGAGCAGCAACTCGCACACTGCGATCGCGAGCGCTGCTGCAGCCGTGACGAGCGTCACGATCGTGTTCCTCGCGTAGTGTGCACGCGCACTCGTCTGTAGTCGCGTGTACTACCAGATCCAGATCCAGTCACATATAGCAAATGCTCTGCATAGCAGCAGCAGCTCTCTGCCTATCTATCAACGTTGTTGTCGTCATTTACATTCCCACAGTGAACAAGACACACTCGATCACATCCATCGCCTTTGAATGCTCTTGCAGCAGCAGCGATTCGACATGTGCGGTGTCCACGACGCCGACCGAGGAGAACGTTGTCGTTAGTTGCATTGAGAGCGATGCTGCTCGCCTCACACCTGCTGCTCGTGCGTGCATCGATCGATCAACGCGAGTGAGTGAGCGACTCTCATCGACGCTACGTTTGATCTCGCTTGATGAATCACGACGGAATCGCGAGTTGTTGCATCCCAGACCTTGTCTCCGACTGGGTTTCGCCCATAGTTTGGCATCATTTGGGTCATCGAAGTGGTCCACGTTGTGTAAGTGAACCGCCTAAAGTTGAAGTGCTTCTTGAGACTGGCCATTCATTCATTCATTCATTCATTCATTCATTCTCAGATCGACCGAGCGCGCATCATGGAAGACGACCCCGTTGCTCGAGAGCAGCGCTTGCTTGAGCGCATCGAGGCGCTGAAGCAGCAGCGCGACGACTTAGTAGCAAGGCAGCTCGCACTACAGCAGCAGCTCGATGCAGTCGACGCGGCACTTGAGATGACGTGCAGGCGCGCGTCGAGCGACCACGCGCCGCAATCTCGGCCAAAGTGATGGCGAACGCGCTCGCCTTGGTGCAGCACGTACCGGAGCAATCTCGGTTCTCGATGCGTGCGATCGCGCGCATGCTCGGCGTCGGTCGTAGCGGACTACGAGCACGTCTAGCGGAGTTCGTTGCGCGCGAACCCACGACAGAGCATGGCGCACTCGAATGCAAGAAACAAGATGTGGCGATCGACTCGTACGAGAGTGGGCAGACCGAGAGCTAGAGTGCGTACACAACAATCGCAATCCGACGCGACCTCCCAGAGCGAAGCACGTCAGCGATCAAGCAATGGTGTTGTGTCTTGCAACGACAAGCGCGCAGCAGTGCCGCGATCGATGCGGTCGATGATGACTCGGACGAAGATGTTCAAGATCACTCGGGACGAAGATATGAAGATGACACGTACGAAGATACTCAAGGTGGCTCGAGCGATGATAGCAGCGACGAAGTTGGTGTAGTGAAGAGTCGTAGTGTGACAGTTCTCTATGGTGCGTATCATGGTGAATGGCTCGGCTCTCTGTTCATCGGAACGCTAGTGTGGCAAGCACTGGCATCTGCTGGTCTCTTCTGTGTAACAGCGACGGCGAGGTTGTGCTTGGACTTTGTTTGAAGAGCGCGAAGTAGACTATACGCTTGTGGCGGAGGCAGCGCACGTGCAGCGGCTCAATCTCGCCATCGATCTCGCTCTCGCTGCTGCGCTGGTGCTGCTGTTCATTCAAGTGCTATGACCACAACGGCGACTGGAAGACGAGTCGCGCTTGAAGACTCACGCTCGACGCGTACGCATACGAGACTGACTGATTGCGAGTGAGCGAGTGACTCTCATCGGCGTTTCTTTTGGTCTCGGCCAAGACAGAACAACGCGCGTCGAACGAGTGTCGTTCGTGCTGTGCTCAATCGAGTGGTGCCACTCGCATGTGTTGTTCCCTGGCAGCAGAGAGGATGTGTTTGATCGTCGAGATCGAGCTGTTGCCGTCCAAGCGTGTGGAATGTGAAGGCGCCGCGATGAAACCGGAGCTCTCTAGCGTTTCGTTTCGCTCTCAGTCGTCCATAGCAGCTGTGTTGCTTTGCACTAGGCAGCAGAGACTGAGCGAGTCCCTCAGTGCGTGTGGTGAGCAACAGAGTGAAGTGTTTGTTACGTATCTGCGTGTTTTGTATGCTGTGATAGCCCATGTGATTGGTCACCCATTTGTAGTTTGTCCCAAGATGTGTGACCCAAATGGTGCATTTGCAGAAGTGGCTCTACCCGATGTTAGTGGCACTTGGACAATCGGATGACTCATACGATCTAGGGCTACAAAGTGAATTTCTGGAAGTTATTTAACAAGGCGCTGCGATTGCGCAATAGCTGAGCGAGCTGCCGACCGACTGTCCAGCGCTGTCCTCACCGAACAAAGACAGCGAAGAGCAGACGAGAGGATGCCGTCGTCATCGTCGTCGTCGGGGACTCGCACTCGCGCGCGCATGCATGCTCTCGCGTGCGCACGCGTGCTCCACGGAGCGCCTTCGTCGCTCGTGTCTTCTCATGTCCATACATACATACTACGCATACGCAAATGCACGCGCTCGACCCGCTCATGCAGGCGTCGCGGGTCCAGGTCTTGCGACCACAAACGCAAACACAGCGAACGGTACGAGCAGCACGAGCACGTGCCAAAGCGAGAGCCACGCTGCGATGCCGTCGCTGCGCTTAGGCGTTGCAGTGTACAGCTGGTGCACCTCTGGGTCGAGCTCCGGCACGGACTCGAGCGGCGCGTACGAGATCTGGTACTTGCGCACGTTCGCGAGCGACGTCGTCGCGCCAGTTGCCTTGACGGCGTCGTAGTGCTTCAGGTATGTGAGCGCGTTCACGACGTTGCCGAGCACGAGCGTGCCAGGCGGCTCGATGCCGCGCAGCCGCACCTCCTCTGCGATCTCGCCGAGCGTGCTGCGGATCGTCGTCGCGCCAGCCATCGTCGCTGCGTGGATGATCGCTGCAGGGAGGTTGCTCGGGTACCCCTTCTCGTGCTGGAGGCTGTTGCAGAGACCCTTGAGACGGCCGATCGCCATGAGGAACACGGTCGTGCGGTGCTCGCAGTACTCGGGGAGGTGCGGGAACCGGTCTTGCTTGCCGTGCCCAGTGCACACGAGCACTTGGTCGGCGATGTCGCGCATCGTCGCTGGAATCCCAGCGCTCATGGGAGCCGAGAGCGAGCTCGAGATACCCGGCACGACCTCGACGTCAAAGCCCGCCTCCGAGTAGATTACGGCCTCTTCGCCGCCGCGGCCAAACATGAACGGGTCGCCGTTCTTGAGCCGCACGACGCGCTTGCCCTGGCGGAGCCCTTCGAGCCCCCACGCGTCGAGCTCGGCTTGCGCGAGGTCTGCGCGACCGCAGCGCTTGCGAGCGACGCGCACTTCGCCGCGCGCGAGCTCGAGGATCGACTGCGGCACAAGCCGGTCCGCGAGCACGAGCTCGGCTTCTTGCAGCGCGCGGTACGCCTTGAGCGTGAGCAGCTCCGGGTCGCCCGGTCCAGCGCCAACGAGCAGCATCTTGCCTCTTGTCGTCGAGCGAGTCGTCGTCGTCGTCGTGCGGGCCATGCTTGTGCTTGTAAAGTGCGAAGAGAGAGAGAGAGAGCTCTTGATGCCGTGGAGAGAATGCGAGTGATCGAGTGCGAGCGAGCGTCCTTCGATCCAGCAGCCTAGGAGTCTTGGAGCTCTTGGAGCTCTTGAACGTCTGGCGACGACGACTGTGACGCGCGGCGCGTGCGGTGTTGTGCGAGGTCTCTGAGTGGCTATTCATGGCTTCAGTTGTGCGCATCTCCCTCAACGGATTGAGTCATCTATAATGGCTCTAAGCTCTGCCTTGAGGACCTTGCGCTTGCGCAGTACTAGTGCATCCAACCGCATGCATCTGCTCTGGATCTCGATCTCGATCTTGCAACCTGGACCTCACGCGCGAGCGTGCTGGTTCTGCTCGTCGCTCGTAGCTAGACGTCTACCTCGGGTCTCTTTGAGCACGTCTAGCTCTTCGCCAGAAGCCATCGTTACAAGTGTGATCTTGAAAGGTACTCGATGTAGTCCACACTAGTTATGATGTGGACTACACAACAACAAAACCAAAATTACAATACTAGCATCATTCATGTGGACTACACCAGCCAGCTCAGCCAAGCAATCGAGTCACTCAAGGCGAGCACGAACAGCAGCAACTGCATTGGCGCACGAGCAGGACAGACGAGCTGCAGCAACATGGCACCGAGCGCACCGCTGTCGCGCAAAGCCAAGCGCAAGAACGAGCGCGAGGAGAAGAAGCGCAGTCGCAACAAGCGCCAGCGCCGCACAGACGACGCGCCGGCACTCGTGCCTGCGCACCAGAAAGGAGCCAAGCACCGAGACGGAAACAGCGGTGCTGGCCGCAAGCGTCCACAGGCGCCGAGTGGCGGCGGTAGTGGCGGACACAAGAGCAATGGGAACCGCATCCAGAACAAGTTCCACGAGCTGCTGCAAGAGACAACTGGCCTCTCAAGTGCGTCGACTGGTCCGCACTTGGCTCTGTCAACAGGTCACTGACGCTTGCGTGACTGCTCGTGTGGTGCGTGTGACAGTGAAGCGCGGGAAGGCGGCGCTGAGCCGCGAAGACGCTGAGATCAAAGCGCTCGAGACGAAGCTCGGGATCTCTGCGAGCAAGCCGTCAGGGCTCAACAAGCTCAAGAAGTGCGTCTTTGCGCTCGTGGGCTGCTTGGTACTCACACAGAGACTGACGGGCTGATGCAATGGCTGTGGCTGGCGACAGAGAGTACTCGAAGGACGGGCTTGGCGAGGACTTTGTCGACTTTCTCCAGGACTTGGACAAGATCTCCAAGTGCGTAGGCCGCGCGACTGAGAGCATCTGCGAGTGCGTGTAGGAGAGACTGACGGCTTCATGATGTGCTGCGGACAGGATCGTGAAGGAGCGCAAGCCCATGGCGAGCGCAGACGACGAGGATGCGTCCGACGACGACGAAGACGACAACGAGATGGCGAACGACGCGAGCGACGGCGATGAGAGCGGGAGTGACGACGCGTTCGGCGGAGCCAGCGACATGGAGATGGACGAAGAGACGCGCAAGGAGCTCGCGCTGCTCCAGGCCGAGGACGCCGACTTCCTCAAAGGCATGGACGAGCTCCCGACGGACGAGTCGGACCTCGACTCGGACGAGGACTTGGCTGCGTTTGACTCGGACGAAGACGAAGAGGACGGAGAGGAAGAAGACGACGAAGTGATGGCGAACACACTGCGCAACCAACAGGCAGCGCAGAGCGACGACGAGAGCGAGAGCGAGGCGGAAGGCGATGAAGAGGAGGAAGAGGCGAGCGGCAGTGACGACAGCAGCGACAACGACGCAGATGAAGAGGAGGAAGAGCCTGCGGCGGAGGAGAAGCTCGTGGTCGCTGAAGACATCTACGGCCGTCCTGTGATCAAAGCCGCAGACGGCTCCAAGCCAACGGCGTACATCCCGCCGCACTTGCGCCGCAAGATGCAGGAAGAGGCTGCGAAAGCCGCTGCCGCGGGTGCGAGTGCGCGGCCGTCGCAGATGGACGAGCAGGCGATGCGTGAGCTCGCGCGGCGCCTCAACGGCCAGCTCAACCGCATCTCAGAGGCCAACATGGAGTACGTCGAGCGTCTTGTTGTGCGCAGCGTGTGTCTCTATCGCTCGTCCTCATACTCTTGTGCGCCGACAGGTCGATCGCTCTCGAGGTCGAGCGCATCTACCGCGAGTACCCGCGCTCGGTCGTGAACGACGTGCTGCTGGACAAGATCCTCCAGACCGCGTGCCACCGTGGGATCGTCATGACGCCGATGATCAAAGTCTGCGGCGCCTTGATCGCGGCGCTGTACCACAGCGTCGGGACTGAAGTCGGCGGGTACTTTGTCGAGAAGCTCGTGCTCAAGATGGTCGCGAGCACGAAGCAAGCGATCGCCGACGCAGCTCTCGACAGCAGCAGCAGCGACGACGACGCCGGGACGTCGAAAGAGCCCGTGAACCTGCTGCTGCTCGTCGCGATGCTCTACAACTTTGGCGTCGTGCAGTGCACGCTCGTGTACGACCTCTTCCGGTCGTTCGTCGACAGCTTCTCGGCCGTCGACGTCGAGCTCATGCACCAGCTCCTCAAGGTCTCGGGCCACCAGCTTCGGTCCGACGACGCCGACGCGCTCCGGGACATGGTCGCGTCCGTGCAGCACAAGGTCGCCGAGACGCACAAGACCGAGCAGCCCGAGGAGCGCGTGCGGTTCATCCTCGACCTCATCTACGACCTCAAGAAGCCCGGCAAGCACAAGAAGACCGCCGCGCGCGGGAGCGGCGAGATCGACCTCACGTCGCTCAAGAAGTGGCTCGGCCGCGTCAAGACGCGCGTCGGGAACGCGAACAACGCGCTGCGCATCTCGCTCCACGAGCTCCTGCACGCCGACAAGGACGGCCGGTGGTGGATCGTCGGCGGCACGTGGGTCGGCTACCAGCAGCAGCAATCGGCGGCGCCAGTCGACGACGCGCGCGCGCAGCAGCACGCGGACGAGACGACCCGCTTGCTCAAGCTCGCCGAGGCGCAGCGCATGAACACGGACGTGCGCAAGAAGATCTTTGTCGCGATCATGGGCGCGTCCGACTGCTTGGACGCGTACGAGCGCCTGCTGCAGCTCCACTTGAAAGAGAAGCAGGAGCGCGAGATCGTGCGCGTGCTGCTCCACTGCGCCGGGCAGGAGACGCCGTTCAACAAGTTCTACCTCGTGCTCGCCGACAAGCTCTGCGAGATGGACGCGCGGTACAAGTTCACGTTCCAGCTCGCGTTCTGGGACGCGTTCAAGCAGCTCGCGACGTACAAGGCGCGCAAGCTCTACAACGTCGCGCAGCTCCTCGCGGGCCTCGTGATCTCCAAGGCGCTCTCGCTCTCGGTGCTCAAGGTCCTCGACTTCACGGACCTGGACGACAAGACCGTGCTCTTCCTGCGCGTCGTCATGGAGCGCATCCTCCGTCTCGAGACCGACTTGGACGTCGCGCAGGTCTTTGAGCGCGTGCTCCAGACCAAGAAGGCGCAAGTGACGCTCGACGGCCTCGCGGTCTTTCTCCATCAGCACCTCACGAGCTTCAAGAGCGAGGACGACGCGAGCGTCCGCGCGCTGCTCAAGAAGCGCACCAAGCACGTCAAGAGCCTGCTCGACCACCTCTCCAAGTCCGCAGCGACCGCGGACGACATGGCGAGCTTCATGTAGCAAGAGCATAGAGCGATCGATCGATAGAGAGCAACGGCTCAGCCATTCATTCAGTCCGTCAGTTGGTCAGTCCGTCAGTCGTAGAGAGCGACCGGAGCGCCGCTCACGCCGACTTGTGCGCGAGGTACTTGCTGAGCATGAACGCCGTGGAGCTGTTGAAGCCCTGGACCGGCGCGTTCGCCGAGCGCGAGGCCTGGAGCTGCGCGCGCACTTGCTTCGCGAGGACCTTGCCGAGCTCGACGCCCCACTGGTCAAAGCTGTTGACGCCCCAGATCGCGCCTTGCACGACCGTGCGGTGCTCGTAGAGCGCGAGGAGCTGGCCGCACGTGAACGCGTCGAGCTTTGGGAAGAGCAGCGAGAGCGACGGGCGGTTCCCAGGGAACATCTTGTGGCTCCGCAGGTGCGCCGGCACGCCCTCGGCCTCGAGGTCCGCAAGCGACTTGCCGCGCGCGAGCGCATCGGGCTGCGCGAAGAAGTTGGACATGAGCTCGTCGTGGTTCGACACGGCTTCGCCCGCGAGCTCGACCGGGTTCTGGCTCTCGCAGAAGCCGATGAAGTCGCATGGCACGACGCGGCCCTGGTGGATGAGCTGGTAGAAGCTGTGCTGGCCGTTCGTGCCCGGCTCGCCAAAGTTCACTTCGCCGGCCTCGAACGGTAGCTCGACGCCTTCGACCGTCACGCGCTTGCCGTTGCTCTCCATGTCCACTTGCTGGATGTGCGCCGAGAAGCGCAGGAGCGCCTGCGAGTACGGCAGCAAGGCGCGCGAGGCGTGGCCGAGGAACGACGCGTTCCAGACGCCGAGGAGGCCCATGAGCACCGGCAGGTTGTTCCGGAGCGGCGCCGTGAGCAAGTGCGTGTCCATGTCGTGCGCGCCGGCGAGGAACTGCTCCGTGATCTCAGAGCCGAACTGGAGCGCGAGCGGGAGGATCCCCACGGCGCTCGTGACGCTGTAGCGGCCGCCGACCCAGTCCCAGAAGCCAAAGATGTTGGCGCGGTCGATGCCAAACTCCTGCACGAGCGGCACGGCCGAGCTCGCAGCGACCATGTGCTTGCTGATCGCGTCCGCCGACGACACGCCCTTGGCCGCGAGGTCGTCCACAAGCCACTTGCGCAGCGTGCGGGCGTTGAGCATTGTCTCGGCGGTCGTGAACGTCTTCGACACGACGATCACGAGCGTCTCCTCGGGGTTCAGCCCGCTCGTGGCGCGCGCGACGTCGACCGGGTCGACGTTTGCGAGGAACCGGAGCGTGCGGCCCTCGGACGCGGCCTTCGCCACGGGCTCGTACCGCAGCGCCTCAAAGACGTACTCCGGACCGAGGTAGCTCCCGCCAATGCCGATCGAGATGATGTTCTTGAGCGGCTTGCCGGTCGATCCGAGCTTTTCGCCCGAGCGCACGCTCGTCGCGAACGCCTTGATCGCGTTCAGCACGTCGTGCACGTCCTTGATCACGTCCTGACCGTCGACAACGAGCTTCTTGTCGGCCGGCGCACGCAGCGCCATGTGCAGCACCGCGCGGTCCTCCGTAGCGTTCACATGCGCGCCGGTCGCGATCGCTGCGAGCTTCTGCTGGAGGTTCGCCGCGTCCGCGAGGTCGAAGAGCAGGTCGAGCGTCTGCGTCGTCGCGTTCTGGCGCGAGTAGTCGAGGAAGATGCCGCGCTGCTCGGTGCGCAGCGCTTCGTTGCGCTTCTCATCGTTCAGGAGCTCGCGCAAGTGCGTGGAGCTCTTGATGAGCGCCGCGTGCTCTTGCAGGCGCTTCCAGGCCGCGGTGTCGCTGATGAGCTGCGTCGCCATGGTGCAGACGCGAGAGAGTGTGGAGGTCGAGGACGAGGAGGAGCGAATGATCGACCGGACGAGCGAGCGTGCGGACGACAACGAGGGGGCTTGGACGCGACTTGGCGAATGACACGGACGGTGCTTCGCGAGCTGCGCAATGCGGCGTGCGTTGCGATCGAGTTCAAGAGGGTTTCGGAGGTGCGACGCCTCTTGTTAGTGATAGTGATGTAATCGAGTGAAACGTGCGTTTGTAGGGTTTGTCGTTGCGATTACTATGGCTCGTATGGTTGTCGTCACTACTGCTTGCAGCAGCTTGCGTGTTCTCGAACCGACTGCATCATCCATCGAGTGTCATGTGTGCATGCACACACGTGTGCATGAGTGCGGTGCGAGCGCGTGGCAAAGCGCTGGATCGACCAAAGCGCGCATGGAGCTCTGAGACATCGCCAACATAAACCCTGTCAAAGCCGGTTCACAACTCGAGATTCAACATCAGCAGTTTGAATGCTCGACAGCGACAACATTCAACACCATCTATTTATATTGATTTTTGTATGCATTCCTCGCGATTTGAAATGCAAAAAAGCGGCGTTGACTGCGAAACAACACACTCCGACACTGCATATGCACTTGCATAGTGCAAATGTAGCCATGTCGGCAACAACAACAGCTCACACTTGCAATGGCGCTGCGTACGGTGAGTCCCAGTTCCGGTTGAAGATCGCTTCGAGTGCTCGCCGCGTCGGCTCGTGGTCCGTGTTCACGCTCGCGCCGGCCGTGGTGTAGAAGTAGCCCCACTCCATGTTGCTCGTCCCGATGTTCGCGCGTGCATCCGTGACGATGTACTTGGCGTGGTTCACGCGCGTGAACGCGGGCCACGCGGCCTTCGATGTCGCACTCGACGTCGTGTTCGACCAGCCAGGGACGCGAAAGATCTTGATCTCGAGCGACCCGGTGCACGCGTCGCGCATCTTGCGGCACAGCTCCGCTTGCGTCTGCAGCACCCGGAGCGCTGGGAGGATCTGCCGGTTCGTGTGCTGCCACTCGCTGATGAGGAGCCGCACACGAAGCCCGCGCTTCCCGTAGACGCCAGCGAGGATCGCGTCCGTGAGCGCCGACCAGTAGATCGGTTCGCTGTGCGACTGGATGCGGTACATCGAGAACGGCGCAAAATCCATGACGCTGAGGCTCACGCGCGACGTCGCGCTCCGGATCGTATACACGAGCGCGTCTTCGTCAAATGTGCGCGAGTGAGCAGCCGTGGCTTCGAGTGGCGCAGCGGCGACAAACACGTGCGCCGGCGCGTCCTGCGAGGCAAAGCGCACGGCGATCTGGTGCGAGATGTTCCCGCGCGCTTCGAGGTGCGCAGCGACGAACGGGTCTGTGGCGCGCTGCTCGCGCGGGAGGAAGAGCGACCACGACGGCACTTGGAGCTCGCTCTCGAAGCGCGTCGAGTTGTACGAGCGCGTCTTGAGCGGGTGCGCGGCCCAAAGCCACCAGACGTCAAAGAGCTGCTGGACGTCCACGAGCAATGGCGATGACGGCGCGAGGTGCTCGACCACGACGCCCACCTCCATGACCTGCGCGAGCGACTTCCAGTCCATGTTGGCGCTCCCGACGTACACGGCACGCTGGTCAAAGATCCAGATCTTCTGGTGCAGAATGCCGCCGCCGTACCACTCGTCGCCGCTCCAACACCGCACGAGGACGCGGTTCGGATGCGCGTCTACGAGCTGTTGTAGCTCGTCTGGAAGGCCGCCACTGCCGCCATCAATCGCCTCTTTCGCAGTCAAGACGCGTAGTGTGACGCCGCGCGCGGCAGCGTCGTGCAGTGCTTGGAGGAGCTTCTGCCCGCGCGCGGCGCCAAAGCGCGTCATCTCGTCGTCTGAAAAGACTGCGTGGTCGTCCTTGCCTAGGAGGTTCCAGTACATTGCGCTCAGGTCGATCGTTGCAGTTGCGCTCGTCGTGAGCGCATACAGCGCATCGAACGTCTGCGGCACCGCGGATGCGAGCGAGAAGTTGCCGATCGGCAGCGACTCGACGACTGTGATTGTCGGCGCTTCCTGCGAGGTGCCTGGGAGCTCATTTGGATCAAACACACGCACGTGTGGTGCGTGGAGACTCGTTGCATGGAGCGGCGCGCCGAGCGCAAGTGCGAAGAGCAGCAGCAGCGCTGCAGTCGTTCTCATGATCAGCATCCTGATGGAGTTCTGGTCCGATCTTGCAGCGACTGTTTAAGTACTGCGTGTACAGTACTGTTAAACTATGTGACCCACCTCAATATGTGTAGTCCACTTGGTCTTGATTTCCTTCCAGTTTTCGAGCGGTTTCGTAGAAAATCACAACGCATGATGTTCAGGACGACATCAATGCCGAGCATGCCAGTGACGCTCTTCATCACGAGCGAGACGAGCGAGTGAACGAGCAAGCACACGACGTCACATGGCGCGTCCAGCGCGCGCGCTCGCATCCACTGCGCTCTTGCTGCTCGGCGCGCTTGGCGATGCGCGCGTGCAGCTGCAGCCCGAGATCGACGGTGCAGTGGTCGTCGACGTCCTGCTGCCGCACGTGCCGCTGCAGGCGCACAACGGTGCGTACCGAGCGCTCGCTGCAGACGCCAGCGCCATCAGCACCAACAACAGCGTCACGTACATTCGACGCCTCGATCGCGTCGGCGTCTACTTTACGCTGCAGCGCGCGCCGCTGGCAGTGCGAACCAACAGCGCGCATGATGCGCAGCACTGGCTGCTCGAAGGCTTCCAGTGCAGCACCAACGCGCTCGACTCAACTGGCGCGTGCTCGCAGTTCATGGCCACAGCACTCAGCGAGCCAGCCCGAGGCGAGCGTCGCAGTGAGCCCCACGCGCCGAGTGTCTTTCGACGGACGCTGACCACTGGTGCGCGCCAGCTGCAGTTCACGTCGCCGGGAACTGTGCAGCCCGAGACGTTCACCGACGGCACGGTCGCGTACTACGGCTGCGGTTACTCGGGGCAGGACCAGTGGTGCTGCTCGCAGACGAACGTAGACGCCGCGAGCGGCTCCAAGTGCTGGGACATAAGTCCGAGCAGTCCGTGCTCCGAGGACGTCTCGACCTGGAGCGGACAGAACACGATCTGCTGCACGCCGAACCTGAACGAGTGTACGATCACATACGACCAGCCGATGCCGTCGCCAGGGCCGGCGCCGACGGCCACGCTCGCGCCGTCCTCGCTCGAGCCCTCGCTCGCCCCAGTGACTGCCGCGCCAACGACAGAAGCGACACCGGTGCCATCATCGTGGACCAACGCGCCGCCGCCGTTCCAAATCATCTTCCCTGCGCCGAGTTCCCCGGAGCCAACTGCAGCGCTGACGCTGGCGCCAGTAACGGACGCACCGACTGCAGCGCTGACGAACGCGCCAGCTCCACCTCCGACGACAGCGCCGACCGAGGCCCCGACTCAAGCGCCAACAGAAGCGCCGACGGCAGCGCCGACTCTCGCACCTACTGAAGCACCGACCGAAGCACCAACACAACTGCCAACTGCAGCTCCTACAGCGGCCCCAACGTCGGCTCCGACCGAGGCTCCAACAGCCGCTCCAACCGTAGCACCCACTGAAGCACCAACGTCAGCTCCGACAGAGGCTCGGACCCAAGCACCGACCGAGGCACCAACTGCAGCTCCAACCGAGGCTCCGACTGTTGCGCCAACTGCAGCTCCGACAGCAGCACCGACCGAGGCTCCAACGACGGCGCCGACTCAAGCGCCAACTGCACCACCTACTGCCGCGCCGACGGAAACACCAACGTTGGCACCAACTGAAGCTCCAACAGTTGCGCCAACATCCGCCCCAACCGTAGCACCCACTGAAGCACCAACGTCAGCGCCGACTGCGGCTCCGACCCAAGCGCCTACCGAAGGGCCAACAGCAGCTCCGACTTCTGCTCCTACAACAGCACCAACACAAGCTCCTACTGCAGCTCCGACTCAAGCACCGACATCAGCTCCGACCGAAGCGCCGACTTCAGCACCAACGAGTGCTCCAACCGCAGCCTTCACTGTTGCTCCGACCAGTACACCTACCACCGTGCCAACTGCAGAACCGACAGCAGTTCCAACGACAGCACCAACGCTGGCTCCGACTGCAGCGCCAACAATGGCACCAACGCAGGCTCCTACTGCAGCACCGACTTCGGCCCCAACAACAGCGCCAACTCTAGCGCCATCGGTGCCACCGACATCTTCCCCATCTACTGCTCCGACGGTGGCTCCAACGGTGGCTCCGACAGTGACACCGACCGAGGCACCGACCGAAACACCAACGACAGTACCAACGACGGCTCCGACGACGGCACCAACGACAGTACCAACGGTCGCTCCGACTTCAGCACCAAGCGCAGCACCAACACCAGCTCCAACCATTGCACCGACGACCGCTCCAACGTCTGCTCCTACTATTGCAACGACCACTGCGCCTACCGCAGCGCCGACTACAGCGCCGACGACTGCTCCAACGTCTGCTCCGACGACTGCTCCGACCACAGCGCCATCTTCGTCGCCAACCACAGCTCCGACAACAGCACCGACGACTGCTCCGACCACAGCGCCATCTTCGTCGCCAACGACTGCTCCGCTCACGCAAACGCCGTCGACACTTGGACCAACGCAGCCTCCTGCAACTGCGGCACCATCATCAGTCCCAATGTCGACGCTCGGAACAAGTGCGCCAGCGACTGTGGCGCCAACAACGTCAGCACCGGTAACAACAGCGCCAGCTACGTCTACGCCGACAACGGTGTCACCAGCAACAAGCTCGCCATTAACGGTAGCACCAACTACGTCTGCAACATCGACGGTGGCTCCGACTACGACTGTACCGGCAACTGCAGCGCCAACAACGACTGCACCAGTGACTGCAACTCCAGTAACCATTGTACCAACAACGTCCGCACCGGTAACTGTGGCTCCGGCTACAACTGCGCCAGCTACGATCGCGCCGATGACGTCTGCACCGGCGACAGTAGTGCCGTCAACTGCTGCACCAACGACGGTGGCACCGGCTTCAACTTCGCCAGTGACGTCTGCACCGGTGACTGTGGCCCCAACGACAACTGCACCGACAACTGTCGCTCCGACAACGACTGCGCCATCGACAGTAGCGCCAACCACGTCTGCACCAGTGACCGTAGCACCAACCACGTCTGCACCGACAACAGAAACGCCGACAACGAGCTCACCAGCGACAACTGCGCCGACAACGACTGCGCCTGCTACAGTAGCGCCAGTTACGATCGCACCGACAACCACCGCACCGACAACCACCGCACCGACAACCACCGCACCAGCTACAGTCGCTCCGACGACGACAGCGCCAGTGACTGGAGCACCACCAACAGCTGCACCAGTGACTGTGGCTCCATCATTGGCATCGCCTAGTCCTGCTGCGACCACAGCGCCGCTTTCACAGGCACCAACTACGAGTCCAGCACCAACAGTCGTTCCTGTTGTGACATCTCAGCCGCTGACGCAAGCGCCGAATGGTGCACCATCAACAGCAGCACCTGCGCCTCTTGCGACAGCAGTTGCTCCATCCCAGTCCCCAGCACTAGTGTCCGAGGCGCCAACGGCAGCGCCTCAGACGACGACACCCGTGTCAAGCACGCCTGCAAGTGTCTCTCCAACGACGCAAGCACCAGGGACCGTGGCTCCATCATCATCGTTAGACCCGACTGCTGCACCGTCATCGCAAGCACCAAGTTCGTCGACGCCATCAGGAGCGCCAACGACTGCGACGCCGCAGACACAAGTGCCAGCAACGTCGACGCCAAGCGCAGAGCCACTGCTGCTCGCTTTGACGAACGCGCCAGCCACTGCAGCTCCAGCGTCGCGTGATCCGACTGTCGTGCCGCTGTCGTTCCCGACTCCGTCGTCTCTTGCGCGTCCAGCAGCATCGAGTGCGGCACCAGACGAGAGCGCACAGCCGCTGCTGTCGTCTGCTGATCCCACGACGGCCCCGTCGACGGAAGCGCCTGATGCGTCGAGTCTTGTTGCGGCGCCAGCGCCAATGGCAACGGACTTTGTGAGCACCGTCCGTCCGCTGAGCGACGAGGACAGCACCACAGACGCTCCGATTGCAGCGACAGTGTCGTCGCGAGCCCCTGCAACCGCATCGATCCAGATCTCGACCGATAGCAAGAAGAAGATCGTGTCGACGCGCGAAGGCGGGACAAAGCAAGTGGCGTCCGAGGCAATCGCGTCGCTGCAGGACGACATCAAGAGCATCATCAACAAGAGCGCGACGGACGACAAGAGCCACAACGCGTCGGTCGTCGCGATCGGCCCGGACGGCGAGCGCGACACAGTCACACACCGGACGATCGCTGAGTGGACGACTCGCGCCGTGGGGCTGCGCGAGTCTGCGAGCTCGTCTGCGAACGTGCTCGTTGCGACGGCAGTCGCGGTCAACGCAGTCACTGGCGCGATCACTGCGATCTCGGCGATCACGACCGGCACGTCCGCGGTCGCAGGCGCCACCTCGGGCGTCTCGGCCGGCATCGCGGCGTCGCAAGGGCTGCTCCAGGGCATCGGCGGCACGGCATCAGCGGTGCACCAGACGTTCCCCGGCGCCGACTTCTCGAGTCTCCTCATGATGCTCAACTACCTCCAGTTCCTCGCGTCCGGGAGCCACATGAGTCTCCCTGGCGCCCCGGACTTCTTCTTCGAGTTCACGGACTCGCTCGGCTGGTGCAACTTCCAGCCAAGCGGCACGGCGGACGCGCCATCGACGAGCGCCGGGAACGCCACCGACGCCAAGCAGGCGCTCGCGAGCGCCAACGCCGCGGACTTTAGTGTCGCGGACGGCGACATCATCTCGGGCGTCCTCGCGTACGCCGAGCGCGTCAACATCAAGCCAGAAGAGCTCTTCACCAAGACTGCGATCGCGTTCGCGAGCGTCGTCGGGAGCGTCGCGGCGGTCGTCGCGTCGCTGTACACGATCTTGCGGTGCGTCGCGAAGAGGCGGCTCGAGCTCGTGGTGCAGCGCCTGAACGACCTGCCGCGCGCGAAGCTGCTCATGCGGCTGCTCATCCAGTCCTGCCTCTCGATCTGCCTCATGAGCGAGTACGCCTTGAGCATGACGAGCTCGTTCCAGCTCCGGTACAACCACCACCACGAAGGGAACTACAGCGCGCTGGCGTTCGCGACCGTCGCGCTCATTGTGCTCTGCTTTGGCTTGATCGTGCTCGGCGTGATCAAGATCTGGCACAAGACCGAGTCGGAGCTGTCGGACCCGGACTTCAAGTTCGCCTGGGGCGCCTACTACAAGTACTACCACTTTAAGAACCGGTACTTCTTTGTCGCCAAGATGGGCGCCGAGATCCTCTCGGGCGTCATCATCGGCCTCGTGAGCGACGTGCCGTCGCAGCTCACGCTCCTCATGGCGCTCCAGCTCGCCATGTTCTTCTACACGGTCGAGAGCGCGCCGTACTCGATGGACTTCCAGACCGTCTGCTCGTCCTCGGCGTTCGTGATGAAGATGCTCACGTACGCGCTCATCAGCTCGTTCTTGACCGCGTCGACGCAAGTGACGCTCCGCGACTTCGTCGGGACGCTCGTGATCCTGCTCCAAGTCGCGCTCCTGCTGCTCTTCAACTCGCGCCAGCTCTACATCCTCTACAAGCAGATGCGGTACATGTGGGCGCTCCGACGAGAGCGTCGGCGCGCCGCCAAGGAAGTGCGCATGATGGACGAGAGCGCCATGCTCGTGCGCACGTCCATGTCGTCGTTAACACCCAAGTTCGAGCCCACGCCAGCGTCCTTTGGCCTCCTCCACAGCAAGAACAAGACGCTCCTCGTCACGACGCCGCCGCCACCGCCGCAAGCCATTGCAGCGACGTGAGCGACCAAACACTACGACACACTACGACGACGACGAAGCGGACGATCCGGCCAGGAGCTGCGCCATGCGCGCGTCGAGCGTCTGCATGTTGCTCTGGAAGATCTCGACGTTCGCCGCGAGGCTCTTCTCGATCTGGACCACACCACACCACCATTGATTTTAGTGTCTAATTGTGTACACCACACCACATAGCGAGTATCTGTTTCAATAACCACACCACCACGCATTTACGTACATTCTCCAGCAGCGCAGTGTCGGTCTCAAGGAGCTCTGCAAGCGTCTCGGTCGCGTGCTCGGCCTTCTTCAGACGCGCGCTCATCGCGAGGCTGTCGTCGTGCACGGCCTTGAGCGTCACGAGGCGGTCGACGAGCGCCGGCACTGCGCCTGCGACGTCGTCGACGCTCACGAGCTTGTCGTAGATCTCGTTGATCTTGGCGCGATCCGCTTGCGAGCTCAATGCGCTCTGGACACTCGGCGCCTCTTTGAGCTTGTTCAGGAGCGTAAACTCGTGGATGAGCGCCGTCGTGCGCGTCTTGATCGCGTCCAAGTTCTTCTCGTTCAGCAGGTTCACGCGCGTCTCGAGCGACGCGACCGTCGTCGCCAAGTCGGCGCCGCGGAGCGACAGCGCGGCGCTCAAGCCGTCGGTCCGGAGCTCCTTCACGTGGAACGTCCCGATCGCTTTCTCGAGCGTCGCGATGCGCGCTTCGAGCGCCTGCGTCCGCGTCTTCGCGTCGCGATCGACTGCGTTGAGCTCGCCGTTGCTGTAGATCTCGTACACGATCGGCGCGTCGCCGCTTGCAGGCGTCGCAGCGCCAGTCGGCGACTGCTGCGTCTTGAGCGCCTCGATCTGCTGGAAGAACTTGCTCGTGAGCTCGCGCTGGAGCGCCAGCGCGCTGTCGCCGTGGCTCGCGGCCACAGACGCTGCGCTGCCGTGCAAGAACGGCTGGAACGCCGCGTTCTGCTCGATCGCCGCGAGGTTCGTCTGGAGCGTCGCGACGCCCTGGAGCACGTCGCTCAGCTCCGCGTCCTGCGCCGAGTCCACGAGCATCTTGGCTTTCTTCGCCTCGGCGCTCGCCGCCAAGAGCGTGAGGTCGGACTCGAGCTCCTTGATCTCCATCGCCAAGCGCGTGAAGCGCGCGAGCGGCGACTCGAGCGGCCGAGCGCCTGGCGCCTGCGGTGCGCGGACTGGCGGGAGGCCGCCTGGCGCTTCGAACTCTGTCTGCGTCGGCAAGCGAGCAGTGGGTTCTGCCATCGCACACGTTTACATAGAGAGAGACAAAGATGGGTGAGATGGCCGATGCTGGAGTGTCTGTGGACGCACGACCATTGCAAGTGCGTTGACTACGGACTGTAGACTTTGCCCATGAAGACCTCGAACGCCTTGGACGGCGCGACGTCCTCTTCGTTCAGCTCCGAGTTGCACTAGTAGCGAGTCACAGACACACACACGTCACGTGAGTGAACAAGACGCACATCGATCTTTGCGCTTGCTAGGACAGAGACCTTGTCGTAAAAGTGCGCATCCTCTGGCGCGGCCCCTGCGCGGTGCGCGCGGCTCACAGCGGCGTACGGCTGGATCGTCACCTCTGGGTCCGGCGTCTCAAACACCTCGGTGGTCATGTCCACGTCCATGCTGCTGCTGCTCCTGCTGCTGCGCTTGATGCTGTCGTTCTCTGCACAAGTGTGCGTCGGTCTGTGTTGCAAATATGCTATTTGTAAATATACAAGAACTATGTGTAGTTCGATTGTATTCTAGCACATGAACGACTCCCTGGATTATCGCATTACCACTTGTCAACGCGACGACAACACTATACTCAAACCAAGTCGACAGCAGTTCCAATGCTCAAACCAGCATCGAGCGCTGCATGACGACTGCCGTGTGTGATGGCGATGCGTCGCTGTCGTCGTCGTCTGCAGGCGCCTCGGCCTCGGCGTCGCGCACGCGGGGCTTGGGCGTCTGCAAGTCCACGTACCGCAGCTCGCCATTGCGCTCCATCTCGCGCAGCTCGCGGTGCCACGCGATCCAGCCGGACAGTCGCAGCCGATTCCCTTCGGTCACAGTGCGCTCGCGCGTGCCATGGAGTGCGCGACGCCGTGCGGCGCGGCGCCGGCGCTCCCACCGCAGGCGCACGTACTCGCTCACGCAGCGCACGGCGAGGAACGAGACCATAATGATCATGATCGTCATCTGTGTCGTGGGGAACGTCGAGGCGTTCTCGGCATCCGTCGCAGGTGTCGGTGCAGTGGGGCACTTGTTCGACGTGTAGCTCATGCGCTCGGCTGACTCGCACGCTGCGACACAGACGCAACCGTCGGCGCCGTAGCAGAAGCGCCGGTCGGCCGACATCGTCGCGAGCTCGGCGTCCGACGGCGTAAAGCGCGCGTTGTTCGCGACCTTGGCGCACAAGACGCACGCTGCGTCCAGCCGCGCGCAGTACTCGCGGCTCGTAGAGGCGAGCACGCCGACGGCTTCAAGCGCGAGCGCTTCGTTCGATGTCGCAGTCACTGATCCATTGAGGTACATGCGCGTTTGTTGTGGGAGATCGAGCTGGCTGAACGTGCGGCAGACGCCCGCTGTCGCGTCGAGGAAGCAGCCGTTCGGTCGCTCTGGGACGTTCACGTTGAGGCACTCGGTGCACGTGCGTTCTTGAGCGCACGTCTCCGAGACGATCGTGACGCGACAGAGGTCTTGCGTTGGGTTTGCGTACTTGGTTGGCGGTGCGAGCACGTCTTCGCTGCTTGTACTGGTGCTATTGGCGATAGTGCTGTTCTGTGTGGGCGGTGACTGGGTCTGAGATCGCACCGATGTCGTTGATGTTGGTGCTGCCGACTGTGTCATGGGTGTCGGTGTTGCCGTTGGCGCTGCTGGTGTCGACGGTACCGATGTCGGCGCCGCTGCCATGCTCGCTGCGGTGATGTGGCGCGTCGAGCGCAGACGCTAAATGCGCGTGTGCGAGGCACCGCTCGCACACATGGCCATTGTGTTGCCACACTCACGCACGCATAGGCATAGAGCTGATGCTGCGAATGCTAGTCGTCACATCTGCGCAGTGTGTAGCTAGCGCTCGTGTTGCTCGATGGACTGCTCTCTCCTTCGTATGGTTCGACGGCGCGGTTCGGATGGGGCGAGTCGAGATTCGGCGCTGGCGATTGCGGTGCGCGGGGCTCGGAGGCACTGCACATGCGAATCTCGCACGGCGCCACGCTCGCGAGATTCCGCGTCCGAGGCGCGAGAACCTCAACTCAACTCACTCCATCAACACGCGCTTTGCGGGGCTTTGTTTTGAGTGCTTGCTTCGAGTGCTGAAGGCTCTGCTCTTCTTGCTTCGAAAGCTCTGCATTGAAGACGCTACTGCTGGTGGTTTGATCTGCTCTGCCTGCGTCGAGTGCTTAACTCTCAGCTCTGCTCTCGTGTGCTTCTGTGCTCTACTCGGCTGGTTGAGTTTGGTATAACGCGCATGAGCGACTCACGGTGCGAGTCGATCAGAGTTCTTGACGCGCAGAGCTAGGTGGGCTTGTGAGGACGCTGCGTACGAGCGCTGTGGGTCAACACTGGCGTCGTCTCAGAGTCAACGCTCCTACTTGTACAACCGCTATGGTGTCTTGGCTGTCTTCAGTCTGTACCATGCCCTAGAACTGCTTGGTGTGAATCGTCAGCGACTTGGATCCTGGGTCGACAACGCTTGAGCACAGCGTCGGGTGAAACAAGTCGCTTCACGGGAGCCTCGATGAGCTCCACCAACGCACAAGTGCTTGCTGTTACCTTTCTCTACAGCAGGACATGTGGCCATTAGCGCTTGCGTGGGCAACGATCGCAGCTCGCCTCGTCTCTACGAGAGCACGACTCGGTGAGCACCACAATGCGCTTCGTACGGTGTGTTCCGCCATCGCCGAGTCCGCGAGTTCGCATCCATTCGACTAAACCGCGCAGCTAGTAGTCGATATGAAGTGTCTCGCGAGCAACGAAGAACAAGCGCTCAAAGAGCGTCGTCTCGAGTTGGTCAGCTTCACATGCTCGATCCGACGCACTCACGTGGCGAAGACGCCAGCCTTGCCATTCGCGGGAGGTAACCTGAACGATCTGCGCCATTGTGACAAGCGTCGAGCCTCGCAAAGCACTCGGCGCTCAGAGTGCATTGGCTCACACACTCCGAAGCTCTTTGGATATCACTGGTCGTTTGCGAGTGTCCTCGCGAGTCTCTGTGTCAAGACCGCTCTGCTCGTTCACGCTCCGAGTCGCTCATGCGCGTTATACCAAACTCAACCAGCCGAGTAGAGCACAGAAGCACACGAGAGCAGAGCTGAGAGTTAAGCACTCGACGCAGGCAGAGCAGATCAAACCACCAGCAGTAGCGTCTTCAATGCAGAGCTTTCGAAGCAAGAAGAGCAGAGCCTTCAGCACTCGAAGCAAGCACTCAAAACAAAGCCCCGCAAAGCGCGTGTTGATGGAGTGAGTTGAGTTGAGGTTCTCGCGCCTCGGACGCGGAATCTCGCGAGCGTGGCGCCGTGCGAGATTCGCATGTGCAGTGCCTCCGAGCCCCGCGCACCGCAATCGCCAGCGCCGAATCTCGACTCGCCCCATCCGAACCGCGCCGTCGAACCATACGAAGGAGAGAGCAGTCCATCGAGCAACACGAGCGCTAGCTACACACTGCGCAGATGTGACGACTAGCATTCGCAGCATCAGCTCTATGCCTATGCGTGCGTGAGTGTGGCAACACAATGGCCATGTGTGCGAGCGGTGCCTCGCACACGCGCATTTAGCGTCTGCGCTCGACGCGCCACATCACCGCAGCGAGCATGGCAGCGGCGCCGACATCGGTACCGTCGACACCAGCAGCGCCAACGGCAACACCGACACCCATGACACAGTCGGCAGCACCAACATCAACGACATCGGTGCGATCTCAGACCCAGTCACCGCCCACACAGAACAGCACTATCGCCAACACTTTGAGACTTGTGTACTGCGATAGACTCATATGACTCTACCCGCGCACTTCTTTGAGCGAGAAGACCTGCTCGTAGGCGCGTGGGATGTCAAACAGTCGCGGATCGATCGCGTCCGAGAGCGTGATGCGCTCGAACGTGTACGCGATGCGGACGGTGAAGAGCATCGGGAGCTCAAACTTGACTGGGAACCCAGGCGGGAGCGTCTAGCGACCGAGGCACACGTCCACGTAGGCAGGCATTGAGAGCAAGAGCAAGCGCGTGTGAGTGGCTAAAGAGTGAGGTAGAGACCGACACGCGACACAACGAGCCGCGCGACGCACCAGCTGGAAGAAGTCCTCGAGGTTCTTCACGTGCTCGCCCGTGTGCGCGAGGAACTGGATCACGGGGAGGAAGTCCGTGAGCTGGAACGGGAAGCGGTCCGCCATGAGCACCTTCGCTTCGAACTCTTTCCCCATGCGCCGCGTCTCGGGCAGGACTGTGAGGCTCCGGAACGTATTGCGCTCGCCGCCCGGCAAACGATCGTCTGCGTCGTCCTCGTCGTCGTCCGCGCGCTTCTTTTGCTGGTTTGAGCGCTTGAAGAGCGACGCCATCTTGGAGCTTGCAGCTTTCTTCTCGTCCGCAGTCGCGGGGCCAGCAAAGTACTCGCGCAAGGACGTCGTGGCCGTGAGCGGATTCGGGATGTGGTCGAGCTTCAGGAACGACTGGCAGCGCTCCGAGTCGCTCACCTCGGGCTCGTTCGTCTCAGTCTCTGCAGTGGCGCTCTCGTCTGCGTCCTCGTCATCGCCTTCGTCCTGGTTCTCGCCAAACTCGACGGTTGTCGGCAAGCGCCGCACTGCGCCGTTCGACGGCGCTGGGAGCCCGAGCGCTGGGCGCGTGTGCGAGACGTCATAGAGCACTTTGATGCCGCTCATGTCGAGCGAGAAGCTCTTCTGCGTGTTGAGCCACATGAGCACGAAGCTGCCGTTGAAGTCGGCTTCGAACGCACCGGCGACTGCGACGTTCTTCACGCCGTCGGTCTGGCACACGGGGAGCTTCTGGTCGTCGTGGAAGTACGTCGCCGTGAAGCAAAAGTCCTTGCTCTTGCACGTGAACGTCCAGCGGATCGTGTCGCCAGCGCACACGTCGAGGTGCATCTCGACCTTCTTGCCCTTGGGCAAGCGCAGCACGGTCTGGCTCGGCTCGCTAGTGGCAGACTGGCCACTCGCGCTCGTACTCGCGCTGCGGTCGCGCTCGTCGACAGTCGTGCTCACGCTGCTGCGCCGCCGCGGGTCCTTCACGTCTGGCGCGATGCTGTTCTTGCGCTCGCGTTCGAGCTCCTCGAGGTCGTCGTCGCTGTCAAAGTTCGTGTTGCGCATGCTCTTGTCCTTTCTCGGCCGCGCGCTCTTGCGCGTCTTCGCCTTCGACGAGTGGACCGAGAGGTGGTTCACGAACTGCTGGATCTCCTGCAGCGGCGCGTCTGCCGCCGTTGTCTCGAGCACCTTGCGCTCAGGCTTGACGACTGGGCGGAACTGCGCCGCGACCGCAAAGCCCTCCATCTTGTACTTGGTGCCGGTCCATGGGCACGCAACGCCGCGCTTTGACGACGTCTTGGGCTTGGGCTCTTTCACGCGCGTGACGTCCTTGCGCTTGCGGAAGACCATCTTGGAGCTGTCGAGCGTCGAGGACGAGAGCGGCGTCGTGAGGAGCATCTGGAGCCCCAAGTCGATGCTCGTAGCAGTCGAGTGCCGCAGCGCCGTCGTGACGTCGTAGAACGTCCGACTCTCGTGGTCCATGACAACTGCGTGGCCAGGACGTTCGCTGTGGCGGCCCATGAACACGTGCGACATGCGTCCGCGCTTCCACTTGAGCCCGTCGAGGCCCTTGAGCTCCGAGTCGACGCGGAGCTGCGAGCCGCGCTTCCAGATCTTGATCGTGTCGGACGGCAGGATCTTCGAGACCATCGGGACCCACGAGTGCGCTTCGACAAAGATCTCGGCTTCAAAGTCCGGCAAGTGCTCGAGCGCGCGGAAGAACGCCTCTTGGCGCGCCTGCAGGAGGTTCCAGAGCTGCTTCTCGCCTGCGCGGATCATGCAAAAGAGAGAGAGCGCTCTGTGTGAGAGGCGACGACGCGTCATGCGATGAGCGAGCGCACGTACCGCGGAGAAACATTTGCGCGAGCAGGAACTCGTCGTCGCACAGCGTCGCGTCGTGCACGCAGCTCCAGCCGTCGAGGTTGCGAGACGTGACGCTCGCGTCGTTCTCCTGCACTCGCGCATTCACCCACGCATATCAGGTCATGTGTGCTCATGCGCAATGCACTACTGCTGCCACGCATGCGCGTGCACGTACGAGCAGGAACTGGACGATTGACCGCTGCGCTGGATGTACGAGTCGCACTGCGAGGTGGAGCGCCGAGTTGCCATGCGCGTCTTTGGTTTCAAGGAGCTGCTTGAGCGCAGAGGTGCTGTTCAATGGCGTCGTCGCGACGGTTGCATCGCTGTCGTTCTCCTTTGTGTTGCTGTTGCTGCTGCTGTTGTTGTCACGATCGCGCGCTTGTTGGAGCAGCGCGCGCACGCGATTGAGGTCGCCAGCCCAGACAGCGGCGTGGAGCGGCGGCACGACGAGCGGCGCTGGCGCTGCTGCTGGCGACGGCACGGACGTCTTGCCCATGTTGGCGGTGATCGAATGAGAAAGTGCAGTATCCAGCTGACCGTTCAACGTATTTTAAACGACAAACACTGTACTCGAGGACGAGGTGTGTGGACCACGCCATGCCAATCAAACCAAGACATAGTGACGTCTTCGAGGGAGTTCGCGCCAAATTGTCGGCGTGGCGCCAAGCACTTTGCCTGCACACACTCGATTGAGCACTCGCACAGACGCTCCGCAGCAACAGCAGCAAGCACACGATGAGCCGCGAAGAGCTCGCGCTCGAGACGCAGCTCCTGCTCCAGGAAGTCTCGCAAGTCACGCAGTACCACCAAGCCGAGGCGATCGTCGAAGAAGCCACAGCGACGTCTGCGCCGGTGCCATCCGAGTACGAGGAGGCAAAGAATGCGCTGCTCGAGAAGCTCAAGCGCAAGAAGGAGCTCAAGCGGCAGCAGCTGCAGCAAACAAACCAGCGTCGCTTCGGCATCGGCGCACTTCCGAGCGCGATACAGACGGACGCAAAGAGCACGGACGCGAGCCAGCAGTCAAAGCCGCCACAGCAGATGACGACAACGCCGCGCAAGGTGAGTCCGATGAAAGCGCGGAGCATGATGAAGCTACCGGTCGCTGCAGGCGCCGGCGCTGCGTCGCGCAAGCAAAAGGACATGCTCTCAAAGCTCCGGACACAGGCGATCCAGCAAGGTGCGACGGTGTGTGGACACTGAGCACACGGGACTGACTGACTGACGCCGTGCGCCTTCGTTGGTCGCGTGGACGATACGCAGGCTCGCA
Source organism: Pythium guiyangense (assembly GCA_003730235.1). Classification (NCBI taxonomy): domain Eukaryota; phylum Oomycota; class Peronosporomycetes; order Pythiales; family Pythiaceae; genus Pythium; species Pythium guiyangense. Next base: position 112,266 of record QXDM01000016.1, read on the forward strand.
AGAGATGGCCAAGCTCTTTGGCTACGCGTCATACGAGGAGCAGCTCAAGCACCTGAACAAGATCGAGAAGCAGAAGATCATCCAGCACGAGCTGCTCGAACACGCGCACGCCGCAAAGGACGGCGCCGAGGCGCAGGGCGACGTCGAGATGGTCGATGACGAAGAGGAAGAGGAGAACGACAATGGCGACGAAGAAGAAGAGTCCGGCGGCAACGCAGCTGAGGACAACGCAGACGTCACCGCGATGGACACTGCAGAGTCGGCGACAGACGATGTGAATATGCTCGAGACGACGTCAGCGACAGCAGATGCGAGTGTCGACGTGACTAGAGAGGCGTCTGCACCAAAAGAGACCGAAGTGCCTGGTGCGACACCAGCACCTGCGTCTCCATCGTCCACTGCAGCCGCTAGCCCCAGTAGCCGCACGACAAAGACAGCGCCAGCGCCAGCGAAGCGCCGGACGAACCACATCAAGGACGACGACGACGAAGACGATGGGAACGACGCCGACAGCGAACAGGACGGCAACGGCGACGACACTGCGCTCGACAAAGACGACGACGGCGTCGATGACCTCGGCACGAGCGCAGCGCCGCGCGACCGCGCAGCTGGCTACCGGCGCTTGCTCCAGGCCGAGGCGCTGCGGAACAAGCAGCGCAAGCGCTTGAAGCAAACGGGCGACTTTGTTGAAGCCGAGGCCGAAGAGGACGAAGAGGAGGACGCGCTCAAGATCGGCGGCCTTGGTGACTTTGGCTTTGGCGTCCCGCAGGCCAAGACGCAGGAGTCGAAGGAGGCCGAGGAGGAGCGCAAGGCGCTGCAGCTGCGCGAGGACGACCTCGACGGCATCGTCGACGACCTCTCGGACGACGAGCGCGCGCAGGCGCAGGACCTCGACGAGATGTTCCGGAAGGAGCTCGAGGAGCAGGACCGGCAGCAGGTGAAAGAGGTCATGCGCAACGTGAAGGAGGGCTTCGGGCGCAACCGTCGCGCGTTCTCGGCTGGTCTCCACGGCGCGGAGGCACGCGGTCGGTTCAACCTCGACGAGCTCGTCGCGGCCGACGGGAAGCTCGAGGCCGCGCGTCTCGGGCTCTTGGAGTCGGACGAAGAGCTCAGCGACGGCGAAGCGGACGGCAAGAAGGCGAAGAAGAAGAAGAAGAACGGCGACGACGAGGACGAAGAGGAAGAGGACGACGAGGAGGACGAAGAGGCCGAGATGGAGCGCATGCTGCGCGAGCGCTTCCTCAACCAGCCGAAGATCTACATCACGTCGTCCGAGTCGGAGAACGAAGACGACGGCGACGCGGCCGACGCCAAAGGCGCAGCCGACGACAACGACGCCGAGTCGGACGAAGAGCGCGAGCGGCAGCAGATGAAGCTCTTCTCGGAGCGCGCGCGCATCAACCGCCGCATGCAGCGCATGAAGGAGATGCAGCGCCACGTGGCGCTCGAGCGCGACGACGGCGACGCAAAGCCCGACGCCGCAGTGCCGAACCTCTTGCTGCTCGACGACGACGACGACTCACACGAGGTGCGTCGTTGTCTTAGTAGTGTCTGTGGCTCTAGGACGCGACCAGATGAACTCACGCTCCTGTGTCTGTGCTTGTGTGTCGTCAACAGCTCCTGCAGATGCTCCATCGTACCGACAAGACCACATCACCAGCAAAGAGTGGCGCGACTGACAAGCGCAGTGCAGCTGGTGCTGCGACTGGCGCTCGGAAGTCAGCGATGCGGCCGCGCATGGGCTTTGGCGTCGCGGCTTCGTCGCGGTCGTCGTCGTCGTTCAGCCGCGTCGCGAACAACGTCAAGATGTTCAACAGCAGCAGCGCCGTACGTCTTGCTCTCTATAGGAACGCCGACGCCCAGACTCAGGGCTCGCACACTCACACGACTGTCCCCTGTGTGTCTGTTGGATGTGTGGCTGTCTATAGAGTGCAGCGTCGGCCAAGGGCTTTGTGTTCACGACGTCGTTCAGCGCCGATCGCGTCGAGACTGGCGACGAGAACGCAGCGCCGCTTGACAACGACGCGCCAGCAGCAGCAGCAGGGCTATCCAAAAGCAAGAGCTGGAGCGCCGGCAGCACGAAGCGTGGCGCAGCGGCACTCGGAGGCAGTCGACCGGCTGCGGCTGCGAAGAAGCAGCGTAAGAGCGGCTTCCTGTCCGTGCTCTCGTCCTTCCAGCGCGTCACGCAGACGACCGCAAGTGCGAGCAGCAGCAGTCAGCAGTAGCGTCGTCATGATCGCTCGCTGATGCCAATTTATTATGAACGTGTACCCATTACGACCGTAGTATACGATTTTCAAGTGTAATAGTCTAACATGCGACAGCAAGTAATTTCAAGCCAATCGTCGAACAGATGGAGCTGGATTTTAGCGAATCACAGCGCTGCGCAACGAGCCAGTACAGCCATTGCTAACTGCCGTTTCATACCGCAATCGCCATAGTGAAGAAACCAACGAACCGATGATGCCTCTTGCTCGAGTCAGTCACACGGCGCTGCTGTTGCTCAAGAAGCATTGAGCTGCTTGTGCGCGACACATCCGCCGTCTCTGTCACGGACGCACCTGCCGCGTCTGCTCCACGCGCACGAGATCATCATCACCATCAGTAGCAGCAGCAGCCGTCGCTGCATTAGCACTAGCGCCTGCGATGACATCGTCGTGGACGAGCACGAGCGGCAGTCAGAGCAGCAGTCTCAATGACACGCAAGCGCGCATCGGCGGCAGTCCGATTCGCGTCGGCGACATTGATCGCGACACGAGCGGCGACTCGTGCTCGTTCTACGCACTCGAGCGCGGCCAGACGTGCCGCAAAGCGCGCACGTGCTACGACTGCCTCAACACGCCTATCAACGGCGAGAGCGATGTACGTACTGCCTCATTCGTAGTGGCTCGAGCGAATGGCGCGACTCACCTGTGCACACACGTACGCGCTTGCCACTGGTGTGTCGCTCGTAGGGATGCGTGCTGATGCCACAGGGCTTTTGCCAGACGATCAGCCGCTACGACCACCGCTCCGACTACCGCCGCAACGTCTCCGCGCGCTCGTCTGCAGCGGCGAATGGCTGGTACAACTTCTACCCGTCGATCAACACGACGTACTGCGAGCCGACGGACGCGGCGTGCGCACGCTGCCGCAAGATCGCCGACATTGAGCTGTCGCCACTACTCGACCCTGCGCTGGCACTCAACGGCACGGAGGAAGAAGCGCGGCAGTTCTGCACCGGCGCGCACGGCTGCGTGTGCGTCGTCGCGTGCGAGTACGCCAACTGGAACGCCACGGTCGTCGAGGAGTGCCCGAACGACCCGTTCGCGCCACAGCACGCCGTTGCGACGCAAGTGCAGACGTACCGCGCGCTCTTCCCGATCTTCATGTGTCTCCAGATGGCGCTGCTCGGCACCGTCGTGTACCGCCGACGGCTCTTTGCGCGCCGGCGCGAGCGCAACCGCGCGGTCGCCGAAGGGCCGTACAACAACGTCCGCGCGATCTCGTCGCCGTCGAACCGCCTTCGCCTCAGCGGCTGGCGCGCGGCGCGCGAGACGCAGATGCACCGCGAGAAGAACCCGCGGATGTACCTCCATCTCGACACGCCTGCGCACATGCAATTCACCGAAGAGCTCCAGCAAGAGGCCAAGAGCAGCACGACTGACGTTGTCGATGGCGAGACGAATGCGCTCTCGCGCCACCAGCAGCCGCTCGCAGCAATCGCAGAGTCAACGCCATTACGTGAAGAAGGCGACGACGCAAGACACGCGTCTGTACGGGAGATGACAAGTGCAAACTGCGTCGCAGCAGATCGAGCTGCGTGTCCGTAGGAGTCGCGTGGCGCGAGCCTATTTATGAGGAAGAGCTGCTGCTGCTGTAGTCATCGGGACCAGTCGTGTGTCTCGTGCTTGAGAAGAGCAGTCGAGAGAGCGATGTGATAGAGTGCGTGTGTCGTGTTCACTGTGGGAAACGCGGACGACTCTCGTTCGACGCGCGTTGTTCTCTCTTGGCCGAGACCAAAAGAGGCGCCGATGAGAGTCACTCGCTCACTCGCAATCAGTCAGTCTCGTATGCGTACGCGTCGAGCGTGAGTCTTCAAGCGCGACTCGTCTTCCAGTCGCCGTTGTGGTCATAGCACTTGAATGAACAGCAGCACCAGCGCAGCAGCGAGAGCGAGATCGATGGCGAGATTGAGCCGCTGCACGTGCGCTGCCTCCGCCACAAGCGTATAGTCTACTTCGCGCTCTTCAAACAAAGTCCAAGCACAACCTCGCCGTCGCTGTTACACAGAAGAGACCAGCAGATGCCAGTGCTTGCCACACTAGCGTTCCGATGAACAGAGAGCCGAGCCATTCACCATGATACGCACCATAGAGAACTGTCACACTACGACTCTTCACTACACCAACTTCGTCGCTGCTATCATCGCTCGAGCCACCTTGAGTATCTTCGTACGTGTCATCTTCATATCTTCGTCCCGAGTGATCTTGAACATCTTCGTCCGAGTCATCATCGACCGCATCGATCGCGGCACTGCTGCGCGCTTGTCGTTGCAAGACACAACACCATTGCTTGATCGCTGACGTGCTTCGCTCTGGGAGGTCGCGTCGGATTGCGACTGTTGTGTACGCACTCTAGCTCTCGGTCTGCCCACTCTCGTACGAGTCGATCGCCACATCTTGTTTCTTGCATTCGAGTGCGCCATGCTCTGTCGTGGGTTCGCGCGCAACGAACTCCGCTAGACGTGCTCGTAGTCCGCTACGACCGACGCCGAGCATGCGCGCGATCGCACGCATCGAGAACCGAGATTGCTCCGGTACGTGCTGCACCAAGGCGAGCGCGTTCGCCATCACTTTGGCCGAGATTGCGGCGCGTGGTCGCTCGACGCGCGCCTGCACGTCATCTCAAGTGCCGCGTCGACTGCATCGAGCTGCTGCTGTAGCGCGAGCTGCCTTGCTACTAAGTCGTCGCGCTGCTGCTTCAGCGCCTCGATGCGCTCGAGCAAGCGCTGCTCTCGAGCAACGGGGTCGTCTTCCATGATGCGCGCTCGGTCGATCTGAGAATGAATGAATGAATGAATGAATGAATGAATGAATGAATGAATGGCCAGTCTCAAGAAGCACTTCAACTTTAGGCGGTTCACTTACACAACGTGGACCACTTCGATGACCCAAATGATGCCAAACTATGGGCGAAACCCAGTCGGAGACAAGGTCTGGGATGCAACAACTCGCGATTCCGTCGTGATTCATCAAGCGAGATCAAACGTAGCGTCGATGAGAGTCGCTCACTCACTCGCGTTGATCGATCGATGCACGCACGAGCAGCAGGTGTGAGGCGAGCAGCATCGCTCTCAATGCAACTAACGACAACGTTCTCCTCGGTCGGCGTCGTGGACACCGCACATGTCGAATCGCTGCTGCTGCAAGAGCATTCAAAGGCGATGGATGTGATCGAGTGTGTCTTGTTCACTGTGGGAATGTAAATGACGACAACAACGTTGATAGATAGGCAGAGCATTTGCTATATGTGACTGGATCTGGATCTGGTAGTACACGCGACTACAGACGAGTGCGCGTGCACACTACGCGAGGAACACGATCGTGACGCTCGTCACGGCTGCAGCAGCGCTCGCGATCGCAGTGTGCGAGTTGCTGCTCGAGGTCTTGAGCGACGATGCGTTCCTGGGTCGACTTGCGTTCGGCACGAGCACGTGGTTGACGCTGGACGACCCAGACGTGTTGTGCGCACTCGTGGCGTTTGAGTGTGAGCCTGACGTGGCGTTGTGCGAGCTGTTGTTCGTCAGCGCTTCGAGCGAGTGACATGGCAGCGTCTCGAGACGCCCTGGTGCCTTTGTTGCTGCTGTTGCTGCCTCTGCTGCTCCTGTGCTTGCTGCCAGAAGTCCGAGAGTGATGACCGCCATTGTCATCAAGAGCGCGCGCGTCGTCGAGCTCGTCGAGTGCATCGTACTTGCAGTCGTAGCGCGTTCACGTCGAATCGAAGACTGAAGAAGCGCTTGAGTGCTTGAGCTCTTGAGCGTCTCCAACTGTTGGACAGTGTGTCTGGGACGGGTCCATTTCATGTTGCAACTGTGCTATGGCTGTGATTCCGTCGTGATTCCTCTAGCCCGGCTCACTTCCGATTCATGATGCGCGAGCAACATGCGCGAGCAACAGCGTGAGTCGGCGACGATCCGCTTGATCTAGGACTATGTCTCATACACCTGCCGATGGCAAGGACATCACACGACATCCTTAGCGCAATGTGCTGTGCTCAATCGAGTGGTGCCACTCGCATGTATAAGGAAGAAGCCGTCGCTGTGCGCTTGCTCCTTCATGACCTCATGTCCGAACAGCATGAACACACAGCGCGTAGGACGTAAAGCGTGTCTGTTCCATGGTCAATCGACCGATTGTGCGTCGTTATACGTTCCGACAATCGCCGTTCACGACTGCGCAGGCTTGGACGCGGTCCACGTCGACGACGTCGTCTTCGTGCTCACGGCATCGTCCTTGTCGTCGTTTGCAGGCGTCTTGGCGTTGATTGTCGGTGAGTTCGGGTGGCTCGCGTGCGGCGGGTACTCTTGCGTGAGCGCGCTCCCGAGCGTCTTCTTCCAGCGAAAGAGGTTCAGACCCGAGTACACGAGCGACTTGAGGCGCATCTTGGCGACGTCCGTGCGCGTCTTGGGGAACGGCGTCGTGTCGAGGCAGATCACGCCCGGGACGCTGAACATGTCGCTGTAGCCCATGCCAAAGACGATCGCGCCGGGGCCCCACTCCTTCACGTACGACGCGAGTTGCTTCGAGATGAGGCGCTTGCTCACGATGTGCGCGCCGTAGTAGTTCTTCGCGTCGATCCAGCGAATCGGCGTGCCGTTCACGATCACCGGGTCCAGCAAGAGGATATCGGGCGAGATGACGCGGCGGCCGTAGAGCTCGACCTGCTCGTGGCACAGGTCGTCCTCGGTCTTGATGCGAATGCCCTTGGCGCGCAGGAAGTGCGCGATCGTGACCTCGAGCGAGTCGGCGTCGTACGAAGGCGTGCCGATGAACGGGTCGCTCTTGTGCACGCTGTCGTACTCGATCGCCTTCCGGAGCTCGTACTGGTCGCGCTTGGCGAGGTGCTCGCTCGGGTGGTTCAGCGCGCGCTTGACCTGCACCGTGTTGAGCCCGCGCTCGCGCAAGATGATGCGCAGGAGCGACACCGGCGGGTAGTTGTGCGCCGACGAGAGCTCGATGAGCGTCTTGCCGCTCGCGTACTCGTCGCTGATCTGGCGACTGCTGCGGCGCACGCGGTGCGTGTTGACCAGGAGCGACATGCGCTGGAGCTGCTTGCGCAGGTTGAGCGTCATGTTGGCTGTGATCGGCAGCATCTGCAGGAGCTCGTCGATGCGGTTCACTTGGTGGCGCTTCAGGCGCCGGAACGTCTCTTGCTGGAGGATCAGACCGGCCGCTTGCGTCTCCAGGAGCTGCGGAATCGGCTTCACGGGCCACTCGAGCTCCAGCGGCGTGAGGTCGCCGAACTTGCGCTTCGCGGCCTTGATGTCCTGCGCCGTGAGCGCGTCGGCCGCCGGGCCGTTGCTGTAGACCGACGACTGCATCGACGAGTAGACCGACGACATGGCAAAGCACGGGTCGAGTCCGACGGCGCGCACGCCCTCCATGACCGTCAAGGCGCGGTCTTTGCGGCCCGTCTCGAGCGACGTGAGCGACGAGATCTCGGGCTCGACGCCCGACAGACGCATCTCCATGAGGATGTCGAAGAACGCGTCGGCGCGCCACACGAGCGACGCGCGCAGGAGCCAGTGCATGTACGTGTGCACGCTCACGGGCCGCAGGAGCCGCACGTGCTTGAGCACCTTGATCGCGCCGTCCAAGTACTCGGTGCGGTAGCAAATGTCCAGGAACCGGTTGTAGTCCGCGAGCTCGAGCGGCGCGCCGGCGCGGTCCATGAGCGCCCAGAGCTCGATGACTTCGGGGGCGGCGGACGTCGCGTCGCACGCGTCAAAGAGCGCGCGGAGCGTCTTCGCGTCGACCTTGCGGCCCTGGTTGAGCATGTCGCGCACGATGCGGATGCCGTCCGCGGGCTTCTGCGCGTCGCAGCATGCGAGGACGCCGGGGATGAGGAAGTGCTCGTCCAGGAACGGGTTCCCGTAGTTCCGGTACAGGTCAAAGAGCGTGTGGCCCTTGATGAACGACTCGCGCCGGAGCTTCGCGACGAGCGCCGCGATCTCGTCGACGCTCGGGAGCGTCTTCTGCAGCGCCTGGATCTCCTGCAGCGTCATCGTGATCTTGTCGGTCGCTGCGTCTTTGAGCGCGCTCGGCTTCTTCTCCACGACCGCAGGGGCCGTGGCACTGCTGCTCGTCGATGCGACAGAAGCTGTCGCGTCGCGCTCGATCTCGTTGCGTGCGCTCGCACCGTTTGGTTGGCGCTTGTAGCGCGGCGTCGGCGCCGACGCGCTGCCGTTCAGCGCTTTCGAGTCTGCGGCAGCTGCAGGAGGCGACGACGCGACTGACGCGACGGCAGCAGGCGCAGGCGTGCTGCTGCCGTTCACTTTGCTCGGCTGCTGCTTGGCTGCGCGCGCGAGCATCGCCTCTTCGACCGACTGCTGCGACTGCTTGTTCCCGTTCACAGCACGCGACGACGTTGTAGGCGAGGGCGCAGTGTTCGCAGCGGCTTTCGCGCCATTGAGCGCTGCAGCTTCGACTGCAGGCGCAGACGCATTCACAGCGCTGCTGCTGCTGCTATTCACCACCGCAGATCCATTGAGTTTGCTTGCAATCACGGCTGCCGTCGTCGGCTGGTGCTTCTTCTTGCTGCGCGTCGAGGACTTTCGCTTCACTTTCGCTGGCACCGGCTTGTGCACTACGCTTGCGGTCGTAGACGGCGCCGCTGCACTGCTGTTCAAGCGCGCGAGCGCTGGCAGACGCGCTGCTGTCCACACACTCGTCGCTGGCGACACGAGCAGACGCTGTCGCGCAGCAGTGCTGCTGCCGACAAAGCGGCGCGCGTGCATCTGCAGCATCGTGGACGTTCTCGGCGGTCTTTCTCGACACTGAACGAATCGGTGGTGGCTACGATTGTGATAGTGACAAAACACAGTGAAACCATCAAAAGTCAATAGATTTGGGCGAGTTCCTATAACATAGTTTGATCCCGGTATTTGCGTATCATGCGGAATGATGCACTCCAAGTATGGCATACAAATTTCAAGTTGTTTCCCAAAATGGCTTCACTTGTGCCTCTTCACGACACCAACAACCTGAACGACACCACCAAGAACGACGAGCTCGCGCAGGAAGCAAGCGCTCACGATCTCCGACGAGCGCATCTGTTGGGCGTGCGCTATTCGCAGCAGCTCCTCCTGTGCTTCGTGGCTGCTACGAGAGCGTGTCGCTGTCAGACGTCTTGCATTAGCCATTCGCAAAGTTGCTTGCAACGCAGCAGCTCAAACACACTCGCATCGATCAAGCACTCGTGACACAAGCAGCAATGGGCGGCGGCGGTGGACGGCCACGAGCAGCGTATGCGTACCGCGACTTGGACGAAGAGCTCTTCTTCCCTCCGCTCGAGCACGCGTACCACAGCCAGGAGTCGCCACTCACAAAGCCGCTCTCCGAGTCGGTCATCCTGCGCACTCACTTTGACAAGACGCGCACGCGACGCCGTCAGCTCCTGCTCGCTGTCACTGGACTGCTACTGCTCGGCGGCATCGCACTCTTGCTGCTTGTCAACGTGATGGACAAACAGCCGCACGCTCGCTCGCCTCTTGAGCTCGCAGTCGCCGCGCCGTACAGTGCGCTTCGCGGCAAAGGCAACGTCAAGCCCAGTCGGAGCATGCCGTTCAGAGGTGAACTTAATGGACCGAGCGCGCTCTTGCACGACGGTCCTAACGTCGGCGACGCGGATTCAAACGACGCAACACCAAGTGCGCCTCTGTCTCCACTGCAGCGTCCACCATCAGCTATGACGCCAATGAACGAGGAGGACGACGAGAGCGACGAGTTCTACTATGACGACCCGAACCGCGCGACTGAAGGCGACGACGAAGAAGACCGACCATGGAATGGACTCCGCGGGTACTTGGAGGACGACGAGAGCGTTGGCAAGCAGCAGCAGACAGAGCAGCCATCACGTCGCTAGCTACAAGTCCTTTGGACTCGCTAACTTATCCTCTCCTCTCTCACTCTTCTCACTCATTCGCAAAGTGCTGATGACCTGCTCGTAGGCGCGTGGGATGTCAAACAGTCGCGGATCGATCGCGTCCGAGAGCGTGATGCGCTCGAACGTGTACGCGATGCGGACGGTGAAGAGCATCGGGAGCTCAAACTTGACTGGGAACCCAGGCGGGAGCGTCTAGCGACCGAGGCACACGTCCACGTAGGCAGGCATTGAGAGCAAGAGCAAGCGCGTGTGAGTGGCTAAAGAGTGAGGTAGAGACCGACACGCGACACAACGAGCCGCGCGACGCACCAGCTGGAAGAAGTCCTCGAGGTTCTTCACGTGCTCGCCCGTGTGCGCGAGGAACTGGATCACGGGGAGGAAGTCCGTGAGCTGGAACGGGAAGCGGTCCGCCATGAGCACCTTCGCTTCGAACTCTTTCCCCATGCGCCGCGTCTCGGGCAGGACTGTGAGGCTCCGGAACATACGTCGGTCGTGTCCAATGCGTCTTCGACACTGCAGTCGCTAGATGATGCAAGGTCTTCTCGCACCACACATACGCTCTCAGGCTTGCTCGTCTGGCGATGAACTGGGAGGCTCCGGGCGATTGAGCACTTGTGGTCCAGCAGGTGCGAGCGTCGGCGCCTCTGGCGGCGTCTCCGTCTCTTTCTCCACGAGCTCTTCCTGCAAAGCGCGCCAGCGTGAGAGCCGCAGTCGGTCGCGAGGCGAGCGCGCTCTGCGGTGTGGGAGCAGCTCACTCGTCTCGGTCGCTAGCGAACGCAGCAGCACAGAGAGCAGTGAGGCGATGGATCGTGCCTCGTTCGGACGCACGTGTGCAAAGACGTACCGACTTGGCGAGTCGCGCCAATAAGCATGAGCGCAAACACGCCGGCGACCTGCACGAGCGTGAGGATCTGCTGCGTGAGCTCACCGTGCGTCGAGCCCGACTCGGCGACTCCAGGCTCTGGCACAGTCGTCAGACTGTCGTTCGTAGCGAGGCCGCATGCTGGCGCTGCGCGTGTGCGCCAGTGCGTCGGCTCACACGATGAGAGGCAGACGCAGCCGTTTGCGCCGAGGCAGAGCAGCGCGCTGCTGTTGCTAGCTGCAGCGTAGCAGCTCACACACGCTGCGTCCGATGCGCCGCAGTACGTCGCGTTGCGAGCCGAGAGCACGGAGAGCGCGCTCATAGTCGCGTTCACAGGCGCTTCAAGACTGTTGCGCGCTTCTTGAACTGACGACGCCGACGTGAGCTCACTCACGGACGCACACATGCCTCGTGCATCGAGTCCACAGCTCTGCTGGTAGGTACGAGCGACTCTGTCAGTCTAGTGGGTTCCCGCTCGATACTAGCAGCATCTACACGCACAAAGCACGTACGTGGCTATCGACTGCGACGTTGAGGCAGTCGTAGCATGAGCGGCGCTGCAAACACCCATCGCTGTCGGCGCGCGCGTAGTACGTGCACGCGTCGACTTGCGCTGTGACCACGACAACGACTGACGAGCTGCTGGTCGCAGTGTCATTGCGCGTGCTGCTGCTGTTCGTGCCGCTCATGCTGTGAAGAAGACGACTCGCGCTCGACGCGCGTTCGAGACTGACCGATCAATCGCGAGTGAGCGACTGCCTCTCGTCGGTGCCGCGTTCGATCTCGGTCGAGAGAGAACATCGCGCGCGTCGAACGCGATGGGATGACGAGCAACTGGAAAGCCGACAACTTGAAGTTAAAGAATCGAGATGCTCATGTGTCCTGATCAGTGGCGGCGGTGCCAGGCAAGCAAGTCGCGACGGCGCGTAGTAGCACGGCTGTAGTGAGCACAGCCACGAGCAGACGTACATATTGCTTGCCGACACCATAAGCCAGGATTGTGGTCGTCATTGAGACGCATTCCACACACTTCGACAACAACAGCTCGATCTCGACGATCAAACACATCCTCTCTGCTGCCAGGGAACAACACATGCGAGTGGCACCACTCGATTGAGCACAGCACATTGCGCTAAGGATGTCGTGTGATGTCCTTGCCATCGGCAGGTGTATGAGACATAGTCCTAGATCAAGCGGATCGTCGCCGACTCACGCTGTTGCTCGCGCATGTTGCTCGCGCATCATGAATCGGAAGTGAGCCGGGCTAGAGGAATCACGACGGAATCACAGCCATAGCACAGTTGCAACATGAAATGGACCCGTCCCAGACACACTGTCCAACAGTTGGAGACGCTCAAGAGCTCAAGCACTCAAGCGCTTCTTCAGTCTTCGATTCGACGTGAACGCGCTACGACTGCAAGTACGATGCACTCGACGAGCTCGACGACGCGCGCGCTCTTGATGACAATGGCGGTCATCACTCTCGGACTTCTGGCAGCAAGCACAGGAGCAGCAGAGGCAGCAACAGCAGCAACAAAGGCACCAGGGCGTCTCGAGACGCTGCCATGTCACTCGCTCGAAGCGCTGACGAACAACAGCTCGCACAACGCCACGTCAGGCTCACACTCAAACGCCACGAGTGCGCACAACACGTCTGGGTCGTCCAGCGTCAACCACGTGCTCGTGCCGAACGCAAGTCGACCCAGGAACGCATCGTCGCTCAAGACCTCGAGCAGCAACTCGCACACTGCGATCGCGAGCGCTGCTGCAGCCGTGACGAGCGTCACGATCGTGTTCCTCGCGTAGTGTGCACGCGCACTCGTCTGTAGTCGCGTGTACTACCAGATCCAGATCCAGTCACATATAGCAAATGCTCTGCCTATCTATCAACGTTGTTGTCGTCATTTACATTCCCACAGTGAACAAGACACACTCGATCACATCCATCGCCTTTGAATGCTCTTGCAGCAGCAGCGATTCGACATGTGCGGTGTCCACGACGCCGACCGAGGAGAACGTTGTCGTTAGTTGCATTGAGAGCGATGCTGCTCGCCTCACACCTGCTGCTCGTGCGTGCATCGATCGATCAACGCGAGTGAGTGAGCGACTCTCATCGACGCTACGTTTGATCTCGCTTGATGAATCACGACGGAATCGCGAGTTGTTGCATCCCAGACCTTGTCTCCGACTGGGTTTCGCCCATAGTTTGGCATCATTTGGGTCATCGAAGTGGTCCACGTTGTGTAAGTGAACCGCCTAAAGTTGAAGTGCTTCTTGAGACTGGCCATTCATTCATTCATTCATTCATTCATTCATTCATTCATTCATTCATTCTCAGATCGACCGAGCGCGCATCATGGAAGACGACCCCGTTGCTCGAGAGCAGCGCTTGCTCGAGCGCATCGAGGCGCTGAAGCAGCAGCGCGACGACTTAGTAGCAAGGCAGCTCGCGCTACAGCAGCAGCTCGATGCAGTCGACGCGGCACTTGAGATGACGTGCAGGCGCGCGTCGAGCGACCACGCGCCGCAATCTCGGCCAAAGTGATGGCGAACGCGCTCGCCTTGGTGCAGCACGTACCGGAGCAATCTCGGTTCTCGATGCGTGCGATCGCGCGCATGCTCGGCGTCGGTCGTAGCGGACTACGAGCACGTCTAGCGGAGTTCGTTGCGCGCGAACCCACGACAGAGCATGGCGCACTCGAATGCAAGAAACAAGATGTGGCGATCGACTCGTACGAGAGTGGGCAGACCGAGAGCTAGAGTGCGTACACAACAGTCGCAATCCGACGCGACCTCCCAGAGCGAAGCACGTCAGCGATCAAGCAATGGTGTTGTGTCTTGCAACGACAAGCGCGCAGCAGTGCCGCGATCGATGCGGTCGATGATGACTCGGACGAAGATGTTCAAGATCACTCGGGACGAAGATATGAAGATGACACGTACGAAGATACTCAAGGTGGCTCGAGCGATGATAGCAGCGACGAAGTTGGTGTAGTGAAGAGTCGTAGTGTGACAGTTCTCTATGGTGCGTATCATGGTGAATGGCTCGGCTCTCTGTTCATCGGAACGCTAGTGTGGCAAGCACTGGCATCTGCTGGTCTCTTCTGTGTTTTAGTGGCGACAACGTCAGATGCATGCTCTCCACGGAGCGCTTTCGTCGCTCGAGAACGCGCTCATGCAGGTGTCGCGGGTCCAGGTCTTGCGAGATGACTGACGCCCGTACGAATAGCAGCAACAAGAGATTGAGAGAGCTTAGCTTTTCATCTGCACTGAGGACGCGACGTCACACAACAGCGCACAGATCACCGCATACTCCATCGCGCATGACCTCAAGGTCATCTTCAAGGCAACAGTCGTTGTTTTACTACATGCACGTCATTTAGTAGTGACACGTCAAACGGTACAGAAAAACGCACGATAGTGACATAATAGAGGTCGAGACGAGCGCTGCTTCTCGACCGCCCATTCTAGGGGCTCATTCCCGACGATACGACCTGCTGCCAACTCCGTCTGCTCCAAGATGCTCGCTCGCCAGTCCGCTCGCTTGATCCGCGCCACGTCGGTGCAGACCCGCAAGGTCTCGGGCCTCGTGGAGAAGCCGAGCCACGTCCCGGCCGACCAGCAGCTCTTCCTCACGTCGCACAAGCACACGTACCTCAAGCGCAGCAGCGACGCGGCCATCTTCGGCGGTCTCCTCGCGCTCACGGGCTTCGGCTTCCTCCAGTTCTTCCGCGGCGAGCTCCACATGGCGAACGGCACGCACAAGAAGGACTAAGCTACTGCGCATTGTGACCACGACGCGCATGCACACTTGCATGTGCATCGCAAGGCAGACGCTCCTGCGTTGATACACTCGACCGACGCAGCAGTCAAGAGCGCGAGAGCGAGCGAGCGAGTGTCGAATGCCAAGCGCTCGCTGCTCGTAGCGATGACGACGACGCTCGTGCGTCGTCGTCGCTCTCTCTTGCGCACTGCTCTCGTTAACCAGAAACATGCATTTATCAGCGTCTGCTGCGGGTTCTCCCTGTGTGTTTGCGCTCGTCTTGCGTGCATCGCTTGCTCTCCCCTGTACACGTGGCAATGCCACGGCATTCTCCCGCTACTGATGCGTCTCGACACGCAGCGAAGAGCACACACACGCGCATGAAGCACTGTTCCTCGAGCGGCAGCACGTCTTTCATGACCGTATTGACTTTGTCTTTCACGACCGCGTCAAGTTCTGTGCGATCAAGTTTAGATTCAATGGCTTTCTAGTCTCTCGTCTTGAAGAAGTGCCACTTGGGAAATGTATGCTGTTGCTTACCTGTGATTGCTCTCTCTATAGTAGCCGCTTTTTCCATTCAAGCCATTGCGTGACAACCAAAGAGAGCAATGGCGACGACAGCGAACAGTACGAGCCAAGCGACCAACGACCGCGTGAGCTACGCCGAGGCGTACCAGCGCTTCAGCGCGCTCGAGAGCCCGTCGGGCATCGCCGACACGAATGGCAAAGCGTTCCAGGACGAGCTCGACGCGACGCTCGCGCTGCTGCGCAAGTGCGTCGCGCAGCGCCAGCTCGACGGCACGCTGTCGTCGAACGAGAGCTTCTTCGAGCTCAACAACACGCAGATGTACGCGTTCTGCATCGAGTACTTTCTCGCGATGCTCACGCCCAAGCAGACGTTCTTTCAGGAGACCGACTCCGCTGAGAAGCTCCAGCAAGCGGCGCAGGACCAGCGCCAGTCGCACGAGCGCAGCGGCCGCGGGAACGACCAGCTCCGCAACATCCTCTACCGCATCCGGTTCCTGCGCGACGCCGACGTGTTCCACACGCAGTTCCTC
Organism: Pythium guiyangense; assembly: GCA_003730235.1. NCBI lineage: Eukaryota > Oomycota > Peronosporomycetes > Pythiales > Pythiaceae > Pythium > Pythium guiyangense. The sequence goes on from QXDM01000016.1 coordinate 128,095, forward strand.
GACCGCGCCGAAAAGAGCGGGATCCTACAGGCGACAAAGCGCCGCGAGCAGTACGAGCGCGTCGAGGCCAAGAAGTTTGCGCTCTCGCGCGACGAAAAGGTCCAGCGCTTCCAGCTCCAGCGCGAGATGGAGCGCAAGCTGACCGAGGTGCAGCGCCGCAAGCAGCAGCAGACGACGAAAGCGCCCGGCCAGACACCTGGGCAGGCAGCCGACGACGGCAACGACTTTGACTTTGACGACGACATGGACGAGCTCGAGCGCGAGCAGCTCCTCGCGTTCATCCAGCTCGCAGTCATCAAGTCCATGGACGAGCAGATGGCGATCAACCAGGTGCGATTGTTTACACTAGCAGTCGGATACAAGAGCATTTGTACTGATGTTCCCTTGTTTTGCATATATTAGGAGCGCGAGATGCTCGAGACGATGGTCAAGATGAACGCTGCGTCCGACAAGCGCGACCTGTTCACAGACGCGCACCGTCCGCCGCCGCCGCCACAGGGCCAGGGCATTGTACGTGCGACGGCTGCATGGCATTTGTGATAGGCTCTGCACACGTCCTTACTGACGCTCCTCTTTCTCTCTCATGACAAACACAGAGTGTGACGCACATCAACCCGCAGTTTGAGATGCGTCGCGAGACTGTCAAGGCCGGCGTGTTCCAGCCAGGACACCGGCTCCCGACCATGTCGCTCGAAGCGTACGCCGAGATGGAGATGGCGGACGCGAAAGAGCGCCAAGCGCGCGAACAGTACGTCCATAGAGTGTGTGTCTTTGACTGTCGGATACATGAGCACGTCAACTGACTGACGGACGCTGCTGTAATGGCGACGGCTGTGCGTATCGCTAGAGAGGGCTCCCAGGCGCCGCGTCGGTACGACCAGCTCGTGGAAGACGGCGACGAAGACGACCACGCGCTCGTGGACGAAGCGACGTACAAGGACCGGTCGTGGGACGACTGGAAGGACGCAAACCCGCGCGGCATTGGCAACAAGAAGGGCTCGCAGTTCTAAGACGCGCAGGCGTCGTTCCTAGTCACACAAGTAGCGATGTCCTTCCAAGCAGAGCAATAGTGTGCCCGACTGGCGTGCCCGACTGAACATGGCTACACTCGTGCCTCTTCGCGACCCATTGACCATTGGCTCGACCAGGATGCAGCCGCTCTCGCCGCCGCGTCTCGCGAGTGAGAGCGACGCCGACGCGCTGCTCGCAGAGGCCGCGGCCGAGCAAGCGCTCCTCGATGCGTTCTACGCGTTCATGTACGAGCCAGCAGTGCTCGCAGGCGCCTCGAGTCCGAGCAAAGACAGTGGCAACGCACGTGCAACGTCGCCGAGTCGCGGCGCTGGGTCTCCGCGCAAGCACCGCATCGCTGGACCGACTGCGACGAGTCTCAGCGCTGCGAGTGCACCAGCGGCAGCAGTGACTGCCACACTCAGTGCACCAGCGTCTCAGCTCCCGCGCGAAGTCATGAACGCACTGCTGCCACCAAAGTCCGTCCTCTCTGCTCAACACCGTTGCGCTGCCACACTGTGCGTAGGAATGGCTGACCAAACGGGCACTTGCGCAGGTCGTGGACTGACGCCGCGGGCAAGTGGCAGCGCATGGTCAAGCTCACACACGCGACGCGCAGTGACGCCGTGCAGCTCGAAGACGCGCTCGACCAGCTCCTCGTGAACCACCAAGCGCGCGCGACGGCGATCTGCCACGTGCGCGAGAAGTTCTTCCTCCAGGTCTTCGGTGCGTCTAGCAGCAGCTCTGGCTGTCGATGCGCGGCGCGCGCATGACTAACGAAGCGCCTTTGCTTATTGGCCTCGCTCTCGACAGAGACGATCCTCCGTGAGACGGCGTGCGAGTGTCCCGAGCGCGGGCTCCTGCTCCTGCGCACGCGCGACGAGCTCCGCCTGACGATCGAGGCGTACCAGACGCTCTACCACAACAGCATTGCGTACGGCCGCAAGAAAGCTGTGCAGGCAGAAGCCGGCATCGCAGACCTCGAAGCTACGATCCAGCGCCTCGAGCGCGAGCGCGAGGAACTCACAGCGAAGAAGCACGCGCTCGTGCACACTGAGCGGTTCCTGCACGAGCAGCTCGGAGAGCAGCGGCGCAAGCGCGAGGCGCAGCAGAGCCAGACGCTTGCATTCCTCCAGACGCAGCGACTCGAGCTCGAGACGTTTGCGCGCGAGCTCTTGCACAAGGACGCAGTGTGGAAGTAGCACAAGGAGAAGAGAGGAAGAAGACATGGCTCACGCGCGTTCTCTATGGTGCTCGCCATGTCCAAGTACACACTACAGTTCATGTCATTGCATCAGAGCAGTCGCGTGCGGAGCTGCTCGAGGAAGACGAACGTCAGGAGCGTCTGCGGCCCGAGGCGCATGTACGCGGGGAGCCAGCCCTTGTAGAGCCCGCGCAGCCCTTCGTGCTTGACGACCTGCACGAAGCAGTCGGTCGCGCTCGCGTACTCGTTGTGGTGCATGTTCATCAAGCGCGTCTTCACGACGTCGGCTGGCGCGCACGCGGTCGTAGCGACGAGGCCGGCGACCATGCTCGCGAGCACGTGCGTCTGGAAGTTGTCGTGGAGCGGCACGACGGTGTTCGCGAGCAGCGTCGACTTGGCGAGGTCGTACGCCGCGATCTGTCCGGTCGTGAGGAGCATCGCGCGGATGATGTTCGGTCGCACGCCGCGCAGCAGCGCCTCGGCGCCTTCTTCGCGCTTCACGCGCAGCAGTCCATCGACTGCGTGCTTGTAGTTGCGCCGCTGCGCCTCGGGCAAGCGGCTGTCTGCCTGCATGCGGATGTTCACAATGTCTGCCGGGTTCCCGAATGCGCCGCCGAGCGCGCCGCCGGCCATGCCGAGCAAGACATTGTGGCCCGTCGAGATGGGTTCGCCGTTGTTCTTTGCGATCGCGTCGTCCTTGAGCATCTGGTAGACTGCGAAGCGCATGGTCGAGTACGTGCCTTCGCGCATGGCGCCGCCAGAGATGCCCTGGTAGAGCCCCGAGACGCCCTGCGTGCGCAAAATGCGGCGCACGGTCGTGAAGAGACCGAGGTTCTCTTTCTTCGACGTCTGCAAGTGCACCTTCAGCAGGTCGAACGGGTGTGTGAAGAACACGGCGCCGACAGCCGATACGCCGCCGAACAAGTAGCTGTACGTCGGCGGCTTGGGCTTGAGCGTCGTCGAGCGCGAGACAATGCCAGCACCAGCGAGCGGCTGCGCTTGCTGTGTTGCGTGCGTTGAGGCCGCCATGCTGTGTCCGCGAGTGCTGCTGGCCGAGTGTCGGCTTCACGAGTGTTTGCTCTTGCGCAGCAGACGTCGTGCGCAAGGCGCGGCTCGTATCGAAGTGATCGCCACAGGAATGTGCTTGACAAGCAAGCTTAACATCTTGGTTTCACTATAGTATACTTTGTCGTCGTCCTCTTTGTGTTGGTCGCCTAGCCAGTACTGGTCAGAATTCATCGTTCCTTCATTTATCTTATGTAAAGTATGTAGACTGAGAATTTAACCAAAACAGAAGAGCTACAATACGATGATTGCGAAAACAAAATGAAATCACTCGATTGTTAGAAAATAGTCTTGGAAGATCATGACGAAATCAAGACGTTTGATTGAATCGGAACGCGATCTCGCCTGTACAGTACTCGTTCGCACTGCAGGACTCCATCTCTCTCTTGACTCGACTACTACGTCGCCACCACATTCACTGCTCTCACTCGCACACAGACTCTGTTTTCATCACGCTGCCGAGACGACGGACTTGCTGGAGCCGACAAAGAACACAAAGCTGAACGAGACGATCTGTGTCGAAGGCATCTTCGGCAAACAGGGTTGTGATCATGACCGTCACGCTGAGCAGCTCTACGGTCGCGCCGTTCGACGTCGTGAACATTACGTGGACTGTCACGACGGACTTTTCGCAGCGCAACCTCGTGAACAGGACCAAGGTCGTGTTCGGCCCCGACGCGTCGGGCGACCCGGCGCAGATCGTGCACTCGAACGTCCACTCGTGCGTCTTCGGCACGGGCTGCGACCCATTCAACGACGGCGAGCAGCTCGTGGACAAGACGACGAACAAGATCGCCAACTTCTCGGACAACCACGTGACGTTCGTCGACTCGCTCAAGTTCCCCAAGACCGGCGACTACTCGCTCCTCGCGCACATCATCTTGCCCGACACGAACGCCTCGAAGCGCTTCGACTACGCCGTGTACGCCGAGCTCGTTGTGAAAGACGCACCCGCGACACTCGCGCCAGCGAACAGCGAAACGCCAGCACCAACGACTGACGGCCGCGGACTATCGTCAGTTGCAGCAATTGGGATCATCGTCGCTGTTGTCGTCGAGCCAGGACTCCATTGCGCTCGGCATACGACGTGAGCGTGCAGCTCCTCGCAGGCGGCGACGCAGGCGAGCAGGCTCTACCTCGCTGAGCACGACCGCTTCAAGCGCTGAGGCGATGTCCCGCATTGAGCTCCGTGGCGTCCACACAGCGTGGACAGCGACGTGGAGCAGTAGACCGCGTCGAGCAGTGTGCTGGCGCTGGAGAGCGAGCGCGTCCTTTTTATTCGGTCCGAATGCATGCGCTGCTGCTGTCGTCGACGACTGACTGCATGGAGCGAGCGAGTTGAGGTCGTGAGTGCTCGCGTTGCCACATGGGCTCGCCTTCAAAGAAGGCGGCGATGCGACGCTCGCGCTTGCCAGACCGACAGTGTCGTGCAGTTGTCGTTGTTGTTGTCGTAGATGCGGTGTGCGTTGTGTTGTGCTGCTTGGTGCGCGAGCGAGCGAGCGAGAGGCAAGCGGTCGCGCGCTTCTTCCATCGATCGATCTGCGCGCGTAGGCGCTCGAGCCGTCGCGCTCGCACACACACACATCCACGCGCTCCTATCGATCGATCGATCGATCGATCGATCATGCGCGCGATTGATCGCGACGTCCTGCGAGCAACAGCAGCCCCATCGTCGTAAGGATACTACGCGCAGATGGCTCTCACGCTTCGCTAGTGAAATATACAGATGGATTCGTCGAATCTGATGCACTGCAGTATCCTATGCATGCATTGCCACAGGTCATCACACTTAGAAAGAGACACCACCTCTTATACGTGATATCGCCATGCCCTATCCCATACAGTGGGATAACCGGGTTAGAAAACGCGCTGGCTGGAGACTCGGTCCTGAACACCTCAGGAACCACCTCGAGCGACATTGCCTGCGCAGTTCTGTGACCATCGAGCGCACGCATTGACCTGAGCGCTCCTCGACGCTCCTCGACGCATTTCCTTCCGCGGCCGCCGTGCGCCACGACGTCTGGCGTACAAATCCCATAGCACTCGCGTGAATCAGGCCCGCGAGGCCCGTGACCTTGCTCGACGCCTATCGCACGCTCCTCGAGAGTCTGTGCGCCATCGCTGCAACCGGCGGACGGACGACTCTGCTGCGCGTTCTCGCACCTCACAAGCACGCTGGACGCGCGAGCGAGTAGCAGCGGCATGTGGGAGCGCGGGGCCGCGAGTAGCAGCTCGCGCCTCAGGCGCCGCGCACACGTCGTGCTCGCATGGAGCGCTTTCGTCGTCGCACTCGTCGCTGCGAGCGTCCAAGCCGCCTCGACGCGTACGTGTGATGCGCGATGAGCGGCTCGTTCACTGTTCTTGGACATTCTAACCCCTCTTCGTATCTCTACAGAGTTCATCTACGATGGCAAGACGACGTACTGCTGGCAAGTCGACAGCTCCGTATACGCCTCGACAGTCAACGCCTCGAGCGTCGTCGAGACGTCCGACGACCTCTGCGCAATCTCGATGACCGTCGGCATCGCGAGCGCCCAAGTGTACGCGAGCGAACCGGTCCGCATCACTTGGAACGCGACGGTGAACCTCGACTCCAAGTCCAAGCTCCGGAAGAACAAGTTCGGCATGGACCAGCTGTACACAGCGCCGGACGCGGCGTCGCAAGCGAGCGTCCAGGTCGTGAGCTCGCGCCTGCACGCGTGTCCGTTCGGCGTCGAGTGCGACCCCGTGACGCGCGCGAGCGCGATCACGAGCAACTCGTCGTCAACAGCGGCGAACTTTGTGAGCAACCAAGCGCCGTTCGCGTCGAGCGACCTCGTGTTTGCGACTGCCGGGAGCTACGCGCTCATTGGACACCTCACGCTCCCGGGCGCTGACGCCACGAAGCGCCGGTACGAGTTCGCAGTGTTCACAAAGGTCGATGTCGTGGCACGACCGGCCGAGACGTCGACGGCGCCGCTTGCAGAGACGCAGAGCAGCTCGCAGAAGAGCGAGGGCATAAAGACCGAAGTGCTCTGTGTGATCATCATCGGCGCGATCGCCGGCGTGTCGCTCATCGTGATCGGCTTCACGACGCTCCGGTCCAAGCACAAGCCGCTCGCGTCGACGAAGAAAGACCGGTTCGACGCGGCGCCAGGCGTCCCGACGGTCGTCGTTGGCGGCGCCGGCGCGAACGACGAAGACAACTTTGCGATGCTGAGCATGCACGAGATGGTCATGAGCTCGGACCGACCGCGCGCGAACACGTTCCTCGCGTCGCTCGCGCGTGGCCAGGCGGACAAAGCGAAGGCGTCGCCGGTCAACTACGTCGGGCCGCTGTGCCAGCAGAGCTTCCAGCGCAACGCGCTGCCGCTCGACAGCGACGCGCTGAGCGACGACAGCGCGTCGCTCACGCTCGAGACGCCGCAGTCGTCGCGCGACCACATGGGCGACTACGCCGACATGACGCCGACGCCAAAGCTGTACGACGACGCGAGCCATCGGCTCAAGCCGACGTCGCACATCATGTTCAACGACATCCAGGAGGACGAAGTCGTGGACGACCGGAGCCCGCGGCGACGACCCGCAGCGGATCTCACCGAGGTGTCGCAGCGCATTCGCGAGCACGCGACGCAGATGCTGCTCGAGCTCCAGGAAGTTGAAGCGAACTCGAAGCGCGCAGTGCCAAAGATGACGGCGGCCGACCTCAACGCGTCGGTCGTGGTCGAGAAGGGACCCGAGCTGACGCTCAGCGACCTCGGCTCGGTGCAGCAGAGCCTCTATCGGTACTCGGAGGACTCGAACTACGACTGACGGAAGCGAGCATCCGTGGGTATCAACGTGTAGACTAGGAGGAGCCATAGCAAGTGACTGACGACGACTCTGTGCATCGACCAAGCAGCAGAAGCGCAAGCTTATAGAACAATTCGAGACTTTCTCCAAAAATCAAGACGAAATCAAGACGAAAATCAAAAACGGCAGCGTTTGATAGTGTGCGTGTTCCTTCGTGATGATCTGCTGCGTCTGTTGCGGAGATGCAGACGACTCCAAGCAGTGCTCGTGTGAGTATGAAGTACCAAGCGTCCAAGTAAACAAACGCCACTGTGGTCCATTCAAAAGACTTCAAGGCTGTGGTTCTACGCACTCGAGACACGACACATCACAGACGACACTGCCGTCCTGAACTACAGCACATAGCTCACTTGCGACCAAACTTGGTCTTGCACTTCTTGATCGGCTTGGTCGTCGGCTTCATCGTCGGCGACGGGCTGGACGATGGAACAACGTCGTCAGACGCAGGCGACGGCGTGGTAATGGCGCTGTCGTCGTTGTCGTTGTCATCGTCCGCAGCGGTCGGAGCTGGCGTCGCAGGCTTCGGTGTCACGGGCTTCTGTGTCGCCGGCTTTTGCGTCACTGGTGCGGTCGTCGCTGGCTTGCTCGTGGCGGACTGCGCTGGCGACGGCGCCGTCGTGGCGTCCGAGCCAACGTCTGGCTTTGGGGTCTTGGACGTCGCCTTTGGCGTCTTGGCTGGCGTTGGCGCCGTCGTGGTTGGCTTTGGAGCGGTCGTGGTGCTTGGCGCTGCCGATGTCGTCGCTGGCTTCGGGGTCTCCGTTGGCTTGGACGTCGTAGTCGGCTTCGGCGTCGTGGTCGGCTTGGGCGTCGTCACAGGCGGCGAGACAGTGCTGCTGCCGCCGCCAAACTGCGACGTCGCGGGCGTGCACGAGCCAGCCGAGAGCGACACGGTCTCTTCGACAGTCGCGCCGCTCGAGGACGTGACGGACACCTTGACTTTCGAGAGGTCTACCGGGCTCTGGCTCTTGATGAGGTAGTAGAACGCCGACTCGACCATCGTCGTGGCCTGGCCGTTGATCTTCATGCTTGCGATACCGACACCGGCGTTCGCAGGTTGAATGGCGATCCAGTACGGGTTGCTGCCCTCCTTGAGGCAGTACTGGAGCTTGTTCGTGCCGGGGCAGTCAACAAACTTCCAAGCGATCTTCAGACGCGACGGCGACGAGCCCGTGATCTTCTTGAACACGCTCGGCGACAGGTCCAGGTCGCCGTGCTTGCACTCGGGGCAGCGGTCAACAATGTGCACGATTTCGCTGATCGACTTGTCTGGGCACGCGCTGTCGACGCACGACACCTGCGCGCACTTGCCGCAGTTCTTGAGTCCGTCCCACTGAGCCTCGTTGATCGCCGCGTAGTTTTGCGAAGCAGCGGATGGCGCGGCCATGAAGGCGCAGTTGCCCTGGCCGACTTGGCCGAGCGTGTACGCTGTGCCATCGCCCTGGAACGTCTGAGCGTGCACTGTTGTCGTTGCCGAAAGTGCGGCGAGCGCGCCGGTGAGGAACTGAAGCTTGGTCATGGGCTGGTTGGGATTGCTCGATGTGTGCAAATTGAGGAGTGCGTCGTCGAGTGGCTGCTCGTGTGCGTGTGTGTGTGAACGTCCGTGAGGAGCTCAGACACCAGTGGCCATGAGCGCGTGAGAAACGTCACGCGGCGCGGCAAACCACATCGCGGTGTTCAGTCGCGATTGTTGACGGGTTGAGTGCAGCGCATCAAGTCAGCATTTGCACTTGGTTTTTGTAAGAAGCTTGTTTCACGATTCCAGCTGGTTTCGTTGCGATTGCTTGAAAATCATGTGATATCTCGTTTCACAAGTCAGCACGGGATCACTTTGACTGGGAAGAGCTTGGGACGCACTGCGAGGAGTGCTGCGCTTTCGAAAAGCGAACGACAGCGCGGCGTGACGATCGCGCCTGTAGCCTTGTGCTGCGTTCTGTTGATCGAAAGCGGGTCACTGTCATCTCAGAGCAGACCGCGCAGATTACATATCGAGTCGGGACTCGTCGGACCGCGAGCCCTTCATTGCGCTTGCACGCTCGCTGCGGCGGTGAACTGGATCTCGATCTCGCTCATGCGCGTTCGACGCTTGACCACACTGCGCTGTCAGCTCGAAGTGCGAGCCCCACGTATGTTCGCAGTGAATGGACGCGTCATGCACTTGATTACTCTGAGGTCTCTTGCACACACCATGATCACTCGATGTGTTTGTTTGGCTTGCTCACTCTAGCTCTAGCAAACCCATTCGCTCAAGCGTCATACGAGGCGTTGCTACTTGTTGTCAGCTTCGACTCGGCATCGATGCACTGACGGACTTGGTGCCGTAGTGTAAGACGGCAGCGAAGACGGCGGGCCAGAGGCGGCCACAACGCCGCCGCCACCGGTAGTAGAAGCGAGCGACGTCGAAGCATGTGGTGGCGTCGAAGGCGCGGTGCTGAGAGCGGCATCCACCGCAGTGATAGCCGGATGTGGTGCAACTTGGGGAAAATCAGAATGAGGAGGGCTCGGCGCTGAAGTCGTCGGTGCTCCTGGTGTTTCAGTCAAAGGATGGACCGTGCCTGGTGAGGATGGCACCAAGCTCAAAGTCGTTGGACTCGGAGGCATTGTCGGAGTCGGTGTTGGTGTCGGTGTTGGTGTCGTCGTTGGCGCGGCAGTCAATAGTACTGGCGTTAGCACTGCAGTCGCTGGTGTAGGCGTCGAACTGAGACTCGGAGTCGGATTCGAAGCGACGATCGGACTCAAACTCAAAGAAGATGGAGTCGGAGAAGCAGTCGAAGTCGGTGGCGTAGACGACGCAGAGTTCGGCCCTTTTCCACTGCTACTCTCACCGGTGAACTGGACGCTGCCGCTCGTGCAGCTGCCGGCAGTGAGTGAGACCGTGTCGGTGACCGTCTCGCCGTTCACGGACGTGAGCGTGACCTTGACGGCCGAGAGGTCGGTCTGCGCCTGGCTGTTACCGTTGAGCAAGTAGTAGTACGCCGAGTCGACCATGGTCGTGGCCTGGCCGTTGACTTTGAGGCTGCTGACGCCCGAGACGACGTTCGTCGGCTGGATCGCGGTCCAGAACGCGTTGCTCCCGGCCTTGAGGCAGAACTTGACGTTCCCCTGCACCGGACAGTCCACGAACTTCCACTTGATCTTGTACCGGCTCGGGTTCGAGTTCGTGAGCTTCCGGAACACGCTCGGCGACAGGTCCAGGTCGCCGTGCTTGCACTCGGGACACCGGTCGAGGATCTGCACGACCTGCGACGTGCTCTTGTCCGCACACCGGTCGTCGTCACAGCTCACCTGCGCGCACCGGCCGCAGTTCTTCAGGCCGCTCCACTGCACGTCGTTGAGCGCGGCGTAGTTGTCGCCGGCGTCGGCGTTCGCCGCCATCATGTTGCAGTTCCCGGCGCTCACTTCGCCGAGCGTGTACGTCGTGCCGTCGCCGCGAAAGTAGTCGTCCGCGAGCGCAGCGCGTGGCGCGAGGGCCGCAAGGAGCGCGGTCAGGAACATGAGTCGAGTCGCTTGCATGGCTTGTGGCGCAGTAGGTCCCGTCTTGAACGAGTGAGCTGGCGAGTGTACAAGTGAAGTAGCATGTGGGCTGCACGCGATACATGCCGTTAACATGGCATCCAAGAATGACATGCATCAATGCTCCTGAAAGGTCGCGAGGCGTGAAACGTACTCGATTTGGCTACATCGAGTGAAACGGGAGTCCTTGGGCTTGCAGAGTCACGCCTGACAAGCGAAGTTGATACCAGGTCGGTGCTTTCCTGTGCGGCATTCTCCTATCGAGCGGAACCTTTTCTTTGCTTTGTCTCCAGTTCAACCCGAGAGCCCTCGGGTCGATTGCTGGTTGTTGCAGCTGAAAGCCTTCGGCTAGACCGCGTTGAGGTCGACAACGAGCGAATCATGTGAATCGTGAACCAGGAAGTTCACTCGGAATAGGCTCGCCAGACTTCCTCGTGTGTTCGCAGAGCCTTCGACGCAAGTGGAAGCGTTATTCAGCGTGAAACTAGCTCCGTCAAGTTTGACATCGCTACGACCTTTAGAGTGAACATACCCATGGCATGTTCATTAAGACCAATCCTAACTGGCATCGATACGATCTTTAGAGCGAACATAGGCGTGAACATACGCTTGGCACGCCCAAGTTCATTGAGAGCATTCCTCACTGGTACGTCCGAACTCAACACTCACGTCTTCGAGCTCAGTCAAGTTAACGCCAGTGTCTCTGCAAGTCAGGCTGACGACGACTTCGGGTAGGAGCCAATTCACATCCAAGTTCACTCCACCTGCGCGAATTGAGGACAAGCCTGCTGCTTGCAGGGCCATTGACGGCGACAACGACGCTGCGTGCGCTCGCCATTGAGAGAGAGAAGCTGCTGCTGCGGCTTGTGTGCTTGTGCGCCGGTGATCGCTGTCAAGGATGGCCACGCGACCGACCGACTGACAGTCGAGCTCGATGGTTTGGCTGTCGACTTAGTGTGTGTTTGAGTTTGAGTATGCGAGCACCCCTAGTCACTTGGCACACTGGCTCGCAAAATCGACAAGATGGCGAGGCGTGGCGCTCGATTCGTCAGGTTCAAACGCGACCGAGGTCCTGTGACTAAACCGATCCTTGCAGTGACGACGATGGTAGTGGTGCGAGTGCTAGATGTTGCTTCTTGCGCTTGTGCTGCACTACTCCATGCAAGCGACCAGCACGCTTTGAGTGTGCACTATCTCTTCATAAGAGCTCAAGAGCTCCGGAGCAAGACACAAAGTGGCGCTGTTAATTCAACACTCGAGCTTCTAAGTCGACAACCAGGATTCGATGTTTGTGCGCCAAAGTCGACACCATGGCAAAGTTGACACAAGTTCACCAAGAAGCTCATGCAGGACTCTCGTCTCGAGCTTCGGCTCTGCTCCATCGCTCGATGGCTCCTTAGCTCCACTGCTCGACAAGATCGCAGCGCTGTGTGCTCGCACCGACGCACAAATGCGGTGGCGACAGCGTCTCGTGCCTGCGCGCGTTGGTCGGAAGACAATGGTCCGCTCCTGTGCAACTCTCTTCGTATAACTTAGTGCTGCGATCAACCGCTCGTCACACATGATGACCGACTTGAGCGTCTCGATCGTCTTGAGCATCGAGCGACGGCCGCGTCGTTGCAGACAGCGTCGCCATCTCGGACGGACGTAGGGCAGACAGCGACGACATGCGGCGCTCGGACGGCCGCGGCGCGCTGTGCTCGCTCTCGATGAGCTCTTCCCGCAGCGCTTTCCACGCCACGAGCTCCAGTGGCGGACCCCGAGACGCGTCGCTCCGACGCTGCGATGCGCGCTCTTGCTCTCGTCGCTGCTGAGCGCGAGCTGCTCCATGTGTGACATAGCAACGTTCGTCCATGCGTGTGTGTGTGAGTCCATCTACTGTCTCGATCGCAAGCGCACAAGAAGAGTGAGCGAGTGAGCACATCGATGGACGTACATCGACACGAGAGCACCACAACCACGAGCGCTGGGATAACGATCGCCGCAACAACGACAGTTGCGATCAAGCGCACAGGCGCTGCGAGTGAGAGCGCGCCTTCGCTGTTGTTGCTGCTCGCACTGTCGCCGCTGCGCGCCTGGCAAAGCGCGTCCGTGACGCTGGCGCGCCACTGCGGCGACTCGCAGGCGCTGACGCACACGCAGCCGCTCGCGCCGACGCAGAACTGCGAGCCTCCAGTGTCTGCCGAGCGGCGGCACTCGATGCACGCAGCGTCGCTCGCGCTGCAGTACGTCGTGTTAGTCGATGGGAAGAAGTAGCGAGCCGACGACGCGTTGCCTCGAAAGTCCTGCGCGGGGTCGTAGTCGCTCAGGCTCGCGCAGTGGCCGCTCGGTGTGATCGTGCACTGCTGGCCGTTCGCCAGTCGCGTGTTGAGGCAGTCGTAGCACGTGCGCGGACGGCCGCAGAGCGTCTGGTTCGTGTACCACGTGCACCGGTCTTCGACTGCGAGCACGTGCTTGCGCTGCGTTGGCGCTGGCGTTGAGCTCGCAGCTGATGCTCCTGGTAATGTGTCGACGTCGTCGCTCGCGCCAGCAGACGCACAGACGCTCGACTCGTTCTCCACGCGCATCGTGTACGGGAGCTGGAGCGTCGCGAGCGCGCGCCACTGCGCGCCTTCGCAGACTCCGACGCACACGCAGCCGCCAGTGCCCACGCAGTAGTCGGACAGGTGCGTCGAGTCGGTCAAGTTGCGCGCGCAGGACGCGCACGCGGCGTCGTCGACAGCGCAGTACGTCGCGTTGTTGGCGAGGAAGTAGTTGTTGGCGTCCGTGGCGGCGTGGCGGCGATAGTCCTGGCTCGGGACGTACGCGCTCGCGCTCCTGCAGACGCCAGTGGGTGCGAGGACGCATGCCTACGGGAGGCAGGTCGCCACGCAGCGTCGTGTGTCTGTGCGTTATGTTGTTGCTGTGGCAAGCACCAATCGACAAGCAAACAGACACACAAGCACATGTACATGTACAAGTGTGTACGGACCTTGCCGTTCGTCGGCGTGGCGTTCAGACACTCGCGGCACGTGCGCGGCTGGAGCGTGCAGGACGCGCTGCCTGGCGCGACCACCTCTTTCCACGCACAGCTCGATCGGATGACAGTGTCAGGCTGTGCGGAGTCGATAGCGGCTGTCGTGTTGCGCAGTGCCGTGGTGTTGTTCGTACTCGTGGTGTTGCGCATAGCCGACGAACAGGTGAATGGATCAATGGATGCGTGCTGGGGTCTCGCGTGCGGTGCGGGATCGTGAGTGCGCGCCTGCTGAGCGACTAAATCGCACGCACGCGTAGGTCGTCGTTCTGGTGCGCAGCTGCGGCGCGTAACGCGCGATTGCGGCTTAGCGGGAACGCCAGCATCCGCTCTGCAGTCGCCACAGGCGCAACATCACAGCGCGACGTTGTGCGCCTCGAGCATCCGCACAATCGCCTGCGCTTCTGCGGATTCGTACAGCAGACGCGTGACTAATCGAGTCTGCTGATCAGAGCTTTGTACCGTGTTACTTTGCTTAAGTGCGAAAAACTTCAACTTGTTTTGATTGGCAACGACAGTCTGGCCACTGGCTCAGACCGGCTGCACGTCGCTCCGACGAACGGGTGCGAGTGCTTCAGCTATTGACGTGCGAGACGACGACGATGGCGGTGGTAATGCTGGCGGAGCGTGCACACTCGGTGACAGCGGACGGTACCCCTCGCCTTCTTCGATGACGACGCTCGGTCCGTCGCCGCCGCCCAGTCGCGCAGCGTCGCCGAGGAACTGCTGCTCTTTGCTGATGAGGTCCTGGCACATGCTCTTCCAGCCCTCGAGCTGCAGCGCCTGCATGCCGCCGAACGCGCTGCGCTCCTGCTGCCGCTGGCGCCACTGCTCGCGACGCGCTTGCTCCATCCGCGCTTGTCCTGAGGACGTACACAGTATACACACATCCGCATGACCAACAGCCATTGTCAGTCAGTCGCACGTTCGAGACGCGTATACCCACTCACTCACTCATAAGACACGCAAGACAAGCGAGCAAAGCGCTTGACGTACGTCGGTTGCGCCACATCGTCAAGAGCTGCACGGAGATCGTGAAGAGCAGCGTGAAGCCCATCATCATGAGCGCGATCGACGCGATCGAGAACTGCTTGGGCGCGACCGTCACGACCACGGTCGTCGAGCACGTCGCGTCGGTCACGAGCGCCTTCCACTGCGGCGATTCGCAGAACGCCACGCACACGCAGTCGTTCGCGCCGAGGCAGAACTGCGTGGGCTTGACCGTGCCGTTCGCCGACGCGAGGAACGTCGTGGCGCGGCACTTGGCGCACGCGGCGTCCATCGGCTCGCAGTACGTCGTGTTAATCGACGGGAAGTAGTGCGCTGCGCTCGGCGACGGCCGCTTGCGGAAGTCGTGCGTGTAGTCGTACTCGCGCATCGACGAGCACACGCCGAGCGGACTGATCATGCAGCGCTGGACACGAGACAAGATATGCGCGAGTCAGTCCGTCAGTGGAGCGTCACAGGCATACACACTGCTACACGCTCGAGACGCACCTCGCCGCTGTAGCTCGGGACGTTGAGGCAGTCGTAGCACGAGCGCGGCGCGGCGCAGAACGTCTGGTTCTGGTACCACCGACACGCGTCCTCGCTCGCGTACACGTTCTTGCTCACACGCGCGGTCGCGAGCGTCGGCGACTCGTCCGCGTCGTGGCTGCCGCCAAAGACCGTCGACGCGTTCGCTGCGACTGGACACGTCGCGTTCTGCGCGCGCTGCGACCGGCGCAGGCGCTCGAGCGTCTCGTTGCGCCACGCAGGCAGCTCGCACGCGCGCACGCACACGCACTTGTTCGCGCCCGTGCAGTACGTCGACGGGTTGTTATCCGCGAGCGCGAACGTCGAGTCGCGGCACTTTTGGCAGAGCGCATCCGTCGGCTCGCAGTACGTCGTGTTGGTGGACGGGAAGTAGTTGTAGTGGATCGGGAAGCCGCTGGCAGCGCCCGGTCGGCGATAGTCCTGCGCTAGGTCGTACTCGGCAATGCTCGCGCAGAGCCCATTCGGCGTGAGCGTGCACTTCTACGAGACGCAGCGCATGTGTGTAAGCGACTGTGTCTGTGTCTGTGACTGTGCGTGAGTGTGTCGACAGTGTATGCCATGCAGTGCAATCGTACGTACATCGCCGTTCGCGAGCGGCTGGTTGAGGCAGTCGAAGCACGAGCGTGGCTCGACGGTGCACTCGCCGTTCTCCGTGACCTGCTGCCAGCTGCAGCTCGTGGCCGGCGCGATGGTTTTGCCTGTGGATGTAGCAGCGACTACGCCGCCAGCAGCACTCGATGGGTTTGCGTTTGTACTGTTGGCATTGCTGCTGCTGTTGTTGCTGGCCCTTGACGCGTCGCTGCTCGCAGACGACGTCGTGGATGCAGCAGCAGTCATGTGTGCGTCTGCGTCTGCGGCGAGTATCAATGTGCGTGTGTGTGTGTGTGTTGAGCGTGCTGATCGTGCGCGAGAGAGCGCTCTGAGCGGTGATCAATCGATCGATCGAGCAGTCAGTCGAGCGGACAGAGACAGCGAGCGGAGCCACGTTGCGGCTGGGCGTGTTCGCGTCGCGGCAGTCGTTCCGGTCAAGATGGTGGTGGTGGTCGGTCCGTCACCTGCGCTTCTCTCCTCTCTCTGCGTCACTCGACTTGCATTGCGTTGCAGCGTGTGCCTCTCGCCAGTATGTGCTCAGAGCGTCCGCGCGCAACTACTGTAGACACTTTGCATAGCGTGCTGACGTCGATGTGGACACTTTAGTGAGCGACCCGGTCGCCACAACGAATGCCGTTTTGCAAGCGGATCTGTCGAATGATTGCAGTTGCTGTCGTCGATGGTCTGTCTAAAGCGGTATCGCGTTTGTCAAACAATTTGTGATGTGACCCACACACATACGCACGCACTTTGCCATGTCACTATTCACGCCGACTCGAAAGACCGACACGGATGTGCGATCAGTAGGTTCGCAGGCAACTTGCCTGCTTGTTTGCTCGCCTGCTTGCTCCGACTCTTCGTGCCAAAGCAAGCGTCACTGCCTTGATCGTGCGCGACTCGTCTCGATGCAGCGCGAAACGATAGTGGCGGCGCTCCACATGGCGCCTGTGTGTCGCTCACGCATTCGCTCATTCACCCATGTGCTTGCGAACTACTCTGTACTTGAAAGCACTATTGCGAGGATCGCGCGCTGGCTGGTGTCGCTCCCCGAATCGCAATAGCGACGCATATGACCAAGTGGTCGGTAGCGTCGGCATGCGCATGGCAGCGAAAGCAGTGGGCACGACGGCCGGACCGACTGATCGACTGATCGATCGATCGCTGCTGCTGCTAGCAAAGCAAAGGAAAAGCCTGTGCGCGCGATTGCACAAGCGCCGTGACAAGTGGTGGCCGATTGCCACCAGCCACTCACACCACTCGCTCACGCTCGCTCACGATGAGTGCATTCGTGCACCAGGTGGTGGTGTCTCTCGTGCGTCCAAATCCAGCGGCGAGCTTGTGATATCCGTCAAGGGCGTAGGGCGCCAGGGTGCTGAGAGAGTGTTGAGAGAGCACGAAAGGCACCAAGCAAGGGCGGACGACGACGACGAGCGTTGATCCAACAATACAAACACAAACACACACGCATGGGCGCGCTGAGAAACTGGATGGGATGGTCAATCGGTCGACTTGTCGGTCGGTCTGGTCTGACTATCGATCGAGCCGAATGAATCACGATCGTCAAGGACTGCGGCACACGCTATTCAGCTTTCTGTCACGCGTGCCAGCGCATAGGAATCGCTGCCGAGGTCGAGCAGGTCGAGGAGGTCGAGGAGATCGAGGTCGCCGACGACCACGTTGCGCAAAAGCGCATTGCTGCTTTGCAATCCGCGTGTGCGTCCGTACGTACCTGGCGATCCGCGACCGCAGACGGCGACGCGAGTGGCATGAAAGCGAGCGCGTCAAGTGGGTTCGAGTGGCTCTTCAGTTCGCGCTGGACGCGCATCGCGTCTCGCAGGTCCGAATCACAGCCCCGCGAGCCATTGCTGCCATTGCTGCCATTGTTGCCATTGTTGGATCATGTCTCGCAGTTCGCATCCGGTCTCGCAGGTCGCGCCGCCGCCGTCTTGCGCGAACTTTAGCTGCACGATCCGCCGCCGCCTGTCAGTCATTCGCACTGGCGACCGACACCAGCTGGCGCCGGCAGCAGGCACATGTCTGTCGACCGCTGCCCGCCGCAGCGCCATGCGAATGCGAGCTCTCGAGTTGCTCGCCGGAGGACGATCGACGATCGACTGATGGTCCTCGAGGACGACGCCAGTCTGTAATTTCGCGCCGCCCACACAGAAGGAGCACCAGAGCACTGGAGCACCACAGGAGCAGCGCAGCAACAGACCGATTGATCCACACACACACACACACACACACCATGCGCTGCACCGCCACTGCTGCTACAATCGCTGGCGCCGCGCTCCTTGCGGCCCTCGCGCCACGCGCTGCGCTCGCGGACGACTACTTTCGCGGCGACGGCACGACGTACACGCTCGGCGAAGTGAGCGCCGGGAACTGCAACATGATGGCGGCGAACGCCGACGCCGGCGACAACTACGCCGCGCTCAACGACGTGCAGTGGAGCGGCCTGAAGAACTGCGGCCGGTGCGCGCAGGTGAGCTGTGACGACGACCGGTGTGCGGACAAGAGCACGTCGCAGGTCGTGCAGATCCTCGACCGGTGTCCCGAGTGCAAGCACGGCGACCTGGACCTGTCGCCGAGCGTGTTCCGGAAGCTCACGAACTCGAACCCGAGCCGGTACAAGATCAAGTGGAAGTTCGTGGACTGTCCGGTGCAGGGGAACGTCAAGTTCTGCCTCAAGGCCGGGAGCAACGCGTTCTGGACCGCGATCCAGCCGACGAACGTCGTCTCGGGCGTCAGCAGCCTCAAAGTCAACGGCCAGGCCACGACCATGGTCGACTCGGCGTACTACTACTTGCTCAACGGTAACAGCCAGGCGCAGACCGACCTCTCGGCCGTCAAGGTCACGCTCACGTCCGTGAACGGCGAGACGGTCACCGACACGGTCTCACTCACTGCCGGCAGCTGCACGAGCGGCAGCGTCCAGTTCGCTCGCGGCGCTGGCTCCGGCTCGTTGGTCCAGAACGAAGCCACGGTCGCACCGCCAGTCACGTCGGCGCCAACGCCGCCACCGACAACGTCGGCTCCTCCACCGCCTCCGACGGCTGCACCAACGCCGCCGCCTACAACTGCAGCGCCGACGCCGCCGCCTACAACTGCAGCGCCGACGCCGCCGCCAACGACCGTGGCTCCTACTCCGCCGCCGACAACAGCGGCTCCAACGCCTGAGCCAACAACGGCTGCTTCGACTGTGGCCCCGACCGTCGCTCCGACTGTGGTTCCGACTGTGGTTCCGACTGTGGTTCCGACTGTGGCTCCTACTGTGGCTCCAACCCCAGAGCCAACCACCGCTGCGCCGACCCCTTTGCCAACGACGCTAGCCCCAACTCCTCCACCGACGACTGTCCAACCAACGCCTGAGCCTACGACGGTGGCGCCGACCCCGCCGCCCACGACGGCTGCGCCAACTGCTGCACCTACGGTTGCACCGACTGTCGCACCTACGACAGAGCCAACCACGGCTGCTCCGACACCCGAGCCATCGACTGTGGCTCCAACACCGCCAGCCACTGCGGTGCGTGATGCTACCCGCTCGCCTGTTCCTGTCCCGACTGTGAGCTCGAACTCACCATCGCCCGATCTGTTTGTGCCTTCGACTCCGTTGCCGACACTGTCGACTCCTGAACCAACGACCGCGGCTCCGACAATCGCCTCGACCATTGCCCCATCTGTGGCCCCGACCGTCGCTCCTACTATGACTCCTGAACCAACGTCTGCTCCTACGACCGTGGCGCCATCGCCTGCTCCAACGTCCCAGACAACGAACGCGACTGGAACTGCGCAGATTGAGTCTGGTGTCGTCGCGACTGTTGCGCCTGCGCCTGCTGGCCAAAGCGCGACGAACCAGGGCAGCACAGCCGCGACGACGACGACGGCGACGCCAGTGGCAACGACGTCCCAGCCGGAGCAGCAAGTGCAGCAAGTCAACACGCGGAACACGGACACTAGCGCAGCGACAACGCCGCTGATTCTGATTCTCTCAGCGTGCGGCGCTGTCGGTCTCATCGTTCTCGCGGTCGTCGCGGCCGTGGCCCGGCGCAAGAAGATCCAGGAGAAGAAGGCACGCGACGATGACGAGCCGGCGATGCTCTCGGTGCTCACGCGCTCGTTCGACCGGGCCTCGACACCGGTCGACCGCGCGGACATCGCTGTCTTGTAGAGGTCCTCAGTGCGGACACGCGTTTCTCCGAGGCGACGAACGCGCGTATGGCGTTCGTTCGTGCCTCGTCCGTGTAGTTGCGTGCGTACTAGCGAGTGAACAACACGTCGCATCGTGCTGCTGTCATCTTAGCTCCATTTCGCATGTACCGATCGAGCACACTTTGCTGCTGCTCAACGATGTATGACGCGGTAGTCAACACACCTCGCTGCAGTGTCATGGCGCACGTGGCGACGCGCGAATGTTTACATGCTCGACAACCGCATGACATGTACAAGCACAAGTACTAGAAAGAGTTAAAGGTGACTTAGTGTCCTGATCAACTGCGTCAGTCGTCGGTCAACGTGTGGTGTCGCACAAGACTCGACTTAACTTGCCGCGGAGCCAAACACCTCTGAAAGCAACTCGCTCAATGAGACCCCACACACAGTCCTCACTCGATGCGACAGCAGCACGATGCGACGTGTTGTTCACTCGCTAGTACGCACGCAACTACACGGACGAGGCACGAACGAACGCCATACGCGCGTTCGTCGCCTCGGAGAAACGCGTGTCCGCACTGAGGACCTCTACAAGACAGCGATGTCCGCGCGGTCGACCGGTGTCGAGGCCCGGTCGAACGAGCGCGTGAGCACCGAGAGCATCGCCGGCTCGTCATCGTCGCGTGCCTTCTTCTCCTGGATCTTCTTGCGCCGGGCCACGGCCGCGACGACCGCGAGAACGATGAGACCGACAGCGCCGCACGCTGAGAGAATCAGAATCAGCGGCGTTGTCGCTGCGCTAGTGTCCGTGTTCCGCGTGTTGACTTGCTGCACTTGCTGCTCCGGCTGGGACGTCGTTGCCACTGGCGTCGCCGTCGTCGTCGTCGCGGCTGTGCTGCCCTGGTTCGTCGCGCTTTGGCCAGCAGGCGCAGGCGCAACAGTCGCGACGACACCAGACTCAATCTGCGCAGTTCCAGTCGCGTTCGTTGTCTGGGACGTTGGAGCAGGCGATGGCGCCACGGTCGTAGGAGCAGACGTTGGTTCAGGAGTCATAGTAGGAGCGACGGTCGGGGCCACAGATGGGGCAATGGTCGAGGCGATTGTCGGAGCCGCGGTCGTTGGTTCAGGAGTCGACAGTGTCGGCAACGGAGTCGAAGGCACAAACAGATCGGGCGATGGTGAGTTCGAGCTCACAGTCGGGACAGGAACAGGCGAGCGGGTAGCATCACGCACCGCAGTGGCTGGCGGTGTTGGAGCCACAGTCGATGGCTCGGGTGTCGGAGCAGCCGTGGTTGGCTCTGTCGTAGGTGCGACAGTCGGTGCAACCGTAGGTGCAGCAGTTGGCGCAGCCGTCGTGGGCGGCGGGGTCGGCGCCACCGTCGTAGGCTCAGGCGTTGGTTGGACAGTCGTCGGTGGAGGAGTTGGGGCTAGCGTCGTTGGCAAAGGGGTCGGCGCAGCGGTGGTTGGCTCTGGGGTTGGAGCCACAGTAGGAGCCACAGTCGGAACCACAGTCGGAACCACAGTCGGAACCACAGTCGGAGCGACGGTCGGGGCCACAGTCGAAGCAGCCGTTGTTGGCTCAGGCGTTGGAGCCGCTGTTGTCGGCGGCGGAGTAGGAGCCACGGTCGTTGGCGGCGGCGTCGGCGCTGCAGTTGTAGGCGGCGGCGTCGGCGCTGCAGTTGTAGGCGGCGGCGTTGGTGCAGCCGTCGGAGGCGGTGGAGGAGCCGACGTTGTCGGTGGCGGCGTTGGCGCCGACGTGACTGGCGGTGCGACCGTGGCTTCGTTCTGGACCAACGAGCCGGAGCCAGCGCCGCGAGCGAACTGGACGCTGCCGCTCGTGCAGCTGCCGGCAGTGAGTGAGACCGTGTCGGTGACCGTCTCGCCGTTCACGGACGTGAGCGTGACCTTGACGGCCGAGAGGTCGGTCTGCGCCTGGCTGTTACCGTTGAGCAAGTAGTAGTACGCCGAGTCGACCATGGTCGTGGCCTGGCCGTTGACTTTGAGGCTGCTGACGCCCGAGACGACGTTCGTCGGCTGGATCGCGGTCCAGAACGCGTTGCTCCCGGCCTTGAGGCAGAACTTGACGTTCCCCTGCACCGGACAGTCCACGAACTTCCACTTGATCTTGTACCGGCTCGGGTTCGAGTTCGTGAGCTTCCGGAACACGCTCGGCGACAGGTCCAGGTCGCCGTGCTTGCACTCGGGACACCGGTCGAGGATCTGCACGACCTGCGACGTGCTCTTGTCCGCACACCGGTCGTCGTCACAGCTCACCTGCGCGCACCGGCCGCAGTTCTTCAGGCCACTCCACTGCACGTCGTTGAGCGCGGCGTAGTTGTCGCCGGCGTCGGCGTTCGCCGCCATCATGTTGCAGTTCCCGGCGCTCACTTCGCCGAGCGTGTACGTCGTGCCGTCGCCGCGAAAGTAGTCGTCCGCGAGCGCAGCGCGTGGCGCGAGGGCCGCAAGGAGCGCGGCGCCAGCGATTGTAGCAGCAGTGGCGGTGCAGCGCATGGTGTGTGTGTGTGTGTGTGTGTGTGGATCAATCGGTCTGTTGCTGCGCTGCTCCTGTGGTGCTCCAGTGCTCTGGTGCTCCTTCTGTGTGGGCGGCGCGAAATTACAGACTGGCGTCGTCCTCGAGGACCATCAGTCGATCGTCGATCGTCCTCCGGCGAGCAACTCGAGAGCTCGCATTCGCATGGCGCTGCGGCGGGCAGCGGTCGACAGACATGTGCCTGCTGCCGGCGCCAGCTGGTGTCGGTCGCCAGTGCGAATGACTGACAGGCGGCGGCGGATCGTGCAGCTAAAGTTCGCGCAAGACGGCGGCGGCGCGACCTGCGAGACCGGATGCGAACTGCGAGACATGATCCAACAATGGCAACAATGGCAGCAATGGCAGCAATGGCTCGCGGGGCTGTGATTCGGACCTGCGAGACGCGATGCGCGTCCAGCGCGAACTGAAGAGCCACTCGAACCCACTTGACGCGCTCGCTTTCATGCCACTCGCGTCGCCGTCTGCGGTCGCGGATCGCCAGGTACGTACGGACGCACACGCGGATTGCAAAGCAGCAATGCGCTTTTGCGCAACGTGGTCGTCGGCGACCTCGATCTCCTCGACCTCCTCGACCTGCTCGACCTCGGCAGCGATTCCTATGCGCTGGCACGCGTGACAGAAAGCTGAATAGCGTGTGCCGCAGTCCTTGACGATCGTGATTCATTCGGCTCGATCGATAGTCAGACCAGACCGACCGACAAGTCGACCGATTGACCATCCCATCCAGTTTCTCAGCGCGCCCATGCGTGTGTGTTTGTGTTTGTATTGTTGGATCAACGCTCGTCGTCGTCGTCCGCCCTTGCTTGGTGCCTTTCGTGCTCTCTCAACACTCTCTCAGCACCCTGGCGCCCTACGCCCTTGACGGATATCACAAGCTCGCCGCTGGATTTGGACGCACGAGAGACACCACCACCTGGTGCACGAATGCACTCATCGTGAGCGAGCGTGAGCGAGTGGTGTGAGTGGCTGGTGGCAATCGGCCACCACTTGTCACGGCGCTTGTGCAATCGCGCGCACAGGCTTTTCCTTTGCTTTGCTAGCAGCAGCAGCGATCGATCGATCAGTCGATCAGTCGGTCCGGCCGTCGTGCCCACTGCTTTCGCTGCCATGCGCATGCCGACGCTACCGACCACTTGGTCATATGCGTCGCTATTGCGATTCGGGGAGCGACACCAGCCAGCGCGCGATCCTCGCAATAGTGCTTTCAAGTACAGAGTAGTTCGCAAGCACATGGGTGAATGAGCGAATGCGTGAGCGACACACAGGCGCCATGTGGAGCGCCGCCACTATCGTTTCGCGCTGCATCGAGACGAGTCGCGCACGATCAAGGCAGTGACGCTTGCTTTGGCACGAAGAGTCGGAGCAAGCAGGCGAGCAAACAAGCAGGCAAGTTGCCTGCGAACCTACTGATCGCACATCCGTGTCGGTCTTTCGAGTCGGCGTGAATAGTGACATGGCAAAGTGCGTGCGTATGTGTGTGGGTCACATCACAAATTGTTTGACAAACGCGATACCGCTTTAGACAGACCATCGACGACAGCAACTGCAATCATTCGACAGATCCGCTTGCAAAACGGCATTCGTTGTGGCGACCGGGTCGCTCACTAAAGTGTCCACATCGACGTCAGCACGCTATGCAAAGTGTCTACAGTAGTTGCGCGCGGACGCTCTGAGCACATACTGGCGAGAGGCACACGCTGCAACGCAATGCAAGTCGAGTGACGCAGAGAGAGGAGAGAAGCGCAGGTGACGGACCGACCACCACCACCATCTTGACCGGAACGACTGCCGCGACGCGAACACGCCCAGCCGCAACGTGGCTCCGCTCGCTGTCTCTGTCCGCTCGACTGACTGCTCGATCGATCGATTGATCACCGCTCAGAGCGCTCTCTCGCGCACGATCAGCACGCTCAACACACACACACACACGCACATTGATACTCGCCGCAGACGCAGACGCACACATGACTGCTGCTGCATCCACGACGTCGTCTGCGAGCAGCGACGCGTCAAGGGCCAGCAACAACAGCAGCAGCAATGCCAACAGTACAAACGCAAACCCATCGAGTGCTGCTGGCGGCGTAGTCGCTGCTACATCCACAGGCAAAACCATCGCGCCGGCCACGAGCTGCAGCTGGCAGCAGGTCACGGAGAACGGCGAGTGCACCGTCGAGCCACGCTCGTGCTTCGACTGCCTCAACCAGCCGCTCGCGAACGGCGATGTACGTACGATTGCACTGCATGGCATACACTGTCGACACACTCACGCACAGT
Organism: Pythium guiyangense; assembly: GCA_003730235.1. NCBI lineage: Eukaryota > Oomycota > Peronosporomycetes > Pythiales > Pythiaceae > Pythium > Pythium guiyangense. Next base: position 152,830 of record QXDM01000016.1, read on the forward strand.
CACAGACACAGACACAGTCGCTTACACACATGCGCTGCGTCTCGTAGAAGTGCACGCTCACGCCGAATGGGCTCTGCGCGAGCATTGCCGAGTACGACCTAGCGCAGGACTATCGCCGACCGGGCGCTGCCAGCGGCTTCCCGATCCACTACAACTACTTCCCGTCCACCAACACGACGTACTGCGAGCCGACGGATGCGCTCTGCCAAAAGTGCCGCGACTCGACGTTCGCGCTCGCGGATAACAACCCGTCGACGTACTGCACGGGCGCGAACAAGTGCGTGTGCGTGCGCGCGTGCGAGCTGCCTGCGTGGCGCAACGAGACGCTCGAGCGCCTGCGCCGGTCGCAGCGCGCGCAGAACGCGACGTGTCCAGTCGCAGCGAACGCGTCGACGGTCTTTGGCGGCAGCCACGACGCGGACGAGTCGCCGACGCTCGCGACCGCGCGTGTGAGCAAGAACGTGTACGCGAGCGAGGACGCGTGTCGGTGGTACCAGAACCAGACGTTCTGCGCCGCGCCGCGCTCGTGCTACGACTGCCTCAACGTCCCGAGCTACAGCGGCGAGGTGCGTCTCGAGCGTGTAGCAGTGTGTATGCCTGTGACGCTCCACTGACGGACTGACTCGCGCATATCTTGTCTCGTGTCCAGCGCTGCATGATCAGTCCGCTCGGCGTGTGCTCGTCGATGCGCGAGTACGACTACACGCACGACTTCCGCAAGCGGCCGTCGCCGAGCGCAGCGCACTACTTCCCGTCGATTAACACGACGTACTGCGAGCCGATGGACGCCGCGTGCGCCAAGTGCCGCGCCACGACGTTCCTCGCGTCGGCGAACGGCACGGTCAAGCCCACGCAGTTCTGCCTCGGCGCGAACGACTGCGTGTGCGTGGCGTTCTGCGAATCGCCGCAGTGGAAGGCGCTCGTGACCGACGCGACGTGCTCGACGACCGTGGTCGTGACGGTCGCGCCCAAGCAGTTCTCGATCGCGTCGATCGCGCTCATGATGATGGGCTTCACGCTGCTCTTCACGATCTCCGTGCAGCTCTTGACGATGTGGCGCAACCGACGTACGTCAAGCGCTTTGCTCGCTTGTCTTGCGTGTCTTATGAGTGAGTGAGTGGGTATACGCGTCTCGAACGTGCGACTGACTGACAATGGCTGTTGGTCATGCGGATGTGTGTATACTGTGTACGTCCTCAGGACAAGCGCGGATGGAGCAAGCGCGTCGCGAGCAGTGGCGCCAGCGGCAGCAGGAGCGCAGCGCGTTCGGCGGCATGCAGGCGCTGCAGCTCGAGGGCTGGAAGAGCATGTGCCAGGACCTCATCAGCAAAGAGCAGCAGTTCCTCGGCGACGCTGCGCGACTGGGCGGCGGCGACGGACCAAGCGTCGTCATCGAAGAAGGCGAGGGGTACCGTCCGCTGTCACCGAGTGTGCACGCTCCGCCAGCATTACCACCGCCATCGTCGTCGTCTCGCACGTCAATAGCTGAAGCACTCGCACCCGTTCGTCGGAGCGACGTGCAGCCGGTCTGAGCCAGTGGCCAGACTGTCGTTGCCAATCAAAACAAGTTGAAGTTTTTCGCACTTAAGCAAAGTAACACGGTACAAAGCTCTGATCAGCAGACTCGATTAGTCACGCGTCTGCTGTACGAATCCGCAGAAGCGCAGGCGATTGTGCGGATGCTCGAGGCGCACAACGTCGCGCTGTGATGTTGCGCCTGTGGCGACTGCAGAGCGGATGCTGGCGTTCCCGCTAAGCCGCAATCGCGCGTTACGCGCCGCAGCTGCGCACCAGAACGACGACCTACGCGTGCGTGCGATTTAGTCGCTCAGCAGGCGCGCACTCACGATCCCGCACCGCACGCGAGACCCCAGCACGCATCCATTGATCCATTCACCTGTTCGTCGGCTATGCGCAACACCACGAGTACGAACAACACCACGGCACTGCGCAACACGACAGCCGCTATCGACTCCGCACAGCCTGACACTGTCATCCGATCGAGCTGTGCGTGGAAAGAGGTGGTCGCGCCAGGCAGCGCGTCCTGCACGCTCCAGCCGCGCACGTGCCGCGAGTGTCTGAACGCCACGCCGACGAACGGCAAGGTCCGTACACACTTGTACATGTACATGTGCTTGTGTGTCTGTTTGCTTGTCGATTGGTGCTTGCCACAGCAACAACATAACGCACAGACACACGACGCTGCGTGGCGACCTGCCTCCCGTAGGCATGCGTCCTCGCACCCACTGGCGTCTGCAGGAGCGCGAGCGCGTACGTCCCGAGCCAGGACTATCGCCGCCACGCCGCCACGGACGCCAACAACTACTTCCTCGCCAACAACGCGACGTACTGCGCTGTCGACGACGCCGCGTGCGCGTCCTGCGCGCGCAACTTGACCGACTCGACGCACCTGTCCGACTACTGCGTGGGCACTGGCGGCTGCGTGTGCGTCGGAGTCTGCGAAGGCGCGCAGTGGCGCGCGCTCGCGACGCTCCAGCTCCCGTACACGATGCGCGTGGAGAACGAGTCGAGCGTCTGTGCGTCTGCTGGCGCGAGCGACGACGTCGACACATTACCAGGAGCATCAGCTGCGAGCTCAACGCCAGCGCCAACGCAGCGCAAGCACGTGCTCGCAGTCGAAGACCGGTGCACGTGGTACACGAACCAGACGCTCTGCGGCCGTCCGCGCACGTGCTACGACTGCCTCAACACGCGACTGGCGAACGGCCAGCAGTGCACGATCACACCGAGCGGCCACTGCGCGAGCCTGAGCGACTACGACCCCGCGCAGGACTTTCGAGGCAACGCGTCGTCGGCTCGCTACTTCTTCCCATCGACTAACACGACGTACTGCAGCGCGAGCGACGCTGCGTGCATCGAGTGCCGCCGCTCGGCAGACACTGGAGGCTCGCAGTTCTGCGTCGGCGCGAGCGGCTGCGTGTGCGTCAGCGCCTGCGAGTCGCCGCAGTGGCGCGCCAGCGTCACGGACGCGCTTTGCCAGGCGCGCAGCGGCGACAGTGCGAGCAGCAACAACAGCGAAGGCGCGCTCTCACTCGCAGCGCCTGTGCGCTTGATCGCAACTGTCGTTGTTGCGGCGATCGTTATCCCAGCGCTCGTGGTTGTGGTGCTCTCGTGTCGATGTACGTCCATCGATGTGCTCACTCGCTCACTCTTCTTGTGCGCTTGCGATCGAGACAGTAGATGGACTCACACACACACGCATGGACGAACGTTGCTATGTCACACATGGAGCAGCTCGCGCTCAGCAGCGACGAGAGCAAGAGCGCGCATCGCAGCGTCGGAGCGACGCGTCTCGGGGTCCGCCACTGGAGCTCGTGGCGTGGAAAGCGCTGCGGGAAGAGCTCATCGAGAGCGAGCACAGCGCGCCGCGGCCGTCCGAGCGCCGCATGTCGTCGCTGTCTGCCCTACGTCCGTCCGAGATGGCGACGCTGTCTGCAACGACGCGGCCGTCGCTCGATGCTCAAGACGATCGAGACGCTCAAGTCGGTCATCATGTGTGACGAGCGGTTGATCGCAGCACTAAGTTATACGAAGAGAGTTGCACAGGAGCGGACCATTGTCTTCCGACCAACGCGCGCAGGCACGAGACGCTGTCGCCACCGCATTTGTGCGTCGGTGCGAGCACACAGCGCTGCGATCTTGTCGAGCAGTGGAGCTAAGGAGCCATCGAGCGATGGAGCAGAGCCGAAGCTCGAGACGAGAGTCCTGCATGAGCTTCTTGGTGAACTTGTGTCAACTTTGCCATGGTGTCGACTTTGGCGCACAAACATCGAATCCTGGTTGTCGACTTAGAAGCTCGAGTGTTGAATTAACAGCGCCACTTTGTGTCTTGCTCCGGAGCTCTTGAGCTCTTATGAAGAGATAGTGCACACTCAAAGCGTGCTGGTCGCTTGCATGGAGTAGTGCAGCACAAGCGCAAGAAGCAACATCTAGCACTCGCACCACTACCATCGTCGTCACTGCAAGGATCGGTTTAGTCACAGGACCTCGGTCGCGTTTGAACCTGACGAATCGAGCGCCACGCCTCGCCATCTTGTCGATTTTGCGAGCCAGTGTGCCAAGTGACTAGGGGTGCTCGCATACTCAAACTCAAACACACACTAAGTCGACAGCCAAACCATCGAGCTCGACTGTCAGTCGGTCGGTCGCGTGGCCATCCTTGACAGCGATCACCGGCGCACAAGCACACAAGCCGCAGCAGCAGCTTCTCTCTCTCAATGGCGAGCGCACGCAGCGTCGTTGTCGCCGTCAATGGCCCTGCAAGCAGCAGCAGCGGCAATCACAGCAACAGCTCTGCGTCTGCTGCAAGCGCCACCAACACAGGTGACGTGCCCACGCATGTGACCGACTCAAACCGCCCGAAGACAAACACAACGAATCCAGACTCGTGCATGTGGTACGCCGACACCAAGTGCACGAAGCCGCGCACGTGCTACGATTGCCTCAACGTCGGCATCCCAAGCGGACAGGTACATTGCGTGCACTTGCGTCCTTGTATGTGCTGCCATTGACCGTTGTCTGTACTTGGCGCTCACGCCTCGCTCTCTCTTTGCACATGCATCGCGCCTCGCAGTGTGCGATCGACCCACGCGGTCAGTGCGTAACGATGGCCGAGTACCAGTCGTTCGCCAAGGCGCGCAACTACTACATCCCGAACTACAAGTACTACCCGTCGAACAACTACACGTACTGCAGCGCGTTGGACGAGGTGTGCCAGTCGTGCAAGCAGAAGTGGGTCCAGGACTACTACGCGATCGGGAACACGCCATCGATCCCGTTCTGCATGGGCACGAACGGCTGCGTCTGCATCGCGTACTGCGAGCTCCCGGGATGGTCCGACACTGTGATTGGGAACCAGTGCTCGAGCGCAGGCGCCGCAGCGGTGAACATGACGAAGCTCTACGGCGCGATCGCGATCAGCGTCGGCACGTGCGCGCTCTTTCTCGCAGTCGCGATTGGCGTGCGGTACCTCGTGAAGCGCATGGAGTGGGACGGTACGAGCGGGCGAACTGATCGATCCATTGACTGGCAGACGAATGAGGTTCTCGCAACGCTAAGGGACTTACGTTTGTCTCTCTCTCTCTGTCTCGACAGCGGCGAGCGCGCGCGAGCGAAGGCGCGAGCCATCGGGTCCACAGCTTGCACTCAGCGGCTGGAAAGCGATGCGCGAGAAGCTCATCGAGTCCGAGCGGCACCACATTGAAGGCCGCACTGTCCCACCGCCACATCTCAACAATCACGACAACGACGCGAACTGGGACCACGAACCAGTGGCTGTCGTGCTCGAAGAAGGCGAAGGCTTTCGCCCAGCGTCGCCGAGTGAGCTAGCAGCTGCAACGCATCGATAGGACGTTCGTGCGAGTGTGTGTTTGTATCGCAGCGCATGATGAAGCGACGCTCGTGTTGAGAGAGAGAGAGCAATGGTGTTGGCAATAGACAACCAAGTGATTTTGCTTATCGAGACTGTTATTCTGGGTACAGTGGTAAACAATCACTTGATTTTGTGATTCTACCATTGACGATGTCATGTGGTCATCGCGCACGTCTTGCACATCCAGACGTACCGCCAACGACGACAACGACGACGGCATTGGCGACCTGCAGCGATGACTGCGAGCGCTAGCAGTCGAAGCAGCAGCAGCGGCAGCGGCAACAGCAGTGGCGACGTCGCGCCTCCCCGCACGACGTTGACCCCCAACGCCACGCGCGACTCGTGCACATGGTACGCTAACGTGTCGTGCAATCGCCCGCGCACATGCGCCGACTGCCTGAATGTCAAGCTCCCAGACACCGATGTACGTGCGTCTGAGCCTCTTTACGCATGGGCACACGCGGTGGCGTATTGACAACTGCTACTTGCAATGTGCTGTGCGATCGAATGGACCGCGTGTAGTGCGCGCTGCGAGCTGACGGCGTCTGCTTGCCTATCAGCGAGCACTACAACGATCTCGCCTCAGATTCGCGTTCCTACTCGCGCTCGTTGGCGATGTTCCCATCGACAAACACGACGTACTGCAGGCCGAGCGACGTTGCGTGCAGCGCATGTATCATGACGTGGCGCATGAACAGCATATTCGACGGCTCCGCAACGTGCGTCGGTGCGAATGGCTGCGTCTGCACCGAGAGCTGCGAGGACGCGAGCTGGAACCGGATCGTCCTTCGGCAGTTCAACTGCATCCAAGACACCATTCCAGAGGTCGGTAGTGGCTCGAACGCGATGACGCAGCTCCTCACTGCGCTTGGGATCGCCCTCGGAATGTGCGCAGTGTTCTCGGTCCTTGCGCTCGGCGCGCGCTACATCGTGCAGTTCCTCGAAGATCGCGGTGCGTGCTGCTCTCGCTCCACGACCTGAATCGCTTGCTGTGTCTCTCTGACATCTGTGTGTCTGCTTCTGTAGCTGAACTTGCGCGCCGAGCCCGCGAGCTCGAGCGCCGTCGCCTTCGCCGTCGTGTACCAAAAGGACCGCAGCTCGCACTCGAGGGCTGGAAAGCGATGCGCGAGGCGCTGATAGCAAAAGACTGCGAACACCTTGCAGGCGGTAGACCGGTAGTCCCGACGCTCTCGAGCGACGACGCAGCCACAGTCGCTGTGGTCGAAGACAGCGATGTGTTCCTGCCGCTCTCGCCAAGCGAACTGAATCAGCAGCGCCGACTGGAGCGATAAGGCAAAGACGAACGGGAGGCGTCTGTGTGTGTGCGTACGACCTGGTCGTTTGTGAAGCTTGTGCTTGTGCGATCTGTCAGCGTGTGTATCGCTCAGCTCAACCACCGCCGAGTCGACCGACGCTGTCGCTTTGAACGAGACAGAGGACGTCGCATCATGTGCGCGATGCGACGCCAATGCGCGATGGTCGCGCACTCTTGAGCTCCGCGACTCGCTCGCACAGGGCACTGCCGACGACTTCATGCGGCGCCGACCTTCATCCTCGTTGTCTCGACGTTGCGAATGACATGGCCGCTGGGTGCGCACAGTGGCCCAACATCATCACAGCATCTGGTCAGTCCTTCGATTCCCACACACAATCACGACTGCGACGCACTGCGACGCACTGGCAGAGCGCCAGCAATGGCGACGAGCAGCGGCAGCAGCAGCACGTGCAGCACTAACGCGGACGGCTCGGCACGCTCGTGCTACGACTGCCTCAACGCAGTAGACGCGCAGGTGCGTCGATGCGGGCACATAAGTCTCTACATCTCGCAACTGAACGCGTACGATTCGCTCTCTCTCGCTGTGTGTTTGAGTAGAGCGGCTGCACGATCAACGCAAGCGGTCAGTGCATCGCGAAACCAGCGACGTCGGCGATCGGAGCGACCACGAGCGACCTCGTCACGACTGCGGCGTCCGTGTACGGCAAGTACTGCGAGAAGAGCGACTCGACGTGCTACGCGTGTCTCCAGTCCACGCGCCTCTCGACGTTCTGCTTTGGCACTGGCACGTGCATCTGCGTGCGCGCATGTGAGCCATCGCTGGGCACATCATCCACCGCAAGTGGCACAACGAGCCCGCTGTACAACGTGAGCAAGTCGTTCGACGACGCAATCGCGCAGATCGAGCGCCAATACAACAAGAGCTCGAGCAACAGCGGACCGTCGATCGGTGTGATCGTCGGTGGCGTCGTCGCCGCGCTCGTCGTGTTTGCGGGCTGCTTTGTCGCTGGCTGGCGCTGGAAGCGCCGACACACCGCTGCGAATCGTACGTCCTGTGTGCGATGCGATGGTGTCTGTATGACTCGACGCTCCAGCACACACTGACAGTGGCGCACCACACTTGTGCGGTTGTTTGTGTGCTCAACAGCGCCAGTCGGCAGTGACAACGCGGCGCCGCAGCAGTTGATGCACGAGTCTGCGTACGTCGCAGCGCGTTCGCCTCTCACGCAGCAACAGCAGCACCATCGCCACGACGACGTCGTTGTGCGGCCAATCGACATGTTCGACAGCTCGATTCCGTTCGCGCAGGCAGTCGACATTGCGCCGTCGGCGCCGCCATTCGAGAGCAGCAGTGGCTATTCGTCTGCACCGCCATTCGCATCAGCAGCAGCAGCAGTCGCTCATAGCAGCAACACACGAGCGTCTGCGCCACTATTGAAGAAGTAAACGTGCGTGATCGACCATGACCTCCAACAGCTCGACGTGAGCGCGATACAAAGCGGTGGTGGAATCGTTTGAGAGCGCTACCTGGAGTGCGGAGATCATCACCATGACCAGTCGAGCTCGCATCAAGACGGATGTCTTAAGCAAGCAGACCAAGTGGCCTCGTCAAAGCAAGACTGCCTGCAGCAACATGCTGTGGCATATTGGACGGGATGTAGAGCCAGCAAGTCTGTATTTCAAAGCTGGTCAAGTCGCTCCATAATTAATGTCCACTTTTCGAAACATCTATACAATAACCAAGATCTCATTCGTTGAAAGTTGAAAATCGCATTAAAAGAGTCGAGTGGCAAGTGCGCAGCTGCGCGGCCGTCAACATCAGATGGACGTTGCAAATGCACACCAACAGTCGACTTGCAACCTTGTTTTTGTATACACGAAGCGAACGCGTGTGCACATGCTCGAAGTTTGCAATGGGTTCACCATTTTGACGCGCTGAGCGTCGACCTTGCTCGTTGTTTGTATGGCGTTTGTATGGCGAATGTGCTGCGCGCACGACTGACCATTCGAGAAAACCCCACTCGTCCCGATGAACACAAGAAGCAGCGGTAGCAGCAGCGGCAGTACGCGCAGCAGCGGTAGCAGCAGCGACGTCTGCGCGTGGGTCGATGGCGAGCGCTGCAGCGCGCCGCGCTCGTGTCGCTCGTGTCTCCAAACCGACAATGTGCGTTGTGTGTCTGCGTGTGCAAGAGTGCAAGAGTGCAAGAGTGACGAAATCGAGGGATCGATGGTCACTTGATTCCTCGCTTGATTTATTCCTCGACCTCAAGGTCCGCCCGTCGCCGTCCGCATGTCGACGAACGCGCAGCAAATGGCTCGAGCACACCGACTCACTCGCGCTCTGTATGTGTGTGCCTCTCTATGATCGCAGTGTGCGCTCGGCTCGCTCGGCGAGTGCGTGAGTCAGCAGCTCGGGGCTGCCTCGTCCGCGTCCGCGCACTCGTCAATCGGCGTCCTCCACAGCAACGCGAGCTACTGCGCCGCCGACGATGCCGCGTGCAGTCGCTGCGCGCGCACTTGGCGTGAAGACACAGCGCGCGGTGCATCCATCGCACTGAACGCGACGTGCGTCGGCGCGACCGGCTGCGTGTGCGTCGCAGCGTGCGAGCTCCCGTCTTGGCAAGCGCGCGTGCTCGACGCTGCGCAGTGCACAGGCACAGACATTGGCAGCAGTAGCACAAACACCAGCGCAACGCTTCCGTCGCCATCGCCTGCAAGCGTCAATGGTGCCGCGAGCGACGCGCCGTCTGTGACGCAGCTGCTGGTCGCTGGTGCGATCTGCATGGCCGCAGTGCTGCTCTTCGCGCTCATTTCGCTCGGACTCGGCAAGCTCGTGCGCAAGATCGACACGAACGCTCAGGCGTCGCGGCGCGAGCGCTTCCTCAACGCGTTTCGGCTGCCAGTGCGCGTCCCGACGGGTCCGCAGCTCCAGCTCGAAGGCTGGACAGCGATGCACCAGAAGCTCGTGCAGGACGGTGCAGGCGCTTCAACTGGTGCACCGACGCTTGCGCCACCGCTGACGCTCACCCCCGAGTACGTGCAAATGGCTGGCAGCACAGAGCAAGATCAGCGCGAGCTCTGGATTCGGTGGTGAGCTCTTGTTGCGCCAGCACCGTCGAGCTGGCCTTCTATGGCGGTTCAAGTCGACGTCCAAGTACACCTCGAGGAAGCTGTTCGTAGCGCGGTTAGTGCGCGCTATCTTATCGTCGTCATGTGTGTCTGTAGAGTGCGTCACCACCTAAATCATATCTATTCACAAGGAGCTACGTCATTGAGACCGCACATCTTGTATGTCCATTCCCAGGAGTAAGGTATCGCCCGGTTTCGCGCGCTGGTCTTTGGGGGCGACAGTGGCCGCCTCCGTCGCGGCGCTCGTGCGGCTCGGCGCGAGCGTAAGCGTCACATTGCTAGTATTGCCGCCGCCGCTGCTGCTGGACGTGCTCGAGGCGCTCGCCATCGCGTCTGGTGTCTTGTGTTGTTCAAGTGTTCAAGAATGCGCAAGTTGACGCCACAGCAGCCTGCATCTGCCGTATTAGTCGATTCATATAGTGAAGTAAATAAGTACAATCGACACGCATACAAATCTGTTTGCTCGAAAAATGCCATAAATGTCTACACTGGAGATCGCCTAAATCCCCTAAATCCACGCCAGCAAATTTGTATGACATTATGCATTCGTACAGTGTACATTTGAAATTATGCCCAAGAAATTATCCATTAGATCAAATTGCTGGCTCTCTTCTTCATCAATAGAGTCGGTTCCAGGATCCGAAAAATACATTTTAGCTCAACTCATTGTATCGACCGATGTTCGACGGACGATGTGATGTGATGTTCGACGATGACAGATGACAGGACAGCAAGGTCGGCAATGCGAAGGGCTAGACACACCACGATGGCAATATTGCTGATTGGTGTTTACATCTTTTTATTGTTTTGCATTATTTGGGGTATTCAATTTGCAACAGCAAGTCGTGTTTTTTCTTGTCCAGCAAGTTCGATTTTGCATTTTCACCTGTGATTGGCCGATCACAATTAATTTTGCATTCTCGTCTGCGATCGGCCGATCACAATTATCGCTATCGGATTCGAAAACGAAGCTGATGAAATTTTTATGCTGTAGGCAACACATACAATTTTCTAGTCATGACAAAATCAACGATCTTGCTGCTGCTCGCTAGAAGACTGGGGTATTCAAATGAGTGGTCTTGTGATTGATTGGAGCTGCTGTTCCACTCTGTTCCAAAAGACAAAAATTGACTTGCTACAGCAACTTGAACACCCCAATTGGAGTGCTCAAAGTTCGGTGGTGAAAAGACACAGCTTTACAAGCACATACCTTGTCAAAGATGGATACCTGTACAATGGATGTATTCGACGACAGAGACATCGCCACCACTGTAATGATGCGGTTGAATTTTTAAGTAGGTCGCGTTCACGCTAATTTCATTATACAACAGGGTACTTCGTGCACTTTGTTGCGGTCTTAATAAACGCCGTATTGATCCAGTACCTCTCGAGCGACAGCTTCTTGAAATACGGTGCTCGAGAGTATAGAGACGAAAACGTGGAGTGGCGTGGCTTGAGATCATTTAAATACTCCTGGAAAGGCCTGAAGCGAGCGTAGCGAGTGTACTGTTGAAGAATCAATGTGCGCGACGCTGCAATCATCAACACGGTGGTGCTGAGGATGTTGTTTCCTCTTCCGCTACGTACGTCGCTTTCCTGTTGTTCACTTTTACGGCGATGCTCATTTCAAAGGTAATTGGTATACGACACATACGATCCTTTTATTGCTGACGTTTTTCGCTCGTAAGCGAGCTCATGTGAGTGATCGACATGTACCACAACTAGCGACAAATGTTTAAGCATTAAATGGACTTTGTGGCAGAGCACACATCGTATTGCACTGCTCGGCAATGTAACATGACGAATAATATCGAGAGCGGTCAAGCACGTGGCCAACTACTTGAGAGGCGTACGTCACCTCGTCACGACCAGACTGAGAGAGGCGACTATTATCGCCTTTTAACAAGGTATTGTCTAATCAGTGGTGAGTTCACCGAGGACGACCTCTGCGTTTGTCGATGGATTAACCTCTTGACGATCATAAGAAGATCCTTCTTCATCAACACCATTTCAAGGCCAAGTAGCCTGTGTTCGTGCGCATGCTTTGTGATGCACTCCGTCGCCGATCAACGGCAAGCAGCCGCTCATGCATCCGGTTCAGGCATAGTAAGAAGACGTTCACGTTCTTGCCTTTGGCTACTGAGTTCATATTTGTGTACATCTTTATCGATTGTACGTCGTTAAGTGAGATCTGCTCGCACCTCGCCACGCCATGCATGTCGTTCTACGAGCGAACGACCGCAATTCGTCTGTCCAAGGACGAGCCACGGTCGAGAGCGTTTGACTTCACTGCTGTGAGCTCTGCTAAAAGACCCTGTCTTGATCAAGTCTCTACTGTCTGGTATGGCGCGACAGTGACGTTCGGTCGCGACCAAGATGCGACGGAGGGTCGCGAATGCGCCAGCGCGGCGCGAACGTCAGGACACTACTGTGTGCCGCTCAGTTTCAGACCGCTGGTTGTTATCGGCATCGATCCCGGTGCCCACTCGCTTGCAACTGTGTTCCAACATCGTGAGCAGGCGACATGCGAGCAACGCACACACGTCAAGCAAAGAAGCGCAGCGTCAGGCAGGAAAATGCGACGCCGTGCAAAGCGAACAGAAGGAAAGCGACGCTCGAGGAAAAAGCGGAAGCGGCATCCTCATCATCGGAACGACCGCGTTTTCGTGGTCGCGCACATCGACGCTCGTGACTACCATCACCGCGCTTGCTTTGGGTAGTTCAAGACGTCGTTGAACGGTCTCAAGACGCGCCACACCACTACACGTCCCTCTTCGCTCAAGTGCTATCCTTTAAGACCGTATCTCTCGACACGTACTGGAGCAACATGGCGTGTCAAATGGTCAGTACATGGTGGACTTCTGCATGCGGCACCCGTTTCGAAAGTGGCGTGTAACACGGTCTCGCTCTGCCGAGAAAGCCATACATGAGCTTGTTGCGCATGTAGTGCCCGTGCCAGACAAGCGAGCATGCGTCGCGATCGGTGCGTGGTGTCTACAAGAGGGTATTCGTGGCCACCCGAAGGGTCCGATCAATGCCTTCACTGCTGGGCTTGTAAGGCGCGCCACAGTGTTGCTCGTAGATGAGAACTACACGAGCAAGCTTTGCTCCGAGTGCCACCGCGAGCTCGTGCCAGCCAAGTTCAAGAAGAAAGGCCGCGACGGACCTGAAAAATCACCTCGACACGCAACGCCCTAAGAAGTCTGGGCTGCAAGTTTTGTGCTGTGTGCTCCTCAAAATGGTAGTGTTCTGTGCAAGTCGCTACAGACGGCTACAGAGCGAATGTGACAATCTGGAATGCAGCAGCGTGGGACAAACATCCCGCCACTACTATATGCCGCACGGCTTCGAGTTTCTTGCAGTAATCAAAGTCGATCACTTTGACCACTTGCTTTCAATGGTCTACTACGTCTGGTGCACACGACAATCTTACAGCAAAAGAAAAACAAAAAGGAACACAGTAAAATGATGCATAAAATAATGCAAATGTGCTTGACCGCTCTCGACATTATTCGTCATGTTACATTGCCGAGCAGTGCAATACGATGTGTGCTCTGCCACAAAGTCCATTTAATGCTTAAACATTTGTCGCTAGTTGTGGTACATGTCGATCACTCACATGAGCTCGCTTACGAGCGAAAAACGTCAGCAATAAAAGGATCGTATGTGTCGTATATGTCACGGGAGTGTGTTCCGTGACGTAGCTTACACGTGGTCTTACGAGGAAGCGATGGGTGAAGCGCAGGGGAACTGCGCTGAACTCGGTATTTTCAACTCTGAGGTTTTTGTATTAGGATCATGCATAGTGATGAAAGTGAGGGAGCTAACCTAATTAGTGAGCCCACTGATGGGACGACCATGGTCGTCAGAAATCAGATAAGGCCACTAAATGGGAGTCTGCTGTGCTCCATCGTACTTAGCACAGCAGCCCCGTTACACCATCCCCCACACAAGCTTGCTGACACGCAAGCGAAAGAAGGCAAATGCACACAAAACCAAAGCACACAACGCACACACGTGGCGCGACGCAGCAATCAAGAAGAGCAACGAACACGAAGGCCATGCAGCACGGCACTGAGAGCCGCGCTATCTGCAAGACCTGCGACCAGCCGATGCTGAGCGCGAGCGTGATCGCAGCGACGACGACATACGCCGATGCGCTTCGCCGGCTGTCGCTGTACGACTGCAGCACCGTGCGCGACTCGCCAGGCGACGAGGCACTCGCCGACATGTGGCGTCGATGGCGCCAGTCGCGCGGCAAGACCATCACGACGACCGGCCAAGTGACGAAGGAGGCGCTCGACGAGTCGTGGACGCGCTTTGTCGCGCGTTGGAACCTGGAGCCAGGCATGGCGCTCGCCCTCGAGCGCCGCGAGTCCCAGCACGGACGATACCATCTCGGCGAGCTCGCCGAGCGTGTGTGCTCTGCGTCGTGGGACGCAGACCGGCCGTGCTGCTTCGTGCACGTCGTCGCGTACTGTCGCATCTGCGCGCACCGCGAGAAGCCGACGCTCGAGCAGTGGGAGGCGATGCTCGCGGAGTATCCGCTCGACGAAGACGAGAAGGCTCTCCTCGCCCAGTATCGACGCGAGCTTGCGGCGAACCGCGCTGCGCGCGGTGACCGCCGCGGCGTCTCGCCACCACGTCGCTCGCACGCGCGCGCGCTCTCGCTCTCGTTCGCGCGGCCGCTCTCGCTCATCGTCTCCGTCTCGTCGCGCGACAAGCGCGCGTTCCGCGCGGTTCAGACGCCGCCAAGCGCTTTGACGAAGCCGCGTCCTCGTCACGTCGGGTCGCGCTTTGAGTCTGGCGAGGCAGCTCGTCCGTAGGGGGCATAGCCGGTACATAGCGCTTTAAGCGCCCGACATAGAATGTCGGGTGCAGACGTAATGCACTAGGCATGTCGAGTGTGTACGCCTCGCCTTTGCATCGTACGATCGTGAACGGACCGATGAAGCGCGGCGCGAGTTTGGTCGCGCCAAGGTTCGTGACAGAACCAGGTGCAATGCCGGACGCCGATAGCAAAACACGGTCACCGACCGCGAACTTCTCCAAGTTCTTGCGCCCGCGCTGGTCGGCTGCTGTTTTCTGCCGACCGACTGCTGCGGCGACTGCATCGCGCACAAAGCGAGCGACAGACTCGCGCTTTTGAACGAACTCGAGCACACGATCCTCGTCGATCGTAGCTGAATGCGCGGATGGTTTGTCCGCGCCAGTGCGCGTGGTGATGGCGATCGCGCGTCGCGACGGCGCGATGAGTGCTGCGTTCACCCAAGCCGTCGCTTCGTTTGGTGACATCGCGACTGTGCAGCGCGCGGACCGGTCACCGCACGAGCTCTTCTCTTTTGCTGAAGGAGCGCCGCCTTGCGATACCGATGTACTCGGTGTCCCTCCCCCTTCAAGAGAGCCGCCGTCGTCAAAGCCAAGGACCGCGGGAACGCGCGGATGACGCGCGTTGTTGATGAAGAACGGCGTGTGGCCCGTGGACTCGTGCACCGCGTTGTTGATCGCGAACTCGACCATCGGCAATAGCGCGCTCCACGACGTGTGCGACGACGCGTAACTGCGCAGCACGTCCTCGATGACACGATTGACACGCTCGGTCTGCCCGTCGGTCTCTGGGTGCGACGCGGTCGACATGAGCAGCCGCGTCCCGAGGAGCTGGAAGAGGCGATCCCAGAACGATGCCGTGAAGCGCGGGTCGCGGTCAGAGACGATCGACGTTGGCATGCCATGGTGCCGATACACCATGGAGAGGAAGAGCTCAGCTGTCTCCTGCGCGGTGATGCCGACCGCGACTGGCGCAAGGTGTGTCATCTTGCTGAAGCGATCGACAACCACGAAGATGCCCGAGCGACCAGCTTGATCACGAGGCAGCCCGAAGATGAAGTCCATGCTCACGGATCGCCAGGCATCCGCGGCGATTGGGAGCGGTTGCAGCGGGGCTTGCGACGACTGCGACGGCTTCACGCGCTGGCACGTCTCGCACGACCGGACCCACTTGCGCACCCACTTGTACATGTGGGGCCAGTAGAAGTCGCGCGCAAGAGCGAGATACGTCTTCTCGCGGCCAAGGTGACCGCCAGGCGCAGCGTCATGGTACTCGTGCAAGATACGAGCGCGCAGGTCGTCGTCGAGCGGCACGACGACGCGAGGGCTGTCGAAGCGATCGATCTGGTACTTGAGCAAGTCGCCGGATACCGAGTAGCGCGGTGCTTGACTCCGCGCTGAAGGCGTCAGCTGCAGCAGCGCCGACGGAGACGGGTCTCGACAGTACTTGAGCATTGCGGCGCACGACGGGCCGCGGGAGTACGCCGCGGCGATCTCATCTCGAAGCGGGCTCACAGCTGTCGACGTTGTCGCGCTTATACCAAGCGCGACACACGCACTGCATTCTTCGTCGTCATCGTCGACAGCGTGTTGCGGCGAGTCGGGTCGCGGGTCGTAGTCCGGACGCCGCGACAACGCGTCAGCGATGATGTTTGTCGAACCGGGCTTGTAGAAGACGACGAAGTTGTACTCGGCGAAGAACGACAGCCAGCGCGCCAGCGCTGGCTCAAATGCGGCGACTTTGGCGCGGTTCGGAGAGACGCGTGGTCGGTGTAGATCGCGAACGTCTGCTCACCCAGCAGTTACACGCGGAACTTCACCAACGCGTAGCGCATCGCGAGCAGCTCCTTGTCGTGCACGGGGTAGTTGCGCTCCGCGGGCTTCAGCTGCCGCGACTGGAAGCTGATGACGCGCTCTCGTCCCTCGTCGTCGTGCTGCATGAGCGCGCAGCCGATCGCAAAGTCGCTCGCATCGCAAACGACATGGAACGCTTTGGTGTGATCCGCCAGCGCAAGAACCGGCGCGGTGGAGAGCCGCGACTTGACGTCGTCAAACGCGATCTGGTGCTCACGACGCCATTCCCACGTGGCATCTTTCTTCAACAACTGCGAGAGCGGGAGGATCACGGACGCGAAGTCTTTCGCGTAATGATGAAGGTAGTTCGCAAGCCCAAGCCACTGCCGGAGCTCCTTTTGGTCGCGAGGTACCGGCCACGCGACGATCGTGGCAACCTTCTCTGGATCAGCGCGGACGCCGTCCGCGCTCACGTAGCTGCCGAGCACTGGGATCTCGGGGGCGCAGAAGATGCACTTTTTCAAGTTCGCGTACAGCTTGTTCTCGCGCATGGCTTCGAACACCTTGCGCAAGTGCCCGAGATGGACATCCAGATCTGTCGCGCCCTCGGTGGCGCGACTGTGCTCGAAGATGTCGTCGAAGTAGCTTGGGGCGAAGTCGCGCAACGGACGCAGCACGTGCGACACCATGCGGTTGAACGTGGCAGGGGCGTTCTTCAGCCCCTGCGGCATCACCAGCCACTCCTAGAGCATGCCGCTGGGAGTACTGACTGCCGTCAGCGGAACGTCCGACTCGCGCATGAGGATCTGGTAGAAGCCGTCCGTGAGGTCTATCCCGCTGAAGATCGTGCTGCCAGACATGGTGTCGAGGACCATGTCCTTGCGCGGGATCGGCGTCTGTGCTGGGATCGTCGCGTCGTTGAGCTTGTTGAACGCGTGGACGATGCGCCATCCTCCAGTCGCCTTTTTAACGCAGAACGTTGGACTCGAATGCGGCGATGTCGACTCGCGTACGTGCCCGGCAGCTCGCCGGCCTTCGAAGAGCGCGTCGATCGCTTCGACTTGGTCGCGCGGCAGTGGCCACTGCCGCGTCACGCAGTACTTTGTTCCAGGCACGAGGTCGATCTTGTGGCGTACGCCCCTGTCCGCAGGTAGCACCGGCGGGATCTTGTCGGGGAAGATGTCGGAGAACTCGCGGGCGAGGTCCAAGACTGGGTTCCTAGATGCTTCGAGCTCGTCCCAGGACTGCGCAGCGTAGCGTTCTTCGCGAGCGGACTTCGGCTCCGCGCCAATCGGGCGCTCGCTGACAGCGAGCGCCGAATCCGCAGGGTCGATCACGATGGCGCATAGTTGCTCGACGAGACCAAGTTTGATCTCGCTGAGCATGTTCTTCCAAGACATCACAGGCAGCCGAGTGAGGTCGGCTGCTGCGCGTGGTGGAGATGCGACCTTCATGTCGTGGCGCGGCGGGCCGTGACCAGTCATGTTGATGACGTGGATCGTGTCGAACGTCGGCGCCGGCGCGACGGGCCAAGACGGCGCGTGTGGATGTCTCTCTCGCGCTTGAGACGCTGGAGCGCGAGCCACTGCTCGTGCTTTTCCGACTTCTGCACGATTGGGCGCCGTTCTGCTTCTCGCCGCAGATGCCGCTGCCTTCCTGCGGCACACTGTGACCCACTGGTCATCAGCGATCTCTTGTCTCGTTGTCGTGGCGCACGGTACTTTACAGCAAACCGCGCATGAAGGGCCATCGCTCACTTCGTGCGGGTTGAGGGTCGTGGAGTCCAGGTCCACGACAGCCACGTGCGGCCAGATGCTCGCGCAATCGCTCAAGTGAGCGAGAACACCGTCGACGTCGATGTCGCGAGGCTTTACAGTGCGACTCAGCCAGTCGATGTCAGGCTGGTGGCGCGCCAGCCACGGCATTCCAAAGATGCAGTCGAACGAGCCGCCGAGGTCGACGACGAGGAACGTGTCGGTGCTCTTGAATCCGTCGAACTCGTACTCGAACTCGACCGATCGCCGCGGTAGTGACCGCGGTTCGCCGTCTGCAAACTTGACTACCATCGCGCCTGGTTGCTCGCGGGCACGCAGCCGCGAGGGCAGGAGTTGCAGCGCCTCGGCTCGTACAAAGTTGTTTGTCGCGCCTGAGTCGACAAGGGCGCGAAGGGATCGCTTCGCGCCAGCGACGTGCAAACTGAGTACGATCAGCCGCTTGTCGCTGCTCGAGGTGGTGGCAAAGAGCTGCGCATGAAGCGCAGCAGTGGTGGGGCTAGCAGAAGGTGACGCCACCGGAGGCACGTTCCGCTGGATGAGCCCAGTAGGTCGCCCTGCACCTACTGGGAGCCCGCGTTTTTTGCATGCGCGGGCTGCTCGGACTCGTCTTCAACCTCAACAGTAGCAAGTACCGGAGCTGGCGCGCGGCATACTGCCGCGCGGTGACCGACCTTGCGGCAGCGGAAGCAGATGAGCTGCTTGTTGCTTGTTCCGCCGCGGCGACTGCCGTTGCTGTTACCAGAGCCTGTACGTGGCGGAGTCGCTTCGTGCTCGATTGCGTCAATCTCCATCGGTTCGGCGCTGTTGTCAGCTCGCGGGGCGACGGCGTGATGGCCCCGCGAGGCGGATACGCTGAAGTCTTCGCGGATCGCGATCGCAAAAGCCTCTTCGAGCGACGCCGGAGGCTTCCGGGTCAAGTAGAGGCGCTGGTGACCAGCGTTCAAGCCGGAAATGAAGACATGGACTTGGGTCGCCATGTCGATCGGAGACGAAGTGACGCATGAGACGAGGTGACGAGCACGTTGCACGTAGTCGCGCATGGACGCGCGACCTTGCTTGAGTGCGAGGAACGCAGCGCGATGATGCATCTCGTCTTGAGGCGGCTCGAACGCGAGTCGCAGGTCGCTCTTCAGCGCGTCGAGCGTCGGGAAGCAGTTCGGGTCGGCGACAAGCCGGCCCAAAGCCCACTCCTTCGCGCGGCCACCGAGCTTGGACAGGAGGAAGTGGGTGCGTGGCAGCTCGGAGGTGAGCTGTCGCGCGTGGATGGCGATATCGATCTCACAAAGCCAGCGGTTCAAAGCGAGCCGGTTTGGGCCTTCGCCGTTGTAGCTTGTGACGTCGAGCTTGACGACGTCGCCCCTTGTTGATGCCGCGGGAGTTGAGCCTCGCCGACGCGCGTCGGCGAGTTCGCGGACCATGAACTCTTGTGCAGCGGCACGTTGGTGCTCCTGCGACATCGCGGACAGCATCGCTGCGACGGCTGTCAGGCCGGACACGTCAGCGAGGCGGCGTAGCGCGTCCCACTCGTACGGAGTCAGGTGCGCGAAGTCGCTGTAGTTGAGCGACGTTCCGTTGTCGCCTTCGATCGGGAGCGTGCTCATCTTGGTCGTTAGACGGACTACGAAGTGCTACCAGGTGTCACGGGAGTGTTCTCCGTGACGTAGCTTACACGTGGTCTTACGAGGAAGCGATGTGGTGAAGCGCAGAGGAACTGCGCTGAACTCGGTATTTTCAACTCTGAGGTTTTTGTATTAGGATCATGCATAGTGATGAAAGTGAGGGAGCTAACCTAATTAGTGAGCCCACTGATGGGACGACCATGGTCGTCAGAAATCAGATAAGGCCACTAAATGGGAGTCTGCTGTGCTCCATCGTACTTAGCACAGCAGCCCCGTTACAGTATACCAATTACCTTTGAAATGAGCATCGCCGTAAAAGTGAACAACAGGAAAGCGACGTACGTAGCGGAAGAGGAAACAACATCCTCAGCACCACCGTGTTGATGATTGCAGCGTCGCGCACATTGATTCTTCAACAGTACACTCGCTACGCTCGCTTCAGGCCTTTCCAGGAGTATTTAAATGATCTCAAGCCACGCCACTCCACGTTTTCGTCTCTATACTCTCGAGCACCGTATTTCAAGAAGCTGTCGCTCGAGAGGTACTGGATCAATACGGCGTTTATTAAGACCGCAACAAAGTGCACGAAGTACCCTGTTGTATAATGAAATTAGCGTGAACGCGACCTACTTAAAAATTCAACCGCATCATTACAGTGGTGGCGATGTCTCTGTCGTCGAATACATCCATTGTACAGGTATCCATCTTTGACAAGGTATGTGCTTGTAAAGCTGTGTCTTTTCACCACCGAACTTTGAGCACTCCAATTGGGGTGTTCAAGTTGCTGTAGCAAGTCAATTTTTGTCTTTTGGAACAGAGTGGAACAGCAGCTCCAATCAATCACAAGACCACTCATTTGAATACCCCAGTCTTCTAGCGAGCAGCAGCAAGATCGTTGATTTTGTCATGACTAGAAAATTGTATGTGTTGCCTACAGCATAAAAATTTCATCAGCTTCGTTTTCGAATCCGATAGCGATAATTGTGATCGGCCGATCGCAGACGAGAATGCAAAATTAATTGTGATCGGCCAATCACAGGTGAAAATGCAAAATCGAACTTGCTGGACAAGAAAAAACACGACTTGCTGTTGCAAATTGAATACCCCAAATAATGCAAAACAATAAAAAGATGTAAACACCAATCAGCAATATTGCCATCGTGGTGTGTCTAGCCCTTCGCATTGCCGACCTTGCTGTCCTGTCATCTGTCATCGTCGAACATCACATCACATCGTCCGTCGAACATCGGTCGATACAATGAGTTGAGCTAAAATGTATTTTTCGGATCCTGGAACCGACTCTATTGATGAAGAAGAGAGCCAGCAATTTGATCTAATGGATAATTTCTTGGGCATAATTTCAAATGTACACTGTACGAATGCATAATGTCATACAAATTTGCTGGCGTGGATTTAGGGGATTTAGGCGATCTCCAGTGTAGACATTTATGGCATTTTTCGAGCAAACAGATTTGTATGCGTGTCGATTGTACTTATTTACTTCACTATATGAATCGACTAATACGGCAGATGCAGGCTGCTGTGGCGTCAACTTGCGCATTCTTGAACACTTGAACAACACAAGACACCAGACGCGATGGCGAGCGCCTCGAGCACGTCCAGCAGCAGCGGCGGCGGCAATACTAGCAATGTGACGCTTACGCTCGCGCCGAGCCGCACGAGCGCCGCGACGGAGGCGGCCACTGTCGCCCCCAAAGACCAGCGCGCGAAACCCGGTGACTCGTGCACGTGGTACGCGAACGGCGAGTGCTATATGCCGCGCACGTGCGTCGACTGCCTGAACGTCGCTATTCAGAACGACAAGGTTTGTTGACTTGTAGCGGTCAAAAGCATCTGTGTAATGGCTGTGTGTGTTCTCGCTCATGTGTATCTGTGCTGCTTTGGTCTGTGTGTAGTGTGCTGTGGATCCGAATGGCATGTGCGTCCCCATGGCAGCGTACACCAAGTACGCGCCGACCTACAAGGGTCGCAGTGCTGGTCTCGGCTTCAACGGGTACTTCCCAGCGGCGAACTTTACGTACTGCTCGGTGTCGGACGCAATGTGCAATGCGTGCAAGACCAAGTGGCGCGAAGAGTATTGGCGGTCGAGCGAAGTGCCAGCGCCGACGCTCTGTCGCGGCTCGGACGGCTGCGTGTGCATCTCGAACTGCGAGCTCCCGAGTCGCGCCGACTCGATCGTGATGAACATGTGCGGCTACTACGGCTTTGATCGCGAGAAGCTCGTGCAGAGCGCGTACATTGGCGCTGGAGTCTTCACGCTGATGGTCGTGCTCTTCCTCGCGTTCAAGTCCTGGGCCAAGAAGCGCCACATCCTCGGTACGTCCATCGATCGATCGATCAGACTGACTGGCATTTGACTCACCGAGCAACAACCTCATACTCTCGTGCACGTGTGGTTTGTAGACCGAGAGCGAGCAGACCGCGAGCGCCAGGAGCGCCGCGAGCAGCTGCGGCAGCAGCAGCGCGACCGGCCGATGCGCACAGGACCAGCGCTCGCACTCGGCGGCTGGAACTCGCTGCGCGACAAGCTCCTCGAGAGCGAGCGCCTCGAGCGCCTCGAGCGTGGCCAGCCCGCCCTCGCAGGCGTCGGCGCGCCAGTTCACCGCGCTGCGGACGACCGTGAAGACCACAACAACAACAGCGGCGACGCGAGTCCGCGTGAACGGCGCGACGATGGTGTTCACGAGACGCGATGGTCATGTTGATGCGCGCGAGTGTATGCGACATGTGAATGATGCGCATCAACACAATGTGACTTGTTTTTAGTATACTCGCTGGATTTTCTTGAGCTGACAACCAGCCACGACAGATTTCATGATCGAACACTGCACTTTAATCGGACACACGCGCGTCGCTCGACGAAGAGGAACAGGAGCGAAGTCCATGGACGAAGAAGGCTGCAGCCATGCGCGCGTTGGACACATGCAGGCGATATGTCCATGCAGGCGCAGCTGTTGAGGTCCCGCACAATGCGATCCGCCATGAACAGCAGCAGCAGCAACATGTCGGCAGCGTCGCGAGCAACCAGCTCGAGCGACGCGAATGCGACGGTCACGGCGCCAGCAACGCGGTCGGTGCCTCTTACTACAGTCGCACCGAAGAAACAGGCGATGGACGCTCGCGACACGTGCTCATGGTACACTGGCGTACGCTGCTCGATGCCGCGCGACTGCTACGACTGCCTCAACCTCGCAGTGCGCAAGGACGAGGTGCGCTGCCACGCTCGTGTTGCGCGAATCGCACAACGCACGCACATCTAACCTGCGCGATTGCCTCTTGAGTCACTGTAGTGCGCAGTCGACCCAAGCGGCACGTGCGTGAGCATCGACGCGTACAAGTACGTCGCGACGCAGCGCGGCAAGTTGAACGACTCGTCGTTCCTCGGGTACTTCCCAGCAGCGAACTTCACGTACTGCACTGGCGCGGACGACGCGTGTCAAGAGTGCAAGCAGCGCTGGCGGCAGTCGTACGCGGACACGCGCGTTGCGCCGACTGGGAACGTCTGTCGCGGCGCGAACGGCTGTGTGTGCATCGCAGCGTGCGAGATGCCGGAGCGCACGAACGCGATCCTGAGCAAGCAGTGCTCTGTCTTTGGCACCGTAGGTCCGCGTAGCAAGGTGCTCACGCAGATCTACCTCGGCGCTGGGCTCTTTTGCCTCCTCTTGCTCTGCATTGTGGTCCTCAAAGCTTGGGTTCGGGGTCGCATCGAAGACGGTGCGTCGCTTAGCAAGCACCTGCTGCTGTTGTCGTTGGAATGTCCTTGGTTGCTGCTGCCTGCTCACATCTTCTTGCCGTACTTCACCGCTGACGAGTAGCACGCGCACGAGCGCGACGTGAGCGCCGTGAGCAGCGCCGCAACCGCCCACTGCGCACAGGACCGCCGCTTGCGCTCACAGGCTGGACGGAGCTACGCGAGAAGCTCCTCGAGACGGAGCGCGAGTTCCTCGAAGGTGGGAGCAAGCTCGTTGAGCCTGGCGCCCGCGCTGTTCGCGAAGACGACGACGATGCGCGAGATTCGGACGCCATGGAGCGCGGAAGCGAACACAGCAGTCCGTCGGCATCGCAATGAGCTCGTGGTCCTAATATAATCAGCTGATTTCATGGGATGATTGGACGAACAATATATGGTGGTTTATGCAAAATATGGTGGTTTGGCTGCAACCACTTTTGCAACCATCCACATACAAATTTTAAGATGTGAACGCCAACGAACGCCAACGAACGCCAAACATCAAGTCTATTTGGTTGCAAAAGTGGTGTTTCACACTTTCTTCACTATCGAGCTTCAAACAAGCGGCTCACCCGTTAACGTTACACTACCAAGTGCTCGCGACTGCTCGAGGAGCTCACAACGACCTTGCGCCCGACTTGCAGTGCAAACTCTGCATGACGTCGACGATGCCGAAGCAAGGTAAAGGGCTGCGATCGATCTAAAAAGGGAGATCTTGACGACCTCGATCGAAAGAAACGACAACGACACAACGACACAGACAGACAATGACAATGACAATGACAATGACAATGACAATGACAATGACAATGACAATGACAATGACAATGACAATGACAATGACAATGACAATGACAATGACAATGACAATGACAATGACAATGACAATGACAATGACAATGACAATGACAATGACAATGACAATGACAATGACAATGACAATGACAATGACAATGACAATGACAATGACAATGACAATGACAATGACAATGACAATGACAATGACAATGACAATGACAATGACAATGACAATGACAATGACAATGACAATGACAATGACAATGACAATGACAATGACAATGACAATGACAATGACAATGACAATGACGACGACAATGACGACGCGCTCTGCGCTGGACAAGATCATGACCGAGTACGCGCTCGAAGCTGCTGAGTATCTCATGACGAAGCGCGGCTGCCGAGGCAGCTTCACGCGCTCTTTCTTCGATCCAAACATCGCGGGCCTCTCAAAGGCGAACCTGAACAAGAGAGCGAAAGCAGCAAGAGCGAGAGAGGCTGCACAACAGCAGCAAGAGCAGCAAGAGGATCGCGAGAACCAAGAGGCGCAAGCGCATGAGGAGCAAGCGCAGGACCGTGAGCAGAAACGGGCGACGACAAAGCGGCGCCCTTCGGTCGCGCTCGAAGCTCTCAATGAGCTCGCGACCGAGCTCATTGTGCCAGGCATTCAGAGCTACCAACTCTTTCGCATCTCGCGACAAGCCTGGCCAGATCGAGTGTCGCCGAACGCCGGCATCAGTTGCGACGCTAGTAAACCTGTACCAGCAGGGCACGAGCAGCACGCAGCAGGACACGAGCGCCGAGCTAGACGACGTGAGCAGCTCTCCAGGCTATGCTGCAATGTGGAACAGCGTTGCCAGGCTCTCTCCTCCACCGCCGAACCCCGAGAAGATGTCCGACATCAACAAGAAAGTCATGCCGTTCGTGCCGGCCGAGTTCGCCAGCGACGCGATCTACCAGAAACCAAGCGACGACATCGAACGGCAGGCCCTGGAGATCAAGCGCGCCCGACGCCAGAGCATAGCTGGAAAGGCAAGCGCGAAACGCAAACGCGTCACCAGCGAGGAGGGTGAGGAGAAGCAGGCTGCTGTGTAGCTTGAGTGACGCTTTGTGATACTTTCGATAGAATCGGAAGATTTTACGATACTTTTGAATGAATGCTTGGTACTGGACTTGAAACTTTGTGATACTTTCGAACAAAATTGAAACCTGACAAACCGATGGACTTTGAGCAAAATTTGCTCTATCTTTGCAGCCAAAATTGACAAACTTCTAGATCAAATTCAGTAATTCGAAGAGCATCAATAGAAATATTGAGATTACTAGTTTAAATAAATGTATATACTAAAATTTCTAGACTTGAAAATGAAAAATGAACACATTTTTCAAACTCCTTTTCAACATCTAAAAGCACGAATCAATAGCCAAGACGCTAAAACTATGCGCGGTGCACTTCACTAAAAAACTCAAAAAGTCCATAATGATACTTCTGTTTTTTCTGGTCTCATATATACGCACGTCATGGCGAACAACAGCAGCAGCAGCAGCTCCGCGACGACGCGGACGTCGCTGCACGAGCTGCTCGAGCGCGCAGAGGTCGCGCCGAAGCGCGCGCCGCAGAACACTGGCGACTCGTGCACGTGGTACGGGAACAGCAAGTGCAGCGTTCCGCGCGGCTGCGAAGCCTGCCTCAACGTCGCGCTGTCGTCTCGACAGGTACAGTCGCGCTCAAGTGTGTGAACACTAATGCTGTCGCTGTGCTCACTCACTCAGTCGCGCTGCTGCTTGTATATGCGTGCGCATGGCGTTACTAGTGCGGCATCAGCGCGAGCGGCACGTGCATGACCATGAGCGCGTTCCCGTCGAGTGCGCCAGCGATCGACGCGACGACGCCGATGTTCCCATCCGCGAACTTCACGTACTGCGACGCGAGCGACGAGAGCTGCAGCGACTGCAAAGCCGCGTGGCGGAAAGAGTACAAGAACACAGGCGTGTTCCCGACGAATGAAGTGTGCCAAGGCGCGCGTGGCTGCATCTGCGTCTCGCAGTGCGAGTCGCCAAGCTTTGCGTCGAAAGTGATCACGAGCGAGTGCTCGCTCTTTGGTGCAAACGCTGGGCCTGCAAAGCAGATCTACGCAGCGATCTGCATGCTCGGGCTGTTCATCATCGGCTTCTCGATCTATCGCGCTTGGAAGCACGAGCGGCTTGCGGAAGGTGCGGAAGGCTTGGAGCATGCACCATCGTCATCAGGACGCTCGTGCATCAGCGTCTGACGCTAATGACTCTGCAATGTATGTCCATTACAGAGCAAGCACAGCGACGAGAGCAGAGGCGGCAAGAGCGAGCAGCGCAGCGCGGACTGAAGAGCGACACGCAGCTGAGCTTGACTGGCTGGAAAGCGATGCAAGAAGAGCTGCTCCAGCTCGAGCGCGCGCAGAAAGAGGGGAGCAGTCGGACGCTGTGTGGCGCGGCGCGACTCTCAGCAGATCGTTGCATGCAGTCTGATCGAGACGCGTCAAGGGCCAGTGCAGGCGCGGAAGCAGTAGTCGTCGAAGTCGATCGAGACGACTACGACGGCGCCGGCGATGCCGATTGCAGCGATCGAGAAGAAGGTGCCCGATGCAGTCCAAGGTCTTCGTACTCGGAAGAGCCCAGAAGAGCGTGAATATCGGATATTATCTGTAAATATGACTTTATCCTAAGAGATGTTCATGAAGCAATAAGACAATATTTGCTACAATAGCCAGTAGCTGAGATAATTCGAAGCAACTTTATTTTCTGTAAAACTATATTTCGTATATTTTGCACTATATATTTGGATAACAACAAAGTCAAAATTGAACAACCTGTGCTATTACTATACGAGAGCTTGGTGTATATATTTAGAACGTTTTCACCTCTAGCATGTACCCATCCAACAATGTGTATCTCAAAACATATGTATCTTACAACGACAGTTAGACGCATCATTATCAAATTGAGCTCTGATACCTCACGTTGTCTAGAAAAGCGTAGTTTGAGTTGTCCTTTGTTTTCATGTTAATAGGCGATCCACAGACAACTCACATGTCGACCACCGAGTTGCACTAAAGGATGTACTAAGCGACGGGAAGTATTTCATGTTAGCGGGGGATAGTTTACCAGCCCACTGCCATGATGAAAAACATGGCAGACAACAAGGAAGATTGCCACGTATTTATAAGTTTACAGTCTCAGCACTAACGTGAAACGTCATGTGGCTACTAGTCATTGACAACGATAAAACCTACATTACCAAACAACTCCGATTTAACCCCCTATTACCATCCTTGTATAAGACAGGACCAATGATTTTAAATCCTGTATTATATAGGATCTCAGCGCCAACATCTTGAACATTGTATACTATTTCGGTGCCAATACTATAATTCAAATGCGGATTTCGTTTTCATTTTTAAAAATTTCCCGCCACTGTACGGTAACACCAAGCTAGAGATCGGTTTTGTGTAGAAAAGGACGAAACTACTTCGGTTGTCACGCTCCGACTCGACCATTTGAATTTTGGAGGGAAACCACGCGCCAACTGGCAAACGGGTGGTTGCGCGCGAATCATCGGGTGCTCATTTGGCAATTTGACGAGAGAGAGAGAAGCTGCATGGATCGCCGCAGTCGTCGTCGCGATGCGGACGACGAGTCGAAAGAACCGAGCTCAACAATGACCCTGGCCGTCGAGCAGATCGTGATACGGCGGACTCAGTTCACGTACGCTGATGCTACTCACTGCCGTGATCTGCGCTTGCATTGGACGATACTGATAGGAATTCTATGTGTGCAGGGCCGCGTGGAACAAGCTGCGCTTGCTTGGATGAAAGGCGAAACGAGCGCAAGGCGTGCTCGAGACACGGTGGATGTACGTTGCTCCTGATACATCGCTCCGAGCATCGACGTCGCGAGTCGAAGGCGAAGACTACGTGCTTGAAGAGGAAGGAGTCATGGCGTACGTTGCGCGGCGATTTCCAACGGCTGCGCGCGCACGACTGCAACCGCTGCCTACAAGTGCAACACCAGATTCGCCGCTCTCGTCTGCCTCCTCTCAAGCATCGCAAGTCACCGCTAGCGCGCGCCGTTCGACGACGCCGGATGACATCCCGAGCGATGGCTATGACGACGATGCACCAGCGCTCCCTCGACGTCGTCTCGCTCCACGCGGACCTATAACACAACGCGCGCTCGTCGACGAGTTCGTCAACGACGGCGACGAAGCGCAAAAAGAGAACGAGACCGAGCACGATCCTGTCCAAGAACCTGTCTGTGAACCTCCACGTGCGGCTGATCCTGCCCGAGATCCTGCCCGAACCTCGACCAGTGACTCTCGCGACAGCGATCCGTCTGACAGTGACAGCCTGTCGGACGACAACGACGCGGATGGGCATGCAGTGGCGACGAAGATCGTCCCAGGGCTTGAAGTCGATGACGTGAACGAGCTTCTCTCGGGCGAAGACCGTTCTAACTTTGACTCGGACGAGGACGACGCTGCGTTTGTAACGGGGCTGCTGTGCTAAGTACGAAGGAGCACAGCAGACTCCCATTTAGTGGCCTAACCTGATTTCTGACGACCATGGTCGTCCCATCAGAGGGCTCACTAATTAGGTTAGCTCCCTCACTTTCATCACTATGCATGATCTCAATACAAAAACCTCAGAGTTGAAAATACCGAGTTCAGCGCAGTTCCTCTGCGCTTCACCCCATCGCTTCCTCGTAAGACCACGTGTAAGCTACGTCACGGAACACACTCCCGTGACATCGACGATCCTGTATGATTCAGGATAGTAGACTTGAATCCTCACGATCTTGTATCATGTAGATTCGAGCTCTATCACGGCGCAAAGCGACACGGAGGCACTACACCAAGGACCAACAACATATTTGGACTAGCCGCTGTCGTTCGGAACATGAAGCACGTTCTCCACGGCGCACCAGAGGCGTGGCGGCTGATCGCCGTTGATCGCTACTACACCAGCGTCTCGCTCATGTTGCAGCTGCTCTCGATGAAGCTGTACGCTGTCGGCGCGATCCGGACGGATTGCATCGGGTACTGCCAAGAAGTCATCGACAAACGAAGGAAGAAGCCGAAGACTGTGCCGCGAGGAGTGTTCAAAATGGCGCTCTGCGCAGACGCACCTTCTCGCTTTGAGCTGGATGGACTCGCGTCCAGTACACATACTGCGCACCGGTGGTCTTAGCACTGCGTCGACTGTCTCCAGACACAACGATGCCACCATCGACCACGTTCCCTGCCCCAAGATCGTTCGCGACTACCACGAGCTCATGGGCGGGGTCAACCGACACGACCAGCTCACGAATCGTTACCGCAAATACTACAAGTCCCTCTTCTTGGGCTTGGTGGACTTGGTCGTGGTGAACTGCTTTGTCACGCACTCGCAGCATCGCAAAGACAACGGCTCGACGCCACTCAAGCGTGCAGAATTCATGACCGTACTACACGAGCAGATGCTGTTGGTCACAGCACGAGACTTTTTCGGCGTCGCCGCTCTTAGCCGCGCAGGCACACCTCTGTCCAAGGCAACGCGCGTCTCCACCACCACACACAAAGCAACGCTGACCGACGAGTGGAGAGGCGAGAGCAAGACGCGAAAGCGGAGACAGCGCGCGTGCAAAGTGTGCTCTCTGCTGCGCCGCGGATTGCGCGAGAACGTGAACACGTCGCCGTACTACTGCGAGTGCTGTTCGGTAGACACTGCGAAGCTATGGTTGTGCATGAAGGTGCGCGATCCAGAGCGGAACTTGCGCACGTGCTTCGACACATGACACGGAGACTTCGACTGTGGTCGAGCGATCCCAACGCACATCGAGAACAGCATTAACATGCGCAGACCGTCATCACAGAAGCGCAAGCGGCAGCGTGCGCAAGCATCAGACAGTAGCGAAGAGAGTGAGATGTACTAACTATGTGCAAGTGTCTTTGCCACACGTACTTGCGTTGCTTGCTTACTGTGTAGTTGTGTGCTGAAAGCAAGAGTGCAAACACGAGCACGATGATCGTCGTGCGCCACGAGCGCGAAGGCCGAGCTCGCCTTTGTGAGCTGTCATGCGATTCGATCTTTGGACGTGCAATGTGCGCGCAAAGAGTGTAATGCTGTCTGTCGTTGTGTCAGGTGTCTAGATGCGCTTGTGCGCGCGGAGGTGTTTGTGTGGAGTCGTGCCTCATCCGATTCAGCTCATTTAGATCTATGTTTGAGCACATTTTGAGCGTCAGAAATCCGAACTTGTGTAGTCTACATCTTCGAACAGCAGCAATTTATGATGTGAGTAGGGTATTATAGCCTTAAAGTTAGATTAGGACACATATCTTTGAAATTAACTTTGTGTTACGAATACCAAAAGGACACTGATTATTCTGAAATATCAGCATTTTTTATTTGCTTTCATCGTACAATTTCACAGATAGTTTGATCGCAGTCTTTCTCATTAGTTCTCCAAGTATTCTCGGACCGAATTTTTTTGTAGGATTTTCTCCCCATTCGGCAACCGCACGCTTCCCACATGGTCCTTGACTTTGCAATACGATATCCCAGTCAAGATTCCATTGTTATCGACACGCTGACCACACACACGATATTTTTGACAATCGGTAATATCGTACAAATGATAGGAATATCGTACAAACCTAAAATCAACAATTAATTATTGGAATGGTATCGAATTCAACAGGTGAGAAAAAACAGTTACTTCCTACTCAAAATCAAGTCTCTCTCTTAAGTGCGAGGGACGTTTCAATTAAAGCCGGATATTTCTCGATCGCTGCGCTCACGACGCCGAAGGTCTCGATCTCGCTGCCACCACTGAGCGCGAGCGCGTTGTAGTAGGCATCACATGTCGCGTTAGCCAAGTGTGCGTGACTGATGAATACATGCCGGTCATGTGGTGTCAGCTTGCCTGTTCGTTCATGCGCATGTGTAGTCTGTTAGCTCGTTGATGCTGCTTCACTCGGTGTTGTGGCCATCTGGTCTTGCTGTCAATCAGCTCGAGTCCTCGCCTTCGCTCGTGCTCCTGAGCGTTCGCTGTCGAACGACGTCGCACCTGCTCACTTTCGAACTCGCGCTTCAAGTCACACGCTCTCACACGAAGCACTCCCGAGCGGCGATGGACGCCGCTACACAAGGCGCAGCACACACACCGAGCCCAGCGCAGCCACAGCGCGTCGAAGTCGTGCGCGGCTCGAGTCGAAGCAATCGCGCAGTCTCTGCGAAGATCGCTGGCAGCGAGTCGTGCCGTCCAGCCGCTTCGTCGTCGTCGTCTGGTGTAGCAAGCGCAGCGGACGCGAGCACGAAGAAGAAGATCGTGATCAAGCAAGAGCTCATGCACCAGGCGTTCTATCGGTAGGTCGCTGCTAGCCAAGTCCCGGCACTCGTACGTTGAAGAAGCTCGGACACAGCACCACCACCACCATCTTCGCACGCACCCACGACAGCAGCAGGTAGCTCAACACATGAAAATTTCACACCTTCGCTGTCTATCACCACTCGCTCCTCTTGTCCTGGGCGACGTCAGTGTCGAATCCACTCGCTCGCGCTCACCTCGATCTCCTCGCGCATCAGCCCATTGCCCGAATGAACGCAGTCGAGAACAAAGTCACTGTCCAAGTCGTCGTGCCGCCAGCTCAGGCTGCCGCCGCAAGCGCGAGTGCAACCACAACAGCCGACCGTACTCTGAGCAAGGACCAGCAGCAGCAGGAGCAGGGCGCAGACAAATCCAAGAAGCCCTGGTACAAGCGCATCAAGCTCCAGCCGGTCATCTACCGCGGCAAGTGCGGCATGTAGGGCTTTGTATTCGATCGACTCTGTTCGCTAGCGCTCGCTCACTCCTCAACACCAAACAGTCAATGAACATCTTCACATCCTTCGACGTGTGCATTCCCACTCAGCTACTCCTCTCGTCGTCGACTTCGTGATTGCGATCGCGCACCTGCCATCGCGTGTCAGTTTGAGCCGATCGAGTGCCCCTCACTTTTCAAACGCCAGTCTCGCTGTCTTGTTCATCCGCTCGCGACCTCGCATGCGAGCTCCAGTAGCCGTCTCGAGCGCTTCAAGCGGCAGCAGCGCTAGTCGTGCGAGCGACACAGTCGCAGCCTCGCTTTCGACGCCAGTGCCTCTCGTATCGACTCGGACAATGCGATCACCGGCGCCGACAACGACCCGCAAGCACACCTACGCGCGTGACGACAACTGCACGTGGCAGCAGACTCAAGTGCTGTGCGGCGAGCCGCGCTCGTGCTACGACTGCCTCAACGTCCCGCTCACAAGCGGCCAGGTACGCTTCGTGTCGTCTCGTGGTGGTTGCGGCTGTATTGGCGTCTTGAACACACGGATCTCACGTCTTGCTTGCCAACATCAGGCGTGCACGATCACAGCCGATGGCTACTGCGCGAGCATGAGCAAGTACGACTACGCGCTCGACTACCGCCGCAACAGCTCAGACACTCGCTCAGTGCGCAACGTCTTCCCGTCCACGAACACGACGTATTGTGAGTCGACGGACAGTGCCTGCACGCTCTGTCGCGCGAGTGTCTTCAAAGACTCGATTGATGGACGCACAAACGCGTCGCAGTTCTGCATCGGCGACCGCGGCTGTGTCTGTGTCGGCTTTTGCGAGTCATCAGTGTGGAAGCCCGTGATGGTGGACGCGACGTGCGAGCGCTCGTCCGCGACTACGACTTTGCCGAGTGTGATCAATGACGGAAGCGCTGCGCTCACGGGACCGCTGCGCACGGTCGCTCTCATCTTCGTCACGCTAATCACAGTGCCCGTCGTGCTCATCGTCGGCGGCTCTGTGCGAGGTGCGTCACCGCGTCTCGGCACTTGCGATCTCTTGATGTCGAGGCGCTCGGTCTTCTGGTAGCACATGACTCAGTTGATCACCTCTCGATGCGATGGTGCTCCAGCTCGATACTTGCGCGAGCGTGCTCGCCGGCAAGCGAGACAAGCGCGACTCGATGCGCGAGCACCACCACTTGTGCTCTCGGGCTGGAAAGCGCTTCAGGAAGAGCTCATTGCGACCGAGCACGCGGC
Organism: Pythium guiyangense; assembly: GCA_003730235.1. Lineage (NCBI taxonomy): Eukaryota > Oomycota > Peronosporomycetes > Pythiales > Pythiaceae > Pythium > Pythium guiyangense. The sequence continues at coordinate 186,259 of QXDM01000016.1, forward strand.
GTTCGAGACGCAGGAGCTGGACCGGTCGACGCCAGTTGTCGTCTCGGGACGGCTTGACCCCGTCTCGTTGGCTTTGCGCGAAGAAGAGGAGATTGCTGCAGCAACAGGCACCTGAGCGTGACCGTAAGCACGCCGTCCAGAGGATCGCAATGATCCTGAAGACAGACACGTTGACGCGCCGATCGAGCGGGATGTTGAGTCCTTTGATTCGGAGCGAGGTGATTTTGAAACGCAACAGCCAGTCAATCGATCAGACGTGAGATGGAGAGTCGCATGCTCGTTGTGTATGTGGACGAGTATATGACGAGCCAGCACTGTTCGAGGTGCACGGGCAAGCTCGAGAAGTGCGTCTTCGACGGCAGCACTTGTTACGCCGTTCTTCGCTGCCCGTCCTGCAAGGTCGTCTGCGACCGAGACGTGAACGCAGCGTCCAACATCCTTGCAGTCACTCAAGCTCAACTGGCCGGCCAAGACCGACCAGCGTATCTCTCTCGCCAAGTCTCGTTGTAGTCGCGAGCAACAAGCAATGCGTGAGCTCGGGGCGTCTCTCGAAAGAGAGACGCACGAACCTGCTCACACGGTGAAGCCCGTAGCTGAACGTAGCGCGCGCCAGTGCGTCGCAAGTAGGCAATCGATTGCGGTCCGTCTCGATTTCCCACTTCTGGTTTGACATGCTTGACGCAGAAATGCGCTCGCACTCACGAACTCACTCGCTTGCGAGCAATGCTCAGTGCGTCGCAAGTAGGCAATGCTCTTGCGATCGATCGCCCATGACTCAAGCAGCAGCAGCGCAGGCGTCGACACCGTCACGGTCGCGCCGGCGATCCTGTACGACGGCAGCGAGCGCTCGCCCACGACCGTGTGGCTCGAAGTGATCCTCGTGTATGCAGTCGTCCTCGTCGTGCTCCTGCCGTTTGTGATGGCAGGACGGAGATACATTCGCGAGCATCCAAGCAGTGCGTCGTGTCACTCGAGGTGGTGCATTGAGTGTCGAGTGTTGGAGACTCTAACCGCAGTCGTCTGTTTCTTGCTTGCTTGTGCTCGCCGCAGTGCTCACTGCGTTCTACACGTCGCCACAAGCACGCTCCGAGCTCGAGTCGGAGCTTGTATCTCCTGTCCCTATCGACGCAGCATCGTCGCGCGGACCAGTGCTCACCCTCGAAGGCTGGCGCGAACATCGAGCGAAGACACTGCGCGACGTAAGACCGCAGCGAGCGCTTCACAATCCTGACGAGTCTTCGCGTGTATAAGGAGAACCTAGTCGTACGAGTGCGTTGGAAGTGTAGTTGTCAACACGATGTTGTAGTGCGTGAGCTGGATCGGTTCGAGGCACGAGCTTCACGGCATCGACGGTAGCGGAGACCTTGACACTCGCGCGCTCTTGGCCATAGACGCACTGGGTGCGAATGAGCGCGACGGGAAGGTCCTGCATCCAAAAGCCGGATGTGGTGATTGAAGGTGCGAGCGTGGAGTGCATCGCTTCGACTCGGCACAAGCCATTTGGCTTCGTGCTGCGAGGGCGAGCGAACTCGCGCAATGGCGCTGACGCACGAGACACGAGCGCACGAGAGCGAACATCACAGTGATGGAGCGAACTCGACAGGATCGTCAGGACCAGAGACGGACGGTGACCCAACGATCAAGCGCGTCTCGCCGAGCGCCGCAGACACGTGCCGCTGCACGCGATTCCATCACGAGACAGAGTCATCAGCGCGTCGGAACTGCTACGACTGCCTCAACGTCGCGCTTCAGTCCAGCGAAGACGTACGTAGAGCTGCTGTAGCTGTTCATGCACCGACTTCGAGCAGCAAGACCAAGCGAGCTAACGAGCGACTCCTGTGCCTGATAACAGTGCGCGATCAACCCGTTCGGGCAGTGCGTGAGTGCTGCGAGCCGCTTTGCTGCGACTCCGAGTGCTAGAGGCGGCTCATTCCCGTTTGAAGCACCGGGCGGCGGACGCTTCTACCTCGCGTCGAACGCATCGTACTGCGAAGCCACAGACGCCACGTGCTCGCGCTGCCGTGCAGCGTGGACGCGCGCGTACCCAGACGGGTACTTTGGCTCACAAGCAGATCGCGAGCGCCGACGCGAAGACGTCGCGCGAGTCATGGGCGACGTGAACGCAACAGCGGCAACGCTCGCATGCGTTGGAGCGAACGGCTGCTTTTGTCTCGCGTACTGCGAACTCGCGAGCTACCGCGCAACGCTCGTCGACACGTGCAGCAGCAGCAGCGGTTGGCGCAGCGCCACGGCTGTGCCGCAGACAGCGCTCGACGATCGAGGCGCTGGCGGCAGCAGCGCGACGTTCGCGACTGGCTGGATCGTGTATGTGCTGGTGGTCGCTGGTGTCCTCGTGATCGTGATCCCCATGGCGATTGCAACGCGCAAGTACCTCCGTGCGCAAACTTTCGGTACGTCTGCGCTTGTATGTCACGAGGCGATCGGGCAATTCGTGGTGGAGTCCTCACACCTCTTTGTGCATGTGTATGTGTGTGATGGCAGCGCCGTTGAGTGTGTACGTGCGAGCATCCGATGCGCCGCTGCATCGACCAGCGCGAGTGCGCGGACCATCGCTGACGCTTGACGGGTGGCACGAGCACCGGAAGGAGCAGCGGGTGACAGCGTGCAGCACGACCGATGCATCGCTTGAGCGATGACGTCCAGCGTTGCATCGATCGATCATGCAGGCGTTGATAGCGTCGAGCGCGCGCCATTGACAGAGGGCATCGCGAGGAACGTCAAGGTCGAGGTCGAGGTTGTGGTCGTGCACTCAAAGCACCTGTACCTGGAATAAACTACTTCTGATTTCTATACTATACTCACGCTCTATTGCGAGCGTCTGTCAACATCACAGGCAAGCTCGAGAAGTGCGTCTTCGACGGCAGCACTTGTTACGCCGTTCTTCGCTGCCCGTCCTGCAAGGTCGTCTGCGACCGAGACGTGAACGCAGCGTCCAACATCCTTGCAGTCACTCAAGCTCAACTGGCCGGCCAAGACCGACCAGCGTATCTCTCTCGCCAAGTCTCGTTGTAGTCGCGAGCAACAAGCAATGCGTGAGCTCGGGGCGTCTCTCGAAAGAGAGACGCACGAACCTGCTCACACGGTGAAGCCCGTAGCTGAACGTAGCGCGCGCCAGTGCGTCGCAAGTAGGCAAAGCAACAGGCATGCGAGCAGCAACAGGCATGCGAGCAGCAACAGGCATGCGAGCAGCAACAGGCATGCGAGCAGCAACAGGCATGAATGGCAAAGCAACGAGCATGACGCCATCTCTGTCGTCAGTTGGCACTTGGAAAATCTATGGAAGTAGGTGGCATACAAACAGCGAGTCAAATCATGCGCGCTGTGAGTCAACCGAGTGGTCAGACACTCGAGCATACTCACACCAAGTCAAGAGTGCCTCTACCCGCACGCATACATATAGTGACATTGACTGACTGACCGAATACTGATTGCCGATGCCTCGATGCTCTGGCTGGGGACGCGAGCGAGCGAGCGCTCCAGCCGCAGCAACAGCAGCAGCACTCACTCGCCAGTCCACCGACTCGCGCGCACACACACGAAGATCTTCGTCCGCACCAACACGCCGCCACGCAGTAGCAGCAGCCACCACAGCGCGTGACAAGCATGAACCGCGAAGCGCTGTACCGCGTCGTGCTCGCGGCGATCGCCGTGCTCTTTGTCGGCGCGCTCCTCGTCGAGAACGCGAGCACGAAGCGCGAGCTCCTGCGCATGCAGACGAGCGTGCCGCACGAAGCGTACATCGCTGCGGCTGCGCACAGCATCAACGCGAAAGCAGAGGCAGATCGGCGCGCTGCGCTGCTCACAGTCGAGACGCCAGCGCCAACGACCGCCGAGGAGGCATTCTTGCAGACGCTGCGCCACGAAGGCTCAGCAGAGGCCGACGCGCGATCGCACGCGCCGTCGCCGTCGCCCTCAGCGACACCAGCGCCGAGCAGCAGCAGCAGCGCGAGCCCGGAACCAACAAAGTGGCTCAGCGGCGATGACATCGAGGCCGAGCCGCTCGAGCCACTCGCGCACGAGCCGTTCCCTGCCAACCACGACGGCAGCGAGATGCACATCGTGTTCAGCATGAGCTGCGACCAGTCGCACCGCCTGCTCTTCTCGACTGTGATGCAAGAGTCGGCCATGCGCGTGGGGCAGAAGGGTCCAATCACGCAGATCCTCTCGGGCTGCTCGCCCGAGCAGCAGGCTGCTGTCCTCGCCGAGCCGCGGTTCTACTACGACTACCGCGTGCACTTCACGCCGACGTACTCGCCGCACCCGCAGCCGGACATTGACGACCACTACACGCCGTACAACAAGCCGTTCTCGCTCCGGCACTTCCTCCAGCACGCGAACCCGCCGGTGCAGCACAAGGTCATGGCGCTCATTGACGGCGACTTTGTCTTCTTCAAGCCGCTCGTCGTGAACACGGGCGCGAACATGCGCAAGTACTACAAAGGCACGCGCGACGCAGCGACTGTGAACGACACGGTCGCAGACGGCGTGGCGATCGCCCATGACTGGCGCAACGTCATTCGCGGCGACAAGTACTTTGACGGCAACAAGAGCTCGATCGTGTGCGGGTCCGAGCCGTGCGGCAAAGTCGACAAGGACGACGCGTGGGAGCACTACTGGGGCCTCGGCCCGCCGTACATCATGACGCGGAACGACATGACGGCGTTCATTGACGACTACTGCCGCTTCACGGTCGAGAGCCGCAAGGTCTCGAAGGACTGGATGACCGAGATGTACGGCTACTCGCTCGCAGCGGCGAACCACGGCATCAAGCACACGATCCTCACGCACTTGGGCATCACGCACCCGTACCTTGGCAGTGCGAACGAGTACTGGTCGTTCCTCGACGGCGACTCGCCAGCGACTGAAGTGAAAGAGAACCCGTGCACGCACCCGACGAAGGTCGTGCTGCCCGAGGACCCGCCCGTGGGCTTCCACTTCTTCCACTTACTCTACGCCGGTGACGCGTACTTCTACAAGCGCAACGTCCCAGAAGGACTCGAGAAGTGCGACTCGCAGCTCCTCAAGATCCCGAACGCGACCGAGTGGGACGCCGCGTCGCAGCCGAACAAAGACGACCCCGGCGCGCGGTCGTACCGGCGCCACGAAGTCTGGGCCTCGTGCACGCTCCACAAAGCCGTGAACCGCGGCGCGCTCGTGCTCAAGCGTGCGCTCTGCGGCAAGTCGGGCTACAACGCGTTCCAGGGCTACGAGATCCTCAAGGACAAGAAGAAAGACGACGAGTAGACGCATACGCATGCATGCATTCATATACGCATATTTATACGAGCAACCCGCGGCGTCCTCGTACTGCTGCTCTTGAGCTCGTCGTCATGCTCTGCTACTGCCTGGTCGCTCGTGTCAATCGCAATGGCAACACTGGGTGCGTATGTTCACACCAACTCACTGTACTACGAGGTGACTTGATTTTGTAAAATCAAACACACGCACTTCAATTATATGTGGGCCACATGTGCAAAACTTGCGTGTCATACGTGGTACTGTGTACCCATTGTCCAATTTTTGGATCTGGATTCTTGCATACAAATAGCAAGTTACAATTCACTGCACTTTGAATCTTGAGGCACACGACGAGCTCGAGTGCGATCAACATGTGCGTGTGTGTGTGTGTGTGTGTGTGTGCCTGTGCATGTGATTTTGAAAGATGGCGAGCTCGAGGAATGTGACGATCGTGAGCGGCTCGTGCGGCTTCTACAACGGCTCGACCGTCGCGCGGACGTGCTACGACTGCACCAAGTACGTCGCCTCGAGCGGCGACATCAGCACCAAGGTGCGAGCGTCTATGATGCTGCTGCTGTTGTTGTCGCTGCTGTCACATGCCCTCACGACACTGGACTGTGAGCAGCGCTGCATGATCGACTCAAGCGGGCGCTGTGTCGATCTCGTGAGCGCGTCGACTGCAGCGCGAGCGCAGTACAATCGTTCGTACTGCGAAAGCACAGACTCGAACTGCTTTGCGTGCCTCAAGACAAGCGTCGATGACTTTAAGCTGGTGGTTAGCGCGAGCTGGAGGAACGATCGCAGAGCAACACAACAAGCCAAGAGCACACGAGTCGACATGAGCACCGTCCCCGCCCCGGCTCTAGCACTATAAGCCAGACACACATAGACCTTTGGCACTATAATACTATACAAACCTCAAGATCAACATCAATATTATACAAACCTCAAGATCCACTCAACGGATCAACATCAATATACAAACCTCAAGATCCACTCAACGGCCATACATATTCAAGTCAAAATCGAGAGCAACCAACTGCCGCATTGAGACTCGATGCACCAAGACTCTCGATGTTGCTAGACTCTTCACGTGCCAAGACTCTTCACACGCCTTCACACTCTCAGTCTCGATTTCGCCACCCAGCGCACAAGTTCATCCTTCGCCTCGCTCTACACAGCGCTCTCCTCGGTCGCTCTCGACTCGCATCGCTCCTCGCCTGCTCTGCCACCAAGCGCGTCCAGAGTCGTCGAGATCAAGCGGGCTCTCAGGCGTCTGGTGTCCAAGCCACTGTCGCGGTGCAAGTGCTGAAGATGGCGTCGCCTGTGCTTCAAGAGACGATGCATGTACCAACCAAACCAACCAGTCAAGCTTCCTGCTCCTCGCACAACGTCGTGATAGCGCATCCAGCTAACGCACTACAGCCGTAGTGTACCGACGCGAGGCACGAAGTCGTGAACGAGAATGCGTGAGCTCGGGGGGCCCTTCGGGGCCTACGCACCTGCTCACACGGTCCAGCCCGTAGATGAACGTTGCATGGCTAATTCGCTTGCTGTGTAACTAGTAAACCAAAAAGATTCGAACTTGAACAGGTCCATAATAAGGTCCATAATCACCATCGCGACCACTGCGACGGCGAGCGCAAGCAAGCTCGAGTGCGATGGCGTCGAGAAGCAGCGGCAACGACAGCTCGGTCGCCATTGCGAGCAAACACAGGATGAACAGCTCCGACGCGACGTGCGGCTGCGCGGCTGGCGGCGTCCCGCGCACATGCTACGCGTGTCTGAACGAGGTCCTAGAGGGTCAAGCACCGGTACGCCACACTCTCGTCAAGCTGCTTCTTGAGCACGAGCGCTCACGTTGCTCACGCGCGCGTATGTGCTATGCTAGTGTGTGCTCAATCCAGTCGGTCTGTGCGTGAGTGCTGCGGGCGCGGAGTCGTACGCAACGTACTTCAACGCGACGTACTACGCACGCGCGGCGCCGAACGTGATCCAGCACGGGAACGAGTTCTTCACTGGCGCAGACACAGCGTACTGCGAGCCGAGCGACAGCGCGTGTGCAAACTGCAGTGCACAGTGGGTTAAGAGCTTCGAGCGCGATGCGCTGCGGTCCGCGATGAGCTTCTCGTGCATCGGCTCAGGTGGCTGCGTCTGCACAGCGTACTGCAGCGTTCGAGCATCGGTGCCAGCCAGAGCGCTCTCACAAGAGTACAGTGTCGGCGGCGAGACGTGTGTGTCCCCAGTGCGCTCGAACCCGACAGTCCAAAACCCTGCGACCCGCAAGATTGCGCTGATGCGCAACATCATGGCGCTGCTGCTCGGCGCGACCGTCATCGCGCTGGTCGTGCGCGCTGCAGTCGCGCAGTTCCACCAGCGTACGTCCCAGCTTCTTGTGTCACTGTCAATGCCTCAGAAAGCCGCAGTGTACTGAAACTTGATGCTGCGCTAGAGCGATACGAGCGCCGCATGCGCGAGCGCCGGCGGACGTTGCGGCAGCAGCGGATCGCGTCGAGTCGCTTCGGTCCTATGCTCACGCTCGATGGCTGGAACCGCTTTCAGCAGCAGCTCATCGAGCGCGAGCGAAGTCGCGACGTGTCGAAGGACCTGGTCGCGCTCACAGACACGCCGACGCGCATTACGATCCAGGACGGCGAAGGCTTTCGACCGGCGTCGCCAAGTGCGCGCGCGTCGTAGCAGCTCGGATCGAGTCAGTGTGTTCCCTCTTTAACGTGCACAGCGTCAATAGCAAACTATTTAAGCTTGAATAATGTATGTTGCAAGTTGAAGCAGACATACAAAGGGTTGTATTGTAGGTGCAAGCTGGTCAACTGCACCCACTTGCCCACTTGCTCACTTGCTGTCAACGGCTGCCACAAGCAAACGAGCAATGGCGGCGTCGTCGTCGAGCAGCGGCAGCAGCAGCAGCTCCAGCACCAGCGTCCTGCCCAGCTTTAGGACCAACGACAGGTGCAGTTGTCGCCTGAGCGGCTACCCACGCACGTGCTACGAGTGCCTCAACATCAAGCTCGCAAGCGGCGCACCAGTACGCTTGATGCACGACGCACTGCTTGTCTGTTCACGCCGTGGCTGCGTGGTCGGAAGGACACTCACACACAAGCGCTTCTTCGTGGCAGTGTGCGATCAGTCCGTTTGGGAAGTGCGTTGACGCGGCAACAGCATTGGTCGTGCAATGGACACTCAACGCAACAGCGAATAGCAGTCTCCTTGCGCCACACGACAGCTCGTTCATCTGGTCGACGAACGAGACGTTCTGCGAATACAGCGACAGCGCGTGCGCGAGCTGCAGGGCCACGTGGCGCGAGAGCTTTGCGCGCGATGCGTTCCAGTCGACCACGAGCTTTACGTGCCGCGGACTCGACAACTGCGTCTGCACGGCGTACTGCGAAGTTCGGATGAACGCATCGCTTGAGCTCTCCGTTGTGCACGACATCGAGACTGCGACGTGCCCAAACAAAGTGCCGACTGGGGAACTCGGGGGGCTCGACATCTCTTCGAACTACTTGGAAGTGTACACGAGAACCAGATACATCGTTGGGCTCCTCGCTGCGTTTATCTTGATCACAGTCGCTGTGAAGATCGGCGTTCCTCGCTACCGTCAGCGTACGTTCCGCTCGTCGTTGGCAACGTGCTTTGGACAACGAGTGCGTCGCTGACGAATGGTTCCTATCGCTGCTACTTTTCAACAACAGACCGATTCACGCGACGCATGCGTAGCAGGCACCAAGCAGCGCGGGAGCGCCGTCAAGCGCTTCGAGACCAACGCAGCGCAGCGACGCCACTGACACTCGACGGCTGGAGCGGCTATCGTGAGCAATTGATCGCGCGCGAGCAGGAGCACCTTGGACTGCGAGCCAGCTTGGTCGCTCTCGATGGCGATACCCGCGGCGCTGAAGCGCACATCGAGATCGTATATAGCGACGGCGTTCGTCCAGTGTCACCAAGTGATCGAGCATCGAGCCGCGCTTGATTGACCTCGACCTCATGTCGAGGTAATGGTATCGTGATAGTGATATAAACACGGGAATTTCGATCCGCTCATTCGATTTCATCTGTACACGAAGCCTGCACCTACATGACGTTCAACGTCAGTCAGTCGATCACTCGCCTTGCTCGCGCACGCGCACGCGCACGAGGACACCGGAAGAGCGAGCACGATCGCCATCATGGCGTCCGAGAACAGCACGATGACGTACGCGAACGGCACGGCTGTGCCCTGGACGTACATACCGGCAACAAGCGCACCGACGCCGTCGCCAGCACCTCGGAACATCAGCGAGGTCGCCACGTCAAATGGCGACACGTGCGGCTGCCTGAACGGCCAGCAGCGCTCGTGCGACTCGTGTCTCGACTCGGTGCTGCCGCGAGAAGGAGCGGTGCGTGTGCTTGCTTTTCTTTGATTGCTGCGTGTGTGTTCATCTGTACAACTTGCTGCTAATCGAGCGCTATGGATCGATCGATTGCGTGCACGTAGTGCGTCGTCGCGCCAAACGGACTATGCATGAGCGCGTCGCGAGCTGCGATGTACGCGCCGTCGTTCTACGAGCTCAACCTCACGAGCACGAACGCATACCCAGGCTCGCTCTACTCGTACTGCAGTCGCAACGACACCGAGTGCCAGCGCTGCCGCTCGAGCTGGCTCGCAATCTACAACGCAAACGGCACGGTTCGCTTCCCCAACAGCATGTGCCGAGGCGCCGGTGGCTGTATCTGCACGGTGTTCTGCACGCTCCGTGCAGAAGGTCTCCTCTCGCCTCAGTCAGTAGCGTACGACGTCGGAATCGACACGTGCGCCAGTCTATCGAGCGGGTCGTCCGACTGGTCGACTGCGTACGCTCAGAAAGTCGCGCTCATGCGCAACCTCACGTTCTTGCTCTGCGGCGCCGTGCTCGTCATCATGACTGTGCGCTCGGCTGTTGCGCAGTTCCACCAGCGTACGTGCTAGAGCGCGGAGTCTTTTGTCTATTGGCGTTCTCTCTGTACATGATCGACTGGCTAACGAACGCGAGTGCTACTGCCCAGGACGACACGAGCACCGCATGCGCGCGCGGCGCGAAGCGATTCGTGCTCAGCGCGACGGCAGAGCGCAGTTGGGACTCTCGCTCGATGGCTGGAACGCCTACCGTCAGCAGCTCATCGAGCGCGAGCAGGAGTCCTTAGGACTCAAATCGAACGCGATCGCGCTCTCGCGAGCACCAGCGCGCGTTCAAGTTGAAGCCGGTGACAGATTTCGTCCTGCTTCGCCAAGTGAGCTCGTGCGCCACCAAGCAGATTACCCTTAGGATGGAATACTAGTACTACGACTCTATTGAGCATGCAGAGCTTGAGCAAGTCGTCGTCCGCTGTGTACAAGTGGAAGAGCTTCTCGCGGAGCGACAGCGTGATCGTCGCGAGCACGAGGACGCACACGACGGTGCAGCCAAAGCCGAGCTTGCTCAGCGCCTTCGCGGCTTGCGGACGGTTCGCACCGAGGCAGTTGGCCACGCGGATCTGCGTCGCGCAGCCAAAGCCCCAGAAGAGCGCCCAGAGGAGCTTCCAGAGTCCGAGGATCACGGCGTTCGCAGCAATGACGTCCGACCCGAGCTTCGCTGCGATGAGCGACAGCGACGAGCTCGCGAGGTTGTACACGAGCGAATTGCTCGCCATCGGCACTGCGATGTTGGCGTACGTCTTGAGTCGGTCGCGCGTGAACGAGCGGAGGCTCCAGCCGCCCCACGCGCCGACGTGCATCTTCTTGTACACGATGCAGTACGACACGAGCGCGATCGGCTGGAACCACGACGCGATGACAGTTGCGAGTGGCGAGCCGTCAAAGCCCAGGCCGCTCCAGCCCCAGCAGCCGTAGATGAGGAAGTAGTTCGCCGCAACAGCGACGCCGATCGACAGCGTCCCGACGATTGTCGTCGGTGCCATGATGCCCATCAAGGAAGATTCAAAGTTGCACTTTCGTTATCGGATACAAGGGCGCGGCGAAGCTGAGCGAACGTCTAGCAACGCACTTGCTCATTGCCGAGCGATGGCGTCGAGCGAAGACGGCTCAAAGCACATGCATCACGGTCACGATTCGTGCAGAGCTGCGGTGCTCGCGAATGGAAGCACACGGCGCCGGACGTGCTACGAGTGCCTCAATGCTGTTCTGTCAGAGCGACATGGTGTACGTCCATCGTGTCAACATGCGCTGCTGTGCTGTGGAAAGCGTGTAATGAACGCTCACTCACGTGGTCGGCAGTGCTGGGTCACTCCTTCAGGCGAGTGTGTATCTGCAGCAGACGCTCTGCTCGAGCAGCAGACGATGGCCGCTGCAAGCACCAGAGACTGTGCACGAACGCGCAGCAGCTACTTCTACGCAGCTGTAAACACAATGTACTGTGAGCTCAGCGACGCGACGTGCGCAGCGTGTCGAGCGAGTTGGCTCCAAGAGGCAGCCGCAACGCTCGCGCTCCCGACGCAGACGCGCTTTGCCTGCATCGGCGTCGCTGGCTGCGTTTGCACTGCAGCGTGTGACGTGCGCCAGTACAGCAACACCACGCTGAGCAGCTACGCGCTCGCTCCCGATTCGTGTGTGCGCTCAGGCCCAAGCGCAGACGACGAGGCATCTACCGCGAGCGTCTGCTTGGCACGAAACATCGGTGTTCTGTTGCTTGGGAGCTGCATGCTCGTGCAGTTTGTTCGCATCGTCGTCGCGCAGATCCACCAGCGTACGTCTTGGTCTTGCAGCGCTGCTACCTGTGGAGAAGTACTAGGAATCACGTGAGCTCTGACCCGTCGTTGGACTGCAGATCGGTACGACCAACGCGAGCGCGCACAGCGAGACGCACGGATCGCAAGGCGACAGAGCGCACAGCGATCACTGGCGCTCGATGGATGGAAGGCGTATCGAGAGCGACTGATCGCAGAGGAGCGCGAGAAGCTGAGCGCGGACGCCGTAAGTACAGCACCAGCGCACGTTGTTGTCGAGGTCGGCGACGGCTTTCGACCTGCGTCTCCGAGCGACTTGTCACGCGGACACGCTGCGAGCGAGCGATGAGAAGACTGCAGATCGTGAACCTACAAAGCTACAAGAGCGTACGAGATGTTACGGATACGTCTGCCAACCGCTCCTGCTGTAGCTCACACTGCATAGTGCGCGGTCGTCGACGGCGGTGCAGAGGCGTGCTGGTACGGATAAGCTGCTGGCGACTGCGGCACGTTTACTGGTTGCGCGTACGCTGGGTACTGTCCGTGCATGCCTGGAGCTGGCTGGGGGTAGTACACGCCACCGCTTGGAGCTGGCTGCGCGTGCGGCGTCGTGAACACTGGTTGCCCTGGGTACATGCCTGTCTGCTGGACCGGGTAGTGGCTCGGCTGGATGATAGGCGTCGGGACTTGACTCGCCTGTGCGTGCTGCGTCGGCGGCGGAGCCTGTGCTGGCTTTGGCGGCGCGTCCGTCGTGTCATCCTTGTCTTTCTTCTTCTCCTTCTTCTTGTCGCTCTTGTCTGTAGATGACAACATCCATCGCAACAGCAAGGGCGTGGCAAGTGCACGTGAGAAGAGCGCAGCAAGTGTACATGATCGACAAGATCTTGCGCACCTCGCGGTTTGCTCACGGCCTTGACCGCCGTCCGGCACATGAAGCACGCCACGAAGCAGACGATGAGGACCGACGCCGAGACGACGACGACGATTGTCACGATCGCATTGCGCGTGCTGTCGACCTGCCGCGTGACCTCGTGCCCGACGTTGTCCATGCTCGCTCGTTCGTTTGTGTGCTTGACGTCGAGTGAGCAGATAGAGATATGATAGTGATATACATGAGGGACATCATTGGAAATCGCTGGATTTTCGTGGACAGCATCTGATTTCGCTGTGGGTTCACTGCGGTCCAAATTTGACGCTTAATTAATCAAAACAAGCAGAAGACCTTCGACTGCTACGACTCGAGTGTGCTCGCTTAGACAACGTGGTGCGACGCCGACGTACTAGTAGTGTTGCTCGCTGGTGCGCAGTTTCCTTGTTGGTAGTGTGGTGGCTGCGCACTCGAAGCAGGCGTGCCTTGTGCGCAGTAGTAGTAGTACTGCGGAGCTTGTCCAGGCTGCAGTTGGCTCGCATAGACGACTGGGCGTCCGTCAGGACCGATCTGCGGCTCCTGGTGGACGACGTACTGGATCTGCGGCTGGTCGTGGTGGATGTGGACTTCGTCTGCGTGTCAACAAGGGGTCAGATGCGCTGTTAGAGCTAGCGTGGGAACCAAAGACAACCAAGTGCAGCACAACAATGCAAGGAGCACGTACGCGGTCGTTTGCTGGCAGACTTGCACGCGCGCACGATGAAGTAGATGACCACGCCCCAGAACGCGATCGTGAGCAGACCGCCGACGACGTAGCCGACGATGTACCAGCCGAGGATCTTGTTCATCGTGTCGTTCGTGTCTTCGAAGCTACTGCTCATGGTGCTTGTGTGTCGTGGTTGAGTGCACTTGCTGAAGGAAATTGGAGAGTGAGTGAGCGCGTTGCTCCGACGTCGTGACCCTGGCCTCGATCGGCGCCAACGAGGGACTGCTTGATGGACACGCCGCGTTCGACACAAACGCAGTAGCACCGGCGCGTGGCGACGAAATCAGGTGCGGCTGGTTAGTCGGTCGTGAGTAACGAGCAAAGTGGGTATGTCCTCGAGACAGCACCACGCAATGCGGCAGACATCCTGGATCGCGACGCACAGAGTCTCGGACGCACACCAGGCACTGCAGATCGAGACTGCGCCTTGGACGTGCAAGACTCTTGAGAATCGAGTACACAGCGCGTAGCAACGCGATGATGACATTGTGATAGTTTACAAGGTAGCTGCTCGTTCGACGTGCTACTCTGTGGTCATTGTCGTGGCTGGTCATGTGCAGTTCGTGGTCGTTGTCGTGGTTGTTCCCGTGCAGTCTGTCGTTGTGGTGCAGCTGTCGTGGGTCGAGATCACGTGCATTGCGATGTCGTAGCCTGCAGGTTGCGCGTACGCGACGAGATACGGCGACGCGGTGTGCATCTGGCTGTGATCAACCGCGATCTGGTGGTGCAAGCGCGCTGCTTCCGACGGATCGTACACTGACTGGGCGTAGTATGGCGTCTGCGATGGCATTTGCTGCTGGTACTGCACAAGCTCTGAGAGAGGAGAGAGGCACCAGACACAAACACACACATGAAGTCACCTGTGAGACGCCAGTTGCTTCGATGACAGCAAAAGTTCACACCTAGGACGTACTTGGACTGTCCGACGACGACTCGCTTATACAGCGACAGCACGAGACGACAAAGCTGAGGACGGCCAGGACTGCGAGCAGGATGAACACAACCATGAACGTGGAGCTGGGATCGTCGGGTTGGCCGGGCATCGACATGGTATCGAACTGACGGTGTGTGTGCGTGTGCGTAGAGCTGGTGTGCTGCGAGCAAAGGAAGTTGGAGAATGAGCGCATTCGATGCAGCAAGCGCTCTCGCGGCACTAGCAGACCTGTAGCCTACAGACCTGCAGACTTGCAGACGAAAGACACGAGCGCGGGATCTTGTGTCGCACGATAGGCATTGTGGGTATAGCGTCCCGCACTAACTCGGTCTGCACCAAGATGCTGACGAGGACTTGTAGACACGACGACTGCGACTCAGCATCGATGCAGCCACTTTGAGCGAGTACATGGCAAGTCCCTTTGAGACAACTCACTCACTTTCGGATCGGCTACACTGCATTGCCTGCCTGATCTCGCTGCGGTGCGACCGAGCGCTTGAGAGAGTGCTTGAGGGCGAGCGTCTAGGGATCGTCCTGCACTCATGACTTGTTGACTGTTGAAACGCGCCTGGATGTCGATGGCGAGCAACGAAAGCACAATTGTCTTGGCGATCAGCAACGAGAAGCGCGTATGTGTGTAGACACAAACGCAGAAGAGTCTCCAACGTACAAAACGAGCGAGCGAGCAAGCGTGTCATGCGCGACGCAGGAGCTCGACTCGACTCGATTGCTGCGGTAAGGACTAGCGACATTACCGCACGTAAAAAGAATGCCTTCGTGGTATACATGGGATAAGCAAACGAGGTATTTGTTTTTGGATACTTGCAGTTGCCGCATGTCAAGTGGTGTGCTCTTTTCTCAAGCAAGGCAAGGTAGGAACTTGAGCGGTGCAGGTTGAGAGCACTGCGCTGCGCGCGATGGCATCGTCGACTGCAAGTGCGAGCGCAGGGGCGAAAGCGCGCTCGAGCAGTCTCACAGACACGTGCGCTTGCACTGCACATGCGACGCCGCGCAAATGCTACGAGTGCCTCAATGTCATACTACAGTCTGGTGAGCAGGTACGCGCTGCATATGACTAGGTGCTCAAAGCGAGCTCGAGCACTCTACTTGTGCTATCTGTGCGGCCGCTCAGTAGCTCTGGCACGCTCTTGCATGCGACGCACTGCTCAGTGCGCCATCGAGTCAAATGGAGACTGCGTCGCTGCGTCCAACGCGCTCTCGTCGAGCACCGCAAGCAGCAGCAACCGCAGCATCTCGCTCTTCGCGTCAGCATCGAACGTCTCGTACTGTGAGCCGAACGACCGCGCGTGCCTCACATGCCGGTCTGTGTGGGTACAAGAACTCCAGCAAGGACTCACTTTGACGTCGAATGCAACGTCGCCACGCGTGTGTATCGGAGCAAGCGGCTGCGTCTGCTTGGCAGCGTGTGAAGCGTTCCACGTCTCGACGTTCGCGTGTGCTGCTGCAACGCCGCCGACGCTCGCAACAACGTCTGTGCCAGGCGTGAGTCCTGCACAAGTGGACACGAGCAGCACGCTCCCGTTCGGTGGTGCGGCGTGGCTCTTTGTCTTTGTCGCGCTCTTTGTGCTCGTGAGCATCAAGGCGTATCAGCAGTCGAGCCAGGACGAGAGTACGTCCTTGTCGTCCGCGTGAGCTCATCGTGGTTGGCGACTGTGCGCTGAGACGTCGGATTTGCTCTGCTCTGTTGTGTGCTTTGTCGATAGACAGCGCAGTCCAGTCTGCGTACCGACGGCAGTTCCGCGGCCGCACGCGCGAGATGCCCAAGGGTCCGTTCCTCTCGCTCGCAGGTTGGCTCGCGTACCGCGATCAGCTCATCGCGCGCGAGCACCACCATCGCTCACCTACCACCACGAGTAGTGTGGAGCTGCGCGAGCCGCTCACTGACGACGCTCCGAACGTCGTGGTGCAAGTCGGCGAAGGCTTTCGACCTGCGTCGCCGAGTCAGCGGACTGGGCAGCGCGTTGTTGTGTAGTAGTGTGCTCTTGCGTCGTCTTGTGTGTCATGTCGTGTCGTGTCGCGTCGTAAGAGCCTGATCAATCGATGGTGTTCTCGAACGTCTGACCGCCTGCAACGTCGCTCGATTTCCGCTCGCGTCGCACAGCAGCAGCTGACCGCAGCGAGATCGTGTGGATGTGCGTGGCCGCTCATCGTGAACAGCGCGTGGTCATGGTCGTGTTGTTCAGCGAGCACGCGGTGCACACGGACACGAAGCAGCATGTGCATGTGGCGTTTGGCGCCTCAGGATCAAAGTGATCTTCTGTCGACCAGCGAGAGGTCAACGAGAGCTTGTCGAGACGCGTGTTCGGGCTCCATGAGCACCGCCAACACCAACACCATCGCCGCTATAGCCTCGACAATGGGGCAGCAAGAGCGCCGGCGATCGCCATGAGAGGTAGGAAGCGCAGTGATGGCAAAGCGCTCTCGCTCTCGCTCTCAAGACATGACAAGCTGCGCTTCAACAAATGTCTGCTTCCCGGCTCAGACATGTCGCAATGATCGAGCAAAGCAACAGACACTCGACACTCCAACCAAGTCGCGCTCCAAGTCGCTCCAAGTCATTCATTCTCCAACGCGCTTGACGGTGTCCATGGCGTCTCGAGTTGATTACAACACGAATGCGAATGCAAGCGCGCCAGCGAAAGCGCGCGCCAGCAACCTATCAGAATCGTGCTCATGCCACGCGAATGGCACGCCGCGCACATGCTTCGAGTGCCTCAACGTCGCGCTCGTATCAGGCGAACAGGTGCGTGTGTGTGCGATTGTCGATGCGCGTTCCAAGACGCGGGTGAGAGAGCGAGCGAAAGGACTCACACTACGTTGTCTGTGTCTGGATGCATCAGTGTGTCGTCGCGCCGAACGGAGACTGCGTGAGCGAGTCGGACGCAGCGCAGTGGCTCCAGTCACACGCGTCGTCTCCCTCCTCCTCATCGTCCAGTGGCAGTAGCAGCAACAACGACTCGTCTATGGTCTACAGCACTGCAGCGAACGTCTCGTACTGCAGCCAAGACGACAGCGCATGCATGCATTGCCGCTCGACGTGGACGAACGAGTTCCAAGAAGGACTCGCACTGAACGCCACGACGACGCCTCATGTCTGCTTCGGCTCGAACGGCTGCGTGTGCCTCGCAGCGTGCGAAGCGTTCCACACACCAACGCTCTTGTGTCCCCGCGCAGCGCTGTCGTCGTCTGCAATTGCGACTCCAACACCAAGCGGGGGCTCGCTCCAGTCAAACAAAAGCGGAGCCACGCCACAAGGCGAGTACGCGTGGATCTTCGTCTTCGTCGCAGCGTTCGTGCTCGCGAGCGTGCGGTCGTACCAGTCGCCAAACTCCCAGAACGGTGCGTCCAGGCACTCGAGTCTCAATAGAGTGATTGTACAAGTTGCTCTAACGCCCTCGCTCCATGACCTCTTGCTCGCGATGCAGACGGCTTTGCAACGCGCTCGGTGTATCGCCAGCAGTTCCGCGGTCACGTGCGCGCGGAGCCGAGAGGGCCGTTCCCAGCACTCACAGGCTGGCATGCACACCGAAACGAGCTCATCGAGCAAGAGCAGCACGAGATTGCCTCTGGCACAGCAGCTGTGCTGAACAAGGCGCTCACAGCTGACGGACCGGACGTCGTCGTTGAAATTGGCGACGCGTACCGTCCGATCTCACCGAGTCTGCTCCATGGCGCAGCGGGGGCAGGAACAACAGCATCAGGAGGAGGAACAGCAGGGAATAGGAACCGATTATAGCGTGCCGCACGAGCTCATTCGTTGTTGCTGCTATCATGTGTTGGTGGAATGAGCCTGGTGCTGCCAGCGGAGCACCGAGTGATGTCAACTCGCTTCGGCGCTGAAGAAGTGATCTTGGTCAAGGTGAGCTTAGTGGTCTCAACGATCGATACACACATTCGATCGGCTCTGATCACAGCTTCGGCAGCGCGACAACAGCGAGTATCGCAAGCACACAAGCAGCGCCATTCGCAGCACCAAGATCAACAAGCGCCATTCGGTCCAAGACAACGGGACGAGGAGGATTTGCAGTCAAGCAAATCGGCCAGGAACTTACAAATCTGCGACATGAGATCATAAAATCAGAAATTATTAGACTTGTCATTTGTATTCTAACAATTTCAAGAGGTCGGACCAAACTCAGATTCCCATGTGACACGTAGATTTGTATTGTTCATTGGGATTTCAAATCGATCCAAGCTTGTATTGTTTGTTTGTATGTGAACGTTTGACTTGTGCAGCGAGTTTCAAGCATACTTGAACGCACTTGTTTTCTTAGTTTGCTGGACTTGACATCATCTCCTCAATTCCATTGTATTAGTTCTATTATTTTGGGTCAATTATTGTAAGGTGAAAGGGTAAGTACTTTCCCACAGCGCGATATTCATAAATACAATGAACAAGATAAAGCGGCTATTCGGAGAGAATGAAAGTAGTCAGATGCGCTGGCAATCCAGCATACAGTTTCCAAGTCAAAACGTCGGTCACGCTTATGCGCTTGTTGCAACTCATGAACTGGACGTCTTGACCGCACACGCCAAGCGCCAAGCACTCGACGCCACCATCATCTCCATCATCTCCAGAGCTCGTCGCTGAGCAGCGCACGCCTTCCTTCGTCACTCAGCGCTGGGTGCCTCAACCGACACACTTGCCCCTCTCTTCTTCAGCATGACAGCCTCCTCTGCGTCTGCGTCGGCGTCGACTGCAGCCGGCTCGACGTCGCTTGACGGCGACGTCGTCGGGTCCTCGCTCGCTCCAGTCGCCGTCCAAACGACGTCCTCCGAGTCACAGGTGCTCGCGACCGTCGCGACTACAGATGCGCCGCAAGCAATCGCAATCACAACACCTGCGCCAGTGCCGAGCATCCGCGCGCCTGCGCCGTCGCCACAAGCTGGTGGCGGCGACAACACCAGCAACAAGTCGCCGCAGGGCTTTAGCGACTGCAAGAGCGGGAGCAAAGAGACTGCCGAGGAGCTCCTCGAGCGCCGCCGTACGACCGGCACGTGCTCGTTCTACCCGAGCAAGTTCAAAGAGTGCGCCGAGCCGCGGTCGTGCTACGACTGCCTCAACTTTGCGGTCCAGGGCGAAGACGGCGGGTGCATGCTCAGCGAGTACGGACGCTGCGTGCCCGCACGCATGGAGTACAACAGCGCGCTCGACTACACGCACTACCGACCCGCGAACGCCAACAGCAGCAGCACCAACAGCACCACCAGTGGTGCCAAGACAAAGTACGCCGGCTCGGGAGCGATCGACGCCGGCGACGTTGGTAGTCCTGTCACGCAGCGGCCGTCGCAAGCCGTCGAGACCTGGTACCACTTCCGCGCCGGCGCGACGCGGTACTGCGAGAAGACCGATGCCGCGTGCAAAGAGTGCCGCCGCTCAGTCTTTGCCGACTTCATTGAGAACGAGACCAAGCGCGGCGGCAATGCGTTCTGCATCGGCACAGGCGGCTGCGTGTGCATCGCAACATGCGAAGCGCGGCGCGACCGGCCGGCGCCGAACAAGGACTGCTACGCCAAGGCGCTCGCAGCGAACAAGAAAGAGTCGAAGGCAGCAGTCGGCGACGGCGGCATGGGCTCGGTCTTTGCGATCCTTGGCGCCATGATGTTTGTCGTCGTGACGGTCTTTGCGCTCTACCGCATGCGGTCCCAGAGCGAGCGCCGCCGCAGCAGCGCCTCGGGACCGAGCGGCGCCAACGCGAGCGCAGGACAAACGAACGTCGTCGCGACGCCCGACGCTGGCGCGTCGCCGTCAAACAGCACAGTGATGGTGACAGTGACGTCGACGACTGCTCGCGCAAGCGGCTCGCGGCTGCTGAACCTCTTTGGGTGGCACGCGATGCGCGACGACCTCGCAGACAAGGAGCACGCGCAGCTCGTCGACGGCGACGCGTCGGCGCTCAAGCACTCGAGCGTCCAGTTCGTCGGCATTGAGCCGTCGGCGCCCGAGATCGACACGGCTGTGCCCTCGGCGCCGATGGCCGCGATGGCAATCCCAGTCGTCCCCATGGCAGTGCTCGCGTCCGCGCCCATGGTCTTCTCCGTGCGCGCGACTGCGAGCGCGCCGGACTTTGAAGACATGGACGACTTTGACGTGCTATGAGCGCTGCAGGTCGCGTGACTCGTACAAGCGATCCTCATCATCGTATCCATGTCGACGTAGCAGCGCTATCACCATATTTAAGCGCCGGTCAAGCAGAAGCTGTCGTGCATGTGTCTGTCTGTGTCTCTGTGTGGCTGTAGCGTCAGGTCATGGCTCGTAGCGCACCCTCAGGTCAGGTCGTGCACTCACGGCATGTCGATCGTTGGAATGGACACGCACGTGTCGTGATTGTTTGCTTGTCTGTTGCTTGCGTTGGCCACAACAACAAGGCTGTCGACAGGAGCGATCGCACGACGCGCGCGCACTGGCCGTCGATTGTGGATCCCGTGACCTTCTTGCAGGTACGAGTGCATTAGAAGGAAGCGCGCGATCCGAGCGAGCGACTGGCAGTGGATTCTCGAGGCAAGCACCTCTGCATCTGCATCTGCTGTCACGCGCAGCAAGAGCAGCAACAAGCAGCAAGAGCATCTGGGTGGCGGACCAGCAGGAGGCAAGAGCCAGCACCGCCACTTGGTTTCAGTATACTGCGTGCGTAAAACCTTGACGCTGCGAGTCACACGCAAGGCGCACGACCGACGAACACGAGCAAGCAAGCGAGCGCACCATTCGCCGCGTCTCGAGCAGCTCCGTACGATCATCACCATCGTCATGCGCGGCGCGGTTTCGAGTCCCAAGCCGTCGCCCACGACCGCGGCGCCGGTCACGACGTCCTCGGACGGCTCCGCGACTGCAGACAACCGCACGCCGGCGCCGACAAAGAAGAGCAGCAGCGCGAGCAAAACACCAGCGCCGTCGCCAAGTGCGCGGTCGATCCAGAGCGGCTCGCGCGCGTCGTCGTCGTATCCGTACGCAGGGTCGTCGTCGCAGGCGTCATCGTCTTCTGCGTCGTACTCGTACGACCCCGACACGGTCGGGAACGACCCGGGCTGGACCAAAGACTTTCCGTGTCAGTTCTATCCACCTGATGCCGACGGCTGCGCCGAGTACCGCTCGTGCTACGACTGCCTCAACAGTGGCGTCATCTACAAAGGACGCGTACGTGCGTGTGCTTCACCTCTCTCTCTTACGGCGCGTGTGTGTATGGCATGAGCGTACTGACAGAACGCTCGCGATGACGCTAGGGCTGCTACGTGAACTCGCTCGGCCGCTGTCTCCCACTCGCTGCGCCGACGCTCAGCAAGACTGAGACGGACTTCCGCAAAGGCAATGCCTCAAACAACGCGACGAAGCCAGCGCTTGGCGTGTCGCTCAAGCCTGCGCCCTACTACTTCCCGTCGCGCGCGGCCAAGTACTGCGCCATGAGCGACCCCGTGTGTCAAAAGTGCCGCCGCACAGTCTTCCAGAACGTCATCGAGTACGAGGCGACGGACGGACTCTCAAACTTCTGCTACGGCCACAACAACTGCGTCTGCATCGCTGTGTGCGAAGCCCCGAGTCGCGCAGACGTCCTCGGCGGTCTCATGTGCAATGGCAAGCCACTGCCAGGACGGTCTGGGTCGTCGAACCAAGCGAGTTCGCAGGCGAACCGGTCAGGTCTGAACGTCGACGCCAACATCCCGTGGCTCATTGGCGTCCCGATGGTCGCACTCGTCATGGCTGTGATGCTCGTGTCCTGGAGCCGCAAGCACCGACGACGACGAGAGCTCCCGCGCGACGTCTCGCTCTTTGGAGACCGGCCATTTGGCAGCTCGCTGAGCGGACTGAGCGACTCGAGTGTGTCGCGGAGCAGCAGCAGCAGCATGAGCAGCATCGACGAGCACGAGCTCACACCGCCGCAAACAGCAGGAGGCGGCGACCCGAGTCGCGCACTGCGCCTCCCAGGCTGGCGCGCACTGAGGAACGAACTCATTGAGCGCGAGCAGCAGCTCATCGCCGGGCGGCAGGACTTTTCGTCGATCGGCTACGTCCAGCTCCTCGACACGTCGTCGACAGCGTCTGCGGCGTCGGTATCCGAAGACGGACGCGAGAGTGACGACGAGACGGCAGCAAGTGGCCACGCGCGCCGACGCGAAGGCGCGACGCGGTCGCACGCAGTGGACGCCCAGACGCTCGCAGCGTCGCAGAGCGAAGAAGAAGAGGACGAGATGGAGGAAGACGACGAAGCGACGGACGGAGCGATCCGGACGATCGCGATGCGGCACCACCGCTCGAGCAGTAGGAGCAGTAGCGTCGCAGATCCCGACCTCAGTGTCCTGTAGTCCGTCTATCAAGAGCGTCTCAGGTCGGAATGGACGACCACGACCATCTCATGTGTGTCTAGTGACTGACTGACTGACTGGATCCGAGTCGGAGCGTCTCGGCTCATGGCGATCTCTGTTCACTGGCGATGGTGCTCACGTCGGCGTGACGACCCACGCGTTGGCGCTTGCGACGATTGCGAGCGCGCCACTGAGCAGCGCAAATGTCCAGTGTGCGTGACACCGGGATCGCCGATCTGCCCGGAGCTGCGTCTGCAGCGCGTGCTTCTGCTTTGGGAGGTAGAGCAGACCGAGCAGCGCGAGCAAGCGCACGCTGAAGCAGAGCGCGAGCAGGAGCGCGACGCGACGGCGCGTAGCTGGCGAGTCCGAGTCCGAGTCGTCTGAGTTGCTGGCGCTGCGACTCGGACTTGCAAGCCACCGGTCGAGTGCGTTTGCTGTCGTCGCGGCGAGGAGCCGCGTCGCAGTCCCGAGCGACACGAGCAACCCGACGACCGCGCCTTCGCTGTGAACGGGAGCGATCTCGATCGCGAGCGACACCTGCACGATCACGATGACGCTGCGCACAAAGCCTCGGAGCATCGCAAACACGACGTACGTCTGCGCGCTGCGGCCGATGCCTCCGACGACGAGGAACGCGTAGATCGCTTGCGGCACGACGTAGAACCCGACGAGCGCACTCGCGAGCAGCGCGCGCCAGTCCATGTCGAGACATAGGAGCTGCCACGTCACGACTGCGATGGCGTACATGGCTTCGCTCAGGATCTTGCTCGACGACGTGAGCTTGAGCGTCACGTGGCACCAGCGCTCAAGCATCGCGTGCGGGTACGCGAGCGTGAACTCGGCGCAGACGACAAAGAGCGCGAGGAAGCGCACGATGCGCCACGTCGAAGTGCGCTGGAGCGTCTCGTAGACTGCCGTCGCGTGCGTCTTCAGACTTGTTCGGTAGCTCATAGAGCAGCGCTGGTCGTGTGAGGACGACGAAGACTGACTGCTGCGATGTCGGTCGCCACCGAGCACAGCAACGGCACTGGATGCTAACGCGCTGGGACTCTCGCGATCGTGAGCATGGTCGTCAGGTTCATGGCCGTCGAGCTGCTGCTGTTCGGGTTTGAGCTCACACGCCTCGCTCTCGTCCAAGCGCTGGTCGTCATCGCCGTCGCCGGTGTCGAGCTGCTCGTGGAAGCCGCAGAGCAGCACTGGGATCGGCACGAGCGCGTAGCAGACAAAGAAGAGCACGACGGTCTGGAACGAGTAGACCGGGAAGACGCCGAGCTTCGTGACGCGAAAGATCACGACGTCTGTGATCACTTGACCGAGCATCTCGCACACAAACTGTGTGAGGAGGAACGTCCCGAGCATGTGGCCACGCCGCTGCAGTAGTTCGCGCCGCGAGAGCTGCACGACGTAGATCTCCGCGACGACGACACTCAAGATGCCTCCAAAGCTCGCGAATCCGAGCAGCACGACGTACAGATAGAGCATGCGAAGCCGGTGATCTGCTGTTGCACCAGACGAGCTGTCGCGCTTGCTGCGCATCGCAAACTCTTGTGTGTAGTACACGAATGCGAGGACAAGGAGCGCGAGCGACGTCACGCACCAGCCGAGGACCATGTACGGCTTGCGCTGTCGTCCAAAGATCGGGAGCGCGTCCGAGCAAAAGCCGAGCACGAAGCTGCATGCCCACGGCAAGATGAGCAGGATCTGCGCTGCGTCGACTTGCGTTGTCGTCATTCCGAGTTCGCTCTGCAGCAGCGGCACGAGTCCGCGCTTGATGCACGACGTGAGCACGCTCGCGAATGCCAACGACACGAGCAGTCCGATGTGGTGTGCGCTGAGCAGCGTCACGGTCTTGCGCTTGCGAGAGGAATCATTTGGCCGATGCTGTGAAGCTGGTGCTGCTGAGAGTTTGCGCTCGAGCGCTCGAGTACTCGAGGTTCGGAAGGAGTCGATGTCGAGTGCTGTAGCCAAGTGTGGACTCGCTGCGCGGCAGCAGCGAGGACTTTGCTCTACCCGAGTGTCGTTGCATCGGTCAGTGTCGAGACTGGCGTAGCTGACGTTGCGAGCATCGCACAGACTGACGTGTATCGTGTGCGTTCCATGTCGGCGCTGCTCGTACCTCGAGTCACTGGTGGACATCGCAAGAGCGTGGTGCTGAGATGGCGCAATTCGGAGTGAACACTCGCTGCAGCTGGATATGTTGTGTGGCGGCGCGGAGCACGCGTGCTTGAGGCTCTTGCTGCACTTGCACGAGCAACGAGCACGCAGAGCTCCATCAAGAGCACATGTGGAAGTGAAGCGCGACTGCATAGCGATGGCGTGAGATGATCTCCACCGAGATTTGCGATGGCTTGATGATGTTCATGGCGACACAACGCAAGTGATCGCAGCGAGAATGGTCCAGATGGCCTCGACCACATTGCGATGGACGTCCTCTTGTGGTGGTGCATCGTGTCCAAGTCGGCAAGTCGGAGCGCTTTGAGCTCGTGTCCGATTTGCTTGCCGCGAGTCCGCGGTGTGTTCAGAGGCAGGTTCCCAAAGACACCGCCACGACTTGCCGATCACAACTCTCACACACAAAGGTCGTCGTCCATGGCCAGTGTCGAGACTATCGAGTCGAGGTGATCGATCGGCTTGGACCTCGGATGTGGCGGTCCACGCGCACGCACAGTTGCGCGGTCCGATTCCTGCTGGCGAGGCGGAAGGCTAAGGAAACCTAACAAGACTGCTGGCTCGAGCTCGCGGTCTTTGCTTTGCGCTCGAGTGCGTGGAGCAGCAGCAGCACGAACAAGCATGTTTGTGCGCGCGCGAAGCTCAGGCGAACCGTACACCAAACTTCGACATTTCCAGTCGGACCGGCGATGCGACCTCCTCTGCGCACAAAAGCGTGACGTCAAGCGCTGTACACGATACTTGGCGCGTTGCAAGCGCTCAAGCGATGCGAACGCGATGACCTGCGTGGATGTCATGCCCATCGAGTCGAAGAGCCACGAGGCTGTTGCTGTTGTTGTGCGCATTGAAGGGACTGGAGAATCAGTCGTCGGATCGCGACAAAATCACGACAGAATCACGCAGTCCCGATTCGCAAACGCTGTTACTCTCGCATACATTTTCATGTAAAAATGTCGATGATGTTGCGCCAGTGGGACATCCCACTGTGCAGCATCGAAAGAGCAACTTGGCGATTGCACGAGCAAGCTAGCAAGTCCAGTTGGTTGTGCGCACACTTCTGCTGCGTACTGCGCATGCGGCGATCGCGACCGTCGTGGCGCGCTCGAGCTCGAGATCGATCGAGCTGCTTGATCCAGCCACCGCGTGCACTCACACTCACGCGCGCCGCTCTTGAAGACGATGCGATGGCGCTGTCCGCTGCGGCTCGCGACCGCCGCCGTCCTCGCCATCAATGCAGCCGTGCGCTCGACAACAGCAACGCTTGCGCCAAACACGCTCACGACTGCGTGCAGCCACTTGTGCGCAAGCACTCAAACAACAACAACAACAGCTGCTGTGTGCGTCTCGCGAGCAGCTACGAGTCTCGCAACCTGCCAGACGCGCGAACAGATCAGCGGCGTCGTCGCGTGCGCTTCTGCCGATGCAACCAACAGCAGCGCCGCTGCGCTGTGCATCACACCGTCGTCGGATGCGCACGCGTGGCGCTTTCAGCTCACCGACAGCAACGAGACGCTCGCACTTGCGCGCGCTCGCGCTGCTTCAGGCAAACGCTTCGACGCTGCGACTGCAGTCGTTGTGCTCGATGCCGCAGGCGTGACGCGCGTCCAGGACGTCGCAGTCCCGAGCAGCACGTGGTCGCTCACGCTCGAGACGACACGATCGCCGCCGACGCTTGCGCTCGACACTGCGACGCTCAGCGCATGGCGCGACCTCGAGACGCTGTACGTCTGTGTGTGGTAGTGCGACTGGCGCAGGACGCTTGACTGATACGTGGCTGTGAACGCGACAGAGTGATCACAAACGCCGACCTCTCGACAGTCGACGCGCTCCCGGCGTTCCCGAGCCTCACGACACTGTGCGTCTTGCGCATCTCCTGAGTGTCCTCGCTGCGCTACAGAGTCTCACGATCGACTGCCTGGACGTAGGAACTTGACTGGGACGCAGCTGGGGAAGTGGCCGCTCATGGCCGCGGCGCCGTCGCTCTCACAGCTGTGCGTGCGCTGCCTCTGTCTCTATGCGATGGCGATCGTTGGTCGGCTCTCTCACCCCCTCTCTTGCATCGCGTGTGCTCTAAACGGCAGCGACTTGTCGATGAACGCGCTCCCAGACGTCCCAGTTGGCTCGCTTCCTGTGAACCTGCGCTCACTGTACGCTCGCGCTGTCTGTCGCTCGCTCTACTGGTCGATACGAGACGCGTGACGATCGTGACTGCTGCGAACCGCAGGAACGTGTCAAAGAACCAGCTGACGGAGCTCCCAGGCGACATCAGCCGCATGCGCTACCTCGTCTCGCTGTGCGTCGCCTCTGTCTGTTGCTACGCCTCTCTTTCAAAGACGCGACTGACGCCCGTGGCTTGCTCTGCTGGACGCCGTTGACACTCCACAGCGCAGCGTCGAGCAACAACTTGTCGGCGCTCGAGCGCTTTCCGATGATCCTCTCGCTCAACGAGCTGTGCGTCCGACAGTCTTTGCCTCTCAACTGCGTTGGCTCTGTCTGTGACTATCGGCTCACGCGTACTGACGCTTCTGCTCGATGGTGCAGGTACTTGGCGTCTGCGTCGCTCACGAGCGTCCCCGCAGGACTCACGGTCCTCCCAGCGATCAAGATCCTGTACGTCCGTCTTGTGCCTTGCGCTCTTCCTCGCGCTCTCGCTGAAAGGCGCTCTCTCACTCGTGATCGTTAGTGACTTGTCGCGGAACCCCGAGCTCACGATTCGCGCGAACACGATCCCCGCTGCGCTCCTCGACCTGTGCGTCCCACGACCGCTCTGCTTGTGGCAACCGAGCGCGAGAGCTCACACACGTGGCTCTGTCGATGGCCCAAGCAGGTTCCTTCGCGACTGCGGACTCAGCGTCATCCCAGCCGAGTTTCGCGGCGAGAAGCTCTGGCGCACCATGTACGACGCACTTGCCTTCCTTGCTCACGCCTCGCACAAGAGCACTAGAGACTCACAGACTGATGGACGGACGCTCGCAGTGACTTGAGCGAGAACCCGATTGCAGCGAGCGAACTTGAGACGATTCGCTTTCAGACGAGCCACTTGTGCGTATGAGCGTGTCTCTCTTGCTCTTGCGTAGACTGTAGCTAATGGACGCTGTGTGTGTGCGGTAGGTACCTCGAGAGCGTCGGACTGAGTGCGATCCCAGTCATCGCAGTCAACTGGAGCGTCTCGACGACACTGTACGCTCTACCACTCGCGGCTTGTAGCTGCGAGCGCTGTCGTAAGAGACTGGAGCTCACGCCGTGCGACCGTTTACAGGTCGCTCTCGCGGAATCCACTTGGAGACGTCGATGCTGCGAGTCTCCCGCCCAACATCACGACGCTGTACGACTGCCATGCGAGTCGAGTGGCTTCAAAGCGTTCGAGCGACTGACGTCCGTGGCTGTGGTTGTGCAGGTGGATGGACGAGTGCGGCCTGGCGACTGTGCCGCCCAACTTGCCGAGTCTCAAGCAGCTCAAGGCGCTGTGAGTGATGATGTCAGTGTACTCGCATGGCGACGTCCGAGTCACTAACTAACACACGCTCTCTCTTGCTCGTCTGTGGACGTGGCAGCTCGCTCTCTGGGAATCCGATCCGCTCCATCGCTCCAGCAGCGCTGCCAACGAACCTCATGGAGCTGTACGGGCATCTCTTCTCTATTGCTGCGACTGCTCTGCTGCCATGCGCAGTTCCACACTCACGCACTCGCTTCGCGCACTCGTGCGCAGACGCCTGTCAAACTGCTCGCTGAGTGCTGTGCCAGAAGACCTCGCGACGTCCAGCGCGTCGCTCCGAACTCTGTGCGTCCTGCGCCTCTTGCTTCGACTCGTTGAGGCGTCATCCCACTCACGCACTGCTCTCCGTGTCTCCTCTTGTGCGCTCTGTGACGCCTGACGAACTCCAGAGACTTGAGTGACAATGCGATCGAGCGCATCGAGTACGTCTGTCGCTAGGAACACAAGAGCGAACGACAAGAGCCTGACCATCTCTCTCTGTGACTCGTGATGCCTGCAGCTTGCGCGCGTTCCAGCAGCTCGAACGACTGTACGTCTCTCAACTGCCTGGCGAACACCAGCAAGTGGGACAACGTCCTAACACGCGCTCTCTCACTCGACCAGGTCTCTCCAGAACAACGCGCTCACCAAGTTCCCTCTCGAGATCTTCAACCTCTCGAAGCTCCGCGTCGTGTACGTCTCCTGTCGCATCTTCCTATGAGCCTCTAGAGACCCAATGACTCACGACCGACTCGCTCGTGCTCTAGCGACCTCCGCGGCAACAAGTTCCGCAACGTGTCGCTCACACAAGCGCAGCTCAGTGTCCTCGCCACGCGCTTTGACCGCTTTGCAGCCGACGCCTCGGCGTTCCAGACTGCGTGCGCTGCCCAGACGCTCGTGCGTGGGACGTTCGCGATCTGCGAGCGCAGCGGCAGTGGCGACAGCGACGACAGTGCGCTGCCTGGCCCAGTCGCGCCACTGCCGCCGTCCGACTCGGGTCCGTCCAAGACGCGCTTGGTCGTGCTGATCGTGAGCGCGTCCGTGAGCGTGCTCTTGCTCGTCGTGCTCTCGGTCGTGCTGCTCCGCAAGCGCAGTCGCGCTGCCGCCGCTGCAGACGACTTTATCTTCACGAGCGCGCGCCACGGCGTGACGATCGACTCGAGCGACGACCACGCGCTCGTGGAGTGGCGCATTGACGCCGAGGAGCTCTTGCCGATCCGGCGCTTGGCGGTGCGGCCGTACGGCTCGATCTGGCTCGCGCACTACTTGTCCGAGACCGTGATCGTGAA
The DNA here is from genome assembly GCA_003730235.1 of Pythium guiyangense. Classification (NCBI taxonomy): domain Eukaryota; phylum Oomycota; class Peronosporomycetes; order Pythiales; family Pythiaceae; genus Pythium; species Pythium guiyangense. Next base: position 216,037 of record QXDM01000016.1, read on the forward strand.
GCGCATCAACCAGAAGCACATCAGCGCCCGCGCGCAGCAGGACTTCATCCGGCGCCTCTCGATCCTCGCGCGCCTCGACCATCCGCACATCCTGCGGTTCCTGGGTGTCGCCTGGACTACTGAAGTCGACGTCCAGATCGTCGTCGAGTACATGCGCACGGGCAACTTGCGGCGGTACTTGACGCTCACAAAGGACGACCCGGTCGCAAAGGACTGGACGAGCCGCAAAATCGGCATTGCCTTGAGCATCGCCCACGCGCTCGTGTACATCCACTCGCGCCGGCCGCAAGTGCTCCATCGCGACCTCAAATCTCGCTGCGTGCTCCTCGACGACGACCTCACGGCCAAAGTCTCGGGCTTTGGCCTTCGGCACTACAACTCGGCGATCAACCGCACGAGCGTGACGGCAACGTCGCCCAAGTCGAACCGCTCGATCGCACCGGAGGTCCTCGCTGGCGAGTCGGACTACACGGAAGAGGCCGACCTGTACGCGTTTGGTATCATCCTCTCGGAGCTCGACTCGCACGAGCTCCCTTTCTCAGACGTGAAGCTCTCGAACGGCGAGCCACTGACCGAGCACGCGATGCTCCAGCTCCTCGTCGCCGGCGCATTGCAGCCGACGATCTCGCCCAACTGCCCGAAAGAGGTCGGCGCGCTCATGTACGACTGCTTGGCGTTCAATCCGGACCACCGACCGACGGCCGTGCACGTCGTGCAGCGCCTGCAGTCGACGATGGAGCATTTGCAGCGCCTGAGCGAGATCGGCGATGACATTGTCTCGAGCGACGAGCGCATGGACTCGTTCCTGGGCGTCGACCCGAGTCGCCCGCTCTCCAACTCGACGCAGTTCAGCGTCCCGCAGAGCTCGAGCTCCAGTGGCCGCGACACGCGCAGCACAGCGGATCGACAGGAGAATGGCCGAGCGCTCAGCACATCGCGCGACCACCGGAGCGCGAGTAGCAGCTTTGGTCCGCACCGCAGTGGCAATGGCGGCTCGGTCGTGCGCTTTAGCGACACGATCTCGTACAAGTTCTAGGACGTGCGACGGCAGAGCATACAAAGTCCTATATTTATGAGACGAACCTTCGATGTCGTGCTTCATCGTTGTGCGTGGCCACTCCGCGCGTCTTCGACGTCACCATCGTCGCCCCACTGCTTGACGCGACTCGCTGACGACGCGACGCTCGACGGCGTCGGGATCGGCGTGAGCGGCGCCATCGGCATTGTGTTGTAGCCCAGCGGCGCGTTGCCGCCTTCTGCCATCGCGTACTGGAACGCCTCGTCCTCGAGCTCCGCCTCGGTCTCGTGCGCGACCTCCATGTTCTCGACTGCGTTGCGCGCCATGCGGTTCCAGTCCGTGCGCGAGAGCTTGAGCAAGTACACGCTCAGCTTCACGACCTCCATCGTGCAGATCGAGTACCAGAGCGCTGGGAAGCCGACGCCGAGCACGACGCCGCCGACGTACGCGATCGGCAGCTCGATGCACCACGTCGAGATCGTGCTCGTCCACGCGACGACCTTCGCTTCGCCCATCGCAGTCAGGACCGACGACGTGAGCATCTCGATCGACTCGATCACAAAGCCAGCGACGAAGATCGGCTGCACGAGCATGCAGAGCTTGAGCAAGTCGTCGTCCGTTGTGTACAAGTGGAAGAGCTTCTCGCGGAGCGACAGCGTGATCGTCGCGAGCACGAGGACGCACACGACGGTGCAGCCAAAGCCGAGCTTGCTCAGCGCCTTCGCGGCTTGCGGACGGTTCGCACCGAGGCAGTTGGCCACGCGGATCTGCGTCGCGCAGCCAAAGCCCCAGAAGAGCGCCCAGAGGAGCTTCCAGAGTCCGAGGATCACGGCGTTCGCAGCAATGACGTCCGACCCGAGCTTCGCTGCGATGAGCGACAGCGACGAGCTCGCGAGGTTGTACACGAGCGAATTGCTCGCCATCGGCACTGCGATGTTGGCGTACGTCTTGAGTCGGTCGCGCGTGAACGAGCGGAGGCTCCAGCCGCCCCACGCGCCGACGTGCATCTTCTTGTACACGATGCAGTACGACACGAGCGCGATCGGCTGGAACCACGACGCGATGACAGTTGCGAGTGGCGAGCCGTCAAAGCCCAGGCCGCTCCAGCCCCAGCAGCCGTAGATGAGGAAGTAGTTCGCCGCAACAGCGACGCCGATCGACAGCGTCCCGACGATTGTCGTCGGTGCCATGATGCCCATCGACTGGAAGTAGAGCCGCACGCAGGCGTAGAACACCGCTGGCCACGACGCGAACGAGATGATGCGCGCAAAGCGACCGCCGAGACGGATCACTTCTGGGTCGTCCGTTGAGAACGCGAGTGCGTACTCGACGCACCAGTACCAGATGAAGACTGGGATGATGAGGATCGCTGTCATGACAATGCCCATCTGGAGCCACACGCCCATGAGCTCGCCGTTCTTGGCACCCCACGCTTGGCCGCAGAGCGTCGTGAGCGCGCCAGCGCCAGCCCAGACGCCCATGAGTGGCACGCTCGTCCACACAGACGAGAGCGAGGCTGCCGCGAGCTCACTCGTGCCGAGGTGGCCCAAGAACGCATAGTCGACAGACGTGAGCGCGAGTCGCGCAAACGTCGACAAGCTCACTTGCAGCGCCATGGACGTGAGCGAGAGGAGCTCTGCGCGCCAGTCGACAGGCGGCTCGAGCGGCGCGAAGCATGGCTCAGGCTTGAGCAGCGGCGACTTCTCGAGCGTGCGCGCCATCGCTCGTTGGTCGTGGATGTCGTCGTCTCAAGAGCAGTGCGCGAAAGATCGTGAGTCGGCAAGTGAGACTTGCACTACGAGCTGCAGCAAGAGCAGCAGCAGTTGATCGGTCCCCAAGAGACGTCCACTCATCACACACGAACGCCGCTGGTATCGCAAGCAGCGCGCAACACCTCCAGCTGCTCATCAAGAGACACGGATTTATCCGATGATCGATATACAAAACCAACTGCAGCTGGAACCGCTGTGGTGTGCATGGTGCGCTTTGCTCTCGATCATTTTACGCTTGGTCATCTCCATTGACACACGCCGACACTCTCGCGCATCGGACAGCGGCATCGGACGTCGCGTGCGACACCAGCGCTTCGTGACCTGCTCGACACGCGACGACAACAGTCAAGAATGACCAACTCGTTCAGCGACGGCGTGACGTACGACGCATCGACTGGCGCGCCAGTTGCAAAAGCTGGGACGTCGCCGACACGTGACTGACACATCATGTCGGCTGCAGATCCGAGATATGCTGAAGGCCATTCAAGCTCTAAGTCATTCGCGCATTATCCGGATATCTCGCACCCAGCCGACACTCAACTGAAGTTCATTATGAGCCTCCACGACTTGACACCTGCCAACACCCAGCGCGCGCATGAGACAGCATTGAACGTCTTCAAGCGCTTCCTGGCCGCAGAAGACACGACCATCGAGTACATCCGTGCGACTCTAATACGAGACGTCAAGGGCGTCGTGTTCGTGAAGCTCATGGACCGATTTGCCATGCATCTCGCGTTCTCGAACAGACGCGGCGGTCAGCCGCTCGCTCGCAACACGATCATGGGCTACTACCGCAGCGTGAAGAACTGGCTGCTCGACGACCAGCCGCAGCACCGCCAAGTCATCGAGAAGCAGTTGCTCAAGATGGAACGAACACTCGAACGCTACTGCCTCAAGCGCAACCAAGGCGGCATGGTGAACAAGGCGCCCGCATGTACCAAGGACGATCTGCGCATCTTAGTAGAGGGCACGTACTACACCGCCACGACGACGAAGGACTACCAAGACGCCACACTGCTCACGATCATGTGGTACGCGTTCAGAAGATCGTCTGACCTCGCGTTCGTGCAGAAGAGCAATCTGTCGGTGGCACCAGACAACGTCTTGTTCCTGCGGCTGATCAGAACCAAGACGTCGGAGGAGCAAGGGCTGTCACTCTACCCAGACCAGTACAGCTTTGTCACGTGCCCCCTTCATGCGATCGGCGTGGCTTTGGCTATGCAAGACCTTCCAAGCAGCTCGCTACTTCAGCTGCAAGTTCTTGTCGACAGCGAGATCCAAGCGCTTCGTCCAACGAACGACGTTGGACTTGTCGAAGCGCTCGGGCTTTGCGACGAAGACGACGTGACGGCCTCCAGAGTGTCAACGACGACTCCAGCTCGGCTACAAGCACCAGCACCGTTGAAGATGCAAGGCTACGTGAACCGCGTCGTAAAAGCAGCGTCGGAGCGTCAAGCACGAGCGAGCCCAACAGCAGGCTTGTCGTCGCACTCGTTTCGGCGAGGAGGTGCGCAGTACACAAACCGCGACGCGACTCTGAGTGCCCAGTGAATCTTTGATCGGGGGAGCTGGAATATGAGCGCCACGAACAAAGCGTTCGTCTACGTTGTCAACACGACAAGTGAAGACATGAAGGTGTCGAAGGTGCTCAGGGACTGGAGGTCGGACGACAACCCGGCAATCGCTTCGTTCAGCACGTTTGACTCCACATCTCGCAAGAAGATCGACGACGTCATGCGGACGCTGTTCTCTTCGAGTCTGGGCTTTGAAGATAAAACGTTGAACGTGGATCGCCGAGTCGTCAACTTGCTGTTCGCGTCTTTGATTCGGCACTTCCCGGAGTTCAACACAAGACACGCTGCGTCTCCATACGCCACCCGTGCGCGAGTGTCTCGCCGCAAGCAACATTCCTATGAGCGAGATGCTAGCGTGGAGCACGCACCTCGGACGTCAGCATGATGAACAGATCACTCAAGACACAGACAACGGCGTGAAGTTTACCAAGGAAGAGAAGCTGATCAACCACCAGAACACCATCATCAGCGAGCTACTCAACTGTCACTGCGAATTGTACGCCCGCCTTGCAGCACTCGAGCTCGCTCAAGGATCTGCGTCGACAGCGTCAAGAGAGCAAGTCCAGCAGCCGGCGCCATCAGCTCCAAGTGGTGATGAAGGGAAGAAGGGGCGCGCACTTCCGATGCCAGCGTCCTCAGTGTGGTTCGAGTGGTACACGAAGACACCGCGTCTGTGGGAGCAGTGCGACAGCCGCCGGTACAAGTCAACTTCCAAGCAGCTCGTCGCCTACTTGAAGCTGTTCCTGCCTTAGGGTTTCCAGCTTGACCCAAACCCCGCCACGTACTACGACGACGTCCTGAAGACAGGCAAACATGCTGAGAAGAACATGTTCGAGTTCCTGACAAGACGTGGCATCACCCGTAAGTATGGGTCTGGCCTGCTCAAGCAGTTACGCGATCTCCATCGCCAAGGTGAGCTTGATACTCAGATCCGTGAGTATCGGGCTAGAGCTACGATTGGAGGGAGCAAGAGATGTTCTAAATATCAACTTTGTGTCCTATAAATACGTATATTTTAAATATAGTCAAGTGACAAATACAGCTCATTCCAACAGCATGTTCCAACACACTCCACAACAACATTTGCATCGATGGCTCCATGCATGAGCAGACGCGTGTTCAACAAGACAGTGCGTGCGTTGATCCAAGAGCATGGCATTGGCATCAAGCTTAACGATGAATCCATGCGCAACCTTCGCAACGACATCGTGCGGCATGTCGATGACGCCAACGACATCAACGACGTCGTGCTGCTTGCGTTGACCGCCTTGCGCGAGCGCGGCGTCAGGATGACACGCCGCGAGCATCTAGCCGAGTTTCTTGGTATCGGCGTGCCAGACAGCGAGCGTGAGTCGCACGAGAACGCACGCCACATTGCGCCAGCACAAGACGACAGCGACGGCGAGATGGAGTGGACGCCGACCGGGAGTCTCCAGGGTCAACCGCTCTGGGACGTACGCCGCATCCTGAACACGTACAGGCAAGACGGTCAGACATACTACATCGTCGACTGGCAGCCAACGCACGAGCCGGCAGCGCACATACCACACGCGGTCATCGCTCGCTTTCACCGCCAACGGCGTGCACTGGTGCGCCGCACCTTTATCGAGAGCGAGGCAGTAGTTAGCAACTAGGCCGGGCAAGTCCATATTCCTGCACTCAATACACACACGCTTCATTCACACATGCGCTCGCGCGCTCTGCACAACAAGGTTTCGTCAATTGCATGACACGCCGAGTCTTCGCAGTATGTATGTGCGCAAGACACGGCAAGGTTTCCTCGCGAAGGCGAGACACCAAGCTTTCGTCTTGCACATACACGCGCCGCAAGCTCACACCAACTGCACTCTCTCATGCACTCACACCTACGTACCGATTGCTGCCCCGCTCGCTCTCGACTCTCTCCGGGCCCGCTCACGCCATCGCATTTGCGCGTGCTGTTCTCGCTTGTGCGACTTGCTTGCTCGCTTGCGCCTCTCGCTCGCGCACTTGTGCCTCTTGCTTGCCTGTGCCATTCGCGCGCGAGTCGCTGAGCGCATCGCATGCGTCGCCCGCGTTGTTGTTGCGTTGCTGCTGCGGCTCTCGCTCGCGTCTTGCTGTTTGAAGCGCACTCTCGTGCACGACCGTGTGTCCCCGTTCTCGCTGCGTGGATGCACGAGCGGCTGCGTGCAATGTGTGAGCACGCGCAGTATCTGCATGTGCGCGTGCTGTGTGTTTGTGTGCGCGCAGTGTCTGCGTGTGCACGTGCTGTGTGTATGCACGTGTTGTGTGTTTGTGCGCGCTGTGTGTTTGTGCGAGAGAGCTTGGTCTCACACATGCTCGCTCGCTTGGCTGCATGTTGCGCGGCTGGATTGCCAATCTCACGTATGCATGCACCCACACACGCAAATACATACGCACTCACAGGTATGTAAATTCGCACTCGCACTCGCACACGCGCGTAAACTTGTTTCTCGCTGTTGTGTTTGCTTGCTCGTTTGCGACCGCCCTTGCGCATCTGCTTGCCTGTCGCTCAGTTGGTTCTTCTGTCGCTTGTTTATTCGCTTGGTTGCTTCAACACATACAAACACGCAACATGTACACATGCACATGCAGGTGATCGCCGACTCACCGCACCTCGCAAGGCGCAGTTCACCGTCGCGCGGAGAAGACATGCACCGACTGCTGTTCGCTTGCTTGGTCTCGGTCTCGTTCGCTTGCTCTCGATTCGTTTGTGAGACCTCTTGCCGTTTTCTCTTGACTCCCTCTCCCTCGCTTCTCGCACCACCCAACAACTTTAACAACAATAGCCTTGGATGAATTAGATTTTGCATCCATGACCATGTCGGCTGCGGCTGCGGTCGGATGATTCTTGTGGCAGAGCTGAGCACCGGCTTTGTAAAGCGCGACGATCGCGCAGTCGCTCGCGACACTTTGTTCGGTAGCGTCGAGCAAGATCCTTGCGCGGAACGGCGTGTGCTCTGCTGCGTCTGGTACCGTGTCATCTGTGTCATGTGCTGTAATGTTCTCCGTGTCGGGTGCTGCCGCCGCTTCACTTGTAACGGGCCTACCCTGGCCGTTACATGGGCTACGGTTGTGTGGACCACACCGCCCTGTAGCCTCAGGGAAGTTGGTGGATACCAACATTCCCACATGATGATGTCATGGTATGACGTCATGGGCATTCTCGCATGGATCAGTGGGTGTAATCACCTCTGGGAGTAATCCATTGCAGAATGATGGTTCCTGCACTTGGGGAACTGGATCGGTGACGCGTGGCGACGCGACACTGATGTTTGAGTGAGAGGCGTGAGCCAATCACGGATCAAGGAATTTTCTCACCGGACTTCAAGTTCAAGGTCTGTGGGTTGAACCTCGATTGTACCCAAGGTTTTATATTAGGCAAAGTAGGTTGATATCAGTAGGAGTGAGGTTTTACTCATAAAACCTCTAGGCGCCCTTGAGGTGATTTTAGGAAAGCAGAACAGAGCGACTGCCGACAGCGGCAGCTCGCAGCAGGAACCACCAGTGCATTTTAAGTCAGTTGCGAATTTACCTTCTACCACTCAAGTCGCCTTCCTCTCCTCTCTCCGGCCGTCCTCTCGGCACCAAGACCCCCTCCACGCACAAGCGATCGGCTCACTTCGTGTGAGTCCCTTCGCGCTGGAGCCCAAGCTTCCTCAAGACCCCGTATTGGGACTCAGTGTTGTCCAACTGCTCTGCAGTTCGGTCGTCTGAGGTCCCATTACATCACTGCTCTCCGCGCCTGCTGTCTTGCCTTTCTTGCCTCTTGCTCTCGCTCGGTCCAAAGCACCGACTACCGCAGCCGTTGCTTTGTGATCAGTCCAAATGTACATCGCCGAATCGATCGAGACGTTTGCCGCGCCGAGGCCGCCGCACACGACCTTGCTCGTGACGTGCGCTGATCTCCGATCTTCGGCCCAGAGGTGGCGCACGCTGCTCGAACTGAGAGCGAGTAGAGCGTCGCGAGCGGTGTTGGTGTCGCTTGAGGTAGTCGTGGATGGCTTGGTGCGCTGGCAGCGTCCCAACAAAGTATTGCGCCGTACACCGAAGAGGCGAGCGACCGGGGCTAGAGGGCAGTCGCAGTCAACGACCAGGTGTGCGGCGCGATCGAGGAGCGCGTCACGCGCACTGCTCTTGTTCTTGCCCCCTTGTTGTTGCTGTGGCTCTGTGTTCACGGGCTGTGTCTGAGCTACTGCTGCTGCCGTTGTTCTTGCTTGTGCTGGCGTTGCTTGCGGCGGTGGCGGTGCTGCTTGTGCTCGTGCGTTCTGTGCATCGCGATGCCGCTCGCCGTACCTCTCCATGAGGTTGCTCTGAGACATGCCACGGCCTTTGAGCACACAGCTCGCGTCGCCAGGGGAGTAGCCGAGCACTAGAATGATGTACTCAGCGACTCTCGTTGCAATCAACGCCTGGTCAGCTGGGAGCATCGTCGAGGCAGTCGAGGTCGTGGAAGGTCGTCGTTCTTCTTCTTGGGGGAATGATCTTCTTGGGGGGAATGATCTTCTTGGGGGAATGATCTTCTTGGGGGGAATGATCTTCTTGGGAATGAAGATCTTCTTGGGAATGAAGATCTTCGGGAATGAGAGAAAGATGAAGAGTGAATGAGCACCGACAACGCTGTATTTGGTTTGAGGATATCCGCCGACAGTTCATGAATTTTGATAGTGAAGTAACCAAGCACCGACACCGCTAAAATTGGTTTCACTATACCTGCCGACAGTTCATGAAAATTTGATAGTGACAGAACCGAGTGCGATCAGCATGTACTTGAACAAATATACTTTGGTGAACATTGGAGGGGTCGAACAGGGAGATCTTGATTTTTGTATTGAAAGCGATCAACCGGCATGTCTCATAAAAAGACGAGCTTGAACCCAAAAACGTCAAAAAGTCAAAATGAGGACACAAACGAATAACTTCAGAGCATTTAGGTCATTCCAGTCGGTTACAGTTTGTCGCGTGTGTAGCAATATATGGTGGTTTATGCAAAATATGGTGGTTTGGCTGCAACCACTTTTGCAACCATCCACATACAAATTTTAAGATGTGAACGCCAACGAACGCCAATATTTTTTAGTAAAATACACAAACATCAAGTCTATTTGGTTGCAAAAGTGGTGTTTCACACTTTCTTCACTATCGAGCTTCAAACAAGCGGCTCACCCGTTAACGTTACACTACCAAGTGCTCGCGACTGCTCGAGGAGCTCACGACAACCTGCGCACTTGCGGTGCAGACACAGCGTGCTCCGTCGCTGCGATGAGCGACGCGCATGGAGACTTTGATTACCGCGAGCTCTCGGGAGACCGTCCGCGCCGCTCTACAACGCGACTTGACCGTGGTGCGCGCTCGAGCTTTGTCGATGTCACGCCGCCGAGCACACCAGTCGCAGTCGAGGTCGCAGCAGCAGCTGTCGCTGATGTCGCAACGACTGCTGCAGACGACCACGTAGCAGTCGAAGCAGCAGCAGTGCGCGTGCAGTTTGCAGCGACCGCTGTGCCATCTCTCGCAAAGCAAATGCACGCGGCGTCGTCCGACGACTGGGCAGCGGATGAGCAGAGCCGCGTCGAGGTGCGCTCGCAGCAGCAGATCTCGAACCTCGCTGCGATGCGTCGCGAGAGCATGCGCATCTCTGCAAGAGGCACGGGCGCCGCATCGCAGCACCACATCGACATGCACGCTGGGCACCACCCAGGCGTCCCACCGAGTCCGCACGCCGCGACGCGGCTGAGCATCCATCCGTCCGAGAGCCTGCACGGCAAAGACCTGCGGCAGTTCGTGTCGATCGCGTCGATCGAGCCGATCGCGCGCCACTCGAACTCTGTCGACTGGTCCGAAACAATGGCGAATCCAGACGAGACGGACCACCTGTCGCTCATGGATCCGTACTACGACCTCACGCGATCAAAGCTCACGAAGCTCTTCTCGCTCTTCCATCCCGACGGTGCGTGTGGCGCGTAGGACATGCGCTCTTGTAGGACACCAGCGACTGACGCTCGCTGTGTTTGTGCGTGACAGCGGACGGCATGGTCACGTATGACGGCTTTCGCCGCGGCATGGAGGCCATGGGCATCGTGTGCGCCGACGACGCCGAGTTCGAGACGTTCATTGACAAAGTGGACGAGGACCACAGCGGCGGCATCTCGTACGACGAGTTCCAGCACGCGATCCAGGAGATCAAGCTCGCGCAGCTCTTCAGCTCGAACTTTGTGCGCGAGATGGGGCTCGACCACGTCGGTCAAGCAGCGACGCTCGGGTCGATCGAGTACTCGCCGGACCGGATCCGGAGCGTCTACCCGATCGAGCACGTCGAGAAGTTCATCTACTCAAAGAAGCCGGCGTGGGCCGCCGTGCGCTGGATCAACGTCGAAGGCAGCGACGCGCTCACGATCCGCCGCCTCTCGGTGCGCTACTGTCTCCACCCGCTCGCAGTCGAAGACGCCTTGGACATTGACCGCGAGCGCCCCAAGTACGAAAAGTACGAAGAGCACTCGTCGCTCATTCTCCAGACCGTCCACGCCGTCGACCTCGCGAAGCTCAAGACGTACCAGCGCATGTACCGCGCGTCAATGTACACAAAAGACGATATGCCGTCGCAGTTTGACAAGATGGACAAGCGCGAGCTCGAGGAGCGCTTGCGCGAGCTCCAGCTCGGCCGCGTGATGACCAACCCCGAGCAGCTGAGCGTCTACATGCTCAAGGACGTGCTCATTAGCGTCCAGGAGTCGTCTAGTACGCTCTGGGGTGTCGTGAAAGCGCGCTTGGACACGTCGTACTCGCGCATTCGGCAGCACGGCACGCCGTTCCTCGTCTACACGATCGTTGACGCGTGTGTGGACGAGCTCACGCCGATTGCGCACACGTTTGGCGCAAAGCTCGTGATGATCGATCGCCTCTTGCACCTCGACCCGCGCGGCTTTGATGTGAATCGGCTCCAGAACACGGCCAAGCAGCTCAAGGGGCTCAAGCGCCTCTGCAAGCCACTGCACGAGGCGATCGTGCAGCTCGCCGAGTCGAACGACTTCACGGGCGAGATCCTGCGGTACTTTCGCGACGTGCAGGACCACATCACGATCGTCGAAGAGGACTGCGAGAAGCACCTCGACACGTGCAAGAGCCTGATCGATGAGCTCCACAACATCCGCGCTGCGATGCAGAGCGACGTGAGCTACATCCTCGCGCTCGTCGCAGCGATCTTCCTTCCAGCGCAGTTCCTCACTGGACTCTACGGCATGAACTTTGAAAACATGCCCGAGCTCCGCGACCACAATGGGTACTACTACTGGTGGATCGTCGTCGTTACGATCGCCGTGCTCACGATCGTGTTCTTCCGCTTCTACAAGAAGTGGCTCTAGGACGGGAGTAAGATAGACTTGTTCAAGCGAGCAGTTGCGAGATCGAATAGCAACCGCTTGCTTGTTTGCCTGGTTCATCAAGGCCAGTTGTCGCCATGTCATTGAATTGCTACATACTCGAGGTGATGGAGGGCCGACTCGAGCAGTCCACTGCAAGCTGATGCCTGCATCTCAAGAGCGACATTGCTGCTCGAGCACTACCAGGTGCGATGTTGAGTTACGTGGCCGGACAGCAGCAACACGATTAGAAACAGCAAGTTGAGCTGGTGGCTGCGTCGTTGTTGTTGTGTGGTGTCAAGTGTGTCAATCTATTGTCCACGTCGTCCACGTCCTTACATCGCTCACCGCGACAACGAGCTGCTTTGTACGATGCAGTAAGTGCAAGTGCAACTGCGAGTGTCTCGATCAAGTGGACAACGTATCCAAATCCATTGGCGAAACGGCGAAAACCGGTTGTGTACCAGTAGAAGTACTGATTGGCTTCTTCAACATGAGCCTCTCTATACAAAAAAGCGCCATTGACGAGGTGCGGAGGAACGCAATGGAGAAAGCGACAGAGAGCGATGGCACGCTTGCGCTCGACGCCCGCTCGACGGCTTCCGCGGCCATGGCCTCCGTGGCACCCACAACGTCCACGTTCCCCGCGACCAGCGCCCCCAACGTCTGGCATCGCAGCGCTCGATGCACTATTGCGCTGCTACGAGCCACTGCGCGCACTGCCCGATGATGTTGTGCACATTGTGCGCCGCTTTGCCGACGCGCCGCTGCTTGTGAAGCTCATTCGTGCGACGCAAGCGCACGCGAGCGGCGCTGCACTCGACCGCTTGGTGCAGCAGCACAGCAGCGACACAGAATCGAACGCGTGCGAGCTTCGCGAGTACGACGGCACAAACATGCACGAGGTGCTCACTTCGCATCGACGCCTATCGAGAGTGCTCAAGTACGCTGCAGAGGTCGGCAGCGCGCGCGTGGTCAAGTGGATGCTAACGACCTCGCCGCGTCTCGACGTCACAGACATGCTGTTTGCCGCTACTGAGCACGGACACATCGCGGTCCTCGAGCTGCCGTGTGTGCGCCGCGGTCGGAGATACGCCGACGTCAATCGGCGCATGCGTGCAGCTGCTGCTCAGCACGGCCAGTTCGAGATGTACAAGTGGCTCTGCGCACACCCACTGGAGGCAAACGACCTAGACAGAGAGTGGGCGGTGCGCCATCCCGATCCGCAAGACGGCTACGACCTCGCGTGTGCTGCAAAGCAGGGCCACTTGGCGATCCTCCAGTGGGCGTACGCCGAACGCCGCGACGAGTGGCAGCTCCACGTGCTCAAGCACGCCGCGCTGGCCAGCCAACAGCACGTCATGGAGTGGATCTACGCAGAGGATATTGAGACCGACGTCCCGGACGCGCTACAGGCGCTCGCATACCCCCGAGCACCAAACTACGACGTCGACTGGGAGCAGCGGTTCGAAGCGCTCGTGTGGCTTCACGACAAGTACCCCCGCGCTGTCGCTGAGCGACACTGTGCTCGACCACTTGGCGGAGAACACGCACGGCAAGATCTCCAAGCGCTTGGTCGAGAAGTATCCTGAGCGCTACGGACGTCGTCGCTTCCGAGTGTTGGGAGGCACGACAGATCGGCGCACTCGGACCCGCAAGATGCACTGGTGGCGCCGCGTCGCGTCGTGGATCAGAACGTCGTTTAGGTCGTGGAGGCAGCAGCGACGCGGCTCTGACCGAGCGTACAGGCGCTGAGCCGAACAGGAAGAGACGGTCGTGTCGTGTCGTGCACACTCCAATACATTGTCCTCCTGAGCAGAGTCAGTGGCGATTCAGACTCTTGCAGGTCGACAGACTCGGCTCGCTCTCTCGCTCTTGACACAAGCGTAAGCTTAAGGGCAGCGGTGGCGATCGGACAAAGACGCTAGAGAGCGACCTCTTGCGTCGAGCTCTTGCTTCAGTTGGTCCTATGCGCTGTCTGCACAGGCGAGACGTTGTCGTACACGAGCACGGGCAGTGGCGAGACGTAGCGCATGGCAAAGCGCTGTCCGTCCTTCGTCGGCTGCGTGAACGCGACCTCGTGCTTGCCGACGCGCATACCGTAGATGAGCTTGGCGCGTACGCTGTCCACGAGGCGCGTCGCAATGCGCTGGCTGCAGCACGTGAGGTGAGGTCGAGGCGAGGGAATATCAGCGAGTACGTGGCGCGCACGCTGTCGGCGACAGTGTTGGTTGCTTCTTCTACTACTGCTGTCAGAAGTGCCGTGGTGACTCGCTGCGATCTGAGATTGATAAAAGAGTTGTCAGAGTGATCTTGCCTGCTGAAGAACAGCTTTGTATTCGCGAGCTCCAACTTCTGCGAGTGCACGAGGTGTTGTTGTTGTTGGTTGTGCAAGAGCTACTGCGGCGGACAGCAACATCCAGTCGCGTGTTGAATAGCGACCAAGTGCTGGTTTGCAGTAGAGCGTCGTGCGTGAGAGAGAGTTGAAGTTTGCTGGCCGTCGCGTGCAGCTGTCGGAGCGAATTGCCGACACATGCACGAGCAGCAGCAGCAGGAGGAGGAGGACCGAGAGAGCACCGAGAGAGACTGAGGCTCTGCAACGTACTTGTTTGGACGCTTTGCCACGAGCAGCAAGAAGAGGCTAGGCAAAGTGCTTGATTCTCTTAGAACTACGACCCACACCAACTACAAACGCAACAACAGAATCACGACGACCGTGCTGACGCGGATGCGGATGCTGGCGGATTCTTGCGCACGCGCTTGGTGCGGTTGCGGACCCCAAAGTGGGGCCAAAGCAAGTCTGCCTCTTGGAGGCACTTCTTCAGGTTCGGGCCTCGGTAGGTCTTCTCAAGGTTCTCGAGGTTGTGGTCATGGCCGTTGACGCTCAAATTGCATGAGCCGTTCAGGCGTATCTTCCTGTCAATGATGATCAGCTAGCAACACAACAACATAAGCACGAGCAAAGCCAGCAGTACGGCAAGGAACAGCACGCCTGATGATGTAGACTATCACGTCGATGCTCTTCTTCGCGTGGTCGAGGAGCTCCAAGATCATGTCCACTGTTGCTCCATCGTCGCGGAAGAAGAACGCGCCGTTGGCCTTTGCCGGCGCGTTGCTGACGTTGTTGATCGTTCGCCACACGGTTGTCGGCGACACTGTGATGCCAAACGTGCGCTTGGCTTCCTCGGCGAGCGAGCACACCGTCTTCGAGTGTCCTCGTACGACCACGCACAAATCGCCTTCTTCTGCTCGTCGGTGAGCACTGATCGGCGTCCAGCCTTGGGGAGGCGGCTGCCTTCGGCGAGCTTGCGCGAGCAGCGGCGGCGTGTCGGTGCACTGCCGTCGCCGGGACGCGCAGTGACAACGACGTGCGGCGAATGCTCGCCCCAGCAGCGACCATCGCGACGACCTGCGTGCTCGTGCGCTGCGTGACGAACTTGTACGCGCGTCGGCTCCATCTCGATGAACATCAGATAGACAGCTCTAATAGTGAAAAAAAATCACGCTTTTTCACGACGAGTGTGTGCAGAAACCGGTCATCCTCCGGTCATTCGTCGGGTAACGCGATCGACTGTATGCTTTTCGACCCATGTTGTTGGTTATACCCTCGGTGTAGCGACGCGCTGGAGTAGAGACATACTAGATAGAGTATGCACGGGTCTCACCTAGTGGCCGTAAAGCCCGGTTGCATCATGCTGTCGTCACGTCGCTGCAAGCGCGGAGGGCTCGCACTTTATCGAATACACGGCGCGCTTGCGACTTTGCTCTCCCTCTTTTGGCACAGAAGCATACAAAGCGCAAGCTTTGCACTTTGCACACACCGCATTCTGCGAAAGCGAGTGCACGTCCCTCTCTCGCATCCCTATATTAAGAGCTGTTGTTTGGCTCTCGCAACTCGCAAGCTGCAAGTCGCCGCCATTCGGGTGGTGTCACTCCCGAATCCGCCACCTCGCGCGCAAGACCCTCCTTCGACTCCGTCTTCGCTGCCTTCGCACGCGCACGCACGCTCTCTCTCCACACACACACACACACTACGATGCGCGCTGCTCTCCGTCTCTCGCGCCGCATGCCGCCAGTGCACTCGCTCGCAGCTGCCCCGGTCCGCATGCGCTCCACCACTGCAGCACCCGCCTCGCTCTCAGCGTCGTGGGACAAACCCTTCCCGTCGCTCTTAGTACGTTCCTTGTCTGTAGTCCGTGTTGCTGATCGTGCTATGATGCTTTTCGACGCCATTCCATGCGACTGACGCACTCGCTTGTTTGTGTGTGTGTATGGCGCAGATCTCGGAGAAGGATGTCTCGGCGCAAGGCTCGTTCGCAGAGGCGCAGGCGAACTACCTCAAGCCCGACATGCAAGTCGTGAAGGAGCTCGACGCGCTCTTGCACGAGAAGAAAATGGGCATCGTCGCGCACTTTTACATGGACCCGGAGCTTCAGGTGCGTCGCTTGTTGTCTCTCTTGGCTCGCGACTGCAATGACAACGCAAGCAGTGTGACTGACGCCAGCGCGTACTATTGCGATGCCACAGGGCGTGCTGTCGTCGCTGTCGTGGGAGCACACGTTCATCGCCGACTCGCTCGCAATGGGCGAAGCGGCCGCCAAGATGGCGAAGAAAGGCATCGAGTCGGTCGCCGTGCTCGGCGTGGACTTCATGTCTGAGAGCGTGCGCGCCAACTTGGACTCGAACGGCTTTGAGCACATCCCAGTGTACCGCCTCGCGGAGCAGAAGATCGGCTGCAGTCTCGCCGAGTCGGCCGAGCGCCAGGCGTACATTGCGTACCTCCAGAAGGCCGCGAAGACGCCGAACAGCCTCCACATCGTCTACATCAACACGTCGCTGCGGAGCAAAGCGTTTGCGCACGACCTCGTCCCGACGATCACGTGCACGTCGTCGAACGTCGTGCAGACCGTGCTCCAGGCGTTTGCGCAGGTTCCGGACATCACGATCTGGTACGGCCCAGATACGTACATGGGCGAGAACCTCGAGCAGATGTTCCGCGAGATCGGGCAGCTCCCAGACGCCAAGATCCGCGAGATCCATCCGCAGCACAACCGCGAGACGATCGCGACGCTGCTCACGCGCTTCGAGTACTTCAAAGAGGGCAACTGCGTCGTGCACCACATGTTTGGCGACAAAGTGACGAAGCGCGTGCGCGACGAGTACGCCGACGCGTTCCACACGGCGCACTTTGAAGTGCCCGGCGAGATGTTCACGCTCGCGATGGAGGCGCAGAACCAGGACCGCGGCGTCGTGGGCTCGACGTCTAACATCCTCAACTTTATCAAAGACAAGACACGCGACGCCGTGGCGCGCGGCTCGGACGAGAAGCTCCGCTTCGTGCTCGGCACGGAGGTCGGCATGGTCACGGCGATCGTCCGCGGCGTGCAGGAGACGCTCCGCGCGCCAGCGCAGAACGGCAAGAAGCCGCTCGTCGAGATCATCTTCCCCGTGTCTGCAGACGCCGTTGCGACTGAAGGCGATGAGCTCGTGCCTGGCGTCGCAGGCGGCGAAGGCTGCTCGACTGCCGGCGGCTGCGCGACGTGCCCGTTCATGAAGATGAACGACATTGACGCGCTCTTTCGCGTCGTCGAAGGCGTCGCGCCGCGCGCGCAGGACGTCGACCCGCTCGCGAACTTTTACCCGCAAAAGTACAGCGAGCTGATCGCTGGCAAGTCGATCTCGGACATTGGCGTGCAGCCGATTCTGCACATGAAGGCGTTCATGGAGGGCCGGAAGCTCTCGGACGCGCTCGTGCGCGACATCACGACGCGGACGCCAGGCGCCGGGTGTCCCGAGGCCAAGTAGACGGCCATTTGATAGACGATGACACGTTGGAATAGAAGAAGGATGGAGCTCCGTCTTGTTCCTGTCTTCGATGTCCTAGTCTCCTAGTCCGACAATGGAGGAACGACGGCGAGGCATCAACGCGTCGATGTGCACGCTCAACCTGCTCGAAGAGACTGCAGGACATACGAGCACGTGTCCTCATTGATGCAGAGCTGGGCTGGTGTCGCTACGAGCGAGGAGTGTTGCTGACTTCTGACGTTGCGAAGCACGCGTCCTAGAGGTCTAGAGAGGTCTCTTGATGCGAATGCCGTGAACAACAGTCCGTTTCACCACTTCAAAGTGAGCGAGTGGTCGCTCAGTCGACGCCTCGAGCACGAGCACAAGCACGTGAGCAGCAGGTAAGCAGCAGGAAGAAGAGCGTGCGCGAGCGTTGAGCTACGAGCAAGAAGTGAGGAGCAAAGAGAGAAAAGGGCGATGGACGACGACGCAAAGTCGACAGCTGCTGCTACGGATGGCGGCGGCACGAGGTGCGTGCGATTCTGGAGCGAGGATCTCCTCTCATGAACAAAGGGAGCTCACACAACAGCCAATGTCGTAGCACGCCACGCATGAAAGCGCCACCAAAGACGAGTCCACCACCATCGAGTGGCGCAGCGGACGAGAAGGTGCGCGCCTCTGATGATGCCTCGCTGTGGTTGATTCATGCACCGACCACTGCTGCTCACGCACGCAACCTCGTGCGTCGAGCTAGGACGGCGACGCTGGCGCAACGAAGAAGAAAGCGTTGCCGCCGCCATCGAATCCGCCACCGCAAGGCGGCTCGACGTCAGCGGCAGCGGCGTTCCGAGCCAAGTCGACAGGACTGCCACCGCCGAATGGACCGCCACCAACTGGCGCTGCACCAAGTGCATCTGTCGCGAAGATCCGAGGCGCAGCCCGGCCACCATCGGCTGGTCCACCTCCTGGTGGCGCGGCACTCGCAAAGCCAGTTGGAGCGCCACCGAGCACCAAGCCCACGCGAACAATGGGAGCGCCACCGAGTTCTGCACCACCACCGCGAGCTGAAGCAAAGGCAGCAGCACCAGCGACGAGTGACGCACCTGAAGGCGACAAAGCCGTTGACGTGAAGCGGGTCAGTGCGCCACCACCTCAGTCATCGGTAGCTGCAGCAGCAGTGAAAGACAAGCCAGAGGTCAAACGCGCGCCGCCAACGACGATGCCAGGAGAAGCAAAGACCACGACGCCACGCCCGGCGACTTCAGGCGGCAGCAGCGCAAAGGCAACAGTGCCAATCGACATCCTAGGCGACGCATCGCCGATCGTGGCGTCTTCTGCTGCTAGCGCCGCAGCTCCTGTGAGCGACTCGAGTGTGCCACTCCCATCCAAAGCGCCGCGACAAGCGCCGCCAAAGAGTTCACTCTCGCCGCCACCAACTTCAACGACAGCGCCGCCATCGCAGCCGCGACCGCAAACGACCATGTCTGCACCGCTTGACCCGGCGTTCGCAGCGTCGCTCAAGCCTGTAGCTGTGAAGAAGAGCACGATGGACGTCTTGAACGACACGACTGCGTCGCTGTCGCTGCACAGCCGCAACATTGATGAGCACCTTGCCAAGTCGGCTGCTCTTGCAACAAGCGCTAGCAGCAGCAGTAGTGACGCTGGCGCAACAGCCGCGCCAGGCACGAAAGTTGGTCGCGCAGTGCCGTTCAGCGGCTCGTTTCGGCCGAATGTGCCAGACGAAGAGGTCATCACGGTGAAGAAGCAGGAGTCGAAGCGGATCGAACTCGACAGCGAGAGCAAGGCTGTAGGAAGTGGAGGCAGCAGCAGTGGTGACGCCAAAGGTGCCAAGGCGACTGCAGCCGCACATTTGCAGCACCACTTTGACGACTCGCTCGATGACGTCGAAGAGATCCCGTTCCTCGAAGAAGCCAAGCCCGAGCCCAAACTCGTACCGAAGACCGAAGCAAAGTGCGCCGAGGTCGAGGACGACGACCCGATCATCGAGATCGAGAATAAGCACGCTGCGCCGAAGACTGGCGGTAGCAATGGCAGCGGTAGCGGCGCGCATCGCAGTGCGGACGCCAAGGACCACGGCAACAACAACAGCGCTACCGAGGACAAAGCGCGCGCGGAGCTCAGCCACAAGGACAACGACGATGCGCTGCTGGCAGCAGCGACACGGCGCGAGAATAGCCACGAAGATATCTACGACGAGCTGCGCAAGCTCAAGCGCGCGTCGCCGAGACTCGAGGACAGCGCGAGTGAAGCTGGCTCGGGGTCGTCGCCGTCGTCTCAGCAACAGCAGCAGCACCACAACGCGCGCCGAGAGAGTGCAGACGATGACGCAAAAGACACGGCGAGTCGCGAGCGCTCGCGCGAGAAGCGCAAAGAGAAGCGTCGCGCCAAGCTCGAGGACGAGCCGAAGAAGATCCAAGCGCAAGTACGAGCGAGCACAGCCTCACTCTTGGATGATTCGTGTCTGTGTTTGCTTGGCAGGTCGACTCACTCGCGCTCTCTCTCTCTTGTGTTGCGCTGCCACTCAGTTCTTCAATCCCAAGAGCGTGCCGTACGTGCCGGACCACTTGCTCGACTTTGCCAAGCGCCCGCTCGAGTGCGGCCGCGGCCACATCATGAAGTGCTTCATCGAGCGCAACGACAGCGGCCCGAACAAGCTCTCGCCGATCTACACGCTGCTCCTCGAAGTCAACAGCTCGAGCGGCCGACCGGTGATGTACGCGCGCAAGAAAGCCACGAGTCGCATCACGTCGCACTACGTCATCTCGATGAATAAGTACGTCGTGCGGTGATGTCGTGCTACAGGCTGCTGTCTGCTGCTGTTGCCACTGATGTCTTCTTCCTGCGCTTGCTCGACGTACTCTCTGTCTCTCTTGGCGCTTGCTATGTGCGTGTACGTAGAGACGACCTGTTCCTGTCGCGCATGATGCGGAGCCACCAGTACATTGGAAAGCTCCGGTCGTCCACGAGCATGCTCGAGTACTGTCTGTACGACCAGGGCGACAACCCGGAAGACCTCGACTCGGACTGCGAAGTGGACGACGAGCTGCGCAAGAGCATTCGCGCCGAGCTCGCTGTCATTCGGTATCATAACTCGAAGAAGGTGCGTGTCCTGCTCGCAAACGGCTCGAGAAAAGACCACTGCGCTTGCTCACGTGCTCCTCGACGTTGCGTCTTACTCTCTCTTGTCATTCACAGCCGTACGCGCGCAAGATGGAGGTCGTGATCCCGTCAATCGTTGAGAACGGCTCGGCATACCTCGACTGGCGACCGATCTCGCGCGACCAGATGATGGAAGAGCACGTGCGCGCAATCACTACAGCAGTGCGTGCTCGATCTGCGGCGCTTGAGCGGTGTCTCTTTGTGTGAATGATGAGTGGCGACGTGTGAGAGGACAGAGTCGAACTGACGGATCGCATGCGTGGCTGATCTACTGCACACTCGTTCACGCACGGATACGACACAGGGCGGACAGAACGTGCTCGACACGTCCAACTTTGTGTTTCTCCACAAGCGCGAGACCAAGTACGACCCGCTTTCGTCGTGCATCGTGGACTTTCGGAGCCGCGCCACGTGCGTCTCGGTCAAGAACTTCCAGCTCGTGCACTCGGAGCCCACGAACGAGCTCATGCGCGACAAGTACCGGAAGCTCCACCCCGAGTACGTCTACGAAGACCAAGGCACTGTCTCGCTCCCGCAAGAGCACGTGCTCCTCCAGCTCGGCAAGGTCGGGAAAGACTGCTTCAACATGGACTTCCAGTACCCGCTCTCGATGCTCCAGGCGTTTGCGATCTGCCTCAGCCGGTTTGACACCAAGCAGCGATGAGCGAGAGTGAGCGAGCGCGTGCCAAGTGAGTGCTCACGACAGCCACTCCAGCGTCTCCAGCAACGACAGCAAGGAGCACTAGCGAGCAGTCAGTCGTGTACAAGAGCGGCAGTGGGTCGAGCGATCTGAACAAACCAACCCGACCCCAACAGGCTAACGAGCATGTGATTGACAACTTTGTACATGTGGCGATAGCTGCAAGAGCAAGTCTCTCTACTACTGCTTTGTCTTCTTTGAAAGACTCACAGTCCAGACTCTCACTCACTCGGAGGCAGGCACTGCTACTAGTACTCGCGCTAGACCAAAGACTAGCTACACTGTGCACTTCTGCAAAAATATTTAGTTCATAAAATGTACTTTCAAAAATTGGATAAAACTGGATAGTATTCTGGATAGTATTCTCAAAATTTCGATATTGTACTAGATATTGTCATACATCTTAATAATACAACTTTCATATCTTAGCATTAGTTGTACTATGAACAGTTGTCTTCTACGTGTATTCTTTGCTCAGGATTCTGGTACGTGGTACGGTAGCCAACTCAGAAACAATGCGGGTCCCTGGAGGCGTCTCTACAACTTACTCCAGTTCCAATACTGTTAATATAGCATAATTTACAATGTAGCGGTTCGCGACTGTACTTTGATTCTATTATATTTTTAATCAAATCACCAAAAACGTTTTGCGCGACTATCCGCATGTCGACTCACCACAGCGAACCATTTACGCAACCAAGCACAAGCCGTACCATGCAACGCAAACCGATACAAAGCGGTCAGTGAGTTGTGTGTTGTAAGTATGAATTTGTAGTGTGTTTGTGTTGCGCATGTGTGCTTGGAAAAAATGGTTGGTCAGCTTGCGTCACAAAAAAAGTCCGCGGCGGGATTTGAACTCCGGCCAAACACATAACCACATTGCACAAAATGCGCACAACACAAGTGTCGCACAGCACTTGACATGTTCCTGACAGTGCACAACACTATGTCGACACTGGTATATATATGCTTATCGAATGTGCTTTGTGCGGAAGTTGTGTATTGCGTGAAGTTGTGTTTCGTTTGTGTAGATGACTTCTACACACACTGGCGTTATGTGAGTAAGTTGTTTTTGCAAACCAAACCAATAAGCACAACTCAAACACTGCACAAAACGAGATCGATTATACACTTCAGTAAATACCCGTTCGAAGTGCGTGTACGTTTGTTGTGCTATTTACACACGATCAAAGTGAACGTTGTCGGAATAAGGTTGAAGATGTATTGATATACAGTATGCAATGAGTTAGTTCGCCCTCATGAACTACATCAAACACAAAATAACAAACACAAACATGCAGGTTAGATCTTGCGCGCGTGCTGTGATTTGCACTCCTCCAGCGCCTTGATAAATGCGTCGTCGTCGATGACAGCAAACAAGTCTTCGCTATCGTCGGTGGCGGATATGTCTCCGGGCGCAAAGTCACCCAGGTCCAAGCTGCTAAACGCGTCTAACCCTCAAAGTTGCTCGCGTTTTCGATCTGCTGAATTGCGCGCTGGAGGTTTGTCACGGGAGTGTGTTCCGTGACGTACCTTACACGTGGTCTTACGAGGAAGCGATGTGGTGAAGCGCAGAGGAACTGCGCTGAACTCGGTATTTTCAACTCTGAGGTTTTTGTATTGAGATCATGCATAGTGATGAGAGTGAGGGAGCTAACCTAATTAGTGAGCCCACTGATGGGACGACCATGGTCGTCAGAAATCAGGTTAGGCCACTAAATCGGAGTCTGCTGTGCTCCTTCGTACTTAGCACAGCAGCCCCGTTACACCATCCCCCCACAAGCTTGCTGACACGCAAGCGAAAGAAGTCAAATGCACACAAAACGGAAGCACACGACGCGCAAACGTGGCGCGACGCAGCAAGCAAGAAGAGCTACAACCACGAAGACCATGCAGCGCGGCACTGAGAGCCGCGCTATCTGCAAGACCTGCAACCAGCCGATGCCGAGCGCGAGCGTGATCGCAGCGACGACAACATACGCCGATGCGCTTCGCCTACTGTCGCGGTACGACTGCAGCGGCGTGCGGGACTCGCCAGGCGACGAAGCACTCGCCAACATGTGGCGTCGATGGCGCCAGTCGCGCGGCAAGCCTGTCGCGACAACCGTCAACGTGACGAAGGAGGCGCTCGACGAGTTGTGGACGCGCTTCGTCGCGCGCTGGAACCTGGAGCCTGGCATGGCGCTCGCTCTCGAGCGCCGAGAGTCGCAACACGAGCGCTTTCACCTCGGCGAGCTCGCCGAGCTGGTGTGTTCGGCGTCGTGGGACGCAGATCGGCCGTGTTGCTACGTGCATGTGGTCACGTACTGTCGCATCTGCAACCACCGTGAGAAGCCGACGGTCGCGCAGTGGGAAGCGATGCTCGCCGAGTATCCGCTTGACGAAGACGAGAAGGCTCTCCTCGCCAAGTATCGACGCGCTCTCGTGGCGATCACCGCGCCGTCTCGCCTTCACGTCGCTCTCGCGGCCGTGCCCGCTCGCGGTCTCCGTCTCGTCGCGCGCCGAGGGCGCGTTCTTTGTCTCGAGGGCGCAGCCCGCGCGCGCGTGGGAAGGCGACGCGCGCTTTGCGCGCTCGCAGGACCGGCATGTGGCGTGGCAAGAGCCGAGACGATCGCGTTCACGATCTCGGTCGCGTGGTCGCGCGCGCGCGCCGTCGCCTTGGCGCGAGCAGCAGCAGCAGCAGTGGCGGCCTCGTACGCCATCACTAAGTCGGGAACGTCTTCGAGGAGAGTGGCGCGAGGCTCCCACGAGTCGCTGGCCGAGTCAAAGCCAAACCAGCGGACACGATACTCGCGGCGACTGGCACCGCGACCACGGTCGCGGTGTTCAAGCAGACGATCGACGATCCAGCGCGGGTGACCCGCGCTGTCAACAAGCGGCGGCGGACCATCGCGGCGGAACGTGGCGCGACGAGACGACAGTCGCGCCTGTGCCTAATCGGCTGGAGATGGTGTCGCACGACGCCGACGTTGCTCTGAGCCGCGCCGATGACGCGATTGCGGAGGCGGACCGGCTCGACTCCTAGGTTGCTGCGCTGAAGGCGCAGCTGGCGAAGGTCGTTCAAGCGAACGAGGCTCTTCGCGCGGACAACCGGGCGTTCCGCGCGGGTCAGACGCCGCCAAGCGCTCTGGCGAAGCCGCGTCCTCGTCACGTCGGGTCGCGCTTCGAACCTGGCGTGGCGGCACGTCCGTCGGAACCGTAGCAGCCACGTAGCGCTTTAAGCGCCCGGCATAGAATGTCGGGTGCAGACGTAATGCACTAGGCATGTCGAGTGTGTACGCCTCGCCTTTGCATCGTACGATCGTGAACGGACCGATGAAGCGCGGCGCGAGTTTGGTCGCGCCAAGGTTCGTGACAGAACCAGGTGCAATGCCGGACGCCGATAGCAAAACACGGTCACCGACCGCGAACTTCTCGAAGTTCTTGCGCCCACGCTGGTCGGCTGCTGTTTTCTGCCGATCGACTGCTGCAGCGATCGCATCGCGCACAAAGCGAGCGACCGACTCGCGCTTTTGAAGGAACTCGAGCACACGATCCTCGCCAATCGCAGCTGGAGGCGCGGATGGTTTGTCCGCGCCGACGCGTGTGGTGATGGCGATAGCGCGTCGCGACGGCGCGATGAGTGCTGCGTTCACCCAAGCCGTCGCTTCGTTTGGTGACATCGCGACTGTGCAGCGCGCGGACCGGTCACCGCACGAGCTCTTCTCTTTTGCTGAAGGAGCGCCGCCTTGCGATACCGATGTACTCGGTGTCCCTCCCCCTTCAAGAGAGCCGCCGTCGTCAAAGCCAAGGACCGCGGGAACGCGCGGATGACGCGCGTTGTTGATGAAGAACGGCGTGTGGCCCGTGGACTCGTGCACCGCGTTGTTGATCGCGAACTCGACCATCGGCAATAGCGCGCTCCACGACGTGTGCGACGACGCGTAACTGCGCAGCACGTCCTCGATGACACGATTGACACGCTCGGTCTGCCCGTCGGTCTCTGGGTGCGACGCGGTCGACATGAGCAGCCGCGTCCCGAGGAGCTGGAAGAGGCGATCCCAGAACGATGCCGTGAAGCGCGGGTCGCGGTCAGAGACGATCGACGTTGGCATGCCATGGTGCCGATACACCATGGAGAGGAAGAGCTCAGCTGTCTCCTGCGCGGTGATGCCGACCGCGACTGGCGCAAGGTGTGTCATCTTGCTGAAGCGATCGACAACCACGAAGATGCCCGAGCGACCAGCTTGATCACGAGGCAGCCCGAAGATGAAGTCCATGCTCACGGATCGCCAGGCATCCGCGGCGATTGGGAGCGGTTGCAGCGGGGCTTGCGACGACTGCGACGGCTTCACGCGCTGGCACGTCTCGCACGACTGGACCCACTTGCGCACCCACTTGTACATGTGGGGCCAGTAAAAGTCGCGCGCAAGAGCGAGATACGTCTTCTTGCGGCCAAGGTGACCGCCAGGCGCAGCGTCATGGTACTCGTGCAAGATACGAGCGCGCAGGTCGTCGTCGAGCGGCACGACGACGCGAGGGCTGTCGAAGCGATCGATCTGGTACTTGAGCAAGTCGCTGGATACCGAGTAGCGCGGTGCTTGACTCCGCGCTGAAGGCGTCAGCTGCAGCAGCGCCGACGGAGACGGGTCTCGACAGTACTTGAGCATGGCGGCGCACGACGGGTCGCGGGAGTACGCCGCGGCGATCTCATCTCGAAGCGGGCTCACAGCAGTTGACGCCGTCGCGCTTATGCCGAGCGCGACACACGCATTGCACTCGTCGTCATCGTCATCGTCGGCGGCGTGGCGCGGCGAGTTGGGTCGCGGGTCGTAGTCCGGACGCCGCGACAACGCGTCAGCGATGATGTTTGTCGAACCGGGCTTGTAGAAGACGACGAAGTTGTACTCGGCGAAGAACGACAGCCAGCGCGCCATGCGCTGGCTCAAATGCGGCGACTTTGGCGCGGTACGGAGAGACGCGTGGTCGGTGTAGATCGCGAACGTCTGCTCACCCAGCAGATACACGCGGAACTTCACCAACGCGTAGCGCATCGCGAGCAGCTCCTTGTCGTGCACGGGGTAGTTGCGCTCCGCGGGCTTCAGCTGCCGCGACTGGAAGCTGATGACGCGCTCTCGTCCCTCGTCGTCGTGCTGCATGAGCGCGCAGCCGATCGCAAAGTCGCTCGCATCGCAAACGACATGGAACTCCTTGGTGTGATCCGCCAAAGCAAGGACCGGCGCGGTGGAGAGCCGCGACTTGACGTCGTCAAACGCGATCTGGTGCTCACGACGCCATTCCCACGTGGCATCTTTCTTCAACAACTGCGAGAGCGGGAGGATCACGGACGCGAAGTCTTTCGCGTAATGATGAAGGTAGTTCGCAAGCCCAAGCCACTGCCGGAGCTCCTTTTGGTCGCGAGGGTACCGGCCACGCGACGATCGTGGCAACCTTCTCTGGATCAGCGCGGACGCCGTCCGCGCTCACGTAGCTGCCGAGCACTGGGATCTCGGGGGCGCAGAAGATGCACTTTTTCAAGTTCGCGTACAGCTTGTTCTCGCGCATGGCTTCGAACACCTTGCGCAAGTGCCCGAGGTGGACATCCAGATCTGTCGCGCCCTCGGTGGCGCGACTGTGCACGAAGATGTCGTCGAAGTAGCTTGGGGCAAAGTCGCGCAGCGGGCGAAGCACGTGCGACACCATGCGGTTGAACGTGGCAGGGGCGTTCTTCAGCCCTTGCGGCATCACAAGCCACTCCCAGAGCATGCCGCTGGGAGTACTGACTGCCGTCAGCGGAACATCGGACTCGCGCATGAGGATCTGGTAGAAGCCGTCCGTGAGGTCTATCCCGCTGAAGATCGTACTGCCAGACATGGTGTCGAGGACCATGTCCTTGCGCGGGATCGGCGTCTGTGCTGGGATCGTCGCGTCGTTGAGCTTGTTGAACGCGTGGACGATGCGCCATCCTCCAGTCGCCTTTTTAACGCAGAACGTTGGACTCGAATGCGGCGATGTCGACTCGCGCACGTGGCCGGCGGCTCGCCGGCCCTCGAAGAACGCGTCGATCGCGTCGACCTGATCACGCGGCAGTGGCCACTGCCGCGTTACGCAGTACTTCGTCCCAGGCACGAGGTCGATCTCATGCCGCACGCCTCTGTCAGCCGGAAGCACCGGCGGGATCTTGTCGGGGAAGATGTCGGAGAACTCGCGGGCGAGATCCAAGACGGGATTCCCAGATGCTTCGAGCTCGCTCCATGACTGTGCAGCGTAGCGTTTTTCTCGAGCGGACTTCGGCTCTGCTCCAGCAGGGCGCTCGCTGCCAACGAGCGCCGGATCCGCTGGGTCGACCACGACGGCGCAAAGCTGCTCGACACGACCGAGTTTGATCTCGCTGAGCATGTTCTTCCAAGACATCACAGGCAGCCGAGTGAGGTCGGCTGCTGCGCGTGGTGGAGATGCGACCTTCATGTCGTGGCGCGGCGGGCCGTGACCAGTCATGTTGATGACGTGGATCGTGTCGTACGCCGGCGCCGGCGCAGAGGGCCATGCCGGTGCGCGTGGGTGACTCTCTTGGGGTAGCGGAACTGGAGCGCGAGCCACTGCTCGCGCTTTACCGGCTTCTGCACGATCGGACGCCGTTCTGCTTCTCGCCGCAGATGCCGCTGCCTTCCTGCGGCTCACAGTGACCCACTCGCCATCGGCGTTCGCTTGTCGCGTCGGCGTGGCGCACGGTGCTTGCAACAAACCGAGCATGAAGGGCCATCGCTCTCTTCATGCGGGTTGAGCGTCGTGGAGTCGGGGTCCACGACTGTCACGTGCGGCCAGGCGCTTGCGCTGTCGCTCAAGTGGGCGAGAATACCGCCGATGTCGATGTCGCGCGGCTTCACTGTGCGACTCAGCCAGTCGATGTCAGGCCGGTGGCGTGCAAGCCACGGCATTCCAAAGATGCAGTCGAACGAGCCGCCGAGGTCGACGACGAGGAACGTGTCGGTGCTCTTGAATCCGTCAAACTCGTACTGGAATTCAACCGAGCGCCGCGGCAGCGACCGCGGTTCCCCGTCTGCGAACTTGATGGTCATTGCGCCTCGTTGCTCGCGGGCGCGCACCCGCGAGGGCAGGAGTTGCAAAGTCTCGGCTCGTACAAAGTTGTTCGTCGCGCCTGAATCGACAAGGGCGCGAAGGGATCGCTTCGCGCCGGCGACGTGCAAGCTGAGTACGATCAGTCGCTTGTCGCTGCTTGAGGTGGTGGCAAAGAGCTGCACATGAAGCGCAGCGTCGGAGGGGCTAGCGGAACGTGACGCCACCGGAGGCACGTTTCGCTCAATGAGCCCAGTAGGTCGCCCTGCACCTACTGGGTGCCCGCGTTTTTTGCGTGCGCGGGCTGCTCGGTCTCGTCTTGAACCTCAACAGTAGCAAGTACTGGAGCTGGCGCGCGGCACACTGCCGCGCGATGACCGACCTTGCGGCAGCGGAAGCAGATGAGCTGCTTGTTGCTTGTTCCGTTGCGTCGACTGCCGTGGCTGTTGCCGTTGCCACTGCTTGCGCGCTGCGAGTTCACGTCGTGCTCGATCGCGTCGATCTTCATCGGCTCGGCGCCGTTGTCAGCTCGCGGGGCGACGGCGTGATGGCCCCGCGAGGCGGATACGCTGAAGTCTTCGCGGATCGCGATCTCAAAAGCCTCTTCGAGCGACGCCGGAGGCTTCCGGGTCAAGTAGAGGCGCTGGTGACCAGCGTTCAAGCCGGAAATGAAGACATGGACCTGCGTCGCCATGTCGATCGGAGCTGATGTCACACATGACACGAGGTGGCGAGCGCGTTGTACGTAGTCGCGCATGGACGCGCGACCTTGCTTGAGTGCGAGAAACGCAGCGCGATGAAGCATCTCGTCTTGAGGCGGCTCGAACGCGAGTCGCAGATCGCTCTTCAGCGCGTCGAGCGTTGGGAAGCAGTCAGGGTCGGCGACAAGCCGACCCAGCGCCCACTCCTTTGCTCGACCACCAAGCTTGGACAGGAGGAAGTGGGTGCGCGACACTTCGGACGTGAGCTGCCGCGCGTGTATGGCAATGTCGACCTCGCACAGCCAGCGGTTCAAAGCGAGTCGGTTGTGACCTTCGCCGTTGTAGCTGGTTACGTCGAGCTTGACGACGTCGCTCTTCGGTGATGCCGCGGGAGTTGAGCCTCGCCGACGCGCGTCGCGAGTTCGCGGACAATGAACTCTTGTGCAGCGGCACGTTGGTGCTCCTGCGACATCGCGGACAGCATCGCTGCGACAGCCGTCAGGCCGGACACGTCGGCGAGGCGGCGCAGCGCGTCCCACTCGTAGGGCGTCAAGTGTGCGAAGTCGCTGTAGTTGAGCGACGTTCCGTTGTCGCCTTCGATCGGGAGCGTGCTCATCTTGGTCGTTAGACGGACTACGAAGTTCTACCAGGTGTCACGGGAGTGTGTTCCGTGACGTAGCTTACACGTGGTCTTACGAGGAAGCGATGTGGTGAAGCGCAGAGGAACTGCGCTGAACTCGGTATTTTCAACTCTGAGGTTTTTGTATTGAGATCATGCATAGTGATGAGAGTGAGGGAGCTAACCTAATTAGTGAGCCCACTGATGGGACGACCATGGTCGTCAGAAATCAGGTTAGGCCACTAAATCGGAGTCTGCTGTGCTCCTTCGTACTTAGCACAGCAGCCCCGTTACAACAATCGCCCAGTCGGCGGCGTCCCACATCGCTCTCTCGCCGGCCCACGACATGCGCTGGTCTCGGTGGCGCTTCGTCATCGCTGGCTCGGCCGATCGCTTCTCATACGCGAGCCAATCGACATCTTCAAGCATGCGCTGAACAGTCAGAACGCTGCACGTGAGCTTGAGCTTGTCTTGCCTTCGCGGCGCTCGTCTCTCCTGCAGCAACGAGGCGGACGATGTGTCGGCGGTCTCGTTCTGTCGTTTTGCGCTGGCCACTGCGTCGGTTCTTGATCTTTGGCTTGCTTGCTGACTCGAGCACCTTCGCGCATACGTCAACCGATCGCTTGACCGCCGTGGCAGTCGCTCGGATGGTCAAACCAGCAGCTCGGAGGGTAAAAATGCCGTTGCGCTCTTCAGGTGTCAGTTCCGTGCCTCTCGCCATCTCGATCGTTCAAGAAATGAGTGGTAGCGACGAAACATGACGGAAGACAAAACCAACGTATTCCCGAAGTGTGACAGCTCGGATTGAATGGCTGAGATAAATCTTACCTGGCCGGTAATTTATGTTCACGATTCGTGTCACCCTCTCAAAAATAAATACTCACTATAGCTCAACCAATAATAGTCGGATCGGAATTATTTTTGGTGCAAAATGCTTCCTTTTGGCAAAACTACGTTTTCACGCATTTTCAGCGAAAAATATGCACTTTGAAACTTGCAAAAAATGACCATGTTCACAAACCACTGCTCGGGGCGTGAACACGCCAATCCCGCCACGATCAGTCGTACGCAACCCAAGCCGCGGTAGACAGTGTACTGGCGGCCACGCGTCATAAAGCCTTTCCTGCAGTTGGCCGTACGGCGCTCAACTGCGAGACGCTCGTTCGGGCACCGGCAACTGGAGCAGTTGGTCTCAATTCGCTCGCGCGGTGTCTTGCACTGACCCTCCAGGCATACGGTCTCTCGCACAATCACGGCTGGTCGGTCTCTGACAGGTCAAACGCCATGCCTACAGCCATCTCTCTTCTGTCCATGCGTGCTACATCTCCTGACCACGGCACAACAGGCACAAATTCTCCGGCTCGCAGCTCGCACCCTCACGGGAGCTGCCTGCTTGGTCATGGTGCGTCGCTTTGCGTACTTCTTCTTCCGTGACTATCGCACCATCGGCTCCATCCGGTGCCAGATGGAGTTTCAGCACAAGCGCCAGCATATCTGTGCGGCCCTGCCAACCTTCGGATGGCTCAGGAACGTTGCCCTCAGGTTTCATCGGATCGGTAATGCGTCCTCTCGCGCTCTTCGTTCTGGATCTCCGCTCTTTCGTTCTTGCGCATATGAATTTATCTTCGCTGTCCTCGGATAAATCTGAACTAACACCGCTTATTGGCCCGCTTATTATCCTTATTGGACAATTGCATTGATCAGCATTCTCAAGGCTGATGTTGAAATCTACTTCGCTGAATGACGTGTAGGTGGGTGATATATGCACGCGAAGTTCAGTGTGATGAACGAGCGCATTGTGTACACAGGCAGCATGAACTTCTCCGCTTATGGACGAAGTGACAATGTGGAGGTCGTTACGAAGGACTGTTCACAAACCACTGTCGTGCACTGTATCGAATCATTCGGTAAGAAAAGCGATACTTTACATGAACTATGTACGATATTGCAAGGTTTTGTAGGATTTTCAGTCTTTGAGGGAGGATGCAACCATAGTATACGGTGTATAAATCCGTGTATAAATCCGTCAACCCCGTTAGAAATGAGCAAATGAATCTCAATTTTGTCACTATCAGAAAGTTTGTTGAAGTTCGAGCAGATCTCAGTCCGCATAGTGGACCAAGTCAATAAGCGTTTCAGCTTCGCTTTTTTCACTATCAAACACTCAAACACCGTTATACATTTCCATCTGATCCACAATTTTTGACTTCACGTTTACGAACCGAAAAGTTGCAAAAATAGTTGTTATAAAATGTTGAGCGCTACGAAATTGTTGAGAGTCATTGAAGATGTGTGGTCACACATCTTCAATGACGGTACTTTCTAGCAGACATGATGCACCACATCAAATGAGGCTATATTTGAAATATTAACATACTTTTGAGGTTCTTTCATTAATTAAGACAAAACGATCCTTGAAACTTGCAAAAAGTGACCATGTTTAATCAATACATAAGGGCTATTTGCGATTTTCTACTTCACTTGTTAGTAACATGTCTATATTTGAAAATACTAAAATTTGTTATGGCCATATTATTATGATAGCAAAATTTTAGGAGTTTTGACGTGTGGATAACAAAACTCGGTTTTATCACTATCGCTTAAAAAATCGTTATCTAGCCATGCCATGGCTAGGTTGTTTTAGATGTTAGTATGAAGAAACAGTTCGTCATCCTAACCGAGTGCGGATTAATTAAGTCAAAACGATACCCTTATTCAAACGTTGGAGCGCAAAGAACAAAGCAACAACGTCATGGAGAACGACATCGAACAGCAGCAGCGAAGACTCGAGCGCGTGCATGCTCTCCAGGCGCGCGTGGACGAGCTAGAAAGAGAGCTGAGCTCGAAGTTGCTCGCCGAGAGGCGCATGTGCAGCGACGAAGAGTCCCGATCACCAGCCAAGTACTTGCGTACACGCACGCACTACTCGGCATCCCCGAGCCTTATCGACCTACGATCGGCGTCATTGCAAACATGATGCACGTTGGTGAGCGAGCTCTTCGCGACCGAGTGATTAGGAAGCTCACTTCCTAATCAATCACCTCTCGATCATCGGCTCTCGTTCGCGACGACGACGTCGCCGTGCTCGCACTGCTTGCAAGACGCGCGATGGCGCACAAGCTCGAAAGGTCGCCCCTGCTTAAGCCTGAGCCATGCTTCGCGCCGCTCGAGCCGCCTGTCGACTGGCGCGCAGAGCTCCAGTCGCTCACGTCGATGGCGCTGCAAGTGAGCCTCTCGACGTTTGCGCGTATTGCGCTCACGTCGATCGACGGCGCGTTCTTGGGGCACCTCGGCACGAGCGCGCTCGCCGCGTCGTCGCTCGCGTCGATCTGGACGAGCGTGCCGCTCACGGGCGTCTGGGCCGGCGCGTCGGCGCTCATTACGCTCTGCGGTCAAGCGTGGGGCGCCAAGAACGGGAACCTCACGGGCATTTGGCTCCAGATGGGCCTCGTGATCACGAGCATCCTCATGGTGCCAGTCTTCATCTGGTACTGGTGCGTCGGCATCGCGCTCGAGAGCTCGACTGACGATGCCGAGGTCGTGGCGCTCGGCGAGCGCTTCGCGCGCATCCTCTCGTTCTCGATCTGGCCCTCGCTCGTGTACGCCTGCGTGCGGCTCTACTTCCAGTCGATGGGCGTGATGGCACCGACGACCGTTGTCGGTGCGCTGTCGATCGGCGTCGCTGTTGCGGCCAACTACTTCCTCATCTACGGCTTCGGTGGCTGGAGCGGCCTGGGCTTTGACGGCTCACCTCTTGCAACTGTCATCGCGTCGTGGTTCCAGCCGATCGCGCTCGTGTCGTACTGCATCGTGTACAAGAAGATGCACGTCGGCGCGTGGGGCGGCTGGAGCCTCCGCTCGTTCACGCGCGACCGACTCAAGACGTACGCCAACATCGCAGTGCCGATGGCGAGCAATTCGCTCGTGTACAACCTCGCGAGCTCGTCGCTGTCGCTCATCGCAGCGAAGCTCGGGTCGGACGTCATTGCTGCGAACGCCGTGATCCTCGGACTCTGGAAGCTCCTCTGGGCGCTCTTCTGGGGCTTTGGCTGCGCGACGCAGATCCGCGTGGCCAACTGCCTCGGTGCGAACCGTCCGCAAGCCGCGAAGGCGCTGAGCAAGCTCGGCTTTGGCTGCACCGTCGTGTGCGTCCTCGTGCTCGCGACGATCACGCTGTCGCTCCGCGAAGCGATCTTCCGCGTCTACACGAACGACGACGACTTGCTCAAGCTCTGCATGCTCGTGCAGCCGATCTTCGTCGCTGGCTTTGTGATCGAGTCGATCGAGATGCTCACGTCGTCGGTCCTGACTGCGATGGGCGAAGCGAAGGTCGTCGCGTGGACGAGCACGATCTCGACGTGGTGCATCGAGCTGCCGATCGCGTACGTCGGCGGCGTCGTGCTCGGCGTCGGCTTCCCAGCGCTCTGGTACTCGATCTGCACGATGGAGGTCGTGAAGCTGAGCGTGTACTTGCTCAAGCTCTCGCGCACGGACTGGAACCGCATGGCGCGCAACGCAGTCGAGAACATGGAGGTCGCGCACGAGACCGAGGCGGAGCTCGAGGACGAGGCGTTCCAGTACGCGATGGCAGAAGGCGGCAACGCGCCGCTGGGCTACAACACAATGCCGATGGCGCCGCTCACGCCGATCCCGACGCCATCGAGCGTCGCGGCGTCTGTAACTGGGAGGAAGCACCAGCAATGGAGCGAGAGCGACGTCGAGGATGCGAGCAGCACTGGTCTATTTGCTCGTCGTTCGCGGTAGTCTGGGTCCACGAGCAGCGCAGTCTAAGAGAGCGAGAGCTGGAACTGGAGAGAGTGGTGACTGTCTGTGCAAGATTCCGTCGGTAGCCGATTGATGCATGACATGGTCGCACTCGATGCTTCGAGATAGAGCGCGCGGAACTGAGGCAATCTCTGTGGCCTCGAGGAGCGCCAGCAGTGCGTCGCAGCCACCGCGTTGAGGTCCGCGCGTCGAGCGTCAAGCGGTCAAGCGGTTCGAGCTGCAGCAGTTCGAGATCGAGACGATCGAGACTGGGACACGCGACGAGGCAGATTTGATTGCCGAAGGTTGAAAGGCAACAATCGATCGAGTCGGACCAGGTGGCATTCTACTCTTGACGTTTGTATGCGAGTGGGACGCTCACGCTGATGTGCAAGCCGCTCAGCTGAGCCGCTCGTCCACCACCACCAGCTCTTGGTTCTGTTTTCTGCGGCTCCATGCACCGACGCCACGCACGCGCTGGTGCCGGTGCGCCCGCAGCAGTAGCAGCAGCACTTTCGAACTCGCGTCGACACCTTCACACGCGTGCGCTCCGCAAGACACACCACACAACAACAGCAGCAGCAGCAACATGGGCGGCCAGGAGACGTCGCCGCTGCTCGCCGGACGCAAGCCGACAAACGCCAGCAAGCTCAAGCAGACGACGCTGCAGCAGCAGGCGAACGAAGCGGACGTCGACATCTGGGGCGAGTTCCTCTCGCTCACGTCCATGGCGTTCCAAGTGAGCCTCTCGACGTTTGCGCGTATTGCGCTCACGTCGATCGACGGCGCGTTCTTGGGGCACCTCGGCACGAGCGCGCTCGCCGCGTCGTCGCTCGCGTCGATCTGGACGAGCGTGCCGCTCACGGGCGTCTGGGCCGGCGCGTCGGCGCTCATTACGCTCTGCGGTCAAGCGTGGGGCGCCAAGAACGGGAACCTCACGGGCATTTGGCTCCAGATGGGCCTCGTGATCACGAGCATCCTCATGGTGCCAGTCTTCATCTGGTACTGGTGCGTCGGCATCGCGCTCGAGAGCTCGACTGACGATGCCGAGGTCGTGGCGCTCGGCGAGCGCTTCGCGCGCATCCTCTCGTTCTCGATCTGGCCCTCGCTCGTGTACGCCTGCGTGCGGCTCTACTTCCAGTCGATGGGCGTGATGGCACCGACGACCGTTGTCGGTGCGCTGTCGATCGGCGTCGCTGTTGCGGCCAACTACTTCCTCATCTACGGCTTCGGTGGCTGGAGCGGCCTGGGCTTTGACGGCTCACCTCTTGCAACAGTCATCGCGTCGTGGTTCCAGCCGATCGCGCTCGTGTCGTACTGCATCGTGTACAAGAAGATGCATTTGCGCGCATGGGGCGGCTGGGACTGGAACGCGTTCACGCCTGAGCGCGTGTCGACGTTCCTGAGCATCGCTGGTCCGATTGCGAGCAACTCGCTCGTGTCGAGCCTCGCCAACTCGGCGCTCTCGCTCGTGGCCGCGAAGCTCGGGTCCGACATCATCGCTGCGAACGCGGTCATCTCGGGTCTCTGGGGCTTGCTGTGGGCGCTCTTCTGGGGCTTTGGCTGTGCGACGCAGATCCGTGTGGCGAACTACCTCGGCGCGAACCGCCCGCAAGCCGCCAAGACGCTCGGGATGCTCGGCTTTGTGTGCACGATCGCGACGGTCATTGCGCTCGCGACGCTCACGCTGAGCTTCCGCGAAGCGATCTTCCGCGTCTACACGAACGACGACGACTTGCTCAAGCTCTGCATGCTCGTGCAGCCGATCTTCGTCTGCGCCTACATGATCGAGTCGATCGAGATGCTCACGTCGTCGATCTTGACGGCGATGGGCCAAGTCAAGGTCACGGCCTGGACGAGCTCGCTCTCGGTCTGGTTCATCGAACTGCCGTTCGCATACATTGGCGGCGTCGTGCTCGGCTACGGCTTCAAGGCGCTCTGGTACGGCATCTGCGTCATGGAGGTGATCAAGCTCTGCGTCTTTGTCATCACGCTCGCGCGCACGGACTGGGCCGAGATGGCGCGCATCGCCGTCGACACGATGGAGGCGAACCCAGATGACGACGACGACGACGAGGCCGCGGAGCAGCGCGAGTCGATCCAGTTCGCCATGGCTGAGGGTGGCAACACGCCTGTGGGCTACAACCCGGTCACGCGCTCGCCTGCGACCGTGCTGCTCACGCCTGCGGGTCGCAAGCACCAGTGGGAGCAGCTCGACGAAGGCGCGCGCCAGCGCCGAAGCTCGCTCGCGAGTCCGTTCCCGAAGCGCGCGAATTCGTTCTCGCACGCGTAGAGAGAGAGCAAGAGATGAGTGAGTGGATGTACACCAGTGCGTAGTCGTGACAGGACGGCCGAAGCGAAATGCAGTAGTGCCTCTTGACGGTCTTTGCTTTGCCTCTGCGCTCCTACGACTGACTGTTCGTCCGCTCTCCCTCTCGTGCGCTGTGCTGCTCACAGCCCTTTGACTCACTTGTCGTCGCCATCGTCGCCGTTGCTGTTGTTACTCGAGCTGCTCGGGTCGTTGAGCGCCTCGACCTCGCGCACGCGACAGCACGGACAGTGCCCTGCTTTGAGGTACTCGAACTCAAAGTCCTCTTCGTGGAAGAACCGGCGGCAGTGCGGCGAGAGGTGGATCTTGATCTCTGGGATCATGTTCTTGTAGAACTTGGCGCGCACGAGCGGACTCGGGTACTTGACAATGAACACCTCGCTCGGGTTCAAACTCGCGAGCACGCGCGCGTCGAGCTCCAGGACGCGGTACTGCGCAGTGCTTGACCGATGCCCGGCGGTGCTCGTGGGTCCGTACGACGCCTGTCGGTTGAGTGCGAGCTCAAACAAGTCGCCACTGCTGCTGTTGTTGTTCATACTGCCGCTGTCGTCGTCAAACTTCATGGTCTGCGTGCCGTCGCCGTGGTCGGTCTCTTTCCAGCCACTGCCATCGCTGCCGCTCTTGCTGCTCTTGGCGTCGCTGTCGTCCGGGTGCGTCTTGATGAGACGCTCGGCTTCGACGTCCGAGATCCCAGGCTGTTATCGTTCGTCCCAGAGAGGAGCTCTGTCAGGACTCCGACCACAGACAAGATCGAGCAAGAGAGGACACAAGAGACACACAAGCACGCACCGCTGGCTGGAACTCGACGAGCGGGAGGTTCTCAAACGACACGAACGACCGCACGAACGGATGCCCCGAGTTGATGCACACGTCGCCCGTGCCGTTCGGGTTCAGCAGCGGGTTGGTCGTCGACGAGCGGTAGTCCACGGGCAAGAGCTCGTCCTTGTCCGAGTACGGCTTGGTCTGGAGCGTCATGGACGTGAGGTCCACTTGCTTGAGCCACTCGGGTCGGAGCTTCATCTGCAAGAGCTTCTCGAACGCCTGGCGCGCGAGCTTGTACGTCTCGAGCTGCAGTGCGTGGTGCCCGAGCGTGAAGTAGATGTTGCCGAGCGAGATGCCCGGCGGCGGCAGCGTGGACGCCATGGCGCTGCTGCTCTTGCCACTTGCTGCTGCCTTGTTGAGCTTGTTGAGGAGGAAGCGCGCCGAGTGGAAGAGCGACTCGGGCAAGAGCGTCGTGAACGGCTCGTCCGTGTACGAGTAGATCATCGCGTAGGCGTAGTAGATCTCCGAGAGTGTCTCGTGCTCGAGCGCAGCGGCGACTTGTGCGCTCGCCGAGTCATCGCTCGCTGGATCCGACGCCGGCGGCACTGGGATCGCATTGAGCTGCTGCTCGCAGAGGCGCCAGTGGTAGTACGACGCGTCGCGGAAGCGCTTCTCAGTCACGGCGTTATCAATGAGCTGCCACAAGAGCTTGGCGCACTGGTCCGGGCGGTTCCCTTTCGTGAACGCCTCGAGCGCGTCGTCAAAGCGGTCCTGGCTCACGAGCCACTCGGCGTACGGGACGTACACCTCCTCCGTGTTCTTCACGCGGTCCTTATGCTTGTGCGCAAGGCGCACGGCCTCTTCCCACTCCTGCAGTCGGATGTGCATCTTGAGGAGCGCGTCAAAGTCGCCGATCTTGAGGAACACGTCGCGTGCGTGCTTGAACTTGTCAGCTTTGAGGAAGTACGCGGCGCAGAGCGAGAGGATCTTGCTCTCGCTCGTGTCGAGCTTCTGCGCGACCTCGAGCAAGTCGTCGAACCACCCGCGCTCGCCCATGATCTCGACCGCTTTGAGCGTATTGCCGCTCGCAGTGTACATCTCGGCCGCGGCGCGCCAGTCCTGCACCTCCTCGGCCCACTTGGCTTGGTCCATCACGAGCTGCTTGATGTCGACGATCTTGCTCTGCGCCGCGAACTTCTTGGCGTCGTCCCACATGCGCAAGTCGGCAAACATCTTGATCGCCGTCTGCGCCTCGCCGCAGTCGGCAAAGAGCTTGGCTGCGAGCTGGAACTTGCCTTGGTACGCCATGATCTCGGCTTGGAGCATCGCGCGGACTTTCTTCGCGACGTCCGGCTCGGCACTCTCGTCGCTCGGGAGCTGCTGCTTCTTGCGCTGCTCCAACGCGTTCACGAGCTCGATGTACCGCACGTCACGCACGCGAATGAACGCCTTGCGCGCGATCTCAAAGTTCATGCTCTTGAGCGCCTCCCACGCGAGCAAGCGCCAGTCCGCTTCGGTCACGCCAAGGCACGAGACTTGGTACGCCTTGGCGAACTCGTTCTGCTCGAGGTATCGATAGAGCGGCGCGGACTGCGGGACGTCGATCGTCTGGACCGAGAGCGAGTTGAGGCAAAAGACCTTGGAGCCCGTGAAGCCGACGACAAAGCCCTGCATGCGCTGCGTGTGTCCTGGGAACATCCCAGTCTTGATCTTGAGCTGCGCATTGCCAGCGAAGCAGAGCATGTCTTCGAACTCGGTGTTCCACGCCACGCTGTTCGCGTCGCGCTCTTCAAAGAGCATCTCTTTCGTCGCGAGGTCGTACACGATGCACTTGTGCGAGTCGTCGACGACTGCGAGCTTCTCACGGCTACAGACACACAGAAGACACAGACCAGTCAGCAAGGCGTCCTCGCCACCCATTCACGCACGCCGAACCGACGTACTTGGCGCTGATGTCGAGGCACGAGATCGGGTTGCTCTGCTGGATGAGTGGGATCGGGAACGGGTTGTTGATGAAGATCTGCCAGACCGATCCGTCCTTGAGGCCAACGAGGAGACCTTCGCGGCCCTTGGCGCCGCCAGTGACTTTAATGTACCGAATGAGCGACTCCATGACCCACTCGCGCTCCTTCTTGCCCGAGAAGTCATACTGCTGGAGCTTCTGCTTCTGGCACAGGATGAAGTTGTAGCTCGTGACGACGAGGAGACTGCACGGCAGGTCTTTCAAGATCCGCTCCTTCACGCGGTACCGCATCTCGTAGCTACTTGCGCTCGCGCCAGACTCGGCCTCGAGCTCGTAGATGATGATCTTGTCCGAGAGCTGAACCGCGAGGCGATCGCGGTAGACCGAGAGCTTCTTTACGCAGTCGCGCGTACGGATGCGGACCTTTTGCTCGGTCATGAGGTGCTGCACGATCACGTCCGTGATGTTCTCGCGGTACGCGTAGCGCTCTTGGTAGATGCCGTGGACCGTGCCAAACACGAGGCAGTGGACTGCGATCGTGCCGTCTTCACAGCCGACAGCGATGAAGTTGGTCTTGGGCCGCGCCTTGATCGCCCAGATCCAGTTCTCCATCTCGCAGATGCTAGTTCGCGCATACAAGGCGCAGTGAGTCTCGAGGGACAGCAGCATGGACAACGAGAGCGTCTGGAACGTACCTCGAGAGGAAGATGCCG
Source organism: Pythium guiyangense (assembly GCA_003730235.1). NCBI lineage: Eukaryota > Oomycota > Peronosporomycetes > Pythiales > Pythiaceae > Pythium > Pythium guiyangense. The sequence continues at coordinate 256,327 of QXDM01000016.1, forward strand.
TCTTTGGTGTACAGTCCTGCCTTTCGGTTCGAGCCACTCACGAGCAAGTACTTGCCTTTGCTACACAATCCGCCAGTCAAGCGCCACGGCAGAGAGCGGCACAGCCACTCGCATGAGTCCCACACACGTATGCACCAGAGAGCGTGGTCACACGAGAGACGTACCTAAAGTATGTGATACTCGTTGGGTTGAACGCGAGCTTGCGCGGCTTGCCCTGCATCACGCCGCTGAGGTTGTAGAACGAGAGCGTGCGGTCCCAGCAGCCGACCGCGAGGATGTCGACGTTGTCGTCGTTCGAGATGGTCCAGGCCATGGTCCAGACCGGCCCCGGGCGCTCAATGAGCTGCTTTTCGTTCCCTTGCTTGTCGCGCACGGTGATGAGACCGTTGAGGAGCCCGAGCGCGAGGTACTGCCCGTCCTTGGTCCAGCACGCGCAGAGCACCTTGGCGACGACCTTGTGCTTCGAGACGGACTTTTGCTCCGGTGCCCAGAGCCCAAAGTCCGAGATCGTGCAGCTCGCGAGACACTGCGACTGCGGGTTGTACACGAGCTTCTGGATGCTGTCGTTGTGCGTGTACTTGAGGATGCCCTCGGCCTTGTCGGTCCAGATGATCACGACGTTGTCGGCGCCACCCGAAGCAAAGCGCTTGCCGTCGTGCGAGTAGTCGACCGTGTACACGATGCCTTTGTGGCCCTTGAGCGAGTGCAGGAGCGTGCCGTCGACTGCGTCGTAGACCATCACGCGCGTCCCGACTGCGGCGACGAGCTGCGTCCCGTCCGGTCGGAACGCAATGTCCTGGACAATGAACTTCTCGCCATTGCGCTCCGGCACCTTGTCGCTCCACGCCAAGACGCTGCGCATCGTGAATCACGCGCGCTCGCTCGTGTATGTGCGTGTGCGTGCTGTAGCTCGTGTCTAGCTCGTTGCTCGTTGCTCGTGCGGTGATCGTCTCGAGATCTGCTGGAGTGTGCCAAACGTCGCGAGTGCTATCTCGTGTGTCCACACCACTCCGCGTCTCTTCGCCACATACACAAGGTCGTCAAACAACACATTAGAGCAGCACGAATGAAGATGCACTGACGCACACGCGCGCAGTCGACGACAGCAGTACAATGGCTCACGATGCCGCACGCACGAGTGCGTTCGTACCGCAGTCGCGCATCCGCGTCGTCGTGCGCGTGCGGCCAAAGCTCGCGATCGAGCAAAAAGACTCGAGCGACTTTCTCACGATCCATCGCACCAGGTGCGTGATCGCCACTTTGAATGGGCTTGACAGCAGACCAAGTGGGCTTTGTGTGCTCATAACCACGTCTGTATGTGTATGTGTTGGTGTCCTGGACGCACGCAGGAACGCACTGCAGCTCTCGGCGTCGGCAGCAGCTACGGAAGCTAAGAGCTTTGTGTTTGACCAAGTGTTTGATCCCCAGACGTCGCAGGTACTAGTGCGTGTGCATACGCAGATGACTAGCAACGCGCTCAAGAGCGGCACACACTCACACGCATGCGCTTGCCTGCTCACTTGTTGCTGTGATGTGCATCGCAAGCGCGAGATCTATGACCAGATCGGGTTCGCCAACATGCTCACGGGCGTGCTCGAAGGCTACCACGCGACGATCTTTGCCTACGGACAAGTGCGTCATGACGCGCGTTGCCCACGTTTAGTCAATGAAGGCACAACTTACTTGTAAGTGTCCTCCTTGCCATTACCGGTGCGCTAGACTGGGTCTGGCAAGACGTTCACGATGGAGGGCAGCGAGTACGAGGTGCGACGCGGTTCCTTTCCATCTCGACAATGCGCCTCTGAGCTGCGCGTCCTGACGAGGCACCAATGGCTCTTGCTAGCGCGTGCGCGACGCGACTCTGAGCCTCGAAAGCAATCGCATCGTGTCGAAGCCCAAGACAGCCGATGTGACGCCAAGCTCAGCGCAAATGGGCGTACGTGGCACCTGTCGATTGCTAGACGATGACACCGTCCTCATAGACTTGACGACCCCCCCCCCACCTGACGCTGTCTCACTCACTCACTGACACATACGCGTGACTAGATCATCCCGCGCGTGATCTTCAATCTCTTTGAGCTCATCTCGAGTCGCTCGACCGTCGCAGCGCTCGGGCGGCGCGAGTTCACAATCAAGTGCTCGTTCGTCCAGATCTACAACGAGCAGATCCTCGATCTGTTCAACCCGTCGCACTTGCGCGCGCCTGCATCATCGTCATCTAGTGGCCGCGCGACGCGTCTCGCACCGAACAAGAGCGCTAGTGGCGGTGGTCTCAAGCTCCGGTGGTCGGCTGCGCGCGAGTTCTACGTCGAGAACCTGCGCGTCCTCGAGTGTCAGACACCGGAGCAAGTGATCCAGCACTTCCAAGACGGCATCAAGCACAAGGTCATGGCGTCGCATCGCCTCAACGCAGCGTCGTCGCGCTCGCACTGCGTCTTTACGATCTACGTCGAGAGCTACGACCCGACAGACGACACGGCTGACGTGTTGGAGAGCAAGCTCGCGCTCGTGGACCTCGCTGGTTCGGAGCGCATCGACAAGACTGGCGCCACAGGCGTGACGCTGCAAGAGTCGATCGGGATCAACAAGTCGCTCTTTGTGCTCCGGCAAGTGATCCAAGCGCTGAGTGAAGAGAGCAGCAGTAGTGCGAGCGACAGCAAGGCGCTCAAGCACAAAGACACTCGCGACCGCGCGTACATTCCGTACCGCGACTCGAAGCTCACGTCGTTGCTCAAGTACAGTCTCGGCGGCAACAGCTTGACGCTCATGATCGCGTGCCTCTCGCCGAGCGACGCGCACTTTGACGAGAACCTCAGCACGCTCGTGTACGCGTCCAAGGCGCAGTGCATCGCGAACAAACCGACGAGGAACGAGGACCCAAAGACCGTGCTCATCCACGAGCTGCGGCTCGAAGTCGCGTCGCTCCAGACGCAACTCGCACAAGCGCAGGACGTCATCTTGAGCTTCCAGGACGCCGCGGTGCCGCAACAAGCACTGACTTGCAGCACGTGTCTACGCAAAGGCGAAAGCAACGCTGTTGCAGCAACCAAAGGCGACGAGCCAGAGACGCGCGATAGCGATGCGCCAGAGCAACCACAGTCACAGCAGCAGCAAGAGCTCAATGGAGCTCCAGAGGCTATGCCGGCGCCAGTCGTCAGTGCACCATCAACAACTGAAGCGGCGACACCAGCGACGACATCTCGAGCATCGTCGCTCACGACGCTCAAGACTCGAGCTGCGGTTGAGAGTGCGACAACGAAGCGCCTCAAGCTCAATGTGATCGACAACGTCGCGATGATCAAGCAGCTCTACGCGACGGAGAAAGCGCTGAGCGACCGCGTGCGCGTGCAGAGCAGTCGCATCGACGACTTGCAGTACGAAACGCGCGTGTTGAGCGTCGAGAACCAGTCGCTGCGCGACAAGATCGAAGTGCTCGAGTACTTGGTCGCCAACTTGCCACAGCGACGCGAGAGCAATGGCAACGACGACAACAACAGGAGCGAGTGTGACGAGATCGACGTGATTCCAGAGTACGGGACACTCACGGCGTCCTGGAGTCTCCCGCGCGTCGGTGGCACTGCAGCAGCGCCTCCACCTGCTGAGCGCATCCGCGACGTCCTTCGTGCGAGTCGAGCGAGCAGGATACGGAGCGCAGCACCAGCGGCGCCTGAGAACGAAGAGATGCGAGCGAGCGCGATATCAGACCGACGGAGCAACCAGCGGCATCCAGAGCAACCGACAGCAAAGCGCAAAGACCTCGACACGGGCTTGCTCTCGGTTCGTTTAGCATCTCTGTGGATGTGCATGAGATGCGCTGTGGAGCTGACGATGATGCGCTGTGTGATGTACGCGTGACTGACTGACTGAATGGTTCTCTTATGCCCATGGCAGCTGAGCGAGCTGAAGGACCTGCTGCGCGGGACAAAGCCGACCGAGCCGTCATCTTCGTCCGAGCGACGCAGCTCGAACAACAAGAGCGCGAACCGATCTGGTCGCATGGCAGCGAGAGCGCAAGCGTCGAGCACCAGTAGCAGTCACCCAGCACCACCTGCATCGATGCGACCGTCTGCAAGCGCCTCTGGTACTCAACAAGCACATCAGCAGGCTCGATTGGACCTGCAAGCGTAGCCTGACCTGACGCTGGATGTCTGACTGTCCTGCTCCCTGTAGGTCTCACAAGCACGTCGACTTCAAGCGATCGCTCGAGTCTGCGTGCCAGCTCTGCTGCGTCTTCCGCAGCCACGACACTTTTGTCCACACTCGATCAGCATCCGAGGCGCAGTATGCTCGAGCTCGGTGCGACTTCATGCGCTTGTCGAGCGTTCAGACTCAATCTCGCACGATTGATCCTTGACTGACAGCTACGTGTGTATACTCACTACGACGTGTAGATCCGCTTGACTCGCTCTCGGAGCTCAATCGTCTGCTCCAAGTGAAAGCCACGCTACGACGAGCGACATCGAGTGACGCCGCTCGTCCTCCGCCTCCACTTGGTCTTGCGACGAGCATGACGTACGCTAATCGCTAATCGATCCGACACCTTTCTCTCTTGCGCTTGATTCTCATAGCGTCGATCTAAGCAGTGACGTCGTCCTCGAGCACTCCCTCATGTGCACATATCCGCTTGCTGCACAACGTTACTCATGTTCAGCTCAGAGCTCGTGCCCAGCTCAGTGAAAGTACGGTGACGACATCGTCTTGTCCTACACTTGAGGCCGCTCGCCGCAAATGAGCGAACGTCGTTCAAGAGCTGTTGCACGACGGGTGGTGGTGCAGCCGCCTACACTCGGGTGTCTTTGTTATGCTGCTCCACTAGCTCTGTTGATCGCTCGCGGCTCGCAAGGGATGTGTACATCCTTCTCGAGCCACGAGCGATCACCATGATCAACCTCGTCGGCCGCGACATCTTCGACTACTGTGGTGGTGCATGGACTCGCAAACTGCGCGATCATTAGTGCAGTGATGTCGCGGTGCGTCAGCCGCCGCGTACGTCCGAAAGATGCGCACAACGTGCTTTACGTCAGCCGCAAGATGCGCACAAGGTGCTCCATCCAATGCAGAACGTATCCTTGCTCTGGCACCGACTGCTGGACACACTTGCACGATGGGACCACGCAATGGAGCGCTGCTGCGGCATGGACTCGTACGACTCGTCGTCCTTGTCGAGATCGGATTGCAGGTGTTCCAGGAGTACAAGCTGAGCCGCTCTGGATCAACCGTCTCGTTGTTGTGTGTGTGATTCATGCCTCACTGTGAAAGTCTGCTGGCAAGACTGTGGATGACTTTCTATCCGGAAAACGAGTTCGGCGCTTACGTACGCTTACGTACTACCTTCTCATTTGCTTTTGGTTGTCGGACTTGTTGGCGCTTTCGTTTGTTTCGCTTTGCCTGGTCTGCAGCGATGGGTGCTCGGCATTCGTCGACGTCCTCTTTCGTCATGCGCACGACGTCGCCTCTCTGGATCCACTTCTCAATATGCGCAGAGTAGTCATGGGCGACCACACGACGCTTGTCTTCAATGACAACCTCGACGTTCTTCGACCTTGCTCTCTTGCTGTAGTTCATGCTCCCGACGTAGACGACTTTGTTGTCGACGATGCTGAACTTCGTATGAAGTAAACCGCCTGCACTTGACTCGCGTCCTTGCACCTTGTAGAGCTGAGCACCGGCTTCGTAAAGCGCGACGATCGCGCAGTCGCTCGCGACGTTTTGTTCGGTAGCGTCGAGCAAGATCCTTGCGCGGAACGGCGTGTGCTCTGCTGCGTCTGCATCTGCTGTATCTGCTGTGGCGGTGTCTGCTGTCTTGCCTTTCTTGCCTCTTGCTCTCGCTCGGTCCAAAGCACCGACCACCGCAGCCGTTGCTTTGTGATCAGTCCAAATGTACATTGCCGAATCGATCGAGACGTTTGCTGCGCCGAGGCCGCCATACACGACCTTGCTCGTGACGTGCGCTGATCTCCGATCTTCGGCCCAGAGGTGGCGCACGCTGCTCGAACTGAGAGCGAGTAGAGCGTCGCGAGCGGTGTTGGTGTCGCTTGAGGTAGTCGTGGATGGCTTGGTGCGCTGGCAGCGTCCCAACAAAGTATTGCGCCGTACACCGAAGAGGCGAGCGACCGGGGCTAGAGGGCAGTCGCAGTCAACGACCAGGTGTGCGGCGCGATCGAGGAGCGCGTCACGCGCACTGCTCTTGTTCTTGCCCCCTTGTTGTTGCTGTGGCTCTGTGTTCACGGGCTGTGTCTGAGCTACTGCTGCTGCCGTTGTTCTTGCTTGTGCTGGCGTTGCTTGCGGCGGTGGCGGTGCTGCTTGTGCTCGTGCGTTCTGTGCATCGCGATGCCGCTCGCCGTACCTCTCCATGAGGTTGCTCTGAGACATGCCACGGCCTCTGAGCACACAGCTCGCGTCGCCAGGGGAGTAGCCGAGCACTAGAATGATGTACTCGGCGACTCTCGTTGCAATCAATGCCTGGTCAGCTGGGAGCATCGTCGAGGTCGTCGAGGTCGTGGAAGGTCGTCGTTCTTCTTCTTGGGGGGAAGCTAACGGCGGCGACGACGATCCACGCCATCTGGTGCGCGCGACTTCGGCTCCGGCACGAGCCGGAAGCGGATCAGTCTACGCTGCAGGCGGTGGTCAACGCCACGGTCGACAACGCGTTGCGCGACTTTTTGTCCCTGACGCACGAGTACGACACGGACGAACAAGCTGCTCCGAAGAGGGCCGTGACAGGCGCGCTGGCTGCGCGACTTATGGAGCCAACTGCGGAGCCCATACGCACACCGCCGATCAGCAGTCGAAGCCTGCATCTGCTCTTCTTCGACGGCGGCTCACGTGGCAACCCGGGACCAGGAGGCTCCGGTTCTGTCATGGTGCGCGTCGACACGGACACGCACGCGGCGGAGATCATCTGGGCCGCGAGCATGTCGTACGCTCGCGCAGACACGACCAACAACACGGCGGAGTACTGGGGGCTCACCCACGGACTCCGTCGAGCTGAAGCCGACCAACTCACTCCACTGCATGTGGTGGGCGATAGTGCAATGATCATCCAGCAGATGCGGCGGCACCGACCGCCACGCCACCACCGACTTCGACAACTCTACTTGAAGGCGAGGCGATGTGCGGACGGTCTGGGTATCTGCAGCTGGACACACCACTACCGCGCCCACAACAAGATGGCGGACAGGGCTGCGAACGACGCGATGGACTCGCGTGCGTCGCAGCAGACGTGTGCGCACGAGAACCGTCCGCTCATAGCGGGACTGGAACAGCACCTGCACAACGACGTGCAGCAGTGGCTGAACTCGACGGCAGCACGTGGCCCGAGCCTGCGCACCTCATCGCAGAATGCGCACGGTGGCCCCGGCTGGAGAGAAGAAGAATGACCCCCCCCTTGATTGGCGGTGCAAGCCCCCAACCTAGCCATTAGAGATCTGTTAAGTACCTCAATGAAGCTCACTCACTCACTCTTCTTGGGGGGAATGATCTTCTTGGGGGGAATGATCTTCTTGGGGGGAATGATCTTCTTGGGGGGAATGATCTTCTTGGGGGGAATGATCTTCTTGGGGGGAATGATCTTCTTGGGAATGAAGATCTTCGGGAATGAGGGAATGATGAAGAGTGAATGAGAGAAAGATGAAGAGTGAATGAGCACCGACAACGCTATATTTGTTTTGAGGATACCCGCCGACAGTTCATGAATTTTGATAGTGAAGTAACCAAGCACCGACACCGCTAAAATTGGTTTCACTATACCTGCCGACAGTTCATGAAAATTTGATAGTGACAGAACCGAGTGCGATCAGCTTGTACTTGAGCAAATATACTTTGGTGAACATTGGAGGGTCGATCAGGGAGATCTTGATTTTGTATTGAAAGCGATCACCCGGTAAAGTGGAGGACAAAAATATACGGCCACCGCTGTCTCGCTTGAGAACTCGCGCTGTGATTCGAATTGAGTCACGCTATTTAGATATGTAATTGACGCGGCAAAGAGCTACACAGACGTGTGCGCCACGCCGCCTGAGCTGGAGCACAGCGTGAGCTCACATACAAATTGTAGGTTTCAGACAGCGGACAAAACAAACGGCCACCCGAGCACTATACAAAAATCAAGTATATTTCGAATCAATACTTGGTTTTATCACCATGGCACTCAATGACCTCGATACATCTGCGTGGCATCGAGTCGACAAGCGAGCGCAAGACGTCGCTGGAGATGGAGTGCCAAGCGCTCTCTACTGCTACTGCGAGCTCGTTGACTGAGGTGTACTGTGTACCATTCTCATAGACCTTGCTAGACAGAATTGCCCACAAGTTCTCAATTGGGTTGAGGTCAGGGGAGCGCGCAGGCCACCCCACGACCTCGACTCCCATGTCGTCGAGGAACGCGCGAGTCTCGCGACTCACGTGAATCGTCGCGTTGTCTTGCTGAAAGACGAACTCAGTCCCATAGTGCAAGTGAGCAAAAGGCAATAGGTACTCAGACAGTGTGTATATGTACTCGACCGACGACTGTCGTCCATGTAAGAACGCCAGAGCAGTCTTTCCACACGAGCTAAAAGCTCCCCACACCATCAAAGACCCACCACCCATCTGCCGCTTCACATACGTGCGCGGAGGCCGACGCAAGTCGCGCCAGTAGCTCTTGTGACCATCGGGTCCGTCGAGATTGAACTTCTTTTCATCGCTGAAAATCATTCGCTCCCAAACGTCCCCTTTGACCACATGCTCTTTCGCCCATGTGAGGCGGGCTTGCTTGTGTGCTGGCGTGAGTGCAAGAGTCTGCTGCATCTTCTCGTACGACAGGTAGTCGACACGAGCCAGCACACAACGCACAGTGCGCTCGTGGCACGGGAGCGAGAGCATTTGCTGTAGCTGGGGCGCGCTGTGGTTGCCTGCTGCTGCTGTGCGCACGAGGAGACGTGTGTCTCTCTCGCTCAGCTTCGATGGACGGCCTTGCGATTTTGTGCGCGCAGTGCCTTTCAGCACGCGCGACACAGCGTCACGAGACCGACCAAGCCGTCGCGCGATGTCGCGCGCAGACACACCGCACTCATGCAGCCCGTGAACGCGGCCGATCTCTTCGTCCGTGAGCGACAGCCCACGCCCCATGCTTGGTTCTTGTGTGAATGGCACGCTAGACAGCCTGCAGCACGCGCTCCAATTTTCTAGCCAGTCAATTGTACTTGATTTTTGTATAGTGCTCGGGTGGCCTTTTGTTTTGTCCGCTGTCTGAAACCTACAATTTGTATGTGAGCTCACGCTGTGCTCCAGCTCAGGCGGCGTGGCGCACACGTCTGTGTAGCTCTTTGCCGCGTCAATTACATATCTAAATAGCGTGACTCAATTCGAATCACAGCGCGAGTTCTCAAGCGAGACAGCGGTGGCCGTATATTTTTGTCCTCCACTTTATGTCTCAACAACATGTCGGATATGAGTAATGCATCATGGATATGTCGGATATTATTAATAGTTCGCGAGTGATGATCGTTTGTCGGATATATATGCTACAAAGCAAAAATATTTAGCTCATAAAATGTACTTTCAAAAATTGGATAAAACTGGATAGTATTCTGGATAGTATTCTCAAAATTTCGATATTGTACTAGATATTGTCATACATCTTAATAATACAACTTTCATATCTTAGCATTAGTTGTACTATGAACAGTTGTCTTCTACGTGTATTCTTTGCTCAGGATTCTGGTACGTGGTACGGTAGCCAACTCAGAAACAATGCGGGTCCCTGGAGGCGTCTCTACAACTTACTCCAGTTCCAATACTGTTAATATAGCATAATTTACAATGTAGCGGTTCGCGACTGTACTTTGATTCTATTATATTTTTAATCAAATCACCAAAAACGTTTTGCGCGACTATCCGCATGTCGACTCACCACAGCGAACCATTTACGCAACCAAGCACAAGCCGTACCATGCAACGCAAACCGATACAAAGCGGTCAGTGAGTTGTGTGTTGTAAGTATGAATTTGTAGTGTGTTTGTGTTGCGCATGTGTGCTTGGAAAAAATGGTTGGTCAGCTTGCGTCACAAAAAAAGTCCGCGGCGGGATTTGAACTCCGGCCAAACACATAACCACATTGCACAAAATGCGCACAACACAAGTGTCGCACAGCACTTGACATGTTCCTGACAGTGCACAACACTATGTCGACACTGGTATATATATGCTTATCGAATGTGCTTTGTGCGGAAGTTGTGTATTGCGTGAAGTTGTGTTTCGTTTGTGTAGATGACTTCTACACACACTGGCGTTATGTGAGTAAGTTGTTTTTGCAAACCAAACCAATAAGCACAACTCAAACACTGCACAAAACGAGATCGATTATACACTTCAGTAAATACCCGTTCGAAGTGCGTGTACGTTTGTTGTGCTATTTACACACGATCAAAGTGAACGTTGTCGGAATAAGGTTGAAGATGTATTGATATACAGTATGCAATGAGTTAGTTCGCCCTCATGAACTACATCAAACACAAAATAACAAACACAAACATGCAGGTTAGATCTTGCGCGCGTGCTGTGATTTGTACTCCTCCAGCGCCTTGATAAATGCGTCGTCGTCGATGACAGCAAACAAGTCTTCGCTATCGTCGGTGGCAGATATGTCTCCGGGCGCAAAGTCACCCAGGTCCAAGCTGCTAAACGCGTCTAACCCTCAAAGTTGCTCGCGTTTTCGATCTGCTGAATTGCGCGCTGGAGGTTGGTGTCGGCGCGGTAGATGTTTTGCTGCGTCTGAAAGCTGTGACACATCTGGCGCGAGAGTTCGTAGAGCTGCTTGAGGTCGCAACGCTGCAACGCGTACGCGACGTAGAGCGTTCTGCAGTCGCAAATCGTGACGATCGCGTTAAAGTACTTGTACACAATTGCCCGGAAGCGCTGTGTGATGTGATCTTCGGGTTTGCCATCACGACCGATAAACAACGTCTTGTCGTCGAACTTTGCGAGCTCGTCCGGAGCATTGACGAACGCTTTGAACTCCTTGTAGAACGGCGGGAGCACAACGACTGCGTCGCCGTACTTCGCCGATGTCTTGTGTGTTGCAATCGCAAATACCGTGTAGTCGCCCGAGTACGTCACATCGGTGGTCTTAATCACTTCGAAGACTTGGCAGCGCTGTGGAGGAACACCAAACATGAGTGCAAACAACATGTAGATGCGCAAATCGAGGTACAAGGCTATCGCAGCGTCACCACGCGCGCTTGGGAACTCGATCCGCGCTTGAACTGCCTTGTTGTAAAGATCGCCCTTGAACACCTTGACAAATGCTGGAAAGTCCAGAAGAGCCGCAAAACGAGCTGCTTTCGCTTGTTGTCGTTGCCGCGCACCTTGCTGTTGAGGTCCGCAAGAACACCATTCAAGTCTGCCAAAATCGCGTCTTTGCCCTTGCGGCTCATTTGTCGGTGTTTTCTACTGGCAACACTAATTAAGTTGTACAAAATTGAGCTGTTTTCTACAACATCGTTTTTGGTTTGAGTTAAACATGTTGTCTAAGACTACAAAATCGTTTCGATATTGTTGTTGGGGGAGATGAGGGAGGAGGAGGATTGGTGTGTCCGGTTCTGGCTACCCAGATCGTGGTCATTGTCGTGAGATCTGAGCACACTCATCCTGCTTTTGCAGAAGTATGGGGCAAAGTTGATGATAGAGCTATCCACACATCACACAATCGTGATGGCAAAAAGGGGCAGGTTGGGTGTGTTATAATTGACTTCTACATCATCAGTTTTGGTTCGACCAAAGTATTTATGGCGCAGTTATTGAAGTGAACAACTGTACTTTTGTACTTGTTTTTTGTAAAGAAAACACTGTTTTCAACTTCAATAACTACACTCTCGTCTTTTATGTGTCCAATAGTGAAAACGATATGTTAAACATGTTGTCTTATACAACATGATAAAATTACTTTTGGAAATATTCCCGGTATTGGAGGTGCTAAATATGAGGAAACCTTATAATTTTGTATTATATTTCACTAACTGCGATCAATGTTTGAAGAAGCATGAGGAGGAAGTGCCAAACAGCGTTGACAAAACCATAAACCATCTACCTGAACAGGAAACATCTGTGTTTTGCAGTTGTCGTTAACTCAACCGGACGTAACCGCAAAGATATAGTTTAAGCAGTTACAATGTCTACAGCCACTTGTAAATAAACGTCGATGACAGCAATACTTCTAGCGTCTTATGTGCTACTGATGCAACCGCGCTCGAGCGTCAGAGTTAGCAGCCATTACCACGACGGCGAAGATAAAAGAGACCTTGAGGAATAAGGTGTGAGTGTTCCAGACTTATTAGTCGACGTATAGTCACTTCAAGCAAACACGTGCCACACAATAGCGATCAAACTACTAAGCCAAGGTGACGCGTAGTGTGTACACTAGAGTCTTCCTCCCATGGTATATCCAATATCTGATCTGACTTGTTGCCATGATGATTTTATAAATACTAGTATAGTATATATTTTAGTATCTTGTGTTCATTTGTTGTCTCAAGGTTTGCGATATGCCAACCCTAGATATTGTTAGACTAAACACCCAATAGAAAAATACATACGCAAATATTGTGGTCGCTAAGAATTTTGTCCACGACAGTATCGATCATTTATGCGGGCATCTGAAGCTTAAACCTCCAATTATTAAGGGTTAGATTTATGATAAATCAGAATGGATTTACCCGAGTGATTTTAATATGCGTCGTGCCTGCTAAACAAGACTGATATGTGATCGCAAGAAAGGCGGATTGCCCACAGTAACGTGGCCAAACTGGTCGATTTACGCATAAACCGACGGCCTCACCGATTTGCATTCACATCCACCATCTGGTCAAGTTATCACAAATCGGACTGGATATCTCGTATATATATAAACCAGGGCTAGTTTAACTATATATCAGGTATTGGGCGTCGATTTACTTGTCGATTTGGACAAACTGGCTGGTGATCACAATAGATAAGTCATACAAATGCTTGATACTAAGGTAATGGTCAGGTGCAGATAGGCAGACAACAGCTTGTGCCTCTCGATCACGCAGTTGTGCTTCTCGCTCGCGCTGTCGTGCTTTTCGCTCGCGCACGTGTGTCTCTTGCTCGCGCGCTAGTACCGTCTCGATCGATTATGCCGTCTCGCTCGCTTGTGCCATGCTCGCTCGCGTCTTGCTGCTGTGTTGTTGCTACGCGGCTATCGCTCGCGACTTGCCCTTTAGCGCGCATACTCGCGCACGAATCGCCGCGTGATGGTGCGTTCGTGTGTGTGTTCACACTCGCTGCCCGCTATGTGCGCACGCTCGCTGTGTGCATGTATGTGCGAGCTGTGTGTGCGCGCTGTGTGTGGATAAAGTCATAAAAATGCTTGATACTAATCAGACAATAGTGCGCATTCACGTATTGACTTCTAAACAATCAACCCATGACGTTTTAATTTTATTCATACATTTTTGTTGAGTGACTACAGTGAATTTGTTTAGCGCTGTTTCGTGTTTACTCTCATTGGCAGTGCGATTATACTAGGTCGTCAGTCAAAGTATCAACATCGCAACGAGATGCCACCAGTATCCCAGTGTGTCATCCCTCGACTGACTGCCACCTTGAGCGATGTTCAGAAACGTCGCGGACCTTTGCGCAGGCGCTGAGAGAGTTGCAAACCGGTGTCACTGTCTCAGGTGGTACATGTGCTGTATAAGGGCGACGCTGCAATTGTTTGTGATATACGTAGTCCTCGTATTGTCACCATAGCTGTGTGATCATGCGTGTGTGTGTACTCTTGCTCAGCGCAGTTGAAGTGCTGAGCTGCGCTTGCATGCGCGCCAGCTCGTCCTCGAACGTTTGCGTGCGCTCCTGTTGTTGCTCTAAGGGCTGTTGCTGGTGTTGATAGGCGCTCTGCAGCGCAGCCTTCGTGATTAACGACCCCGTCGAGGGCTTGCACTTGCAAAAAGAGCCCCTGGACAATTGATGTGAAAAATATCTGTACAAAATTATGTATAACATATATTTTCAAAATAGGAGGTATATAGAGTTGACATGCTTTATCACTTAATATAGCCATACTCAATGCAAGTCAAACAGACCTGCTCACACAACGCACGTGCAAGACACCGAGCCAATTGCAAGCATGACGGTCATCGCCGACAAGGTCCTCGTGGTCTTCCTCGACGCAGCACTCGGAGCGACCGACGCGACGGCGTCTGCGCCGAAAGCGTTCGATGACGTCGCCGCGCGCGGCTCGAACGGCTTCCTCGTGCTTCCAGGTGCGTTCGTGTTCTCGTAGTGCTGCTGCTGCTGCAATCGCGACTATATCGACATGTGGGTCTGACGTGGCGTATCGTTCCTCACTCGCTCGGCAGCGTCCTCAGACAATGGACAAGACGGTGACCTGAGCGTTCTGAAGCACCTGCTCAACGTCGAGCACGACGCCTCAGGTGTTCGCTTCAAGTACGTCGCGCTGCTATTCACTCAAGGAGGTCCCATCGTGCTGACACACTCGTGTGTCCGTTGATGCCGCAGGTTCCCAAAGATGCCGGTCGCGTTCTTCAGCGCCTCGAACACCTCGTGTGCGCTCGCGCACTCGCTGGGCTTTGGTCACGTGCACGACACGAGCGCTCGTGACGACGCACTCGCGACCGCCAAGGACCTCTTGACTGGCAACGCCAAGCAGTTTGTGCTTGTGCACACGAGCGCCAATGGTGACGCCTGGGTCCACGCGCTCGTGCACGACGTGCTCGAGCAGCAGGAGCGCGACGCCGACTCGCGCAGCCTCGTTGCGCTCGTGCAGACTGCACGCGTCGCACACGCACCGAGCAGCGCCGACGCGAGTGTCTTTCGGCCGCGCCAGAGCTTTGAGAAGGTCGACGGCGAGTACCCGACAGCGGCGTCGACAGCAACAGCAGCGCGCCGCCGCTTGCTCTACGCGTTCTACCAAAAGGACCGCACGCGGCGCGACAGTGTCACGGCGTTTGGCGAAGCGCAGGCGGACGCGCACGGGTGCTACGGCGCCATGAGCGCGCTCATGCTGCTCAAGGAGATGGCGTTCCGCCTCGGCTTTGCGCCAAAGTACGGCGCGTAGTTGGTGCTCTCTGTAGTCCGGTCCTTAGCCTCAACGGCTCGCTAGCTAATGAACAAGGCGCTACTGAGCACACTGAGCGCGAGGACGCTGAGCGCGAGGCGCGCACTCGCGGGGCTGCTGTTCTCACAGAGCGTGCCCTTTGTGCCCTTGATGCAGTCGGGGCAGATGATCGCACTGCCGCTCGTCTGGTCGCATTTGACGCTCGTGCAGTTCGTCGGGAGCGCACAGTCGGCGTCGCAGAGCTTGCCCCACGCGCCGAGCTTGCACGACGCGCAGGACGTCGAGACCCCCGTTGTCTGGTTACACTCCGGGTCCAGGCACTTGGCCGACCCAGCGCACGTCCGCGCGCACGTTGGGCCCCAGTAGCTTCTCGAGCAGCCGAGGCACTGCGTCGCAACGCCAGTCGCTTGGACGCACTCGGCCGCAGTGCACGTCGCTGGCGGCAAGCACGTGGCATCGCACGTCGCGCCCCACTTGGTCGACGTGCAGCCGTCGCACCGAAAGATCTTGCCGGTCACGGCGTCGCACTTGGCGCGCACGCAGTAGAGATGCGCAGCCGAGCAGCCTTGCTTCATGCAGTCCTGGTCGCACGCGACGCCGTAGGCGTTCACGCCGCAGTACGCGTTCGCAGGCACGGCGGCGGCAGTCGAGATCGCGCGGCGGAACCAGTCGGTCTTGGACCGCGCGCTTGCCTCTGCGGCGAACAGCGTCGCGTTTGGGAAGCTCGCGTTGATCGATGGCGGAACGGCAATGTCGAGCGCGACGGTGCCGTCGTCGAGCGCAATCGAGAGGATCGTGATCATCGCTGGGTCGAGGTCCGTGAACTGGAGCGCGCGAGGCAGCGCGCGGAGCAGCCGCGTCTTGCGCGTGCTGTCGTTCGCGAGCGTCTGCACGGCCGACTGCTGGATCGACAGATTGAACCGCGCCGAGTACGCCGTCGCGACGCAGCCGCTCGCGTGCGACTTGGTCGCGTCGAGCGCCGTGACGTTCGTCAAGACGTCGCGGTCGAGCGCTTGGTCCACGAGCGCCGCAGCCTGAATGACTTGCGCTTGGGTCACGACTGACGACACCTCGAACTCCATGAAGTGCGCGCGACTGCAGTCGCCTGTGGTGTTGACGGAGCTCGTGAGGGTCGCGCTCGGCTTGAGCGCAAACTGCGACGTCGCGTTCACGCTCGACGCGACTTTGAGCAGCGCAGCCGAGCCGACGCCGACGCCGATCGTCGCTGCGCTGTCGAGGAACCCGACCGACGCCGTGACCTGGAGCGCCAAGCCGCCGAGGAACGCCATGTTGAGGCTCGCGAGCGCTGGACGCGCGACGCTCGGGAAGTCGAGCGTGCCGTTCGCGTACGCTGCAGTGTTGACAAAGCCGCCGCGGAAGCGTGTGAGGCGGAACGTTGACGCTACGACGGCCTCTGCGACGCGCGGCGCGATCTGGAGCTGCTTCTGGTGCGTCAGCTGGAGCGCGAGCGTGAGCGTGAGTCCCCACTGCTTGGTCGAGATCGATGTCACCGGGATGCGGATCTTGTCGGCCACGCGTGCGATCGAGCAGCCGTTTGGCGCAATGACTGCGATGTTGAGCGCGCCGTTGCCGTTCAAGACGACGTCGCCGGCCGTGCGCTGCGCGCTCGAGACGTACTCGAAGAAGAGCGACTCGATGTCGAGCGCGAGGCGGCAGTTGCGGCACGTGATCAAGCAGCACGTCGACGTGACGCTCGCAGTGTTGGAGCAGTCGCCGCTCTCGTGGAGCACGAACTCGCTCTGGAGCACCGACACGCCGTCGGCCGCGACGTTCCACGTCATGAGCGCCGACGGCTTGGGCTTGACTGCTTGCGTCGTGCAGTTGCGCAGGCGGCAGCACTCGGTCGCAGTCGAGTACGGATACGCCTCGGGGCACGCACTTGCGCTCGTCGTGTTGCACTCATAGCACTGCGAGAGCGCTGGCATGACCGCAGAGTACAGACTCGGGAGCTGCGTCGCCGCGACGCCGCACGCGTGCGTGCACGCTGGGTCTTTCACGATCGTCTGCACCGCAGTCTTGTCCTGATTGTTGCTCGTGATCGCGCTGCCGTCAAAGAGACTCGTCGCGTTCAGCGTCCGGAACTTGATCGCACAGTCGGCAAAGACGTCGCCGAGCGCGGCGCGCGTGAGTACGAGGCGCATGACGCACGCTGCGCCAGTCGTGGTGTCCACGCTGCTCTCCTGCACGCGCAAGTGGATCTTGTTGCTCTCGAAGGAGCTCCCGAAGAACTGGTTTCCGAGCACGACTGCGCCGACCGCGACGCGCGCTGCGGACTTGGTGCAGTCTACGAGCGCCACGCGTGCGAGCACAGTCGTGTTGAGCGCATTCGTCTCGATGAACGAGACCTCGGGCGGCGCAGTGGTGTCGATGTTCGGGTCGAGCGTGTAGTCCCAGATGCTCGGCACCGTCGTACACTTGTAGTACACCTGCGTGTCGGCGACTGCGCTCTTTGTCTCGTCGTTCATCAAGAGCAGTGACGACGACACGGTCGCGCCGCCAGTGAGCGGCACTGCGGCGGTCGCAGTCGCGCCGAGCTCGAGGAAGTTGGTGACGTTCGTGAACACTTGGATCGACGACGTGGACGAGATACCGTCCGAGATGAGGAGCTGCGACTGGACGTCGCTCACGGTCTTGGTCGTGCCTTGTGCAGCGGCATTGCGCACGTGCTCCGAGCCGAGCAGCAGCGCCAGTGCGGCAAGCGGTCCTGTGCGAACGAGGAA
Source organism: Pythium guiyangense (assembly GCA_003730235.1). Classification (NCBI taxonomy): domain Eukaryota; phylum Oomycota; class Peronosporomycetes; order Pythiales; family Pythiaceae; genus Pythium; species Pythium guiyangense. Next base: position 274,144 of record QXDM01000016.1, read on the forward strand.
GCGCATGGCGATGACGTTGCTGCGCGTAGTCAGACGCGAGCGTGGCGACTGCGCGAGTTCGTGTGTGTATGCGTGTGTGTCTTGTGCGAGGTCGTGCACCTTCGGAAGGATCTGCTATGGCGCGAAGAGTCGAGTCGAGCCGAGTGGTCGAGGGTCGAGGTCCTCTGCGGAAAGATCCACCAGCGCGCACTCGGATCTGCTGCCGTGGCGTTCGCGAGGTCTCGAACAAGCCAACGAGTGCCTCGGACGCACCGCAGCTCCAGCTTTCGTAGTGGAGCTGAGGACCGTGTAGAGCTTGAGGCGGTACGTCAGAAAGATTCGCTATGTCGTGCCGAGTCTCTGTGTTCAAGAGCGTGACGCGTGATACTAAGTGCGTGAAGTCCCGTTACTGGCGCCTCTGAGAGAAGACCTGTACATATGCGCACACCTGAGCTTCAGGTCTTGTACGGAACGAGGCGAGTCATGCAGACCGTGCAAGAACCCAGCCGTACGTGTTGGCGCAGCCCCAGCTGCATTCAGTGCGCTCAGGTTGAATTGGTGGACAAAGCGGATCTTTCCACAAGGATACGAGCAGGCGCCGCTTCGCTGGATGAGAAGGCGTGAGCGGAGGTGCGACTCACTCTTCTTCACACGCGCTGCGACGAAGGACGCGCCACTGCCACTGCGTCGTTCCCATTGACGTCCCGATGCTCGTACAGCGCGCTGTGCATGCGATCGGCACATTGGCTACGACTACTACCTCTCGACGCGCTCGAGGCTCGAGTTGTCGACACATGGCCGCACCACTGCGTCGTGGGTGCTCACTTCGGATGCTCCTGTCCTTCTTGCTCGCACTGCTTTGCCTGGCGGTGTGTACGACCAAGAGCAATGCGCAAAGCACGTTCGTACCAGTGCACGAGATCGCTGACCAGCTGCTCATGACCGCGGGCATCGACGCCGACTCAAACATCCAGGTGTTTGACTCGTCCGAGGCGTTCCTCGAGGCTGGCGCTGCGATTGACCTCTCGAGCCCAACCGCTGGGAACACCACCGTGTTTGGCTCTGTCGTCGTGATTGGCAGTGGGAGCGGCAGCGGCAGTAGCAGAGGTGGTGGTAGCAAGAGTGCGAGCGGCAGTCGCAATGGCAACAACAGCGCCTCCAACGACTCGGCGCCTGCGGCAGACGCCCCTGGCGACCCACAGCCGCAAGTACAGACGCAGATCTACTACAACTGCACGTCGGCGCCGAACATCTGGGACTACCGACAGGACGCCAACATCGACACGGCGACGTTCTTTGACGTCACGGTGATCAACGCGAGCGAGAGCAACACGACTGTGCAAGCGCGCTTTGCGCTCCACGACTGCGACCTGCTGCGCAACTACTCGACAGCGCAGATCGTGGCAGGGAACGCGTTCTTTGGCGCCGACGTCGCGGCGGCGAACCTCCACTTTCGCGTCCAGGAGAGCGACTTGGAGGAGCTGAGCAGCACCAAGAGTACTGCGAAAAGCAATGACACCGGCAGTGACGACGAGAGCACTGACAGTACCAGCGACTTTGAGCAGCTCGACGACAGCGAAGCGCCGCTCCAGCCAGGCTGCGTCGTGACCGTGCTGCTCGTGCGCGCGACGGTCGAAGAGCTCTACCCCGAGTGCGACATCAAGTTCAAGTCGAACGACGTCCGGAGCCTGTTCCCGAATCGCCGATACAGTCGTGGCGCTCACCGCGTTGGCTCAGACAGCAGCAGCACGAGTGGCGATGCGGCTGAGAAGCCTGAGGCGCTCAAGTCGAACATCGACATGTTCACAAAGGACCCGCTGTGCGACCTCGAGTGCGGCGTCGCTGGGACGACGCAGATCGACAAGTACAGCGCTGGGTCACCTGGCATCGACCGGTGCTACGACTGCGCAAGCGAGTACTCGCCCGATGCGTGTCCTTCGACGTTCCCGTACTCGACTGAGAAAGCGTGCTGCCGTCAGCTCGCGTGCACGGCGTCAACGGCACCGATCGGCAATCCGGATGAAGACGTGATGACGTGGAACTTGGCGGACGACGGCGTCACGATCCTCGAGCCCGAGTACATCTTCCACCAGCGAGGTGACTGCTCGGACCTGACGAGCTTGAGCTCCGACTGCTGCCGCATCACGTGCCGCAACTGCTTCCTCGAGCTCGAGCTCGACTCGATCGAGTTCCACTACTCAGTCCTGAAGTTCACGGCATCCGGCGAAGCGGCGATGAACGGCCGCGGGAGCTTGACGCTCGCAGTGTTTGCGCCGAACGGCTGCCTTCTCTCGGACTCGCTCGACGAGATCAAGTTGCCGTTCAACGGCATCTCGATCACGCACTGGGGCTTCACTGTCGGCATCTCGCTCGAGCTCTTTCGACACAACCAGCTGTACATCAAGACGCACAACTCCGAGGTCGTGCTTGGCGCGAACTTTGTCGTCCAGGACTTCACGGGTGGCTTTGAGAACTCTGAGACGTACACGAGCGGCAGTGTCGTGCACACGACGACGAACAACCCAAAGCCAGCGAGTCTCGACATCAAGCTCCAGACCGGCATCGTGTTCAAAGTCATGGTCTCGCTGAGCTTCCTCAAAGGCCTCGCAGCGATTCGCGTCGGGCTCCAGTCTGAAGTGTTTATGAAAGTCGAGGCGTCCGTGAGCACACCGCAGCTCTTCCCCGCGCTTTCAACGCCGAACTACAAGAGCTCGCTCGTGACAACCGGCGACTGCCGCACGCCGCACTTCTTGCGCTACAACGTCGCCTGTGGCTTTGAAGACACGCGCGTTGTGTACGGCTACACGCTGCTCTATCGCGACTCGAAGGACTACTACATCTACTTGCCGGCGATCCGGTACGAGAAGAGCTACCGCAGCGGCTGCATCTCGCCAGCGTACTCCACGCGGTTCATGCTCGCAGTGCAGCGGTCTGTGATCCAAGCACTGCTCGACGACGACGTGCGTCAAGGGCGTCTCTTACGCGCACTCACGCGAGGACTGCTGTTCCCTGACCTCGACCCGAACGCTATGCGCGTCGTCGCGATCTCGTCGAGCAACGGCACAGTCGAAGTCGAGATCTCGGTCCCACCGTCGATCGCAGACGAGTTTGCTACGTCTGCGCTGTTTGCAAATGAGACGCGAGCGCGCGCCAAGCTGCCGTTCTTCTCCACGTACGTGAGCGCGGAAGCTGGTGTCCCAGTCAACTCGGTCTGTCCGCAGGGCTTCTGGGGCACTAAGTGCGACAAAGCGTGCTCGACTGCCGGCTGCGGTGCAAACGCGCACTGCGTCGCGCCAAGTTGTGATGCCGTCACAGGCGAGACCTACGCGTGTGGCGCGTGCGCTGCGAACGAGACGTGGGGCGACACGTGCGACATCGACTGTCTGCCACCGGATTCGTGCAGTAACGCAACGTGCACGAAGAGCACCGGCACGACGCTCGCGTGCCCAACGTGCAATGGCGGCTACTGGGGCGATCTATGCAACGGCACGTGCTCGATGCCATCGATCCCATCATGCATCGTGCCGCAGTGCAACAAGACGACTGGCGAGTCGATCGGGTGCTTCAAGTGCGTTCAAGGAGTAACGGGGGCGTTCTGCAACGAGACGACAGGTCTTGGGAGCTACGGCCGACCTCGGGCGAAGCTTTTCGGCATGACAGCGCTCGCTGTGCTCTTTGCTTTGCTCCAGGCGCTGATGCTGTAGTGTGAGGTGAGCTGCGATGCATTCGAGGGTGATCGAGACAATCAAGGCAGTAGTCGTTGCATGCATGGTCTTATTTGCATCGTTGTTGTGGTCGTATCAAGTGAGGTTTTGCAAGCGAGAGTGTGGTAGTGTCTTCGTGGTCATGACCAATGAGGTTTGAAAGCGCATACGTGTCTGTTGTTGTCAGTAACACGGCCCATGAGCCGGCTGGTTGAACGCTTCTTGGAGCAGTCCACCGCGAGCGGCATGCATCTCAAGCGGAATCACGTTGCTCGAGCACTAGCAGGAACGGTGTCGAGTCTCGCGACCTTGAGAACAACAGCATCGATTTGCGCCTGCAGTCGTCGCCATGGCTCTCAAGGCGCTCTCGAGTGTCCTCGTGTTCTCATTGTTCAACACTGCCCGATGCAACTGCGAGTGTCTCGATCAAGTGGACAGCGTATCCAAGTCCACGAAATGGCTCGTTTTTGTCGACTCAGAAAACCGGTTGTCTACCAGTAGAATTGACTATCTTTCTTCAACACGAGCCTCTATACAAAATCGTCAATGGAGCAACCCACTTGGTCACAGCGACGACAGCGATGGCGCGCATGCACTCGACGCCAGCTCGACGACTTCCACGGCCACGACCTCCACGACCTCCACGGTCTCTACACCCTCCATCACCTCCACAACCAGCGCGAATGGCACAAACGTCTGGCATCCCAGCGCTCGATGCGCTCTTGCGCGTTTACGAGCCGCTGCGCACGCTCCCTGCCGATGTCGTGCACATCGTGCGCCGCTTTGCCGACGCGCCGCTGCTTGTGAAGCTCTTTCACGCGAAGCAAGCGCACGCGAGCGGCGCCACACTCGACCGCTTGGTGCAGCAGCATGGTGACGACACGGAGCCGGATGTGACCGAGCTTAGCGGGTTTGGAGAAGCACACGACGCGTTTGCCTCGTACATGCGCTTGTCGAGTGTGCTCGAGTACGCAGCTCAAGTCGGCAGTGTGCGCGCGGTCGAGTGGATGCTGACGTCGTCGCTGTACCTCCACGCCACAGACGTGCTCTGCGCCGCCGCTACGCACGGACACATTGCAATCCTCGAGCTGTCGTGTGTGCGCCACGGCCGTCGATGCGCGGACTTGAACCGGCGCATGCGTGCCGGCGCTGCAAAGAACGGTCACCTCGAGACGTACCAGTGGCTCTGCGCGCACCCTTTGGAGCCAAACGACCAAGACAGAGAGTGGGAAGCACAGTACCGCAGTCCACCAGAAGCCTACGACCTCACGTGTGCTGCGACGCACGGCCAGTTGGCGATCCTCCAGTGGGCGTACGCCGAACGCCGCGACGAGTGGCAGCTCCACGTGCTCAAGCACGCCGCGCTGGCCAACCAACAGCACGTCATGGAGTGGATCTACACTGAAGGCATAGAAGCCGACGTCCCGGACGCGCTGCGGCATCTCGCATACCCCCGAGCACCAAACTACGACGTCGACTGGGAGCAGCGGTTCGAAGCGCTCGTGTGGCTCCACGACAAGTACCCCGCGCTGTCGCTGAGCGACACTGTGCTCGACCACTTGGCTGGGAACACGCACGGCAAGATCTCCAGGCGCTTGGTCAAAAGGTACCCCGAGCGCTACGGACGTCGTCGCTTCTGGGTTCTGGGAGGCACGACAGATCGACGCACTCGGACCCGCAAGATGCACTGGTGGCGCCGCGTCGCGTCGTGGATCAGAACGTCGTTTAGGTCGTGGAGGCAGCAGCGACGCGGCTCTGACCGAGCGTACAGGCGCTGAGCCGAACAGGAAGAGGCGGTCGTGTCGTGTCGTGCACACTCCAATACATTGTCCTCCTGAGCAGAGTCAGTGGCGATTCAGACTCTTGCAGGTCGACAGACTCGGCTCGCTCTCTCGCTCTTGACACAAGCGTAAGCTTAAGGGCAGCGGTGGCGATCGGACAAAGACGCTAGAGAGCGACCTCTTGCGTCGAGCTCTTGCTTCAGTTGGTCCTATGCGCTGTCTGCACAGGCGAGACGTTGTCGTACACGAGCACGGGCAGTGGCGAGACGTAGCGCATGGCAAAGCGCTGTCCGTCCTTCGTCGGCTGCGCGAACGCGACCTCGTGCTTGCCGACGCGCATACCGTAGATGAGCTTGGCGCGTACGCTGTCCACGAGGCGCGTCGCAATGCGCTGGCTGCGCCACGCGGGGTGGACCCAGAGTTGGCAGATGCCAGCGAGTACGTGGCGTGCACTGTCGGTGACTGTGGAGGTGGTGGAGCCTGCTGCTGGTACTTGTGGTGGTGATGATGAGGAGGAGCTTGGTGCTGACGATGGCGACGCGGATGCGCTGGTCGCAATCGCCACTGCGTCGCTGTCTCTGTCGCTCGCAGACGCTGGTGGCGATGGCAATGACGATAGAGACGCCTGAGGTGCCAGTGACGAAGACGATGCAGCGACGCCAGCGCTCGCAGTGTCCTCTTCGCGCTCACTTGCCACGCGCACCACGAGGTTCGGCGCTTGGGTGTCGAGGACGAACGCCGTGTCCACGCGCTCGGCCGTGACGCAGCCGACGATCTGCTTGTCCTGGACGTACACAAAGTGGCTCCGCTGCAGGAACGCCGCGTCGTCCACGAACCCGAGCGCGTCGTCCAGCAGCTCCTTCACCTCGAGCAGCTTCTTCACGTGCGCCGGCGGATCGTCTCGGCGGATCTCCAGAATGCGCGCTGTGCATCAGTAGCAGCAGTAGTAGAAGCAGACACACAGTCAGTCACGCTTGCCTCAAGACCATCGTCATCCAGTGCGATGCGATGGCTCGACTGAGCTCATACACAAGACAAGACAAGACAAGACAAGACAAGGCGTCGCACCGTGTTCACTCGGAAACGCCTGCACGACGCGCTCGGTCTTCCACCGCGCGAGCGTGAGTCCCTTCTGCACCGCCTTGCAGAACCGCCGGTGCTCCTTCTCGTCCTCCTGTCGAGAGTCAGAGCCAGCGAGTGCGTCCATCAGTCCATCGGTCAGTCCATCGGTCAGTCACTTAGTCGCTTCGTCGGCATGGCCCATTCGCCCAGCTGACTGTGAACGAGCCACTGCCACTGTGAGTGACGCACCTGCTCGCCGATCGTGTACAGCAGTCCGCACGTGCGGCACGTCGTGTGGGCGCCGAAGCTCTTCTGCCCAACGTCGATGTACGACTGCAGACGCAGTGGCGCAGTCTTTGCTGCCACGAGGCGATGCGCAGATGGCGACTCGCTGCTGCGCGTGTCCGTTGGTCTTGTAGTAGTAGCAGTAGCCGCCGGAGCAGTCAGAGAAGGTGAAGACGACGCTGATGATGCTCTGAGCCGTTTGAGTGCTGCTGGCGACTCCAATGCGTCGTGATTGTCAGTAGAAGATCCACGCCTTCGTGACGATGACAGTAATGATGACAACGATGGAGAGGCTGACAACGAAGAAGAGGAAGAGGCTGCTGCTGATGCCACGGATGGCGGTGCGGATGCGAAGAACTGCGTGACGGCAGTCGCTTTTGCTGGGCTCTGCTGCCGCGAGCCACCTATGGATGACTGCGTCGAGACAGGAGCAGACACTCGTTTGCGCTTTGCTGCTGGTGGCTTGAAGCGCCGCATGAGCGCAGCGTTGACGTCCATCGCTCTTGTTGCGAGCCTGAGTGCTCTTGAGTCTTGTCTTGAATGCGGTCTTGGGTGTGCGCGATCTTCTCTTTAGCTTGTGTTCGTGCAGACGCTTGTTCGATCACCTGATAGCTGTTGTTGCTGCTGCTCTGGAGCACAGAGCAGTCAGTCCGTCACGCACTCGACGATCGTCTCGAGATGGTGCTGGGGACTCGATTGACTGACAGTCATTAGTGTTTGAGTGTCACTTGCACTCCCTCGTTTTTATCGCTACTAATGAAACGACAGTCAAAAGTGTCTGCAAAGTGCGTGCCTCGTGATTTCATCGAGATGTTCGAATTGTGATTCTCGCGTGATTCTGATGTGCCTTGCTCTGTGCCTTCATTCAACCGATCGCGTCTTGACTGCATGTTGCGAGTCGCTCTCACACACGGCAGCAACAACAGCAGCAGCAACTTGCTCGACACGTCAATGCACACACACAAGGTGCACAAGGAGGGGGCAAACACACTGAGTGACTCGATGACGCCCTGTTTCACTTGGTCGCTCTCAACAGAGCGACGCGAACCGATCGACTGCGTGCCAGTACTGCGCTTCTTCGAGTCCGAATGACTCACTGTGATTGCAGCTGCAGCAACCTTATCTTGCTCTGCATGGCAATGCACACACACGTCACAAGACTCACTAGGTGCTGCGGATACACCACATCTCTTCTACAAGCTGTCGCTTCAACACATGAACGGTTGGACTGCCATTCAGTCAATGACTGTTTGGTCGATCCAGCACACAACGCGATAGCACTCGACATGGTTCGAACAAAGCGCCTTGCGTGACGTCTTGCCACGCATGTTGACAGAGCCAATCTTGCGTGACGACGACGTCGCGAAGGCGCATTGAGCCGGATGTGTTGCCTTCTTGATTCTCATCCGGATGAGCGTACTGTTACGAGCATATTAGAGGACCTCATTTGAACCTTGTTCGAGTAGCCATAGTTTATAGAGGTCTTTCAATACGCGTCTCTATATACAGAACGAAACGACAGTACTGTTCAATGTATTTCCAGAGGCTTCGATCTCCCAAATCGAGCGTCGCTGCCACACAACACACACAACGAGAAGAAGCTCTTGAGAAGAAGCGCCTCGATCGACCGTCGTCGCACTTCGCGATCCTCGCCGCCAGTCACGACGACGCGCTCTGCGAGTACCACGAACTACAGCGCAAATCGACGCGCGCCTGCCCGTGACGACGACTCGGACGACGACCACGCTGCAACGATGTACCAAGCCGTGAGCGAGACCGAGCCGATGCTCGGCGGCGCGCGCAGCCCTGCCGGCGGCAAGCACGTCGACGGTGTCGGCACTGGGTCCGTGCGCAGCATGCGCCTCGAAGCGCCTGCGCCGCGCTGCAACGACGGGCTCTTTGCCGTGCTCTTCCTCGTGAACGTCGGCGCGATCGCAGTGTTTGCGTTCGTGAAGGGCGTGCCAGCGCTCTTGGAGAGCATGAAGCAGACCACGGGACCGAGCGTGAGCGGCGAGAAGCAGGACCTGACGCACGTGTTTGGGCTCGCAGCGGCGCTCGTGGGTGTCGCCGTCGTGCTGTCGCTCTTCTGGATGAAGCTGCTCATGGCGTACGCGGCGTCGATGATCCGCATCGCGCTCTGGTTCAACGTCGGCTTGACCGTCGTGTTTGCGCTCACGACGTTCGCTGTGAGTCCGCTCATGGCGTGTCTCTTTCTGCTCATGGCGGGCCTCAACGTCTGGTACATCTTCGCAGTGCAGGACCGCATCGGCTTTGCGTCGGCGAACCTCAAGACCGCGTGCGCCGCAGTGCAGGAGCACTCGTCGATCTTCCTCGTCGCGTTCTTGTTGCTCGTGAAGCAGACGGCGTGGCTCGTGCTCTGGTCGCTCAGCGCCATTGGCATCTACCAGATGCTCAAGGACGCGGACCCAGGCTGCGAGAAGCTCAACGCGAACGGGCGTCCCGAGCGCCTCTGCGGCGGCACGGGCGGCGGCTTTGTGCTCTTCTTCATGCTCATCAGCGTGTACTGGGGCCAGCAAGTGCTCCAGAACATTCTCACGTGCACGACTGCGGGCGTCGTAGCGTCGTGGTGGTACCAGCCAAACACGAAGAAAGCCACGGCCGGCGCGCTCTACCGCTCGCTCACGTCGTCGTTCGGCTCGATCTGCTTTGGCTCGCTCATTGTCGCCGTGCTCCAGGCGCTGCGGACGGTGCGTCTCCTCTGATTCTGTCGTGATTCTTTCGCACACTACCGACACTCACACTTGCTTTTCTGATTGTTTTGTGATAGATGGCGACGATCCTCAAAGAGAAAGCGCGCGAAGACGACAATGGCGCGCTCGCGTGCGTCGCGTGCCTCGCTGAGTGCATCCTGAACTGCCTCGAAGGCATCATGGAGTATATCAACCAGTGGGCGTACGTTTATGTTGGGATCTATGGCTACGACTTCCGCACGAGCGGCAAAGCCGTGATGGACCTGTTCACGAACCGCGGCTGGACGGCGGTGATCAACGACGACCTCACGTCGAGCGCGCTCACGCTCGGTGCGCTCGGCGTCGGCGTCGTGACGTGCATCTTGGGGCTGCTCGTGGCCAAGTTCTCTCCGGCGTCGTGGTTCGTCGCGTTCGGCTCGACGTCGACGGCTTACGGTGCGTTCGCTCGTCTTTTGCTACCATGAAAGGACTAAGGAGGGCGTCCTAACAGCCGTGTCATGGTCTCGTATCAGGTGTGCTCGGGACGATCGGCTTTATCGCGGGCATGAGCATGGCGATGATCCTCGCGAACGTCGTGATCACGGCGCTCCACACGGTCTTTGTGTGCTTTGCCGAGGACCCGATCGCGTTCAGCCGCAACCACCCGCGCGAGTACGAGGACCTCGTCGGCGGCTGGCGCAAGTTCCACGGCGACGAGCTCGTCTCGGCGTACGGCACGGCGGTCTAAGCTAACGGACTCATTCCAGTGCGGCCGCTGCGGTTGCCAGTGGCCCGTCCATTCCATCATCATCCATCCTGCACGCGCGCGTCGGTCAGCGAGAGAGAGAGTGAGAGAGAGAGAGCGACGACGACGCCATTGCTCAAAGTGTATGAGCGAAGCTAGTGACTTGAGACAAACACGAGCAACGCATTCGTTCATCGTCTGCTGCGACGTTCAGTGCATCATGGTACACGCAGTGGCGTCTCACCCGTGGATCTCGAGATCGCGGTCGATGGACAGAGCAATAGATACGTACGCACGGAAGACGCAGGCAGTGCGCACTAGCGCTCGAGCGCACTGCCTGCGGCTTGACAGAGGCGGCGGTGAGAGATGGTTGTAGATATGGTACGAGTGGGCGAAGATGTCAAGTGCGCAGTCATGCGCTCGGCGCGTTCATCGACGCAGCAGACGGCGGCGGCGCGAGCGACGGAGTGGCCAGCACCGGCGGATGGCTCGCAGTCGCGACGCCTTTCGTCTGCGTCTGGAAGCACGCAGCGCGCGGCGACGTGTGCACGACAGCGACGTTGAGGCCGCAGCGCTGCGAGAGCATGCGCGAGTGAATGCTCCACTGCTTGGTCAAGTGGTCGTACCGATGCACCGTGTCGAGGTACTCGTCCTTCTTGTTCGAGCCGCCGAGGCAGAAGAGGAATGCGTCGTGGAGGAAGCTGAACGCCACGTGGCCGCTGCGCGAGTCCACGAACGCGTCAATGTCGTGCCACGTCGCGTCGGCGGCGGGCGTCCGCGCGTCGAGCACCAAGCGCTCGCTCGTGTTCATGCGGATGCCGTGGCGCGACTCGCCGCCGTAGACGACGATGCTGTTTGTCGTGACCTGCGCGACCGCCGCGGGTCCGTTGCGCGCAAAGCGCATGCTCGCGACTGGGAACCACTTGTTCTGCCGCGGGTCGTACACTTCGACGCTCTTGAGGTGTTTGCGGCCGTCGTAGCCGCCAATGGCGTAGATCAGGCCGTTGAGAACCACGACGGCGAGGCCGCTGCGGCCGACGCTCAGCGGCTGGACCTCCTCCCACGTCTGCTGCTGCACGTCGTAGCGCTCGACCGAGTTGAGGTGCGAGATGCCGTTGAACCCGCCGACGACGTAGATCGCGCCGTTCGAGTACGCGGCGCCCAAGTAGCTGCGCGACCGGCGCATCGGCGGCATCGCAGTCCAGGCGTTGCGCTCCGGGTCGTACATCTCCATGGTCTTGAGGTGGCGCGAGTTGCTCGTGCCGCCGAGCACAAAGATCTGGTGCTGCTCGCTCACGACGACACCGCTGTACGACCGCTTCTCGAGCATCGGCGCCGCGGCGAACCACTCGTTTGCGTGGAAGTCGAGGTACTCGACGCTCTTGAGCGCGCTCGGACCGTTGAAGCCGCCGATCGCAAAGATCGTCGGCGTGAGCTGCGGCTCTGATGCAACCTCTTGCTGCTGCTCTTGCGGTGATGCAGCGCCTTGAGTTGCAGTGTTGGACGCGTCTGTGAGCTCTGGCGCGCGTCGTTGACTTGTGCTCGCGACACTGTCGGCGTCTTCGTCGTTGCCGTCGGTGCCCTCCTCTTGGACGCGGGCTTTGCTGTTGATCATGCCGCTCGACGTGAGCGCGTGGAAGAGCGAGAGCGACGCAGCCGTCGGCTTCTCTCCAGCATCGCCAGGAGCTCGAAGGTTTGGGAACACGCGCGTGAGCTCTGTCTTGCGCGACGTCGGGTCGTGCATGAGCCACGAGAGCACAGCAGCGTCGTCCTGGCGCCGGAGCGTGCGGCGCAAGAGGATCTTGATGACGCTGTAGAGCGGCAGGTTCTTGAACGCATCTGTGCGGTACACGTCGCTCGAGTACGTCTCGATCATTGCGCGCGCGGCGTGCGCGAGGACGCGGCACGCAGGTCGCATCTTGAGGTTCTCGCAGCACAAGTAGATGTCCACGCAGTTGTGCACATTGAGCTCGAGCATGAGCTGCTTGCAGCAGAGCTCGACGACCTCCGACATCTCGAGCTGGTTCGCAGTATGCACGATCGCGAGGATCGTGTCGCCCGTGATGTGGAGCTGCCCGAGGTACATGTACGTGAGGAGCTCGCGGAACGCCGGCGCGTCGATCTCGTTGAGCTCGATGCGCGTCTCGCGGCTCTCTTTCATGCCGCTCGTGAAGAGCGCGTGGAAGAACGGGCTCGCAGTCGCAAGCACGACGCGGTGCGCTGCGATCACGTCGTCTTGGACCACGAGCGTCACGTCCGTGAGCACGCGGGCTTCAAAGAGCTCGTAGAGCTTGCGCCGCTGCGCCTGCTCGGCGCCGTGCTTGGCGCTGATCACTGCTGCGTACGCCGATGCGCCGCCGCAGGCATGGGCGCTCAGCGCGGCGCTGTTCTCCATCGACTCCATGACGGCGTGTTGCGTCGCTTGCTGCTGTTGCAACGAGGTCGAAGTTGGCGATTGACTCGGCAATTGTATGCGCGACGCGTCAAGCTCAAGCGGCGCTGCTTCTTCACGCACTTCCATGTGCGAGAAAAGTTATGTGTACTACATCAAGTCACAGATTTACCCGAGTCAACAGCGAACAAGACGAACATGGCGGAGCTGCCGCGTGCAGCGGCGATCGACGCGCAGGTCGCGCGACCAGAAGGACCGGCAAAAGGTGCGATGCGTGCTCGTGCGTGCTTGCTTGATGTATCAACTGTATCAGCTCACACCCATCCTGTGCTGCGCCCACAATGCGCGCCAGTGACGCTCCAGTTCGTCGCAGTCGGTAATGCGCCGCTCATGAAGCGCACCAAGTTCACTGTCACTGGTCACGACCAGCTCAGCGTCGTGCGTTCCTCTCAGTCGCTCATGCATATGTTCTTGCTATGGCTGCCATTGGCGCTCACCCACACGTACGTGTCTGCTGCTGCGCAGGTGTACAAGTTCCTCAAGAAGCAGCTCCGGTTGAAAGACACCGACGCACTCGTACGTCCTTGTATGTGTCTTTGAAGCACACAACTCGCCACTCACGTCTCACCTACGACGCAATAGTTTGTCTATTGCAACAGCTCGTTCGCGCCATCGCCAGACCAGAAGCTCAACTCGCTCTTCGAGGTTCGTACGATCCGCTTCGTACATGACGACGCCGTCGCCCATACTCACGTCTCTCGCCAACTCTCGTTCACATTGCATCTGCGCAGTGTTTCCAAGTCGGCGACGTGCTCATTCTGAACTACAGCATCACGCAGGCGTGGGGCTGAGTGGCTGTCATGCGAACGCTTAGATGTGTGAATACAAACGTGCTCGTGTGTGTGGATGCGACTGGAGCGACTGCGTTCCGATTGTCTCTGTGCGAGTCTCCTGCTAGCCACTGCCATGGTCACTCGCTACACACGAGCTCAACCTTTCTTGATCAGTGCGTCGACCTGCGCGCGCGACGCTTGGTGGCGCAGCTGGAGCTGCTGGAGCTCAGAGCTCACTTGGTCGTCCTCCGAGTCGTCGTCCAAGACGCAGTTGATCGGCCGCGACGTCGCTGCGATCGACTGGATGTTCGAGCTCGAAGATACGGTTGTGAGCCCTGTGCTGTTGTCGTCTGAGCGACTCGAGTGCTTGGGCTTTGGGATGCGCTTGGCGAACTCGAGCGCTTTCAACCGCGTCGATGCGCTGGTCTTTGCGGCTCCAGACGGCGCGGGCGGCGAGTCGTTGTTCGAGTCGCTCTTCTTCGGCTGCGTCGCCTTGTTGATCGCGCGGAGGTTCTTTGAGAACGCTTTGATGCGCTCGGCGTTCGCGCGCTTCTGCACGAGGTCCTCCGAGTTGAGGTCCGGCTGGAGCTTCCCGAGCTCATAGTACTCGGCCGGTTTCTCTTTCTTGTACTGCGACAGCTTGCATGGCTCGTACTGCACGGGTCGCGCTTTCCGGCTGAACGCGAGCTGGTCCTGGTCGGACTGCACGCGCGCTTCGTTGATCTCTTGCGGCGACCGCATGTCTTTCTGCGGCGACGCGTCACGACCAACAACGCTGCGTGGACTGCGGTTGCGCTGCTCAGGTTCTGGTGGTGGCGCCACAAAGCGTGATCGCGGGTCGTCGTGTCGCTGGTACCGGTCATGCGTCGGCGACGGCGACTTGGACTGCCCATAGCTGCTGCGGCTCGAGTACTGCGGCTCGTCGTAGTAGTCGTCTTTGAGCCGACCGGGGATGTTGTCAGCATCAAAGTGGTGTTTGTATGCGTCGCGGTGGCTGTGGTTGTTATCGAAGCCGTTCGCATCGCGTCCCGATTTGTGTCGCGGCGAGGCGTTTGGTGAGCCGTACTGCTGCTGCTGTTGTTGTGGCTGTTTGGTGCTGTTGCTTGGCGCAAGTTGCGCTTGCTGTGTCTTCGATGCATTGCCAGGAGGCATCGTCAGCGGCGGCACTGCTGCGCTGCCTTGCTTGTTGACGCCGGATCTACCGGCATTTGCGTTTGTAGTGGCACCAGCACCCGTGTTGTGGCTGTTGCTACTGATTTTGCTTTGGTGTTGCTGCTGCTTGCCCGCCGGTGGGTTTGCTCGAGCGTTGGAACTCTCAGGTGTCGAAGCTCTGGGCTTTCGCTTGGGCGGCCCCACGCGGATCTCTTCGCTCCCGTCCGCTTTCTTGAGATGGCCGTGCGCTGTCACAGTCGCGATCTTGCTCTGGAACCGGTCGAGGAAGCTCATTGTTGCCTAGAGGCACCGACACAGAGATGTGGCGCGCGTGCAAAGGAAGAGCACAGATGGTGCTTGAGTGCGCTTGATGCAAGCGAAGACGCAGTTCGCGTCGTTTGGAGCTCCATGTCATCATCTGCGTTAAGTACGTCTTTTTCTAATTTTAGCCGACTGTACTTAGACCGTACTTAGTGAATTTTGGCTGTTTGAAATGACGCGGGAAAAGGTCAACAAGTGATCAGCGCATCGAGGAGCAGCACACGAGAGAGCAATGAGCGCGTACCTCGAGTGGCTCGAGAAGCAGGAGAACAAGGTGCGCCGACGCGCAGGAACCACTACGACAGATCACAACACCGACAGCAGCCATGCGTCTGCAGCAACGGCAGCGTTGCATGCGTTCCGAGCTCCGAGTGCATCGCTTGACGATCTCGATGAAGACGTCGACCTCGCAGAGGCGAGCGACGCGTACAAAGCGTGGCGCGAGCGGCGAGAGGCGCGTCTAACGACACCATCATCAACACCACCATCAACAGCAGCAGCAAAACTAACAGCTCCAGCTGCCTCTGACCCGATCCTCGGCAGCAAGAAGAGCGCAAAGCCTCGGAACTCGAGCGCCATCGTCGCTGCTGCTGTCGGTCAGTACACGCTCATGGCAAAAGCCGCCGCTGCGGCCGAGAGCAAGAAGCGGCCGCTTCCAACTAGCAAAGCACTCGCACCACGACGACCAACTGCCTCCTCAGGTGCCAAAACGACAACTGCGAAAGCGCCAATGACAGCAGCAGCCGCTAAAGTAGCAGCAGCGATCCGCAGCGGGAGCGTCGGGATGCGCAGCGCTGTCAGTGCAAAGAGCGCAAGCTCGAGCTCGAGCTCAAGCATCGCCACCAGCAATAAGAGCACCACCAGCAGTAGCAACAAGAGCATCAAGAGTAGCAGCAATGGCTCGGATCGCCCCGAGAGCGACAGAGCGAGCGACACGACGCACACGCGCAAGCGCGGCATTGATGACATCGAAGCGCCGAGCAAGCCCGCGAGTCTCCCGTCCAAGCAGCAGAAAGTGCGCGCGACGTCGTCACGTAATGACGATTCGAGTCACACCACAACGCTTGCAACGAGCAGTGGCAGCAGAGGCAGCGACAGTGAGAGCGCAAGTCCAAGTGACCGCCACAGCAGAAGCTTGGAGACGAAGAAGACGAAGCAGACGCCGCTCGACGCTGCGCTCGCACAGATCGATGCACAGTTCGGAGGACGCAAGATGCTTGAGGCGTTCCGAACTGGCGCAATGGACGACGTGGGCGAGCGAACTGTGAGTGAGTCATTCGGACTCGAAGAAGCGCAGTACTGGCACGCAGTCGATCGGTTCGCGTCGCTCTGTTGAGAGCGACCAAGTGAAACAGGGCGTCATCGAGTCACTCAGTGTGTTTGCCCCCTCCTTGTGCACCTTGTGTGTGTGCATTGACGTGTCGAGCAAGTTGCTGCTGCTGTTGTTGCTGCCGTGTGTGAGAGCGACTCGCAACATGCAGTCAAGACGCGATCGGTTGAATGAAGGCACAGAGCAAGGCACATCAGAATCACGCGAGAATCACAATTCGAACATCTCGATGAAATCACGAGGCACGCACTTTGCAGACACTTTTGACTGTCGTTTCATTAGTAGCGATAAAAACGAGGGAGTGCAAGTGACACTCAAACACTAATGACTGTCAGTCAATCGAGTCCCCAGCACCATCTCGAGACGATCGTCGAGTGCGTGACGGACTGACTGCTCTGTGCTCCAGAGCAGCAGCAACAACAGCTATCAGGTGATCGAACAAGCGTCTGCACGAACACAAGCTAAAGAGAAGATCGCGCACACCCAAGACCGCATTCAAGACAAGACTCAAGAGCACTCAGGCTCGCAACAAGAGCGATGGACGTCAACGCTGCGCTCATGCGGCGCTTCAAGCCACCAGCAGCAAAGCGCAAACGAGTGTCTGCTCCTGTCTCGACGCAGTCATCCATAGGTGGCTCGCGGCAGCAGAGCCCAGCAAAAGCGACTGCCGTCACGCAGTTCTTCGCATCCGCACCGCCATCCGTGGCATCAGCAGCAGCCTCTTCCTCTTCTTCGTTGTCAGCCTCTCCATCGTTGTCATCATTACTGTCATCGTCACGAAGGCGTGGATCTTCTACTGACAATCACGACGCATTGGAGTCGCCAGCAGCACTCAAACGGCTCAGAGCATCATCAGCGTCGTCTTCACCTTCTCTGACTGCTCCGGCGGCTACTGCTACTACTACAAGACCAACGGACACGCGCAGCAGCGAGTCGCCATCTGCGCATCGCCTCGTGGCAGCAAAGACTGCGCCACTGCGTCTGCAGTCGTACATCGACGTTGGGCAGAAGAGCTTCGGCGCCCACACGACGTGCCGCACGTGCGGACTGCTGTACACGATCGGCGAGCAGGTGCGTCACTCACAGTGGCAGTGGCTCGTTCACAGTCAGCTGGGCGAATGGGCCATGCCGACGAAGCGACTAAGTGACCGATGGACTGACCGATGGACTGACCGATGGACTGATGGACGCACTCGCTGGCTCTGACTCTCGACAGGAGGACGAGAAGGAGCACCGGCGGTTCTGCAAGGCGGTGCAGAAGGGACTCACGCTCGCGCGGTGGAAGACCGAGCGCGTCGTGCAGGCGTTTCCGAGTGAACACGGTGCGACGCCTTGTCTTGTCTTGTCTTGTCTTGTCTTGTGTATGAGCTCAGTCGAGCCATCGCATCGCACTGGATGACGATGGTCTTGAGGCAAGCGTGACTGACTGTGTGTCTGCTTCTACTACTGCTGCTACTGATGCACAGCGCGCATTCTGGAGATCCGCCGAGACGATCCGCCGGCGCACGTGAAGAAGCTGCTCGAGGTGAAGGAGCTGCTGGACGACGCGCTCGGGTTCGTGGACGACGCGGCGTTCCTGCAGCGGAGCCACTTTGTGTACGTCCAGGACAAGCAGATCGTCGGCTGCGTCACGGCCGAGCGCGTGGACACGGCGTTCGTCCTCGACACCCAAGCGCCGAACCTCGTGGTGCGCGTGGCAAGTGAGCGCGAAGAGGACACTGCGAGCGCTGGCGTCGCTGCATCGTCTTCGTCACTGGCACCTCAGGCGTCTCTATCGTCATTGCCATCGCCACCAGCGTCTGCGAGCGACAGAGACAGCGACGCAGTGGCGATTGCGACCAGCGCATCCGCGTCGCCATCGTCAGCACCAAGCTCCTCCTCATCATCACCACCACAAGTACCAGCAGCAGGCTCCACCACCTCCACAGTCACCGACAGTGCACGCCACGTACTCGCTGGCATCTGCCAACTCTGGGTCCACCCCGCGTGGCGCAGCCAGCGCATTGCGACGCGCCTCGTGGACAGCGTACGCGCCAAGCTCATCTACGGTATGCGCGTCGGCAAGCACGAGGTCGCGTTCGCGCAGCCGACGAAGGACGGACAGCGCTTTGCCATGCGCTACGTCTCGCCACTGCCCGTGCTCGTGTACGACAACGTCTCGCCTGTGCAGACAGCGCATAGGACCAACTGAAGCAAGAGCTCGACGCAAGAGGTCGCTCTCTAGCGTCTTTGTCCGATCGCCACCGCTGCCCTTAAGCTTACGCTTGTGTCAAGAGCGAGAGAGCGAGCCGAGTCTGTCGACCTGCAAGAGTCTGAATCGCCACTGACTCTGCTCAGGAGGACAATGTATTGGAGTGTGCACGACACGACACGACCGCCTCTTCCTGTTCGGCTCAGCGCCTGTACGCTCGGTCAGAGCCGCGTCGCTGCTGCCTCCACGACCTAAACGACGTTCTGATCCACGACGCGACGCGGCGCCACCAGTGCATCTTGCGGGTCCGAGTGCGTCGATCTGTCGTGCCTCCCAGAACCCAGAAGCGACGACGTCCGTAGCGCTCGGGGTACCTTTTGACCAAGCGCCTGGAGATCTTGCCGTGCGTGTTCCCAGCCAAGTGGTCGAGCACAGTGTCGCTCAGCGACAGCGCGGGGTACTTGTCGTGGAGCCACACGAGCGCTTCGAACCGCTGCTCCCAGTCGACGTCGTAGTTTGGTGCTCGGGGGTATGCGAGATGCCGCAGCGCGTCCGGGACGTCGGCTTCTATGCCTTCAGTGTAGATCCACTCCATGACGTGCTGTTGGTTGGCCAGCGCGGCGTGCTTGAGCACGTGGAGCTGCCACTCGTCGCGGCGTTCGGCGTACGCCCACTGGAGGATCGCCAACTGGCCGTGCGTCGCAGCACACGTGAGGTCGTAGGCTTCTGGTGGACTGCGGTACTGTGCTTCCCACTCTCTGTCTTGGTCGTTTGGCTCCAAAGGGTGCGCGCAGAGCCACTGGTACGTCTCGAGGTGACCGTTCTTTGCAGCGCCGGCACGCATGCGCCGGTTCAAGTCCGCGCATCGACGGCCGTGGCGCACACACGACAGCTCGAGGATTGCAATGTGTCCGTGCGTAGCGGCGGCGCAGAGCACGTCTGTGGCGTGGAGGTACAGCGACGACGTCAGCATCCACTCGACCGCGCGCACACTGCCGACTTGAGCTGCGTACTCGAGCACACTCGACAAGCGCATGTACGAGGCAAACGCGTCGTGTGCTTCTCCAAACCCGCTAAGCTCGGTCACATCCGGCTCCGTGTCGTCACCATGCTGCTGCACCAAGCGGTCGAGTGTGGCGCCGCTCGCGTGCGCTTGCTTCGCGTGAAAGAGCTTCACAAGCAGCGGCGCGTCGGCAAAGCGGCGCACGATGTGCACGACATCGGCAGGGAGCGTGCGCAGCGGCTCGTAAACGCGCAAGAGCGCATCGAGCGCTGGGATGCCAGACGTTTGTGCCATTCGCGCTGGTTGTGGAGGTGATGGAGGGTGTAGAGACCGTGGAGGTCGTGGAGGTCGTGGCCGTGGAAGTCGTCGAGCTGGCGTCGAGTGCATGCGCGCCATCGCTGTCGTCGCTGTGACCAAGTGGGTTGCTCCATTGACGATTTTGTATAGAGGCTCGTGTTGAAGAAAGACAGTCAATTCTACTGGTAGACAACCGGTTTTCTGAGTCGACAAAAACGAGCCATTTCGTGGACTTGGATACGCTGTCCACTTGATCGAGACACTCGCAGTTGCATCGGGCAGTGTTGAACAATGAGAACACGAGGACACTCGAGAGCGCCTTGAGAGCCATGGCGACGACTGCAGGCGCAAATCGATGCTGTTGTTCTCAAGGTCGCGAGACTCGACACCGTTCCTGCTAGTGCTCGAGCAACGTGATTCCGCTTGAGATGCATGCCGCTCGCGGTGGACTGCTCCAAGAAGCGTTCAACCAGCCGGCTCATGGGCCGTGTTACTGACAACAACAGACACGTATGCGCTTTCAAACCTCATTGGTCATGACCACGAAGACACTACCACACTCTCGCTTGCAAAACCTCACTTGATACGACCACAACAACGATGCAAATAAGACCATGCATGCAACGACTACTGCCTTGATTGTCTCGATCACCCTCGAATGCATCGCAGCTCACCTCACACTACAGCATCAGCGCCTGGAGCAAAGCAAAGAGCACAGCGAGCGCTGTCATGCCGAAAAGCTTCGCCCGAGGTCGGCCGTAGCTCCCAAGACCTGTCGTCTCGTTGCAGAACGCCCCCGTTACTCCTTGAACGCACTTGAAGCACCCGATCGACTCGCCAGTCGTCTTGTTGCACTGCGGCACGATGCATGATGGGATCGATGGCATCAAGCACGTGCCACTGCTTTCTCACGGCGTTTAGACATCGCAACGTGCAAGTAGAGAGAAAGAGGACGCAGAAGAAGGCGACGCTGCTCACGCGATAGGCAACAGAGATCGCTGTCGTGGGTTCATAAGTTAGAGAGAGGTGTGTGTGGTAGGACGTGTGGACGAGCGCGCGCGACTGGTGCACATCCCGCAGGCGTCGCTGCACTCGACGAACAACACTGGAACGGATACGTCACTTGCCGCAGCCTTTGCCGCCGAAGACTGGAAGACACATCGTGTCGGGCGTGATCACGAGCGTATTGACGATCGACGCCGTGAGCATCGAGAAGACGAGGATCCCGAGCGTCCACCACGCGCGTCGAGGCTTGCGGCCGCCGACGAACCGGAGGCGCAGGAGCATGATCTTCTGCGACGGGAGGAAGAGGACGCCGACGAGCGCCAAGAGGCGGATCGTGTAGCACAGAATGAGCGCCGTGGCGACGAGCATCGGCTCGTCCTTGGTCGTCGTGCCAGTGTCTTGCGACAGGAACTGCGTCCCAAAGAGCCAGCCGATCGAGTTCGAGAACGTCTCGGACACGAGGCGGATGATCGACGCCATGCTCACGATCGTGCCGAGGAGCGCGCCTTCTGCGCCGCGGCGCGCGATCTCGACTGTCATGGCGACTTCGAGGATGATCGCAATGCCGCGGACAAAGCCGTGGAGCGAGCCCATGAACATGTACAGCTCCATCGGTCCCATGCCGCCGAACGCACACGCGAGGTAGTACGCCATGGACGGGAATACGAACGCACCGAGGTAGCTCACGACGACAAAGTAGTTCCAGTTCCGGCGCCGGAACGCCACGAGCCAGAGGAGCGCGGAGAGGAAGTACATCGCTTCGGCAAAGATCTTGCTTGTCGACGTCGTCTTGGCGGTCACGCCGGCCCACTTGTCGAGTACCGTGAACGGGTACTTGAGCGTGAACTCGGTGAAGAAGATGAAGAGACAGAGGAAGCACACGACGTGCCACGTCGCCTGCTGCTCGAGCGTCGCCCAGAGCTGGAGCCAGTGGCGCTGGATGCGGTGGCCGCACGCGCGCAAGCGCGTCTTGATGGTCGCGCCTGTGGCTTTCTCGAGCGCATCAGCTCCATCTTCGTCGTCGCTGTCGTCTTCGAGGAGCTCGCACTCGCCAATGCGGCCGCCCGTGCTCTCGAGGTGGTCGTCAAAGAAGTAGTAGAGCACTGGGATCGGCACGAGCGCGTAGCAGACGAGGAACGTGAGGACGTCCTGGAGCGAGTAGTGCGGACTCATCTTGCCCGCTGGCGTGAACTGGAACACGACTTGGTCCGTCACGACTTGCCCGACGCCCTCGAAGAAGAACTGCGTGAGCAGGAACGTCCCAATGGCAAAGCCCCGGCGCTTGATCACCTCGCGCTGCGACAACGCCACGACGTACACTTCGGCGACGATCACGCTCGCGATCTCGCCAAAGCACGCGAAGCCCAGGAGCGCGATGTAGCCGCCGACGATCGCGTTCCGCCGGCTCGCGTCCATGCTCGAGGTGCTCAAGAGCGTGCCGTTCACGTTGAACGAGTTGTTGAGGAGCACCATCGCGAAGAGCGCGAACGCCGTGACGACCCACCCGAGCATCATGTACGCCTTGCGGTGCGAGCCCCAGAGCGGGAAGACGTCCGAGACAAAGCCCACGAGCAAGCCGCAGCTCCACGGGAGCATGAGCAAGATCTTGGTCGCGTCCACTTGGTACGCCTGCATGGCCATCTCGGCTTGCATGAGCGGCAGCACGCCGCGCTTGAGGCTCGACGTGAGCATGCTCGCGAGCGCGAGCGACACGATCAGACCGATGTGCTTGCGGCTAAAGAGCGTCACGTGGCTCTGCGCGAGCCAGTCGCTGTCGTCTGCGACCGACTTGCGCTCGCCGAGTCCATCGGCGCTGTCGAGGTACGACGGTCCATGCGGTCGCTTGTGGCGCCGCGGTCGCTGCTCGTGCGCATGCGTCTTCTGTGTGAGCACCAGTGGCTCGTGCGTGCGCGAGCCCGTGCGGCGCGAGGACGAGATGATGTACGGCTCGTCTTCGCGGATCACGCCGCCGTCATTGCTCACGAGCGTCATCGAGTCGCGCGCTGAGGACGACGCGACTTCGCTGCCCTGGTAGTCGCTCGCGACCCAGTCGTCGTCGCTCTCGACGTCCGAGTCGGCGACGTCGATCGTGTTGCAGTGCGACGAGTGCGCCGTGCTCATTGTGCGCGCAAAGGAAGTGGTCGTGTGTGGTGGTGGGAATCGGAGACTGCTGCTCTTGCGCAGAAGCCCTTCGCGCAACTGGCGCGCGAGTTGGTCGTCCACGTCGCGCTGCTGCTGTATGTGCATGTGTTGTTGTTGTTGCTGTTGTTCGTGCACCGCAGAGAGCCGCCATGCGCGCCGCGAGGTGTCCAGCGCGTCGTCGTCTCTGCCAGACGCGGCAGTGGTAGTGCCCGCGCTGGCGCTACGTCGCCACGAAGACGGCGCTGTTGGCATGGCGTCGTCTTAGTCGTCGTCGCTATTGCTGCCGTGGTTGCTGTCGCGAATGTCTTCGTCGTCGTTGTCTGCGAGAAGAATGGAAACTTCGAGAGGCGTTTCTTGTCTTCCAGTGCTCAACACACACACGCACAACAAAGTTTCACAAAGCACAAAGCACCACACGTCTCGACCTCGATCTCGATGCAGACCGATGGACGGACGGACGCGGAATGGCAGGACGGACGTCGCAGTGGCGCGCGCGCAATGATGGCCGGAAGTCGCAGTGTGTTGCTGCCGCTGCGCACTGCAGCAGCTCAGCAGGCGTTCAGCGCCACTCGCACACACGCACACACGTCAACACGCGACTCTCTCTCTTTCACAGCTGGACTTCTGTTCCCTCGTCATTCACTACTATGATTTATTTTACACAGTAGACAACTCGAAGTATTTGTTGTAAACGACTACTCATTTCGAGAGGCGAAGTTTTTGCACTTTGTGCGAAAACTTCGCCTCTCGAAATGGGCGTTGATTTAAGCTAAATTTTACGAGCTGTCTGTGTGTTGTTCAAACAGCAAACCCGAGCCAAACCGTGTGCACTTGATTTTTGTATCGATCGACTGGCGTGTGTTGGAAAGTATACAAACTCAAGTCAAAACGTGTGTTGAGCTGCTGTCGTCCAGAAAGCGCCTTTCTGACGATGGTATTTTTTTGAGAAGATAACAATCCTTTTCTTTCAGGCTCGGTGCAGATCTTGTAAAGGACACACAGTGATTTTAAAAAGCAAGTCTAGAACGGCGCTTGTTCTCTCACTTCCGCTTTCTCTTCGCCAAGCCAAGCCGCTCCACCAAGCCATGCGGCCGCGGCCGCCGCCGACGCTCGCGTCGCCCGAGCTCGTGCTCGCAGCCGGCCTCCTTCGCCGCCACGGCTTCGCTGTAGTGGACATCGCATGGCTCTTCCGCGTTGAGCGCTCAGCGCTCCACAGGCGCCTCAATAAGGCTGGCCATCCCAAGACTTTATTCGAGTTCGAGTCGTACGTTGAAACCTTTGCATTTCCCACCGATGAGCTTGCAGCATGCGGCAATGTCGTCCCAGTAGCGAAGCTACTGGCGTATATCGCAAGCGCTCGCCGGACGATTGCCATCTGCATGTACTGCTTCACGTACGAGCCGGTGAGTAGTATTTGTGTGAATTCGCAGTTTTTTGTGATTATAGCAGTTTAGAGCAAAGTTTGTGTGAACTCGACTGACGACACCTCTGTCTGTGTGAACGAACTGCTGTCCTAGATCCTCACCGCTCTCGTGGACGTCGTGAACACGTACCCCGTCCACGTGACGATGCTCGTGGACTCCAAGCAGTCGTATCAGTACGGGTCGCGCATACCGTACACTCCACGCACGGAGTCGTTCACAATCAAGACCACTCGCGTCGCTTCAACGAGCATGCACCCAAAGGTCAGTAATAGAGTCTAATGACTCAATCGCACATCCGCATGCTTTCACTAGATATGGATCTGACTCGTGCACTATGCTGTTCAAACAGTACATGATCATCGACGATGAAGTTCTGATCACCGGCTCGCTCAATTGGAGCGAAGCCGGTGTCGCTGGAAATGTCGAGATATCAAGCGTCTTTAAGGGCGGGCGAATCCTGGCAGACTATCGTCAACACCTCGCTGCGCAGCTCCGAACAGCAGTGACATGGGAGTGGCGTCCCCCTGCACCAAAGCATCAACGCAAACGGACTGAGGCTGATGCCTTGCCGACAACCGAAGCTCCATCGCTGCCTCAAGCTCCAAGCACACAGCTACCTCTCGAGCCTCTACCCGTGCTACAACCGAGCATCAGCTTCTTGCTTGACGACTTGGTCGTTTGGCCGTTGACTTGGTACGGCAGTGAGCTTAGCGAGTAGGAGCACTCCCTCGCTAGCAGCAAGTGCACACTGCAACTTTGGTTTCCACTTTTTGCTCAAGTTGTGCAACTTGCATCGCACTCTCTCCACTCTCCGCCGTCTCGAGGTCATCTCGAGGTCGTCTCGAGGTCTTCAACACAGCGAGCGAGGCAGGCACGGCTTGCTTGCTTGCTTGCCATTGCGTCGCAGCACACATCACACAGCGCACGCGAGCGCTCTCAAACGATCCTCTTGCGCTCGCGTTTGCATGCGTAGACAGCAGCACTAGCAACAACAACAACATTGGTGTGTGTAGTGTGTAGCGGTGCGATCGTCGGTGTGTGTACTAATACGTCTGTGCGTCGTGTTCGAGCCGTTCCGGAGCGTATGGGACACAAGACAAGCGAGCGAGATCTGGGTCCGCGCTCTCTTTCTCTCTCTCTCTGTCATGCGGTCACGCCGCCGTCATGCATCTGCATCTCACAAGCAGTCTTGCACTGACAAGCCTCGAGAGAGACTCGAGCGAGTCCTCGCGTCGACTGTCGACTGCCTCTCGTTCGTGGAGGACCGCCTACCAGACATGCGAATGCCTCCTTGCGCGTACGTGTACAGACATGAGCGCTGCCGCCGCCGCCGCCCCACCACACACATGACGACAGAAAGACAGACAACACGGACCGACAGACCGCTGATCGTCAGGCTCGCATCGAATCGAGCAATCAATCGATCGATCGATCGCTGTGAGTCAGGAGAGGCGTCCAGCGACACTCGGTCGAGACTGGCACCAGCAGCACCAGCTGGCAGCATCCGCGCCAGTCCTGCGTCCAGCTCGTCCGAGCCACACACTCGCTACATCTTGACGAGACGCAAAGACGCAAAGAAGCAAGCAACGCAAGCCAGAACAAACAAGGCAAGCAAGAACAAGCAAGCAAGTGTGCAGCGAGCGCTTGTGTATGAGAGACAGCAAAGTCCGCGTGACAACGAGTGGCAACAGCACGCTATGTGGCAAAGCAAGTTGCTCACTCACTCGCTCGCTCTTGATCTTGCTCTTCAGCAAGTGTAGCCATATCGGCTTCGACAGGGGCCGAACAGCACGCGAGAACTGAAGACACTTGCACGAACAGCGCTGGCGCCGATCCTGATCGATTTGCATTCGCTTGGCGCTGCGCCACTCGTTCACTCGCCTGTGACAGCGACGCTGCTCATCATACTTAGACACACACACACGATGACGCTACTACTCTACGCTACGACAGACATGTGCGGCACTGGAAAGCAGTCTGCACGCACTCGCATGCGCACAGTGCTAGGACTTGCAGCCGCTCCCGCCGAGCATGTGCAGACACATGGTCTCGGGCGTGATTACGAGCGAGTTCAGCAGCGTCCCGAGCAGGAGTGCGAACAAGAGGATCCCGAGCGTCCACCACGCACGGAAGCGCTTGCGGCCGCCAGCAATGAGCAAGCGGCGCAGCGCGAGCTTTTGCGATGGAAGGAAGAGCACGCCGATGAGCGCGAGCAGCCGCAGCGTGTAGCACAGCAGCAGCGCCGTCGCAACGAGCATCGGCTCGTCGTCTGCGCGCGTCTCAGCCGCTGCAGCCGCTGACGCAGCCGCGTTGCTGGTGCCGCCGCCGCTGCCTTTGCGCGTGAGCAGAAGCTGCGTGCCAAAGAGGTAGCCGATCGAGTTCGAGAACGTCTGCGACACGAGGCGCATGATCGCGGCGATCGAGACGATGGTGCCGAGCACTGCGCCCTCGCCGCCGAGCGGCGCGATCTCGATCATCATCACGACCTCGAGCACGACCGCGAGCGCGCGGATGAAGCCCTGGCACGAGCTCACGACCATGTACAGCGTGAGGTTCCGCCCGACGCTGAACGTAACGAGGAGGAAGTAGGTCATGGGCGGGAAGATGAAGACGCCGAGGTAGCTCAGCGTCACGAACGTGCTCCAGTGCGTGTTCACGCACAGGCCTTTCCAGACGAAGACCGCGAGGAAGAACATGAGCTCCGTGAAGATCTTGCCGGTCGAGATCGTCTTGGCCGTCACGCCGGTCCACTGGTCGAGCACGAGGAACGGGTACCGGAGCGTGAACTCGGAGAAGAAGATGAAGACGCACAGGAAGCACACGATCTGCCACGTCGCCTTCTCTTCGAGCGCGCGCCAGAGAAGGCGCCAGTGCGTCACAAACTTGGTCCACACAGCGCGAGGCTTGTGGCGCCAGCCTCGGCTCGTGTGTGTCGCCCTTCCTCTTGCTGCTGCTGCTGCCGAGTGCGATGGCGGGAGCTCTTGGAGCATCCCGCACTCGTCGTCGCTCTGGACAATCGCGATGCTGTCGTCACTGCGGTGCTCGCCGCTGTCGTTGTCGGAGTCTGACCTCGTCGCCGCCAAGCCACTCGCGTCGCTCTCGCTCTCATCGGTCAGGAGTCGGTCGTCAAAGAAGTACACGATGATCGGGATTGGCAGGAGCGAGTAGATGGCGAGGAAGACGATGACGTCCTGGAACGCCAAGTGCGGCTCCAGTGACCCATCTGCCGCGACGTGGAAGATCGCCGTGTCAGTGATGACCTGTC
Organism: Pythium guiyangense; assembly: GCA_003730235.1. Lineage (NCBI taxonomy): Eukaryota > Oomycota > Peronosporomycetes > Pythiales > Pythiaceae > Pythium > Pythium guiyangense. Next base: position 301,745 of record QXDM01000016.1, read on the forward strand.
CGATGCCCTGGAAGCCAAACTGCACGAGCAGGAATGTCCCGACCATGTGGCCGCGCTGCCGCAGCACTTCGCGCTTCGAGAACGCGATGACGTAGATCTCGGCCACCATGATGCTCAGGATCTCGCCAAAGCACGCGGCGCCGAGGAGGAAGACGTAGCCGCCGACGATCGTCGCCTTCTCATCGGCGTCGACCGACGCGTCCAAGTCGTTACTGTGGTTCAGCGCCGCCATGACCGTGAGCGCCATGGCCGAGAGCACCCAGCCGAGGACCATGTACGCCTTGCGGTGTGACCCAAAGATCGGGAAGATGTCGGAGCAGAAGCCGAGCACGAAGCTGCAGGACCAGGGCACGAGGAGCAAGAGCTCCGCCGCGTTGACCTGTCTTACAGGTTCGACATGTATTGTGGACATGTCTGTATTCGATTCAAACGACCGGTGACTGAGTTTGTATCGGTTTTCAAACAGTGCCTAGAAAACACGTGTGTTAGGCAAAAAAAAGAGTCTCGCTACTAAATCGGAGGTTAGACCAAAGCAATTCTGAGATACGAAAGTCACAAAAAATAACTAACCAACATGCTAACCAACACTGTACTGTTCATGTAAACCAAGACGATATCGCGAGTGAGCGGCGGTACCAGAATTATACTATTCTCAGTGTTTGAGCTAAACAGTATATGTATTTTTTATAAGCCACATTGCAAACAAACTTTTCGTTTTGGTTAAGATATATGTAATTGCTGACAATATTACTTGATTTTTCAATCTTTTCGTAATAAATATTGCTCTAAAAACCTCTATACTCTTTATATATACAGGCATCTCCCCACATCAAAATTGGCTCAAAGTATTGTAAGCGATTATAAACCTGTATATATTAGATGATCGCGCACCGTTTTCCTCATGTCAAAGGCTGCTCCACAAAAAGTGATGTAAAGAAAACACGCTACTAAATTTCATTTTTCGCCAAAAACTTTATCAATCACACTTGTCCTTTACCAAATCATCGCACTAAGTCCTCACCAAATTTGGAACTTCATCAAACGTCATCAGACGTTTGACAATCAATCAGAAATTCGAAAACACGTCAAACATCTCACTTTTTAGTAATTTTTGACTTTTTTACAATTCTGAATTATGACGGAGCGCTGACTTCGGCTGAAGCCTCTAAAATATTAAGCCTCTGCTTATCATTTTTTCGGACTATTCCGACAAAAATGGTCCGAATCGTTTTCCAAATACATACTAGTACACAGTAGTGGTTCTCACTAAGGACCCTTCACATATATATATATATATATATATATATATATATACTACTCCGTTCCGAGCAAACAGGCTTTCACATTGTTTCAACATCAATTTTAATCTTTTTGATCGAATACGGCCAAAAAAAGGATATTACAATCAGATCTACACCTTGCGAGCAAAGCCCCTTCTCAACGCGTGCTGTTCAAGTTATGTCTGTTTCATTGACTAAAGCGCCATTTTTCTACACTTTCACGTCATTTGATTGGACTATTGTAGTCAAGTAACACTGCATGGACAAAAAATCCGGACAACATAGCAGAATTCCAGTTTTGAGAGCACACGACTGGAGTTGTCCACTAGAATGCGTGTCTCGCGTGTTTTGAAGTTTTGCTCTCTTTTTTAAAAAGGCCGACATATGGACGCTTTGGTGGCTGTGATCACGCGCAAACCGCGGCTTGGCGCTCAGCTCGTTTGATCGATTCTTAGTGGAGCAAGAGGTAAGCGACGGTTACGCCTATGCTTGCATCAGAGCTGATGTGTCTGGCGTGCGCCTTGTCGCAGTGCTCGAGCGCTTTGGTCTGTTCCTTGCAAGCACAATCGCGCTGACGGCTGTCTGTGGATGATCAACTCTGCTGTGGCTTACTGACGTGCTGTGAAGGTGTGGTTGATTGAGATGCATCCTGACCAGCGCGCGTATGCAGAGAGTGTTTTGGTTGGTAAATCGAATGACTTCCAGCGTGTACGCAAAAAGCAAAAATAAGGTGTGCTTGCATTTTCGCACTACTATGTGCGAATGACGATATGGGAGTGCTAATGGAGAACATGTATGTCAATGAAGTGAACGAAAGAGACTGTCAGGATGTTGCGTTGATTTGCTAAATGTCGCACTACTTTGGGAGTGCATCAGATCTAGTACATACGCGCAAAGAGCACATGTTCATGGCTGCAGAGGGAACGCTCTTTGTGCGCTAACTGCGTGTCAAGACGGTTGATCTCTTGCTGGTCCCGGACGGCACGAGCTTCCTTTGTATCCGCCGTTTCTGCTGGCTGCTGCGCTCGTCGCTAACAAGAGGGTACCACTCTTTGCGTCTCTCGAGGTAGAAGTGTGACGAAGTGCCTGCAAGAAAAGCAGGCGCGGCGTACCTGGTGTGTGGCGAATCCGAAAGTGATCGTGCACGCTGGGTGCGCCTCTCGCAGCAGCCACACCCTCACAGGTCGACCTCTCGGCGTCGCCCGCACAACGGTGGCTGTTTTCGCTCGGCCTCGTCCCGCCATGCTTGCGCACGCCAGGTCGCTCAAGACCACGAGATTTAGGGCCGCTGTGGTGAGTATCCAGCCTGTACCACTATTGGTGGTACAAACCGGCTAGGTCTGGGCTGTAACGTTTTAGCTAGGTCCGAATCGTACGTAGTAGGAAGGGTCACGGACATTTACGGTACTCCCGTATTTATCTGAATAAATGCGGTAATATCCGTACTTTGTCGAATAATCTTAATTTTGAGTAGGAAGTGATCGTAGCATTTTACAGTATTTTTCAACACAAAAAGACGTAAAAATGTACAGTGAATTGCTACGATCACTTCCTACTCAAAATCAAGTCAACATTACTTGAAATTTCAAGATATCACTAAGTGCGAATTCGTCTGGAAAACTGGCCGACCAGCAAACCGATTAGTAGCGAATTTCTCAGAGCGAAGAGCGAATTCGTAAGAGCCTGGAACGCAGGCCAGCCAGCCAGTCCTAGTCGTTTTGAGGAGTTGTCCTGCGACCTGGACAGTGTGCCGGAGCGCATACATTGAGTGACCGCCAAGAGTCGTGGCGAAGAGACCTAGTGTGCAGGGGTCTATACATAATATACACACACGGAAGAGCTTCGTTTGCCCTACCAGCTCCCTGTGCTGGCCTGGGATAGAAGTGTTAGCACCAGCCGGCCAGACACACCAGTGTCCTCGTTGCTTCTGAATCAATAGGACTACACAAGGGGATCACAGTGTCGAGAGTCTGACTAGAGAGCTAGGTTTGAGTAGTGTGCCAATACATTGTTTATTCGGTGTTGCTAGTGCACGTCCTAGCTCGACCCAGGTCTGGCGTCCCCCCTTGTACAGACCTGGTTGTTGCTGGAGACCAGGAAAACTACACGCCACTTCTTCACAGAAGCAAGCGAGATGTGTACGGCAAGCACGACAACGACCAAGACAACAACAAGTTCATGCGTGAACATGGACGACAAAGACCCAAACAAGACGAATACAATTGAGGCTAAAGGGGGAGTGGGTCACACCTACATCAACAGACTCTTGTTGTAACTCAAGTCGCCGCGCCCCATGACCAAGAGGCACATATCGCGCCGCATGCTAACTGCCACGACCGCTTCAGTACGTAATGGATTCTCAACTAAGGATGATGGAATATGTCCGCGGCCAACAAAGGGTTCGCGAACATATTCAATACCACTCGGAAGTATCGGAAGGTCTTGTGCGTACTGAATGGATGGATCAACCAGCGGCTAACCTGAGTGAACAAAGCTCGGCTCGATTCGCGCTCAAAAGGTGTTTCGGCGCATCTGGTGGAGCACTTGTTATCTGCGAGCACGTTGCGCGCGCGGCAGCAGCTAGTTGTTGGTGCGCGCTCGTCGCGCAGTATCCGCGCGCCAAAGCGCTGCTTGGTGACGCGCTGTTCGTGCGCCGACTCGACGAAGTAGTCCCCGCAGCTGGATTCGACGAGGCTTAGCATCTTGCGTTGTCCTCGGCGTTCAAGCACGCACGTGATGGTGCGGTGGAGCGAGCGGCGAGAAGCAATGAGAGCACGAGAACGATCGCCGGCGTCACGGATATGCGCACGAGCAGTGATCGACATTGCGCAATTTGGCAGCTGCGCGTTGTCGAGGACGCTTTGATGGGAGCGAAGGTGGCGCACGCACGGTGGAAACCTGCACAAGCACATAGCGCGACGTCTTTACCGGGGGCGGCAGTGGTAGTGCCCGCGCTGGCGCTACGTCGCCACGAAGACGGCGCTGTTGGCATGGCGTCGTCTTAGTCGTCGTCGCTATTGCTGCCGTGGTTGCTGTCGCGAATGTCTTCGTCGTCGTTGTCTGCGAGAAGAATGGAAACTTCGAGAGGCGTTTCTTGTCTTCCAGTGCTCAACACACACACGCACAACAAAGTTTCACAAAGCACAAAGCACCACACGTCTCGACCTCGATCTCGATGCAGACCGATGGACGGACGGACGCGGAATGGCAGGACGGACGTCGCAGTGGCGCGCGCGCAATGATGGCCGGAAGTCGCAGTGTGTTGCTGCCGCTGCGCACTGCAGCAGCTCAGCAGGCGTTCAGCGCCACTCGCACACACGCACACACGTCAACACGCGACTCTCTCTCACTGTGTGCCGCTGCTGTCGCTGCCGACGACACGGGGCAAAGTCAAGACCGATGTGGTGACTCGCTTGGGTTCAGAGAGCTGGTCTTGCTCGTTTGCGCGTCGAGCCATAATCTAGCGCGCTCGCTCGATTGCAAGGAACGCAAAGCGGATGTTCGTGCGTGGTTCGTATGGCCTCGATTCGGACGTGGTTTTAAGCGAGCGAGAGAGCAACGAAGGTCCATTGTTTTGAAAATTATAGGGCTTCTCGAGCGAGTCTCTCAAGGTGCGGTCTGCCTCTCGACGTAGCATAATCGATCACAAATCGATATACTTTGAGCTGCTCACACAGTCGCGCGTGGCGTTCTGAAGCCTGCGGATCTTGCGAATCGCCTCTGTATACACGCTTACTCGATTTCGCAGGACGACCATAAACTACTTTATGTTGCGCAACGCTAATTCGCCGAGCAAAAAACAAACAGTTTGCAAACACTGCAACTTTGGTTTCCACTTTTTGCTCAAGTTGTGCAACTTGCATCGCACTCTCTCCACTCTCCGCCGTCTCGAGGTCATCTCGAGGTCGTCTCGAGGTCTTCAACACAGCGAGCGAGGCAGGCACGGCTTGCTTGCTTGCTTGCCATTGCGTCGCAGCACACATCACACAGCGCACGCGAGCGCTCTCAAACGATCCTCTTGCGCTCGCGTTTGCATGCGTAGACAGCAGCACTAGCAACAACAACAACATTGGTGTGTGTAGTGTGTAGCGGTGCGATCGTCGGTGTGTGTACTAATACGTCTGTGCGTCGTGTTCGAGCCGTTCCGGAGCGTATGGGACACAAGACAAGCGAGCGAGATCTGGGTCCGCGCTCTCTTTCTCTCTCTCTCTGTCATGCGGTCACGCCGCCGTCATGCATCTGCATCTCACAAGCAGTCTTGCACTGACAAGCCTCGAGAGAGACTCGAGCGAGTCCTCGCGTCGACTGTCGACTGCCTCTCGTTCGTGGAGGACCGCCTACCAGACATGCGAATGCCTCCTTGCGCGTACGTGTACAGACATGAGCGCTGCCGCCGCCGCCGCCCCACCACACACATGACGACAGAAAGACAGACAACACGGACCGACAGACCGCTGATCGTCAGGCTCGCATCGAATCGAGCAATCAATCGATCGATCGATCGCTGTGAGTCAGGAGAGGCGTCCAGCGACACTCGGTCGAGACTGGCACCAGCAGCACCAGCTGGCAGCATCCGCGCCAGTCCTGCGTCCAGCTCGTCCGAGCCACACACTCGCTACATCTTGACGAGACGCAAAGACGCAAAGAAGCAAGCAACGCAAGCCAGAACAAACAAGGCAAGCAAGAACAAGCAAGCAAGTGTGCAGCGAGCGCTTGTGTATGAGAGACAGCAAAGTCCGCGTGACAACGAGTGGCAACAGCACGCTATGTGGCAAAGCAAGTTGCTCACTCACTCGCTCGCTCTTGATCTTGCTCTTCAGCAAGTGTAGCCATATCGGCTTCGACAGGGGCCGAACAGCACGCGAGAACTGAAGACACTTGCACGAACAGCGCTGGCGCCGATCCTGATCGATTTGCATTCGCTTGGCGCTGCGCCACTCGTTCACTCGCCTGTGACAGCGACGCTGCTCATCATACTTAGACACACACACACGATGACGCTACTACTCTACGCTACGACAGACATGTGCGGCACTGGAAAGCAGTCTGCACGCACTCGCATGCGCACAGTGCTAGGACTTGCAGCCGCTCCCGCCGAGCATGTGCAGACACATGGTCTCGGGCGTGATTACGAGCGAGTTCAGCAGCGTCCCGAGCAGGAGTGCGAACAAGAGGATCCCGAGCGTCCACCACGCACGGAAGCGCTTGCGGCCGCCAGCAATGAGCAAGCGGCGCAGCGCGAGCTTTTGCGATGGAAGGAAGAGCACGCCGATGAGCGCGAGCAGCCGCAGCGTGTAGCACAGCAGCAGCGCCGTCGCAACGAGCATCGGCTCGTCGTCTGCGCGCGTCTCAGCCGCTGCAGCCGCTGACGCAGCCGCGTTGCTGGTGCCGCCGCCGCTGCCTTTGCGCGTGAGCAGAAGCTGCGTGCCAAAGAGGTAGCCGATCGAGTTCGAGAACGTCTGCGACACGAGGCGCATGATCGCGGCGATCGAGACGATGGTGCCGAGCACTGCGCCCTCGCCGCCGAGCGGCGCGATCTCGATCATCATCACGACCTCGAGCACGACCGCGAGCGCGCGGATGAAGCCCTGGCACGAGCTCACGACCATGTACAGCGTGAGGTTCCGCCCGACGCTGAACGTAACGAGGAGGAAGTAGGTCATGGGCGGGAAGATGAAGACGCCGAGGTAGCTCAGCGTCACGAACGTGCTCCAGTGCGTGTTCACGCACAGGCCTTTCCAGACGAAGACCGCGAGGAAGAACATGAGCTCCGTGAAGATCTTGCCGGTCGAGATCGTCTTGGCCGTCACGCCGGTCCACTGGTCGAGCACGAGGAACGGGTACCGGAGCGTGAACTCGGAGAAGAAGATGAAGACGCACAGGAAGCACACGATCTGCCACGTCGCCTTCTCTTCGAGCGCGCGCCAGAGAAGGCGCCAGTGCGTCACAAACTTGGTCCACACAGCGCGAGGCTTGTGGCGCCAGCCTCGGCTCGTGTGTGTCGCCCTTCCTCTTGCTGCTGCTGCTGCCGAGTGCGATGGCGGGAGCTCTTGGAGCATCCCGCACTCGTCGTCGCTCTGGACAATCGCGATGCTGTCGTCACTGCGGTGCTCGCCGCTGTCGTTGTCGGAGTCTGACCTCGTCGCCGCCAAGCCACTCGCGTCGCTCTCGCTCTCATCGGTCAGGAGTCGGTCGTCAAAGAAGTACACGATGATCGGGATTGGCAGGAGCGAGTAGATGGCGAGGAAGACGATGACGTCCTGGAACGCCAAGTGCGGCTCCAGTGACCCATCTGCCGCGACGTGGAAGATCGCCGTGTCAGTGATGACCTGTCCGATGCCCTGGAAGCCAAACTGCACGAGCAGGAATGTCCCGACCATGTGGCCGCGCTGCCGCAGCACTTCGCGCTTCGAGAACGCGATGACGTAGATCTCGGCCACCATGATGCTCAGGATCTCGCCAAAGCACGCGGCGCCGAGGAGGAAGACGTAGCCGCCGACGATCGTCGCCTTCTCATCGGCGTCGACCGACGCGTCCAAGTCGTTACTGTGGTTCAGCGCCGCCATGACCGTGAGCGCCATGGCCGAGAGCACCCAGCCGAGGACCATGTACGCCTTGCGGTGTGACCCAAAGATCGGGAAGATGTCGGAGCAGAAGCCGAGCACGAAGCTGCAGGACCAGGGCACGAGGAGCAAGAGCTCCGCCGCGTCGACCTGGTACGGCTCCATGTGCAAGCGTGTCTGCATGAGCGGCAGCACGCCGCGCTTGAGCCATGTCGAGAGCAGGCTCGCGAGCGCCACTGACAGGAGCAGCCCGGCGTGTTTGCGGTTGAACAGCGTCACGCGCGGATCCACTTTGACGACAGCCGGGACCGAGGCGCTGTCACGATGTGCTGCGCTCAGTGCGCCAGCGTCACTCGCGCTCCGCCGACTCAGGAGCGCAGCAATCATGCCGCTGCGCGACTGCGTCGCGGTCGTGCGCTTCTCGCTTGCGAGCTTGCTGTCAATCGCAGCGCGCAGATCGTACGCGCTCCGAGACGCTCGTGTCGCGGTGCTCGACGCGAACGCAGTCGTCGCTGCCGACATGTTGAGCGCGACTGCAGTGCCGTGCAGCGTCGAGTCGAGCGGGTCGCTCTGGAAGTCCCCGATCGGGAGCCACTCGGAGTCGATGCCGCGCGTGCTGTCGCTCTCCATGATCGCGATCGGCTCGGACTCGGCGCGTCCGCGCGTCGCGCGCTCAGCGTCGACAGCGCTGTGCCACGCCGCCATCCATTCACACGAGCGAGCGAACTGCTGTGCTAAGTGGAGGCGCTCGATGAAGTGCGCGCACGTGAGCGAGAGAGAACGACCAGAGGTGCTGCTGATTGCCAAGTGCGTGTCGATGGTGCAGCAAATCGAGTCAGACACATAGTGGTAGCTACCCTTGAGTTCGTGAATACTAAACACAATATGATTTGCAATTCACTATCTCAAGGATCAACTGCAAGCAGTGATTTGCATGATGTCGACAGCAGCAATCGCAATCGCATACGCTTGACTGCGGTCAGTCGATCGATCGATGGAGCCTCCGCTCGACAGGAGCGCATGCGCGGCAGTGCACGAGAGAGTCTGGCGATGCGTAGAGCTCATTGCGATCCCAAGCGCTCGGTCTGGACAGCCGCAACAGACAGACACTTGCAGCTACAGACAGCGAAATGGCGACAAGAGGACACCATCGCACGGGCACACTGACGCACGTTCGTCCTTTCGATTGCTCTATGACTACGGCTTTGGGTCTCTACAGCTCGACCTTCTCCTGCGTCTGCAGTCGACTCAGCGCCGACTTCTTCGCCTCGCGCTTCGCCTTGCGCTCGCGCTGCGCCTTCTCGCGGTTCGCCTTCTGCTGCGCCTTGTCCACGACGCGTCCGCTCCGCGGCTTGCGGTCGTCGTCCGAGACGCCGTCGAACGCAGCGCCCATGTCCACGCGCTCTGCCGGACGCTTCTTTGCCGGCGCTGCGTGCTCGTGCACTGGCTTGTCGTTACTATCGCCACCACCGCCGCTTTGCGGTCCAGCTGCATCGCGGAGCTTGCGCTTCTGGCGCTGGAGCGCGCTCTTGTTGTTCCGCGCCGCGCACTTCGCGAACCGGTCGTTCGCGTTCAGTTTCACCTTCGGCTTGGGTTGCGCGATCGCTTGGCCGTCGCCGTACTTGCTCGGGCCGTTGCGCTTGAGCTCGCGCTCGCTGATGCGCTTCGCCGCAGGATGCAGCGGCTTGTCAACACCAGCAGTGCTCGGGTCAAAGCGCGGACGCTTCTCGAACGGCTTCTTCGGCTCCGTCTCGGCGCTGCTGTCGTCGTCACGCGGTCGTTTGGCTACCGGTGCTGCAAGTATGGTGGCTGTAGCTGTCGCTGTCTGCTGTGGCTCGCTCTTAACTGGCCACGCTGGCGCAGACGCCTTGGCTGCTGGCGGTGCTGCCGCTCGGTCGCGGCTCTGTGGCGCAGCAGCAGCAGGTCGCGTAGCGGACACTGCGCTCTTCTTGTCTGCTAACGCAGCGGCCTTTGTCTGGCTCAGCTGCGGCTTCTTCGCAGCCGATGGCTTCATTGCTGCAAGGGCCGTCTCATCGTCCTCGTCCTCATCGTCGTCGTCGTGGCTGTCGACGCGACTGCGCTTCTTCGAGTCCGCTGCCTGCGTCACGACCTCAAACTCGCCACGTGCGACAGCTGCTGCTGCTGGCGCCTTGGTGACGGACACAGGCTGGTCGTTCGCCATCTCGGGCACCTTCTCGTGCAGGAACAGACACTTCTTCCCGCGATGGCACTTGCCCTTCTGGAACGCGTAGCACACGCGCTTCTTCGGCTCGCCGTCCGCTGCTGCAGTTGCTGGCTTTGCATCGGTGCGCGGCGCTGGCGCACTCACTTTAGTGTCTTTGCTGCTGCTAGCTGTCTCGGTCGGAGTTGCGCTGTCGCCAGACGCAGCAGCGTCGGCGATCTTGTGGCTGAAGATGCACTTGTCGCCGCGCTTGCACTCGCCGGTCTGCATGAACTCAAAGCACGAGCCGAACTCGCCGTTCTTGGTCTCGTGCGAGAACGGGCAGAGGTCGCCCTTGGTGCACTTGCCCTTGCGCAGGAGCCAGCACGGGCGACTCGCAGCGTCCTGCGCCGTCTCGTCCTTGGCTTTCTCGGCTTTGAACTTGTCCTTTGGCACGAGCTGGCGCACGTTGAGCGTCCGGCCGTCCACGACCTTTTTGTTCATCGCTTGGATCGCAGAGCGCATCGCGGCGCCAGACGTGAACGTCACGAACCCGAAGCCGCGCGGCTGCTTGTTGTTCACGTCGAGCACGACCTTGGCTTCGGCCACGGTGCCAAAGCTGCTGAAGAGCTCCGAGAGCCCGGCGTCGTCCATGGTCTTGGGAATGCCCACGACAATGATCTTCTGGCTGTCGTTATCGCGCATGGTTGCTGTTGCTCGTGTGCGTGTGGGAAGCGACTGCTGCTGCTCGTGTATGTGAAGCGAGCTTCGAGATGCGAGTCCGCGAGCGTGCGCCGCGAAGAGATGCGAGTGCGTGGACGCTTTGATGCTCGACACCACCAGTCAAAGCGCGTTCGTGCTGGTCCGCTCGAGTCGTACTGGGCAATTAGCATTCTGTGTGTACACACCAACTACATTGAATAAAGCGCGGTCAATAGACTTGCAGTTTGTATGAAGATGGGTACAGCCGATTGCCTGAGCATGAAGAGCAGACACAGATCAAGATCGCAACGACGACAACGATGCTCTCGACGCCAGCTCCTCGTCAACGAGCGCCGCTGGTAGCATTGAGCGCTGCGAGGCCGGTGCCGTCTGGCATCGCAGCGTTCAATGCGCTCTTGCGCATACATGAGCCATTGCGCATGCTGCCAGCTGATGTCGTCCAGATCATCCGCGGATTTGCCGACTCGCCACTACTTGTGAAGCTCTTTCTCGCAATGAAAGCGCGCTCGAGTGGCGCTGCACTCGATCGTTTGGTGCACCAGCACTGCCACATCCTGCAGCTGAAAGCGCACGTGCGTACCAGGCTTGAACAAACGAGCATTCAAGGCGCTCATACGTCATACATGCGCTTGATGAAGCTGCTCAAGTACGCAGCAGAAGTCGGCAGCGCGCGTGTCGTCGAGTGGATACTCAAGACCTCACCGCGTCTCGACACGACAGACGTGCTCATTGCTGCTACTGCACATGGGCGCGTTGAGGTCCTGAAGCTCCCGCGCGTGCACCGAGGTTGCCGATACGACGGCCTCTATCGGCACATGCGTGCGGCCGCTGCGAATATGGGCCACCTCGAGACGTACCAGTGGCTCTGCGCACACCCGCTGGAGCCAGACGACTATATCATCTATCCTGACGTGCACGTCGGCTACGACCTCGCGTGCGCTGCGAGACACGGTCAGTTGGCGATCCTCCAGTGGGCGTACGCTGCGCGCCGCGACGAGTGGCAGCTCCATGTGCTCAAGCACGCCGCGCTATCGAACCAGCAGCACGTCATGGAGTGGATCTGCGCAGAGGACATTCCGACCGACGTCCAGGACGCGTTGCGGGCGCTCGCACATCCTGAAGAATCAGACTTTGGCACTGCCTGGGAGCAGCGGTTCAAAGCGCTCGTGTGGCTCCACGACAAGTACCCCGCGCTGTCACTGAGCGACACTGTGCTTGGCCACTTGGCGGAGAACACGAGCGGCAAGATCTCCAAGCGCTTGGTCGACAAGTACCCTGAGCGCTACGCCAGTCGAGACGCATCGAGGCACTGGTGGTGTCACACAGCAACGTCGATCCGAGCGAGCGTGTCGTCGTGGAGAGCGCGTGCGTCAGCGCCACCAAGCAGCTCATGAGAGCTCTGTTGACGTGTCGTTTCATGTTCTCTAAATGTTAGTTTTCCATGTGAATATCACGTTTGAATCCTGAAATTCACCTATTTGCCACGTGGCTGTGCTTTGGCTCGCAAATGCTCGCACTTGGCAATCGGACGAGCACATCAAGCGACGATCATGGTGCTCCACGCAGGCAGCAGCCGCGACGCGAGTCTCTTCAACCTCGGCGTCTGCATCGCCGGCATCTACATCTGCTACCTCTCGTATGGCATCTTCCAAGAGAAAATGTGCGTCTCTCGCGTCTATCGAACGCACTGTTGACGATGATGATCACCAGCATAACCAAGAAGATCGCATCACTCACTCGCTCTGTCTCCGCAGCTTCACGTACCGCTCGCCGACTGGCGACAAGTTCACGGCGACGCTCTTCATGCTCTTTGTGCAGTGCGTCACAAACGCCGCAGTCGCGTACGCAGGTACGCGCATGTGTGTTTGTTTGTATGGACCACCGCCACTCTGCCGCGCCTGACACGTCCGTCTCTTGGTCAATAGCGACGTTTGTGTGGAAGCCGCAGCGCCCGCGCATGCCGCTGCAGCCGTTCGCGTTCACGTCGTTCGCGTACCTCGGCGCGATGCTCTGCAGCAACGAGGCGCTCAAGCACGTGAGCTACCCGACGCAGGCGCTCGGCAAGTCGTGCAAGATGATCCCAGTCATGCTCATGGGCGTGCTCATCCGGCGCAAGAAGTACACTGTGCGCGAGTACATCTGCGTGCTGCTCATCACAGTCGGCATCGCAGTCTTCCAGCTCGGGAAAGCGTCGGCGAAGCACGCGGCGCAGGAGAACAGCGCGTACGGCCTCGTGCTGCTCTTCCTCTCGCTCACGCTCGACGGCGTCTCGGGCCCAAAGCAAGAGGAGATCTCGCAGACGCTCCGGCCGTCGGTGCACCAGCAGATGTTCTACACGAACCTCTGGGCCGTGATCTACACGGGTGCCGGTGCGCTCGTGACTGGCCAAGCGCTCTCGGGCTTCTTCTTCTGCGTCGAGAACCCGGCGATCCTCAACTCGGTCTTCTACTTCTCGATCTGCAGCGCACTGGGGCAGAACTTCATCTACTTTACGATCCAGCAGTTCTCGGCCCTGACGTGCACGACGATCACGACGACGCGCAAGTTCTTCACGATCCTCTTCTCCGTCGTCTGGTACGGCCACGAGCTCAGCGCGACATCCTGGCTCGGCGTCGCCGTTGTCTTTGCTGGACTCGGGTGGGAGCTCACGAGCAAGTACCAAAAGTACCAGCAGCAGCAGAGTCTCAAGATGCCGTGAGGTGCAAGGTTGGTACTTTGGCTGCTACCAACAATGTGCTGCTCAACAGGCTCTGGTGTGTCTGTGCTTGGACACGTAGGCAGGAGAGTGATGTGTGCCATCTCGCTCTCCACTGAATACACGACATGCACTCGATCGCACCGCTCGAGCGCCTTCGTGGCTATCACAAGCGCACGAGCGCAGTGCTTCCTGGATGAAGGTTGTCAGTATCAAAAGTGTCACGACTGTTGTCGTTGGTACTTTTTGATACTCAACACGTGCATTTTGCCACTCATTCGATCAACCGGATCGATCAATCCTCCCGACGACCATGACGCGAGTGCCAGCGCTCGATGCGCTCCTGCGCGTGCGCGAGGCTACTCGCAGCGATGCTGCTGTGCTGCCTCCTGCAGCTATCCACACAATCCGCCGGTTCGCGGACGTGCCAGTGCTCAAGCGACTGCTGTGCGTTGTGCGCACAAGCGCTGGTATTGTGGCACTCGAGCAGATCGTCGCAGAGCACGAGGCCGACATGCGCATCGACGCAGGCGTGGACAGCGTCAGGCTCGATGACAACAACGGCAGCAACGGCAGAATCAACAGTCCTAACGCTGCAGACACCGCTACAAAAGCGCAGAGAGTGGCTCAGTACGCAGCGCAGGTCGGCAGTCTCCGCGTCGTCGCGTGGATGCTCTCGACGTTCCCTAGACTCGAGAGGCAGAGCATCCTGACGCTCGCAGTCATGCTTGGGCACGCGGCGATCGCGGAACACGTGTACCGACAAGTTGGCCACTGGGACTGGATCGTGAGTGATAACCTCGTGTACTTTGCAGCGCTCTACGGTCGTCTTGCGGTCCTCCAGTGGCTCCGCCGAGAACAGCAGTGCGCGCGGTCGTGGCGCACCGACCTCGTGCTGCGCAACGCGGCGATCGGAGGACACTTGAGCGTACTCCAGTACGTCAGCGCCGAGCTTCCGCACGAGTGGTCGCCTGACGTGCTCCGGTTCGCTGCGAGCAACCACCACCAGCACATCATGCAGTGGATCTATGACGCGCGCCTGGACGCTGACGTCTCAGGAGCGATGGCAGTCGTCGCACAGAATCGGCGCCTCGATGCCCTCGCGTGGCTCCATGACGCGTACCCAGTGCATGCGATTGCGCTGTCGGTCCTCGAAGCCATGGCAGCGTCTGGAGCGCATCACGAGGCGCTGCAGTGGCTCAAGACGCATTACCCAGCGCGGTACTCGAGCCGATCCATCTCGCTTCGAGCGACGATGCTCGGTCGACTGCGCCGTCTTGCAGGACTCTCGACGCCGAACGCGCCAGACGAGGTGTAGACACAGGCGTATGGTCTGTCAGTGCGCTCACAAAGTGGCGCCAGCGTCACTTCTTCCGCTGTATACTTCCCAGTCTGGCGGATGCAGACGCGACGTGCTGGTCCGAGTTCTGTCGAGTGGAGACCATGGTCAATGGGTTCACTTTGTAGCGTTAAGGTCGCTTTGGGACTCGCTAGGTCGCATCAAGACACACGAACGAGGCGACTCCACCGCCACGACCGCGCGCACTGACAGTCAGACTCACACGATGTGTTGTGGTACAACACACGAGATCATTTGAACGCCAGGAGCAGCAGAAGCAAGTCGGCGATCTGCAGATGCTTCTACTACTACGACAGTGTTGGCTTTGTGCTACGAGCAGCGGCGCTCGTCTCGAGTGAAGGCGCATCGGCAGCGCGAATGGACTCCTCGAGTGGCGGCGCAGACGGCGTCGTGTCGACGACGCGGGCGAACGGGAGACTGCTGCTGTTGAACCTGTCGGCGTCGCGCACGACGACTGCGTCCTGAAAGATCCGAACCTCGGGCGAGCACTGCGCCACGTACGCTGCGTGGCTCGGCTGCTGCGGCGGTGCATCGTAGCCGCTTCCGACTGGCGCTGCATGACACAAGCACAGGCAAGTGGCAAGCAGCAGGAGTAGACACACAGTGCGTGGTGAGAGACTGAGAGTACGAAGAGCGTGAGTCGGAGCCTCACATGACGAAACAAACAGCACACAGCGTCAAACGCACGGCTCCGTCTCGAGCGCCGAGTCCTCTTCGCTAGACAGCTGCAGCCGATGAGCACGCCGACCAGTACACAGCCGATCACGACGCCCATGGTCACTGCACTCGAGACGCTAGCGTCGCTGTCCGAGGTGTCCACGTCGTACGTGAGTCGACTCGCTGGCTCGCACTTGCGGACGCAGATGCAGTTCTTGGCGCTGTTGGAGCACGTGGACCATGCTCGGAACGCTCGGAGGCACCCGTAGCACTTGTCGTCGTTCGGCTCGCAGTATTTGCCGAGCTTGGACGCCTCGTTCGCGACAGAGTCGTAGGACACAGACGACTTGAGCACGCACTGGCCGGCGAGGTTGAGCGTGCAGCCGTCCTTCCGTCGTACATGCACACACCGTCGCTTCCAACGTGAGCCTTGCGTACACAGCAACAACAGCAAGAGCAACAGGAAGAACGCATGTGGTCGCACCTGCGCGCTCGTCGAGTCGACTGCAAAGTTGAGGCAGTCGTAGCACGAGCGCGGCGAGCTGTTCGCGTAGACGCTGCAGTTGCCGCCGCTGATGGTGGCGTTCGTCGACCGCGGCGGCGGCGCGGCAGTTGGCTTTGCCACGTACGGCAGCGGCAGCTCGATCGACGTGTCATCTGTCGTGTCGTTCGCCATCGCGTCGTTCGCAGCGTGTGCTCGACGTCGCTCTTGTCGTTGTGATGGCGGCGCGAGTGGCGAATCGCACAAGCGAGCGAGCGAGTCAGCGCTCATAGTAGGTACATACTGATCTGATGGGACCTCGTGTCGCAACGAGATGCTCATCAATCGATCGTGCAATGGCGCTCGAGCGCTCTCGGTGTCCAACATGCAAGACTCATGGAGCGAGTCGTGCTCTGTGCCGCCATTGCGGTGCACTTGTGCCACGTGAGCGCGTGGTCTCGATCGACTACGAGGAGCTGACTGCCTCCTACTGCTACTGCTATGACTGCAATGGGGATTCGTGTGTGCTTGACAACAGCGCGCGATGGTCGCTGTACCGATCCGGGTACTTCGACAACAGCCACTCGACGACAGTCGTGCGCTGCACAGGAGAGCGTATGGTTTGGAGCTCAGACACGTGGATCGCCGCGTGCTCGTACTTGTCGTGCAGGCGCTTGAGCGTCATGTAGTCGCTCGCGCGTGCGACTGCGGCCATCAGCGCTGGCACATCCGCATCGAGCCGCTTGGCGCGGACCCAGTCTGCGATGCGCTGGTGGCCACTCGCAGCAGCGCAGCCAGCCACACGCGCTCGCCACTCGTCGCCATGAACTGGATAGTGATCGCTGCTCCGATCGATCGAGTAGAGCCACTGGAAGATGTCCAGGTAGCCGAGTGCCGCCGCTGTCTCGAGCGCAGCATCAAGCGAGTGAAGACCCTGTGCGGAGAACCACTGGAGCACAGCCAAGTGGCCGTGCCGCGCCGCCGCGTGCAGGAGCTGCTCGCTCGTGTTCATGCAGCTTCCGTCGGTCGGATAGAGCCGCTCTAGCACCGCGACGTGTCCGTTCTTGGCTGCGTCGTAGAGCGCTCGGTGGACATTGACTCGCGACGACGTGCGCAGTGCCCACTCGACAACTGCGGCGCTGCCGACGCACGCAGCGTGCTTGAAAATGTCGTTCACGCGCGCTTCTTGGTCGCATGTCAGTGTGTGCTGTCGTTGAAGTGGTGGCGGCGGTAGCTTTGGTGCCGCATCAGTTGCTGCTGTGCACTCGGACCACTGTGTGTGTCGAGCTGCTGCGTCTCGCCATGAGCCGCGACTATGCGCTCAAGATCGCCTGCGCTCGCATTCGCGTCGCACGCGTGGTGGAGCTTGATGAGCAGCGGCGTGTCAGCGAACTGGCGCAAGAGGCGCACGACATCTGAGATCGCGGCGATCGCCTCGCGCTCGCGCAGCACGACGTCGAGCGCCACGAGTCCAGACGACGCCATGCGCGTTGCGTTGCTTGCCTTGTGCGCTTGTACGAGTCAGCCAACCCACAGACATACAGGCTCAAGCAAGCACGTCGCGGTTCAAACAGCCGCAGTATCGCAACGTGCGACTTGGTTGGTCCTATGGGTACACTCTTGTGCTCACTCTTCGACTCTGTCAAGCGCTCTTTCGCCAGTGGCGCCAATGCTGTCGAGCGCAGGACGGAGACGCCGTCCGTCGCATCAGGACGCAATGCGAACAAACCAACAGACAGACAGACATGTGGATGGATCGATGCCTTCACTCGGCATCTCTCTCTCTCTCTTGTATCATGATCAGCAGACGACATTCACCTCCTACGAACGCACGCACGCACTACGCATCTAGGACCTGCACACGACGCTCACTCACTCACTCGTACGTGCACTTGGCCAAGAGCCACGGATGCGACGGGTAGAGCCGCGAGAAGAGACTCACAAAGAACTCGTCCTGGTCCGCGAGGCTCCGCTTCGGGTTCCGAAGAAACTCGAGCATCCAGTCCATGCGCTTGCCGATCGGGAAGCAGTCTTTTGTCTTGAGCAGGTCCTCGAGGCTGCGCAAGTGCTTCTCGGTTGTGCGCGTGACTTTGAACGCAATGCGGTCGTCCGTGCGCAGCGGGACGCTCGTGCGCGTCTGGAGACGCAAGAAGACGCCGATCGTGAGGCTCGCCACGTGGAACTCGGCGTTGTGCTTGAGCGACCCGCCTATGCCGATGGCCTTCATGATCCCGTGCTGCTTGCGCGCGTGGCCAAACGCCAACAAGATCGCGCAGACTTGCCGGAGCATCTGCTTCTTCAGGTGCGACGGCAGCGTCTCCGCGAGCGCGTGGCACACAAAGTGCGTCACTTCGGCGGCAAAGAAGAGCACTTTCATCTCTGTGAGCGAGCTCTTGGCCGCGATCTGCATCTTGCTCATCCACGCCACGAGCTTCGAGAGCATGCCCATTGCGAACGCCTCGGTCAGCGCTGGCGCCTTGCGCAGCTGCTGCATGAAGAGCACTTGGAGCGTCATGAGGTTCCCCTGCTCCAAGCACGCGCTCTCAAACTCCTCTTCGCTCAGCTCTGGCACGCGCAAGCGCATCACGAGGTCGCGCCACGCGCCGCGCCGGTCCTCAATGATCCACTTCTCAATGCTCTTCTCGGCCACTTGGCTCATCACGTGCACTGACGCAATCGCGCGGCCGCAGCTCGACAAGCAGCAGAGCTCGCCACCGCGGAACGCCAGGAAGCTCCAGAGGAGCCGACCGAGGCGGTTCCCAACGGCCTCGGACGCCACGAGCTTGCTCGCACTGCCGCTGCTGTCGTCGTCGTCGCTCTTGTCCGAGCCGCTGCCGCGAGACGCCGCCGTTGTGCTCAGCGCCTTGTGCGACGCCGCAAAGTCGCGCACGAGGCTGTCGATCTCGACAAAGATGACGTTCCCGCACTTGGCCCAGCTCAGCGACACGGACGACGTCGGCGAGCCCTTGGCGCCGCTCACGCGGCGCTGCTGCTCGTCTTTGAAGAAGCGCTCGACGAGCGGCAAGTTGCAAAAGCGTAGGACGCCGACGAGCGTCGTTGTGAGCGCGTCCTGCGCGACGACTGCGTCATTGTCGCTGTCGCTCGCGTCTGCGCGGTAGAGCTGGACGATCTCGTCGAGCTTCTCGTACAAGACCGTGCAGCTCGCGCTGTGGAGCACGACGAGCCACGCCGATGGGTCGCTCGCGCGCGACGGCGCAAACGCAAAGTCGCCACTGACAGCATCGATCTCAAAGACGCTGTAGAGCATGCGGAGGTACCGGTCGACGCGACCAAACGCCTCGACGCGCGTCATGCCCGTGTGGTGGACCGTCGTGACTTGCGCGAGGAGCCGGAGCACGAGCTGCAGGCGCGTGAAGCCGTCTTGCATGACCGCGGGCGTCGCGTTCGCAGGGAAGATCGCAGTGGCGCTCGACCGAGTCGCGCCAGCGTCGCGGTACCCGACTGTCGCCTCGGTCGCTGCGAGCAGCGGCGCTTTCACGGCGTCGAGCGTGAACTGGAGCAGTGCGTCGAGGTCGCTCGGCGACATCGTCCACTTGGCCCAGAACGCGCTCTGCTGCTTGACAAAGTTGACAAAGTACGGCGGCAGGACGTTCGTCGACGACGGCAGCACGCGCGTGCGCGAGCCGCTCGGACGCGGCGGACTAAAGTGCGGCAGGTCGAGCACGAGGTCGACGCAGAGCTTGGCAAACTCGACGAGGAAGAGCGACGCGATCGTCTCGCCCTGCTGCGCGAGCCACGCGTCCGTCGACTTCCACGTCATGCGGCAGAGGATGTCGCGCACCATCCACGACACAAACGGGTACGACGACGACGACGCGTCAGACGATGCGAGCTGCTGCGTCTCGCGCTGCACGAGCTCGCGCATCTGCTGGACGATCTCGAGCGTGAGGCACCAGTGCTCCCACGCAATGCGCGTGAGGAACTGGTGCAAGTGCTTGCAGATGTGCACCGGCGCGTGGGGAATGAGGACCGAGACGTAGAACGACCAGACCTGCGTGAGCTTGGCGTTGTCGCTCTCGACACCAGCGCCTTGCGCAGTCGACGACGCTGTCTTGTTTTTGCGCAAGAGCTCAGTGCACGCAGCGACAAAGCACGAGCACACGGCGGTGCCGGTCGAGAGACTGTCTTGCTCGGCCCAGGGACTGCTGATGCTCGAGCCGTCGGTCGTGTTCGCTGGCTGGTACAGCGTCGAGAGCAGCGGCTCAAAGAACGTCGTGATGAGCGCCCACTGCTGCGGCGGTGGCGCGACGCGGCAAATGATCGTAAAGAGGTCGAGGAACGACTTGAGCACGCCGAGCTGCTGCCAGTACACGATCGGAAACTGTGCGGCAGTCGACGACGAGAGCGCGGTCTGCCACCGGAGTGTCGTCATGTGGTGACTAAAGAACGCGACGCACGTCTCGAGCTGCGCAAACGGCAGGCGGTGCCACGCGTCGAGCGGGATCGAGACGATCGCGTCCCAGACTTTCGCGTCTACCGGTCGCGGCAGCGCTCGGAGGCTCGAGGTCGCGTCGCTGGTGTCGTCGGACGCAGCGTTCGCGTGGTGATTCGAGCTGCTGGTGGTGGTGTGGAAGCGGTAGTCGTCGTGGACGCCGACGAGCGCATGGAGCACTTTCTCCACGTGGTCCTCCAAGTGCGCGGCGCAGATGAGGTGAATGACCTCGGCGTAGAACCGCAGGACGGCGTCGCCAAACGCCTTGTCGCTCTCACTCGCGCTGCTCCGACTGAGCGCGCGGTCAGCTGGGAACTGCGCGCTCACGTCCGCCAAGACGATGCAGAGCACGGTCTCGCGGTCAAACTTGGACGGCGCGGTGCTGCTCTTGGCGGTCGGCGTGAGCCACTTGCGAAAGTCAAAGCGCCGCAGGAGCACGAGCTTCTCTTCGGTCGAGAGCTTCGCAGGGCCGCTGGCGCTCAGGAGCTTCGAGAACATCTCGACAAAGCGCGTCGGCGCGCCTGCGGGATAGAAGCAGTCGCTCAAGAGGTTGATGCGCGACGGATCGTCGAGCATGAGCTCCAACAGCGAGTACGTCTCGCGCTCGTCGACGCACACAAAGCTCGCGCCGAGCTGCTTGATCGCGCGCCAGAGCACTTCGCGCAGCGGCGGCACCATGCGTGAGAGCTTCGTGTCGAGGTCCGTGAGCAGGCGGAACCACTCGAGGCCCTTCTCGTGCAAGCGATCGAGCACTTTGTCCCACTGCTTGACGGGCGACGACGGCGTTGCTACTGCGACTGCCGACTCGTCTGTTACGACACTCGCCGCTTCGCTCGCCTCGGGTGCATCTACTGACTCCAAAGGCTCGTCGCGCCGGTCGCGCGCCGCTTGCTCTTCGCGCTGGACGCTCTGGAGCTCGACGTCGAGCGTCCGGACGATCTCGTCAATGAGCAGGATCTGCATCACGAGCATCGCGCCGTCGCCGTCGAGCTTGAGAAAGTGCTCGGCGCCGCCACTTGTGCGGCTCGTGACAGCGTTTGCGCTCGCGTCGTGGCGGTCCATGACGCTCCACGTCGTCATGTTCGTGCGCATGGCGCTCATGTCGCAGCGCTCGCTCTGCGCGACGATCGCCTGCGCCGCGTCCAAGAGCGCTTTGTCCACGGACCACTCGAGGAACTCGAACCGGAACGACGCAGGTTGGCGACAGCTGCTGCCTTCGAGACACGGAATGCTCTGCGTGACTGTCCGCGTCTTGCTCGCGTACAGCTGCGAGACGTGGTCCATGAGCTCCGCGTCGAGCGCCACGAGCACCGATAAGTTCTCCGAGAACTTGACGGCGACGCTCTTGAGCCCCGCCTTGTTGAGCGCGATCGACGGCGTCACGACGCAGCTCTCTTCCGACACCGCGAGCGACACGAGCGGGAGCATCGTGAGCGTCGCCGGGCCGCAGTGCTCCGCGAGCAGCGGCAGCGGCCGGATCGACCGACTCGCGTCGCCAAACGCGCTCCCAAAGCTGCTGTGGCGCCGCCGAAGGTCCGACGCGTCTTCGACAAACGCAAACTCCTCTTCGTCGAGCAAGTCGCTCGGTCGCCGCTCGAGCTGGAGCGAGCTCATGCCGCGCGCGCTCTCGCGGTCGCCACTCGCTGCGTCGCTCTCACTCGCGTGCTGCTGCTGTCGGAACGAGAACTCAAAGCCACAGAGCGTCGTCCAGAGCGGGAGCTCAGACCAGTCAAACGACTCGCGCGTTGGCGTCAAGAGCGCGTCGCTCAGGCGCAAGACGTCCTGGAGCCGCCGGACTTCGTAGTGGCGCGGGAGCGTCACGAGCTCGTCGTCTTTGATCCAGACGTTCGGGTCCGGCTCCTCAAGCCACGCGTCCATCGCCGTGTAGAGCTGCGAGAGCGTGACAAAGTGTGCGTACTTGCGCTCTTTCATCTCCGACACGGTCGAAGACGCTGCGGCAGTCGCAGAGACGCTCGTGCCGACGCCGCTCGTGGTCGTGAGCACGACCTGCGCTTGCGTCGAGCAGTAGTTGATCATCGTCCGGAGCTTGTTCTGGAGGTGCTTGCGCATGTGCACACGCTTGACGCGGTGGCTCGCGTCGCGCTCGAGGAAGTAGTGGCCAAAGATGCGCGTGCCGCCAGCACAGGCAAAGTAGAGCGCGAAGAAGACTTGCCAGTACAGCACCTGCGCGGCGTCGTCTTCGGGCATCTCGAGGCAGTAGGCGCACCAGCGATAGAGCTTGAACTGCGAGAGCGAGTCGAACGTCGTGTGGCCGTACACAAAGCTCTTGCTGTACACTGGCGCAGCCGTCGACCCGGTCGGCGCTGTGTTGAGCCCAACGAGCGCGAGCTCTGCGGCGAGTTTGCCTTTTGTCTTCTTCCACTTCTCGACTTTGATCATCGTCTTGGGCTCGTACTTGAGCATGAGCGAGCCCATGGCGCGGAAGAGCGGCAGCTCCTGTCGCGTCTCGATCAGCAGCGCCCAGAACGCGAGGAACGAGCACCCGCCAACGTGCTGCGCGGCGTCAAACGCAGCGCCAAAGATCGACGACAGCGCTGTCGCGTCCGTCGGCGGCAAGAAGCTCACAACGAGCGGCGCGCCAGGTTCGTCTCGGAGACTCGGGTCTTCCTGACTCGCTTTCAGCTGATAGCACAGCGTCTCGAACGCCGTCTCGAGCCGCGCGACGAGGTCAAACAGCAGCGCTTTTGTCATTGTACTTCGTGGTGGCGGAGACGGAGCCAAGTGGTGGCTCGGCGCCTGCGTCGCGTAGTGCTGCGCCATGCTGCAGCGCACGAGCACGTCGAGCACGTGGCGAAACGCGTGGTGCTCAAACCAGAACGGCACGTGGAGCAGCACTTGCATCCAGAACGCCATCGCGTGGTTAAACGCGTCGGTCCCAGCGCTGTACTCGAACTCGCGCTCGATGAGACTGCAGAGCGCCTTGGTCGACGCCGTGTACTCGGTCGAGGCCGTGAGCATCCCGAGCGACGCCGGTGCAGCTGCGCTGCTCGCGCTCCCAGCGATCGACGACCGCCGCATCGTCAGCGCGGCGGTTGCAGTCGACGCAGACGACGGCGAGAGCACGTCGCTCTTGCTGCCGCGCAGCGTCGACGAGAGCCACGACATGGCGCCGTAGAAGAGCGCAGACGTGGTCCGTGCCGCAGTGCTCGAGCGCGGGAACGACTCGTTGATGAGCGCCGGTAGCAGCGCCGGGTGCAAGTACCGACTGCACTCACGCACGAACCGGAGCTTGCTCAGGACTTTGGTCTTCGCAGAGCTCTCCCACCCGCCAATGTAGCCTTGCTGCAGCACGTCTTCGATGCGACTGCGCTCGTCGCTGTTGATGTACGCGTTGTCAAAGAGCACGGCGACGAACTGCAGGAGCTCGCTCGTCGAGAGCGTCTGGATCCCCGCCATGCACGTCTCGACTTCGAGGTCGAGCGCTGCTGGCGGCGGCGAGACTGTCGCGAGGTCACTCGACAACTCAGATGGCTCGCCGTCGCCATCAACACTTGGCGACTCGTCCGACTCGCTCGACCGCTCGACTGTGTTGTCGGCAGACGGCGCGCGTGGCGTCGCACTCGAGCGCCTCATGCGATCGAACGACGCGAGGACAGGGAAGACGTTCTCGAGCACGCGGATCGCTGCGTGGAAGAGGTCGTGCTTGAGCAAGACCAGCAGCGGCTCCCACCGATCGATGCGGTCGCTCAAGACAAACGTCGTGATCTGGCCGATCAAGTACGCGACGATCGGCTCGGTCGTCTGCGCCGCGGTCGCTGCGACTGTCGTTGCAGCAAGAGTTGACGAGCGCTCGCTCTCCGTTGGCGACAGTTCGCTCGCGTCTTCGTGGATCGGCGCGCCAGTGCCGCTGCTCATGACTGCGTGCGTCGCTGCAATGTCCTGCGCGAGCTGCTCGCTTCCCGCCTGCACAGTCCGGAGCTGCGCGAGCTCCGCGTCGCGCGAGGCGTAGAACGGCACGCGCTTGACTGTCGGGCTCAGCGGTTTGGACGCGTTTGCAAACCAGCGCCGGAGCGTCAGCGCCTCGCGTGATCGGTCGCGCGAGAGGTCAATGAGCGCAATGAACGGCTCGTGCGTCGCCGGTGAGTAGAACTTGAGCTTGAGCACGAGCTTCCAGCACCACTGCGGAAAGTCAAACGTGTCGTCGAGCCAGAGCGCGCGCCGGATCGACTTGGTGATCGCTGCGACCTCGAGCTTCTGCGGCGCGCCGCCGCCAGACAGGACGATCGCGGACGCTGCGTCACTCGCGCGCTCGCGCCGCGTCTTGTAGAGCACAAACGCCTCAGCGACAATGAGCGCGACGCGCCGGTGGAGCCACGGACTCGTAAAGAGCGCGCGCGCGTGGACGTCGTACTCCCAGTTGATGTGGTCCAAGAGGAAGCGCGCGAGTGCACAGCGCGGCGCCGACGTGTTCTCGAGCAGGAGCCACTCTTGGATGTGCACCAAGTCGGATGGCGTCGGCGTCCAGCGGTTCACGGGAAAGGTCTCAAAGACGTGGATCCACGTCGCAGCGCACTCGTGGTACTTGAAGAGCAGGCTGATGAGCGACGAGATGATCCACGGGTGCGCGAGGCAGATCGTGCTGATCGGCACGGCGGCGCGCTCGCCGTTCTCGCCGAGTGCGCGCTGACACGCTGGCACAGTGTAGCCAGCGAGGAAGAGCTCGTGGACGGCGACGCTCACGAGCGCACTGCGGTCGTCCGAGGAGCCACTGCTGCTCGTGCAGGACGCAGCGAGGTGCGCGACTGCGTGGAGCAAGTACACGGCGTTCTCTGTGTCCGTTGCGATGAGGTCGTAGAGCGTCTCGCGCGCCGGTTTAGAGCTCTCGTCACTATCAGTCGCGTCGCTGCTGCCGCTCTTCGCGCGCTGGACAAACTGCATCCAGCCGCTCACGCACTTTGCCTCGGGCGGGACGCTGTGGATGTTGAAGAGCAGGAGCGCGAGGACGTCCCACTTCGCAAGCTCCGAGAGCGACGCGAACGGGAAGCACCGGAGGCTCTTCCACGCCACGCGGTTGCAGTCCGAGACGACGAGACCGTGGAGCGCCGTGAGGAAGAGCTGGTCAAAGAGCGTCGGGTAGTACACGACTGCGTCTGTTGCCCGCGACGTCGATGCAGTTGACGCAGAGATCTGCGACGCGTTCACGAGGAGCTCGCCCAAGAGCTGCGCAATGCGCAGTGGGAACTTTTCAAACTCCTGGAACGCGCGCAAGCTCTGCGTGAGCTCGAGCACGAGTGTGAGCGCGCGGCTAAAGCTCTTCTTCGTGTCGAGCGTGCACTGGAAGAGCTGCTCGAACGCAAACGCGTTCGGGAACTGGTTCACGACTGCGACAAAGTCGTCGTCCGAGAGGAAGCACCGGTCGAGGACCTCCGGGTTCTCGAGCAGCACCCACTCGGGCGACACGGCGACTGGCGTCCCGGTCGCGCCGTTCATTGCCGATGGCGCGGTTGATGCGCTCGGCGGCGGTCCGCTCGAGACGAGTACCGACATGCGCCGGAGCTTCTCAGGGTGGAACACCAAGTGGAGCATTGCGAGGTAGTGATCCACGAGGTCCTCGGTCCAGGCCTCGCGCACTGCGCCAGTCGTGGCAACGAGCGCGCGCGGGAACTGGAGGAACCGGAGCATCCACGACCGCTCCTCAGTCGCAATGCGCGGCAAGTACATGACGTGCATGAGCACGAACGGCATGTTGCTCAGGAGCTTCGTGCGCAAGAGCGTGTGGAGACACGACGCGATCCACTTCTGGAGCGACTCGCGGAAGCGCACGACGCTCGAGTACCACTCAGTCGAGCCCGTCGCGACCGACGACGGCGGCAAGTAGAGCACGACGTTGCAGCTGTCGCAGAGCGTGCAGCACTGCGCCGTCTCCATCGGCGCGTTCAAGCTCCCGCACGCGTAACACTTGATCTTGCGCACCATGTTGTGGTGACTCGCACTGCTGCTGCTGCGGCCAGACGCCGCGCTCGGACTATGCCACACGAGCTCGCCGCGGTAGAACGCGTGCGGGATGCGGCCGAACGACACTTTGTCGTCGATCATCGTCACCTTCTTCTCAAAGTACACGAGCACGTCGACGCAGTACTTGAGGTGGTCGACTGTCGACGCGAGCGTCGAGCCCGCTGGGAGCGAGTCAAAGAAACTGATGCGCTCCGGCACGACGTCCAAGTCGCTCGCTGCGCCAGTCGCAGTTCGCGAGACGTGCGGACTCGCGCACGTGGCGCTCATTTTGTTGAGGAACGCGACGAGGTTCGGCTCGTGGAGCAAGCCGTTGAGGTACTGCTCGACGTGGAAGTACGCGAGCGCGCGGTCAAACGTGTGGAGCGACGACTCGACGGTCCGGAGCTGCCGGAGCTTGTCCAAGTGCGCTTTGAGCTTCGCGAGCTGCAGCGGCTCGAGCTTGGCAGTCTGGAACTCGAGCTGCTGCGAGATCTCGACGTGGTCGCCGCAGCGCTGCGACGACGACAGCCGCTTCGTCTCGAGCGTCCACACTGTTGAGAGAGGCGCAGAGCAGAGCATCCTTGAGCGTCAGTACAAGAGACTTTGATGTAGTGCAACAGTGTCAAGCGCGTACCTTTCTTCATGAGGCTCTCAACTTCAGTCTTGGACGCTTCGAGCGACGACGCAGCGGTGTGGAGCAAGTACTCGCTGAAGAGGTAGCGCTCGAGGCGCGAGAAGAGCTCCCCCTTGTTGCTCTCGATGCGCTGCATCTTGAGCTCCTGGCGCTTCTGCGACGCCTCGGCGCGCATGAGGTTCATCTCAAAGTTCACGAACGGCTCCAACTTGATCTGTATCCGCGTCACGTTCGCAGTCCCGACTTGACCGTCGACTGCGACAGATGCAAACGACGACGACAGTGCGCTGCTGTCGCGACTCATGCTGCGCTGCGGCACGGACGGGTACAGATTGCGGCTCGCGTCGAGCAGGCGCGCTTTCGCAAACGAGTTGCGCACGGCGCGACCGACGCTCTCAGTCGACGCACCTGATGCTGCTGATGCTGCTAGAGCTTCGGAGTCCAAAGTCCTCGACGCTGTGCGCGAGATCGTCTTTGCTGCAGTCGGCGACAGCGACGGCATGAGCGGCGCAGATGGCGCAGAGCTCGCGACTGGCAACTCTGTCGGTGTTGACGGCGTCGTGTCGATCGCCGGCGGTGCAGACGGCGCGACGTTCACAGTGTCGAGTTGATTCACATCACTTTGATGAGCGCTCTCGACTGTCGTCGCTGGCGATGGTGTGCTGGGAGCAGCGCCAGCGTCTATTGACACTGAAGTGGTCGCTGCGATGTCGCTCTTGGGCTCTTCGTCCAAGTCGATCGCTGGCGGCGCAGACGGCGTCGCTGTGCCGCGCGGTCCAAACGGCGACGACTCGGGTGCGCCAGTGGCCATGAGTCCGTCGCTCTGGAGTGCCGAGACGCGCTGTGCAGACGCGTGCATCGGATGCTTGTGCTCACGTGCTGCGCTCTCGTCGTCCGAGTCGGGAAAGTGCGGCGCCGACGGCGCGACAGGACGCTGCATCGCGCTCTCGGACGCCCGCGCAAGTGCATGGAATGACGCTGCGAGGTCGCTATGCGCCTCGTCGTCGTCATCAAACGCAGGCGCACTTGGCGTCTGCGCTCCTGCTGCTACTGAGTCCTGTGTGTGCGCTGCCTGAGCGCCAGCGTAGCTCGCCACGTCGTCGTGTGTGCGATCGAGCGCTGGGATCTCGATCGTCAGCTGCGGAGCAGTCGAGGAGCGCTCGCTTGATGCATACGGCGCATCGGTCGTCATGGGCGCTGCGCCGAGGAAGCTCAAGAGGTCGTCTTCGTTCTGCGCGATCTCCGTGTCAGTCACTGGCAGTGGCGCTGCTGCCTTAGTCTCAACTGCGTCCTGTGACTCGGCGCTCGCGTGCACTGCGCTGTATGCGTTGTCGCTCGACTGCGCCATGTCGGCTTCCATAGCAGCGAGCATGTCCTGCATCATGGGATCGTCGTGCTCGGTCTCGTCGAACGCGTCGTCTGGGTTGTCGCTGCTGGCGCTTCCGCTGCTGCTCTCGCGCGTCGAGCGCTGCTGCTGCTGCGCTGCGTCTGGTGGTGCTGGCGCGCGTGCGTGCGCATTGTCTGCTGTGACACCTGGCTGCGATGACGACGATGTGGTCGCTGTAGCATGCTCGGTCGCTTGTTGCTGCTGTTGTTTCTTGCGATGACGACTGCGTCGCGGTCGCGCGGCTTCCATTGTGATTGTGCTGCTCTGTTGCTACTGCAGCTATGTGTGCGTTCGCTTCAATCGCGTTCGCTCGAGTCGCTTACGATCGAGAAGGAGAAGAAGGAACGAGGAGACGATCGCAACTCGTGCGAGCAGCTCTCTCTCTACGCACTGCGTCGCTTGGTCGAAGCGGATGTGGACTGGCAGATCACGCTCACGATCACTCGCGTTCTACGCGCGCGTTCGCAAATGCGCGTGCGTTCTCTCTCTTGCTTGCTTGCACACACGCCACGCACACGCACAGTTGGCGTCACTCGAGACAGCGCGCGTCACACGCAGATCGTCGTCGTCGGTCGCCGCTTCCTTCTCGCAGCTCCGTCGTCCTTCTTCTTTGGTGGTTTCTTTGGCTTCTTCAGCGCGCTTTGAGTTTGTATTACAGTCCTGAATCTAGACTTTATACGTTGATATTATATTAATGAATCGAATACGGCAGGAGTGTAGGTCACACTTGCATGCAGACACCTGCGACTTCAACGAGAACATCCTCGAGCAGCATGACGTCCACATGCGCCTCGAGCTCTTAAGCAGCAGCAGCCATCGTCATGGCATCGCGCTACTCCGAGTACTCATGCACCCGCATATTCATTGTCTCGGTCGCGTGCGAGGACGCTGCTAGAGCTCTGCTCAAGCGTTTGTAGAGACAACGCAAGGAGTAGAGCGCGTCACGATGATGCCAACGTCTCGACATCGCATCATAAGGAGCGCTTTACGTGAGCAAAGCTGCGTCAAGCTAGCGTCGAGACGACGTACGTCCTAGATGGAGCGCGACAGCTTTTGTGTGTGTGCGCAAGCGAACTAGGACTCGAAACGACGCGGCGGGTCAGCCACGAGCGCGTGTGCCGACTAAGAGTTGATCGAGGCAAAGCATGCGCCGTGGACGACGGAGGTCGAGCGGTGGGACGCTCACGTCGTCGCCTGTGCGCGTCGCGGTGCGCATTCGCCCGCCGGCGCCACATGGAGCGAGCGACGACGCCGACGCGAGTGCATCGTCCGAGCCTTTGACGCTCACGCCGCAGAGCAGCTCGCCGCGCTCGTCATCGAGCTGCAGAGCGCTTCAGTTTGCGTTTGCGAACCAGTCCAAGACGTTCACGTACGCAAGCAATAGGCTCCATTTGCCACTGCTGACTCGTGGCTGACTGACGATGTGTGCTCTGGTGCCGGCGCAGGTTCGACCACGTCTTTGGCTCGGACGCGAGTCAGGGCGGTGCGTCGCCTTGCTCTGGCGTCGTGCCCTTAGCTACTCGCTGTGCACTCACACGTCTCTCTCTGTGGACACACGCTCTCGCACACCTCAGATGTCTACACGAAGGCGCTGCAGCCGCTCCTGACGTCGTTCCTCAATGGCTTCAACGTCACAGTCCTCGCGTATGGCCAGACTGGCGCCGGCAAGACGTACACTGTCGGGAACAAGACCAGCCGCACGCCGTCGGCGTCGCCTGTGCAGCCGCTCGGCGCAAAAGGCGCGCAGCCGCATCGCCTCGGCGACGATGACGGGCTCTTGCCGCGCTTCCTGTGCGACCTCTTCGCGGCGCTGCGGCAAGAGCCGAGCGTCAAGACGATCCAAGTGTCGTTCCTCGAGATCTACTGCGACGAAGTGCGCGATTTGCTCCAGTCCCGGAGCCACGCAAAGGGCCAGCAGCTCGCGATCCGCGAAGACGAGCACAAGGTCTGGGTCGAGAACCTGCGGCAGCTCCAGGTCGAGAACGTCCAGAAGGCGCTGGAGCTGCTGAACCTCGGCCGGTCGCGCCAAGTCGTGAGCGCAAACGCGATCAACGACAAGTCGAGTCGCTCGCACGCGATCTACACGATGGAGGTCGCGCGCAAGTTTGTGAACGAGATCAAGAAGACGAAGCTCACGTTCGTGGACCTCGCAGGCAGCGAGCGCGTCAAGAAGACGCAGGTCGAAGGCGTCCAGATGCGCGAGAGCATCCAGATCAACGGTACGACCGTGTTGCGTACTCAATGGAGCAATGGAGCGACGCCAGGCTAAGTGACTGACTGGCGGACTGCGATGGTCCATCTCTCATAGTCGGGCTCCTTGCGCTCGGGACTGTGATCAACGCGCTGAGCGACGACAAAGCGCAGAAGCGGCGAGGCAGCGTCGACGGACCCGAGGCAACTGCGCCGTTCGTGCCGTACCGCTCAGCAAAGCTCACGCGTCTGCTGCGCGACTCGCTCGGCGGCAACTCGATGACACTGTTCATGTACGTCATGCTTGTGTCTTGAGGATCTAGTCGCTCTCTATCTCTTGTGCTCATCGTGGTCGCTTGCTGCTGCTCTAGCGCGTGCGTGTCGCCATTGAGCGTCCACGGCGCCGAGACGCTGAGCACGCTCCAGTACGCGAATCGCGCGCGCAACATCCAGAACAAAGTCGAGAAGAACGTCGAGAGCGTCGACGCGAGTGGCTCGCCCCGCGGCACTAGCTCGCCGCGCAGTGGCAAGCGCTTGCAGCGCACTGCGAGTGAGATCGAGATCCACTTGCTCCAGGAGCAGATCTGCTACTTGAAGCAGCAGCTCGACCAAGCAAACGCAGCCGCAGCGGCAGCAGCAGTCGTAGGGACAAACATCCCGTCGCTGTCGACGCTCGCGAGCTCGTTGCTGGCAAAGACGAGCAGCGACGAGAGTTGCACCGCTGAGTGCGTTGCGTTGGCTGATGGTGCGAGTGCGCCTACAGAATCGCTCGACGGCGCGTTACCAGTCGTGAAAGTGAGCCGCATCAAGCCACCGAGTCGCTCAAGGACGCCGCTCTCGCCCAAGTGCAAGGCAAACAAGAAGAGCATGGCAAGAGCTGCTGCTGCTGCGAGCGTGAGTGCGTGCAAAGACGCCGCAAGTGCTGTCGACGAAGCGCTTGAGCCTTCGAGTGACGCAGGCAACACTGTCGTGGCACCAGTTCAAGTCGCGCCACTCGTCCACGCGATCGAAAGCGTCGCGAGTCAATGTACGCTTGAGTACGTTTGTTCTCCTGCTGTGGCTCTCGATGCGCCGGAAGACGCGATGGAGCTGCACGCAGCGCCTCAAGACGTCGAAGAGCGCTCAGTCGACTCGAGAGAACGCCTTAGTGACGACGAGCTGAAGAGCGATCAACTCGAGGACAAAGCGCAGCATCCGAGTTCCAATGCTCTGGTGGAGTGCACGACACTCCACGCTCTGCAACGACCAGAAGACGTCGATCTCCAAGCATCTAGCAACACAGATGGCGATTTGAAGCAAGTGAATGGCGATGCGACTCCAGTCGAAGAGAAGAGAGAGATGCGATCAGATGGCTCCGAGTCATCCAGCGATGCAGAAGTCGGCCAAGAGCGCTTTGACCCTCCGACGAACGACGTCACTCTGGTCGAGAGTATAGCGCTACATGCTATGCAGCAACCAGAGGATGGCGATCGTCAAGCGTCAAACGATGTAGACGGCAAACTGGAGCAAGCGCATGGCGGCGAGACTTCGGAGGACGAGAAGGAAGAGTTGCGATCCGATGATCTCGAGGCACGAGCATCCAACGATGCGGAAGTCGATCAAGAGACCTTTGACTCTCAGACGAACGACGATGCCGTAGCTGACAGCGATCCAGTCGCTATGACGAGCTTGTCTTCAGTCACGGACCCGATTGAGACGAGCGTTGGCTCAGACGAAGATGAGTCGTCAAACAGCGACGAGCGTCTGCTGCCAACTGAGCCAAGTGCCGAGTCGCTACTGAATGGGACGCTCTTGGACATCGCAGTCGGCAGCGACTCGCGCGATGTCACCCTCGATAGCGAGTCGTTTGCAGCACCAGCCGCGTCGTGCAAGTCTCTCGATCAAGCAAGCGAAGCCGACACAGTCGCTGCTCATGGCGGCTCGGTCGCACCAGCTGACGTCGTATACCCTGCGCTACCGAGTGACGACGAGCTCCTCGAGGACAGCGACTACAGCGATCCCGTGGTGTTTGTGACCCGACTCGACACGTCAGCAGCAGTCGCAACAGAATCAGTCATCGACAGTCCAAGCGCTCAAGCAGATCAAGAGTGGCTGAACGATGGCGGTGAAGACGCAATGGACGACTACGTCTTTGGACCTGCGGATCCAGACATCTCGATCGAGTCCAGAGCGGTGGCGTTCGTCGACCTTGTCACGTCGTCTACAGTCGACTCCGTAGCCTTCGTGGCGTCTCCGACGTACGCGACAGCAGATGCGAACAACAGAGAGGACGACAACGACGACGAAGCGAGCAACAACCAGGACGCTCCAGACGACACGATCACCAAGTGCTGCGACTGCAAGAGCAAGCAAGAGCGCCGTCAGCAGGACAACAACAACGACGATGTCGACCCTGCAGATGACGCGCCAGAGGTGACGGAGCCCGACTTTGTGCTCCAGCGCTGCGACTCGCTGCTGCTGTCGCCGCGTGCGCGTCGTCACGGCCGCTTGCTGTCGCCGCAGAAGCACGCAGTGCGTCCCATGAGTCTGTTTGCGTTCGACGACTCGTGGAACGCGCTCCAGCACTCTCAACCGAGCAGTCTCAGCAAGCTCGCGTCGCTCATCAAGGTGCGTCCTGAGCATGCGTGCATCTAAGGACGACCTGGCGAGTACTCACGTGTGTCTCTCTCTCGTTGCCATTGTCATCGTCCTAGGCGACCAAGCAGATGCTCCTGGACGACTTTGGCGTCGCGAGCAGCGAGGATGACGACGACACGAACAACCAGACGCCAGTGACTGTAGACGCATGCTTGGCGACGATGGCGACGTACGTCGAGACGCGACGGAAAGCCACGCTGCGGTGCCTCAAGCTCCAGCAGTCGCTCCGGCAGTTCGAGACGCTCTTGGGGTTCACGCAGCCGCTCGTGACGGCGAGCGACCTCAACGAGTTGACACCTGCGCACCGCGTGACCGTGCTGCAGCAGCACGTTGCGTTCTGCGAAGCGATCGTCGCGCAGCGCGTGCTCAAGCGTCTGCAGTCGTGGCACGACGCGCATCCGGACGACACGAGTCGCATGCTCGACCACACGTTCCTCGCGTGCGAGCAGGTCGACGCGTGCCGCGCGTGGCTCATCGAGACGAATCTGTTCGACCGCGCGTACTTCCAGACGCGCGTGCTGCCGCTCGTGCTCAACGGCTGGATCAGCGTCACGC
The DNA here is from genome assembly GCA_003730235.1 of Pythium guiyangense. Classification (NCBI taxonomy): domain Eukaryota; phylum Oomycota; class Peronosporomycetes; order Pythiales; family Pythiaceae; genus Pythium; species Pythium guiyangense. Next base: position 335,476 of record QXDM01000016.1, read on the forward strand.
CAAGTGACTTGGAAGCCGAGGACGCGTGGCTCGCGCTCTGACGCCTCTGCTCAACAGTGTTGCGTCCCGTGACCACGAGACCGACAGACAGAGGCAGCAGACACAGCGAGCGAAGGAACTGCAGGCGGTCGATTGAGCAGAGTGGTCTCGTCCTGCGCCTCTCTCTCTCTCTCTCACACTCTCGCTCGCAGGCGCCTGCAGTGGGCAAAGTGGCAAATACTATGGTACTCGAGTCTCTATCGGTTGTCGGTGTCGCCAGTCGTCGTGGTCGTGATGGTCGAGGTCGCCGTCGTCTATGGCGAGTGGGAGCGCGTCGGTCGGTCGCTAGCCAAAGAAGCCAAAGCGGTGCGGATCAAACTTGGACATGTCGAGCTGCGGGCGCAAGCCGCTGATCTCGTCAGCGAGCAGCGCCGCGGCGCCAAACGAGAGCGTCCAGCCTTTCGAGCCGTGGCCGGCGTTCACGTACAAGTTGTCGATCTTCGTGCGGCCAATGAGCGGGACGTCATCTGCCGTGACTGGGCGCCAGCACACGTGCGTCGTCATCTTGCTCACGTCCAAGTAGCCGTCTGGGAAGATCGTCTTCGCTTGCGCGAGGAGCCAGTCAAAGCGCTTCTGGCTCGCGTCCTTCTTCTTCGGGTTCGAAAAGTCGACGCCGCCCGAGATGCGGAGCGTCCGGCCGAGCGGCGACACGAGCGCGTGACCGCCGGCGTAGACGTTGTGGAGCGGCGCTTGGAAGCGGTCGCTCACGGGCACCGACAGGACGTAGCCTTTCACGGGGTAGATGCTCAGACTCAGCCCTGCTTTCTTCGCCACTGGCGCAGTCGAGTTCCCAAGCGCAAGGACAAACTCGTCGCCTTCAATGAGTGACCCGCGCCGCGTCTGGAGCGCGATCACGCTCGACTTGTCCGTCAAGATGTGCTGCACCTCGGTGTTGAAGCGGAACATCACGCCTTCGCGCATGCACAGGCGGTACAGCGACTCGCACATCTTGTGCACGTCGCCGTTCGTCCCAAACGCCGAGAACAGCGCGCCGGCGTTGAACATCTCGGACCGGAGCGTCGGCTCGAGGTTGTGCGCTTCCGTGGGCGTGAGCGCTTGGAGCTCCATTCCGAGCTCCTCCAAGTGCCGCGTCCGGTCCGACTCCATCGTGATGTCGTACGCTGCGGCGGTGCGGAAGACCTCGATCGTGCCCTGCGCCGTCTGGTCCATCTCGAGCTCGCCCTTCTTCGTCGACAGCTGCAGCTCGCGGAGCTTGAGCATGCTGTAGAACCCGAGCTCGCGGATCGTCCGACCGTGCTCGTTCGCGCGCGGCGCCTTCGAGTTCATCATGAACTGGAGGCCCCACTTCCAGAACTTGGTGTCCCGGAACGCGCTCATCTCGACCTTCATCGGCTTCCCGAGCGTCGGCCACTTGATTGCGCCGGACGACGACTGCCGCCGCACGACGATGCTGTTCTTGCGCGGACGGCGCGCTGCTGCGGACGACGACGACGCCGGCGGTGCGTCACCTGCTGCGTCAGCGGGTGGACCGTCTGTGACTTCGACGCTCGTGGCGTCCTGTGCGTCAAGTGGCGGCGGCGACGACGCGATCGTCGAGCGCTCAAAGCTCGTGGCGCTCGCGTCGCTCTTGCCTGGCGGACTGTGGCTACTGCCTTTGCTGATGCCTTTGCGCAAGAGGCGCTCGTCCGACCACGACGCGTACAGCGCTGGGTCGAGGAACGCGCCGTTGCAAAGGCTCACTTGCGTCCCGACGCTCGCTTCTTTCTCGACGCACAGCACTTCGTGGCCTTGCTTCGCGAGGTAGTAGCACGTCGTGAGGCCGATGATGCCGGCACCACAGACGATCACGCGCTTGATGAGCGGGCGGTTGTTGATTCCGATCGTCGGCTCCATCTTCATGTTCTCGGGCAAGAGCGGGATGCGCATCGGCGCTGGCGCAGACGCGATCGGCGGGAGCAAGTCGCCTTCGAGCGACGAGAGCGCAGCGCCAGCGGTTGTTGTGACCGACACGACGTGGTCTTTCAAGTGCGCGGGGAGGTCCACTGCGCTCATGCCGACCGAGAGCGGACGCGCCGCAGACGATGACGACGCGGATGATGTTGAGGCGCTTGCACCAGTCGCCGCTGCGCCGTGGACGACTGGCGCGCCGTGCCCAAACACGTTTGATGCGAGCGTATCGGTGCGTCGCATTGGCTTGCCTGCTGTCGCATTGCTGCTGCTGGTGGTGGTGCTGTTGAGCTTGCTCGCGAGGTGCGCTGCGGGTTCCATCGTGTGCGTCGGGCGTTCCGAGAAGCTGCTGCCGCTGCTGCTCGCCGTGCTCGTGCTAACTCGCGCGTGCACGATCGGCTCGGTCTGCGTGTGTGATCCCATAAACTGCTACAATGCGAGTGAGCAGGTCGTCAGCGCGCGTGCTGAGCGTCGAGACGAGACTCGCAGGTCGCACTCGCGAAGACGACAACGAAGCGGAGGTCGGCGGAGGTGGTAGTTGTGGTGGCGTCACGCGCACAAGCAATAAATAGCAGCGCGCGCGTGTACGACAGACACACACGCACTAGCACTAGCACTTGGTACGAACGAGAGACGCAGTGGTGTGCGCAGCAGCACACACAGACACACACACACGGAGCGCGTGAGCACCAGTCGATCGGTCGATCAGTCGAGTGCGCGAGATGCTCGAGCGCGCTTAATCCGGAATGCGCTGCTTCTTCTTCTTTGTGAGAAAACTCGCGTGAAGTAACGCGAACGCCTGCGAGACTCGATCGCGCGGATCGCGAAGAGGCGATTGTACGCAGTGCTGCAGGTCTCGGGAAGCTGAAATTACGCTTGTAGCCGCACCAGCGAGACACAAACAGGACACTTGGCGTGACGGACGCACTGACTCGGGACGCTCGACACAAGCGGGTGGACCAGTTCCAAAGAGCGAGCGTTGTGTGTGTGTGTGTGACTGCTACGACGACCACACACATGCGTGCGCGCGACCCGCTCTCGACACAATCACACTCACACTGCCACGCAGGCAGGCAGGCACGAGTCGTCGCTCGCAACGACAGCAGGAGCAGGAGCAAGAGCAAGAGCGATCCTCGCCAAGCCTTGACGACGCGTCGCGACGCCTCTCGCTCGCTCGCTCGTTCGCTCGATTGCCACATGGGTGGCTGGGATGGCGCATGTGCGTACTGTATGTACGTCGGCTTGAATGGACCGCGACGACAGCGGCCGATCGTTGAGCTCGGTCGGGTTAGCGTTGTGTGGATGGTTGAGTATGCTGTCGGTCATTGGTAGTTGGTCTTGGTCTTGTGAGCGCCTCGTGGCAACACCACCACCACGTGCACTTGAAGCGGCAACAGCAGGTGTCCAACTACAACAACGATCTGCACGAAAGCACCACCGCAGCAGCATGTGACCACGTGACCATGTGGAGTTGCAGTGTTGCCGAGCGCAAGTCAAGTCGCGACTTGGTGGCGAGCTCTGCTCACAGAATTGCTTGGTTGCTGAGTCTAGTCCAGGCTCGTGTGTGCGTTCGAGTTTTTCGCTTCCCTTTTTTCGAGACGCACATGGAAAAGGCAGCGAGTCAAACAATACAAACCGAGAGTGGTTTTCAAAAGTAACACGCAATGCGCTGACTACTTCAGCTGAAGTAGCACGCGGAGATACGAAGTGTGTAGCGAAAAGAATCACGACAAAACAGAGACAATCCGCTTGACTTGAAAAACGTAAGAAGCGTGCGTCACACTCGGCTGCTGCGCTCCGATTCGTCAGTTTTGCGACCTCTCACTACAGTGACGCCCTTGCTCGATTGACACAAACACACACAAATCTTGAAGCGACGCATCGATCGATCGGATCTGCTTGCACTGCACACACACACAAACACACTCACGCACTGCGCTCATCGACGCAACGTGAACGTGACGTGAACGTGGCGCGAACGCTACGGACTTGTGCTCCTGCTCCTGCTGCGATGGCCGGACGAGACGCGCTCGCGGTTCCAGGACGCAGCCAGGAGCTCGAGAAGCTCCTCAACTCGTGGGGCGCGCAGCCCACGCGCACTGCGAGCTACTCGGATCGCCATGTCCACAACACATACCATAACAATAGCAGCAATAGCAGCAGTCGGAGCCACTCGTCCGATGCGTACGATGCAGAAAAGATGATCGACGAGCTCCTTGCGAGCACGTGGGAGTCCACCGAAGTGCGGCGAGCGAGTCTCTCTGCACTTGGCTCGCCGTCTCCGTCGTCGACAGCCGCCACGGCTGCTGCTGTGACTGCTGCCATGACCGCGCACGCCAAGACGGCGTCGTTCAAGCAGCAGACGCGCTCGATGAACGAGCTCCAGACCGTGCTCGCTCACTCGATCGAGCAGCTCGTGAAGCACCGACAGGTGATCTCCGAGCGCATTGCGTCGCTCGAGAAGGAGAACCAGAAAGCCAGCAGCAAGTTCCAAGACGGGCTCAAGAACCCCGAGGCGCTGCTCACTGTACGTCATCTCGCTCACACTCTGCCTCGAGAGCAGAGACAGCAGCGCGCGCGCTCATGTTCGTGCTCTAGACAGCGAGTGACCAACCCACTGTGCGCGCTCGCTTCTACCTGTCTGTCTGTCCGACGTACGTACGTGTAGCAAATCTGCGTGCAGATGGAGGACCTCGAGGAGCGGTTCACGAAAGTGAGCTCGACGGCCGTTGTCATTGGCGACCGACTCCACGCGCTCGACCAGGAGCGCACGCGCGTCTTGGAGACAGACGAGATGATGGAGGCGCTGCTGGCGCTCAACGACCCCGCGAGCAAGCTCGTCAAGTCGAGCAACCGGCTGTTCAATACGCTGCAGGACCCGACGCAGCTCCACGACGCCGCGCGCGTGATCAAGAAGATGTGCGTGTTCTCGACCGAGCTGTCGTCGCCGGCGATCGCACACGCAGTGGGTGAGATCGAGCGCCTGAGCCAGACGATCGGGAACGACTTGCTGAGCGAGTTCAGCGACGCGCAGGACAAGAGCGACGTGCGCGGCATGCACGCGTGCGCAGCGTCGCTCATCGAGTACACGGACAAGGAGAAGGTCGCGGACCGCTACGTCTGGAACGTCATGAAAGACCAGCTCGCCAAGTACGTCCCCGCTTGACGCTAGCCTGTCGTACCGAACATGCGTGTGTACATGCGTGAGTGGGTCTGGATGAACCGCTCACGCTTCGTGCCTTGGGGCGTCGTAGGAACTTGAGCTTCACGACAGTCTCGTCGCTCGATCCGATCCAGGACTTGGAGTCGCTCTTCACGAAGATCCGCGCGATCTGCAAAGACCAGTTCGCGGTCATCCACAGCGTCTTCCCTGCCGCAGCGTGCAACTCGACGCGCGAGCTGCTCATCGAGCGCCTGTTCAACGACCCGGCGTTCGGGATCTTCTCGTACTTGGACCAGTTCCTGAACGCGCGGCGACAGTCGTCAGCGACTGCGAACCAGCTGAGCGAGACACCAAGCGCGGATGACGCTGCGCTCGAGTACGTCCGGCTCCTGTGCGCAGCGTACGAGAAGACGTGCGACCTCGCGCTCGCTATCGAGGCCATGGAGGTCGCGCCGACTGTCACATCGCTGCCTGCAAAGACTGCGACGTCGTTTGCTTCGCCCGAGAGCGAGCCATCGCAGGACAACCCAGCAGACGACGACAACAACAACAGCAGTGACAGCGAAGCGCTCAGTCCCGACCAAGCACGCATGCAGACGTTCCTGAGTCTTCAGCTCCACTCGCTCTTTGGCGGCCATCGCCAGCGGTACTTCCGCACCGAGCTCGACTTGGTTCAGTCGCAGTTCCAGCGCGCCGTCGCGGGCGTCAAGTTCCCGCAGCCGCCCACACCAAAGCAAAAGGCCACGGCGACCAAGGCCAAGCACACGAGCGCGTCTGCGCATGCGGCGACGACCGCCAACACGCCGTCTGGCGCGTCGTCGTCGAGCTTTGAGCGCGACGGACTCGTGGCGGCGTCGACGCCCGAGAGTGCGCTCGTGTTCTACGACTCGCTCCTTGCGATCGCAGACGACGACAGTGTGCCAGAGTTGTACCACGCGGCGCTGAGAGACGCAGTTGGGCGATGCGAGTTCATTCTCAAGGACTCGGACTTGCGTCCAGAGCTCGTGACGAAGCTCTTTGCGTCGTACGTCGCGAGTTTTGGCGACGAGTACCTCGGCGTACGTATGCGCACTGGCATGCACGGCTGTTGGCTTTAGCGCCTGGTGTGTGTTTGTCTGACTGTCCCCATGATGTCTCTCTCTCTCTTTGTCTGTGGACGCTGAGGACGGCAGAAAGCGACTGCGACGGCGAGCGACGTGCTCCAGGAGCCGCTGCTCATGACCGACTCGCCGCGCCAGTTCTTCAACATCCTAGAGGTTCGTCTCTCAGCTCTAGCTCTTTGTACTCGCCATCGCTTTGAGTCTCGCTCTCTGATCGAACGTGGTGGTGGCGCAACAGCACTTGCTCCGCCAGATCGACGCCTTGGACGACCAGTTCGATGCGCTCGTGACGCCAGCGCTGCGCGACGCACCGACGCACTTTACGTCCGTACTACTCGCCGATGTTTGGGCGATGGACGCCGCTCCTGGCTGCTCTCTCACCTGTCTGACTGACTGTGTGTGCGACGGACAGCATCTGCTACGAGAACAAGCGCCGGTGCCTCGACAAGCTCGAGCGCGCGATCGCCAGCGGCCTCCAGCTCGTGTTTACCGTCGTCGAGAAGCACGTGAGCGCGATCCTCTCGACGACGCAGGACAAGAGCGACTTCATCGGCAGCGACGCCAACATGTCGCTCGCGTCGTCGCGCGCCTGCCGACGCTGCATCGACTACCTCCAGCCGCTCGTGACGACGATCTGCCGCGTCCTGGTGCGTCCGATCGCCACATCGTCTGACCTCGTGGCCTCAGAGCTGCTCACTCACACTCGTCTTGCGTCCTAGATGGAGGAGAACCGCGAGCCGTTCCTCATTACGCTCGCTGCGACGTTCAAAGACCTGTACCTGACGCACGTCCAGCGCTTCCGGTTCGACCCCGACGGCGCGTGCATGCTCCTGCGCGACGTGAACGCGTACCGGCAGATCTTCCGGTCGTTCCGCCACGCGGCGATCGACGACACGTTTGACATTCTCCACGAAGTCGCCAACGTCTTTGCGCTGCCACCGGAGAACCTCGGCGGCTTTGTGCGCGACGGCAAGCTCGCGCGCTTGCCGCGGCAGACGCTCCTGGACGTCGTCAAGCGGCGCTGGGACTACAAGACGAGCGCCGACAAGATCCAGCTCTAAGACGGTAGCAAGAGAGAACGAGTACACTGACAGACACGACTATGACGACGACGCTAGAGGCTCTTGGAGTAGAGCTCGTGCCGGATCGCAGCGCTGCGCTCTTCGAGCCGGCGCGAGTTGGGCGGGTCGACGCGCATCGTGTAGTTGTACCTCCTGCGAAAGTCCTTCTTCTCCGTGAGCGACCGGAGCGCAAAGTAGTACTTGGCGTAGACCGACGCCGAGATGTAGAGGTCCCACTGGATGTGGTGCAGGAAGAGGCGCTCGAGGCGGTTGATCGAGTGGAGCGGGTACTGCGGGTAGATGTTGCTGATCTCGACGTTCCACGAGCTCAGGTCTTGCCAGACCTGCCACAGACAGACAGAGCCATAGTCGTGTGAGTCGTCATGACGTCCTCACGACGCGTCCAAAGCACTTAAGACGCACCTTGGAGGCCAGAAGCAGGCCGCAGAGCACGATCGGCTTCCACGTCACGGCGAGCAGCGGCACGTTCGCTTGCTCCATGAGGCGCTCGATGTAGATGAGGCATACGATCGTGCACTCGGCGCTCAGCTGCGCCTTGTTGAACAGGTTCTTGCAGAACCGGAAGATCTCGTCGACGCTCGGGACGTGGCGCTTCGCCGACACCTTCTCCATCACGTAGCTCGTCATGGGAAACACGCGCGGCAGGCGCACGAACGTGTACCTGTACTGCGGCGTCACGAAGTGCTCTTCGCGAAAGAGCTCGTCGACTGGGAGCTCCAGCAGTCGCGGCGACGCAATGCTCGGGTTCGGCGCCTTCGCGGCTGGCGCGTGGTAGTCGACCGCGTCGTCAGCGAGCGCGAGCGCATCGGCGGCTACTGGCGGCGCGCCAACGACTGGCTCACCTTCGCGCGAGACGGACGACGACAGGAAGTAGCTGCTCTGACCATTCGCGCTCTGGCTGCTTCGCGACGCGGACGCAGTCGGCGGCGACGACGAAGATCCTCCTGTCGTGTCGACTGCGACAGCAGCAGCAGCCGCTGCGGCGCGCTGCTCTTCACGGTAGCGCTTCTCACAGCGCCGCAAGTGCTGGTAGAGCACGACGCTCACGCGCCGCAGAAAGTCGTCATAGTTAGGCTGCGCGATCGAGCTCACGGACGTCGGCGGCGCGAGGCTCGTGCTCCCCACGACGCGGTCATCGGGCTTGCGATAGCGCAACGACGTCGTCTCTGTGAGGCGCGGCGTGAAGACTGTGTGCGTCGGCTGAAAGTGCACGCGCTTGCCGCCAGTGGCGCTGCTCTCGCCTGCGAGCGACCGGACCGTGTCCTCTTCGATCGAGCTCGGGAGGAGCGGCGAGAGCGAGACGCTCAGCGCCACGGCGTTCGCGTCCATGCGGCTGCTCCCGACCACCATGAGCAGCAGCTCTGTTGTTGTGGCAGAAGGATTTCGAGTGCAAGGTGCGCGAAAAAAGAATCCATGTGGGCCACACCATCTCATGCAGTTGCAATTATTACAAAAATGAGCTTACCAACAGCAATTACACATTCTAATGCCAACACACTTTCCCATTGCCGAGACACTTTTCCATATATTTCTGAGAAAGTGGTCGAATGCCAACACACCAACACTACTACTGTAGTCCACACCATAAAATCCGACCAGTCATTCCGATCGTCCCAACCAGCAATCACGAATTGGCTGGCACTCGATCAGGACGATCAAGGCGACGACAACGACGACGATGGAGAACGCAGCGTCGCGCTTTGGCCAGCGCCTTGCGCACACGGGTGCGTCCATGCGTGCAATGCAATGCACGCACCTCATAGCATGCGACTGACGCGGTCTGCTTTGCGTTTGTAGAGAAAAAGTACCGCGACCAAGCGCTCAAGAAGCTCACGGTGTACTTGACGAAGAAGAGCGAATGGAGCGACCTCGAGTGGGACAAGCTCTGGAAAGCGCTGTTCTACTGCATGTGGATGAGCGACAAGCGCCCGATCCAAGAGGAGCTCTCGTCGAACCTCGCGTCGCTTGTGCACAAGATCCCGACGCCGGAGCTTGCGCTCGGCTTTGTCCACAGCTTCTTCCGCACGATGCACCGCGAGTGGCACGGCATTGACGGTCTCCGGTACGTCCATGATCGCAAGCGCTCGCTTGATACCACGACGCACTCGCCTCACACGCTCTCGCTGTCTGTCCATCGCACAGTCTCGACAAGTTCTACTCGCTCATCCGCAAATTCGTGCACGAGTCGATCGCGCTCTTGCGCGACAACGACTGGGACCACGCGCTCGTCGAGACGTTCGTGTCGATCGTGTCGAGCGAGATCATCAGTCAGCTCCCGAACGGCCTGCGCATGCACCTGTCGGACCTGTTCCTCGAAGAGACGTGGAAAGCAGCCGGTGCGAGCGTCGAGACCGACTCGTTCTTGCTCCTGCTCGAGCCATTCTTCACGCTCCTGAGCTCCGAGTACGACAAGACGGTGTTCAAGCGCGTGCGCGAGCTCGTGTTCGCGCCGATGCTCGCCGACTACAAGTTTGGGCCGCAGGCCGCAAAAGACAAGGCGGCTGCGAGCGACGAGAGCAGCGGCGAGACCGACGGCGACGACGAGGACGAGGACAAGGTCTTTGAGCACGTCGAGCTCGCAGAGGTGCAGCACCGGATCTTCACGATCGCGTCGGCCGAGTACGTCATTTGTGTCGACTGGTTCTATAGCGTCCTAGGACATCGTAGCAGTCGATCTAACTCTCTCTCTCTCTCTCTGAATGCCTGTAGTGACACGGCCGAGCGCAACCGCAGCGGTCTCTACGACCTGTACAGCAAGTTCTTTGCCGTGACCAAGATCGACTCGCTCAAGGCGGCGCAGGAGGCGGCGAACAAGCCCAAAGCGCCGCTGAAGAAGCGCGTCAAGAAGGCCGCTGCGCCAGTCGAGCCAGCTGTTGAGGCGACTCCTGCAACGACGGACGCTGCTGCGCCAGTGGCGGAGAAGAAGAAGAAGAACAAGAAGCGCAAGAAAGCGCAGGTTGACGCCGAGGACGCTGCGGCAGTCGCGGCAGCAGTCGAGACGCCTGCAGCGCCTGTCGAGGAGAAGAAGACCGAGGCTGCGAAGACGACGCCGGAGGAGCCGAGCGCAAAGAAGGCGAAGAAGAGCAAGAAGCAGAAGCTCGCAGAGAAGGCTGCGGCAGCGGACAGCGACAACGTCGAGATGGCGGCTGCTGTCGAGACGACGACGAGTGCGAAGAAGACGAAGGCATCGAAGAGCGTCGACGCGCCTGTGAAGGAGCAGGAGAAGAAGAAGACGGAGGACGAAGTCAAGACGCCAGCGAAGGTGCAGGCGACCAAAAAGGAGAAGGCGGAGGCCAAGAAGGTCGAGGCTAAGAAGGCTGAGACGCCAAAGAAGGTGGAGACGCCAAAGAAGACCGATGCTAAGAAGGTGGAGACGCCAAAGGTCGAGGCTAAGAAGGCGCCAAAGACCGACGCTCCTGTCGCGAAGAAGGCGGAGAAGAGCAAGCCAGCGGAGGCGGCTGACAAGCCCAAGCAGAAGCTGACGATCGTCAAGAGCGGCGTCAAGTTCCAGCGCTGCGCAGTGTGCAAGGGCTTTGGCAAGGGCTTCTTGCCAGCCAGTAAGGACACGTGCGGCCACTGCGAGCGCAAGCAGAAGACGCAGAAGAAAGCTGCTGCTGTCATCGCGAAGAAGCGCAAGGCGTCGGAGCTCGCTGCGTCGGCTGCAGCCGCAGAGGCCGAGGCCGCGAACGCGAAGAAAGTGACGTTTGGCAAGAACAAGGCGCTGCCGCACGACCTGTCGGTGAAGCGTCTGAAGGCGTCGGCGAAGAAGGAGGCGACGCCAAAGGAGGAGATGACCATCAAGAGCGTCCTCAAGGCGTCGCCAGCGTCGACGCCCGCATCGTCCAAGAAGAAGGACAGCAGCAACAAGAAGGCGGGCAAGGGCCGCATGAAGGCGGCCGACTTCTTCTAAGGTCGTGGCAGTCGGAGTCGGAGCCTCGAGCTCACAGGGACGCACCATCGCCACTCACCACACACACACACCACAGCAGCAGCAACTCAGTTAGACGCCCACCGTTGTTCAATAGTTTGATTCCGTTCGTGTGAGCGAGTGCGTGCGCGTGTCTGTGATGTGCGAACGTCTGTGGTGCCGAACAAGCCGCAGCAGGACGACCGACTGCCTTCTGATCGGCAAGCGCATGGACTGGATGCTCGAGTTTCTTCGGAACCCGAAGCGGAGCCTCGCGGACCAGGACGAGTTCTTTGTGAGTCTCTTCTCGCGGCTCTACCCGTCGCATCCGTGGCTCTTGGCCAAGTGCACGTACGAGTGAGTGAGTGAGCGTCGTGTGCAGGTCCTAGATGCGTAGTGCGTGCGTGCGTTCGTAGGAGGTGAATGTCGTCTGCTGATCATGATACAAGAGAGAGAGAGAGATGCCGAGTGAAGGCATCGATCCATCCACATGTCTGTCTGTCTGTTGGTTTGTTCGCATTGCGTCCTGATGCGACGGACGGCGTCTCCGTCCTGCGCTCGACAGCATTGGCGCCACTGGCGAAAGAGCGCTTGACAGAGTCGAAGAGTGAGCACAAGAGTGTACCCATAGGACCAACCAAGTCGCACGTTGCGATACTGCGGCTGTTTGAACCGCGACGTGCTTGCTTGAGCCTGTATGTCTGTGGGTTGGCTGACTCGTACAAGCGCACAAGGCAAGCAACGCAACGCGCATGGCGTCGTCTGGACTCGTGGCGCTCGACGTCGTGCTGCGCGAGCGCGAGGCGATCGCCGCGATCTCAGATGTCGTGCGCCTCTTGCGCCAGTTCGCTGACACGCCGCTGCTCATCAAGCTCCACCACGCGTGCGACGCGAATGCGAGCGCAGGCGATCTTGAGCGCATAGTCGCGGCTCATGGCGAGACGCAGCAGCTCGACACACACAGTGGTCCGAGTGCACAGCAGCAACTGATGCGGCACCAAAGCTACCGCCGCCACCACTTCAACGACAGCACACACTGACATGCGACCAAGAAGCGCGCGTGAACGACATTTTCAAGCACGCTGCGTGCGTCGGCAGCGCCGCAGTTGTCGAGTGGGCACTGCGCACGTCGTCGCGAGTCAATGTCCACCGAGCGCTCTACGACGCAGCCAAGAACGGACACGTCGCGGTGCTAGAGCGGCTCTATCCGACCGACGGAAGCTGCATGAACACGAGCGAGCAGCTCCTGCACGCGGCGGCGCGGCACGGCCACTTGGCTGTGCTCCAGTGGTTCTCCGCACAGGGTCTTCACTCGCTTGATGCTGCGCTCGAGACAGCGGCGGCACTCGGCTACCTGGACATCTTCCAGTGGCTCTACTCGATCGATCGGAGCAGCGATCACTATCCAGTTCATGGCGACGAGTGGCGAGCGCGTGTGGCTGGCTGCGCTGCTGCGAGTGGCCACCAGCGCATCGCAGACTGGGTCCGCGCCAAGCGGCTCGATGCGGATGTGCCAGCGCTGATGGCCGCAGTCGCACGCGCGAGCGACTACATGACGCTCAAGCGCCTGCACGACAAGTACGAGCACGCGGCGATCCACGTGTCTGAGCTCCAAACCATACGCTCTCCTGTGCAGCGCACGACTGTCGTCGAGTGGCTGTTGTCGAAGTACCCGGATCGGTACAGCGACCATCGCGCGCTGTTGTCAAGCACACACGAATCCCCATTGCAGTCATAGCAGTAGCAGTAGGAGGCAGTCAGCTCCTCGTAGTCGATCGAGACCACGCGCTCACGTGGCACAAGTGCACCGCAATGGCGGCACAGAGCACGACTCGCTCCATGAGTCTTGCATGTTGGACACCGAGAGCGCTCGAGCGCCATTGCACGATCGATTGATGAGCATCTCGTTGCGACACGAGGTCCCATCAGATCAGTATGTACCTACTATGAGCGCTGACTCGCTCGCTCGCTTGTGCGATTCGCCACTCGCGCCGCCATCACAACGACAAGAGCGACGTCGAGCACACGCTGCGAACGACGCGATGGCGAACGACACGACAGATGACACGTCGATCGAGCTGCCGCTGCCGTACGTGGCAAAGCCAACTGCCGCGCCGCCGCCGCGGTCGACGAACGCCACCATCAGCGGCGGCAACTGCAGCGTCTACGCGAACAGCTCGCCGCGCTCGTGCTACGACTGCCTCAACTTTGCAGTCGACTCGACGAGCGCGCAGGTGCGACCACATGCGTTCTTCCTGTTGCTCTTGCTGTTGTTGCTGTGTACGCAAGGCTCACGTTGGAAGCGACGGTGTGTGCATGTACGACGGAAGGACGGCTGCACGCTCAACCTCGCCGGCCAGTGCGTGCTCAAGTCGTCTGTGTCCTACGACTCTGTCGCGAACGAGGCGTCCAAGCTCGGCAAATACTGCGAGCCGAACGACGACAAGTGCTACGGGTGCCTCCGAGCGTTCCGAGCATGGTCCACGTGCTCCAACAGCGCCAAGAACTGCATCTGCGTCCGCAAGTGCGAGCCAGCGAGTCGACTCACGTACGACGTGGACACCTCGGACAGCGACGCTAGCGTCTCGAGTGCAGTGACCATGGGCGTCGTGATCGGCTGTGTACTGGTCGGCGTGCTCATCGGCTGCAGCTGTCTAGCGAAGAGGACTCGGCGCTCGAGACGGAGCCGTGCGTTTGACGCTGTGTGCTGTTTGTTTCGTCATGTGAGGCTCCGACTCACGCTCTTCGTACTCTCAGTCTCTCACCACGCACTGTGTGTCTACTCCTGCTGCTTGCCACTTGCCTGTGCTTGTGTCATGCAGCGCCAGTCGGAAGCGGCTACGATGCACCGCCGCAGCAGCCGAGCCACGCAGCGTACGTGGCGCAGTGCTCGCCCGAGGTTCGGATCTTTCAGGACGCAGTCGTCGTGCGCGACGCCGACAGGTTCAACAGCAGCAGTCTCCCGTTCGCCCGCGTCGTCGACACGACGCCGTCTGCGCCGCCACTCGAGGAGTCCATTCGCGCTGCCGATGCGCCTTCACTCGAGACGAGCGCCGCTGCTCGTAGCACAAAGCCAACACTGTCGTAGTAGTAGAAGCATCTGCAGATCGCCGACTTGCTTCTGCTGCTCCTGGCGTTCAAATGATCTCGTGTGTTGTACCACAACACATCGTGTGAGTCTGACTGTCAGTGCGCGCGGTCGTGGCGGTGGAGTCGCCTCGTTCGTGTGTCTTGATGCGACCTAGCGAGTCCCAAAGCGACCTTAACGCTACAAAGTGAACCCATTGACCATGGTCTCCACTCGACAGAACTCGGACCAGCACGTCGCGTCTGCATCCGCCAGACTGGGAAGTATACAGCGGAAGAAGTGACGCTGGCGCCACTTTGTGAGCGCACTGACAGACCATACGCCTGTGTCTACACCTCGTCTGGCGCGTTCGGCGTCGAGAGTCCTGCAAGACGGCGCAGTCGACCGAGCATCGTCGCTCGAAGCGAGATGGATCGGCTCGAGTACCGCGCTGGGTAATGCGTCTTGAGCCACTGCAGCGCCTCGTGATGCGCTCCAGACGCTGCCATGGCTTCGAGGACCGACAGCGCAATCGCATGCACTGGGTACGCGTCATGGAGCCACGCGAGGGCATCGAGGCGCCGATTCTGTGCGACGACTGCCATCGCTCCTGAGACGTCAGCGTCCAGGCGCGCGTCATAGATCCACTGCATGATGTGCTGGTGGTGGTTGCTCGCAGCGAACCGGAGCACGTCAGGCGACCACTCGTGCGGAAGCTCGGCGCTGACGTACTGGAGTACGCTCAAGTGTCCTCCGATTGCCGCGTTGCGCAGCACGAGGTCGGTGCGCCACGACCGCGCGCACTGCTGTTCTCGGCGGAGCCACTGGAGGACCGCAAGACGACCGTAGAGCGCTGCAAAGTACACGAGGTTATCACTCACGATCCAGTCCCAGTGGCCAACTTGTCGGTACACGTGTTCCGCGATCGCCGCGTGCCCAAGCATGACTGCGAGCGTCAGGATGCTCTGCCTCTCGAGTCTAGGGAACGTCGAGAGCATCCACGCGACGACGCGGAGACTGCCGACCTGCGCTGCGTACTGAGCCACTCTCTGCGCTTTTGTAGCGGTGTCTACAGCGTTAGGACTGTTGATTCTGCCGTTGCTGCCGTTGTTGTCATCGAGCCTGACGCTGTCCACGCCTGCGTCGATGCGCATGTCGGCCTCGTGCTCTGCGACGATCTGCTCGAGTGCCACAATACCAGCGCTTGTGCGCACAACGCACAGCAGTCGCTTGAGCACTGGCACGTCCGCGAACCGGCGGATTGTGTGGATAGCTGCAGGAGGCAGCACAGCAGCATCGCTGCGAGTAGCCTCGCGCACGCGCAGGAGCGCATCGAGCGCTGGCACTCGCGTCATGGTCGTCGGGAGGATTGATCGATCCGGTTGATCGAATGAGTGGCAAAATGCACGTGTTGAGTATCAAAAAGTACCAACGACAACAGTCGTGACACTTTTGATACTGACAACCTTCATCCAGGAAGCACTGCGCTCGTGCGCTTGTGATAGCCACGAAGGCGCTCGAGCGGTGCGATCGAGTGCATGTCGTGTATTCAGTGGAGAGCGAGATGGCACACATCACTCTCCTGCCTACGTGTCCAAGCACAGACACACCAGAGCCTGTTGAGCAGCACATTGTTGGTAGCAGCCAAAGTACCAACCTTGCACCTCACGGCATCTTGAGACTCTGCTGCTGCTGGTACTTTTGGTACTTGCTCGTGAGCTCCCACCCGAGTCCTGCAAAGACAACGGCAGCACCGAGCTAGGATGTCGTGGCCGTGCGGACTGACTTGCCCGACCAAGCGCCTCTGCTTGGCGTCAGTTGGTCTATCAGGGGTGGTCTACTGATGCGGAGAGTACACTGCGTGCGTGCGCAATCTTCGTTCATCTCTCGAGAGAGACTCTCTCGGTCTCGTGTCCCTATCCTATCTGTGTGTCTATGTGTGTGAGCGAAGGAGCGAGCCCGTGTTCACGTCCTAGCGTCTTCGGTCCTCAGTCGCAGCCGCTTCCACCGGCGAGCTTGATGCACGACAGACTCGGTACGAACGTCATGAGGTTGATCGAGAACGAGTACAGGAAGAGCACGACGCTGAAGACGATGATGAGGCTGCTCGCGGCCTTCGTGAAGCCGCCGTACATCCGGAGCTGCTGCGCGTCGAGCTTCTGGCTCGGGAGGAAGAACAGACCGATGAGCGCGAGCGCGTTGATGCCAAAGTTGAGCACGAGCGAGAGCAGGACGTCGCGGTGCGCGCTCGACGCATCAGCGGCGACTTCGTTCAGGTTGTAGAAGTTGCTGCCCTGGAAGAGACCGACCGAGTTCGTGCTCACGAAGATGCCAATGAGGCGCTGGACCGAGAGCGTGAGTCCCACGAGCGCGCCTTCCGAGCCTTCCTGGATGATCTCCGTGATCGGCACGATCGTGTTGAGGAGCCCGATGCCGTCGGCGATCGCCGTGAGCGAGTACACGGCGCGGTAGAGGTACCGGTCGCGCACGACGTCAAACGTCACGAGGCACGCGATGAGGAGATGCGGCGCGATCTGGAAGAACGGCGCCGACGCGAAGAAGCTGCGCCACGGACGGTTCATGAACGCGTAGCGCCAGACGACCATGGTCAGGAGCATGACGACGTCCGTGATCACTTTCACGACGAGCGAGTCGTCCGTGGCAGCGCCAGCCCACGTGCGCACGACGCCAGTCGAGTCGCTGAACTTGATGCTCAGGAAGAGCGTGAAGAAGCAGATGAACGTGAGGATGCGCCACACGGCCTTCTGCTGCATGATCTTCCAGAAGATGCGGCCGCGAATGCGCATGGACGTGTACAGCGAGTAGTGTTCCTCTTTCCAGAAGCGCAGGATGAGCGGCAGCGGCGCGATCGAGATGACTGCGAGGAGCACCATCGCCGTCGAGAGCGCGACGTGCGGCTCGCCGTTGCCCGAGCCGAGCACAGCGTACGTGAACGACGCCGAGAGGAGCGAGACGACGCGCCGAAAGATCAAGTACGTCGCTTGGATCGCGCCGCGCGACGCGAGTGACTCGCGCTGCGAGAGCTCGATCACACGCGTGTGGACGCACAGGTACGTGATGATGCAGCCGATGCTCGCGAGCGCCGCCATGAGAATCGCGAGCACGACGAGTGCGCTGCTCGGGTTGTCGTCGTCGCGCGCTTCAAAGTGCGCGCTCAGCCCTGCGATCACGAACACGCTCGCGCCGTTCACGACGAGCCCGACGATCATGTAGCCCTTACGCCGGAGTCCCATGATCGGGTAGCAGTCAGAGAGGAGCCCAAAGAGGAAGCTGAGCGCCATGGGCATCTCGATCAGGCGCTGCACTGAGACGTTCTGCTGCTTGGAGAGCTCGAGTTGCGTGCTCATGAGCGGCTGGAGCACACCGATGAGGCACTGGTACGAAAACATGGACGAGAACGTGCCGGCCGCGAGTCCGAGGCAGTCGAGCGACATGAAGTTGACGGCGCCGCCGCGACGGAGGCTGCCGTACATCTCATGGTTGTAGAACTGGTCGCCGGCGACGAAGCGCTGACCTGTGAGCTCGAGGTCTTCTTCGCCACCACTCGACTGGTAGATCGATGGCGACTGATACGTCTTGAAGCCGGCGGTGCCAGGAAGCTGCGTCTGCTGCACAGTTGGCGACTCTTTCATGTCGATCGAGTGGTTGAGATACTCGTGCTGCTGCTCGTGAGTGTGTTTGTGCGTCTGAGCCACGGAATGGCAAAGTGAGCGCGTGTGTGTGTGCACGTGTGTGTGTGAGAGAGAGGAAGTCTGCTGCCTGCGCAGCTAGAGAGCGCGCTCGTTGAGAAGTGGCGGCAGCGACGCTGCGTTGTGCGTGTGTATTGACGTGCTGTGTGTGTGTGCCGACGGCGTCGCTGCATGCGAGCGCTGGCTAGCCATTGGTTCTCATGCACATGCGCGCGGCGCATTCGTGTGCGACATATGCGCGATCAGCAGTCAGCGCCACCTGGCATCCGACTCGACGCATGCGAGCGAGTGTGTCGGTAGTCAGTCATGCGCGTTGCGAAAGCACAGTAGTGTTCGAGGCGGCGGCAGTCGAGCAGGTGGTCGTGTGTCGCTGGTATGCACGAGCGTGGCGCCCGCCAGTCGGTCAGCCATCGACGGCAGTGTCAACGCCAGTCAGGAACGCTGCACTCGTTCGTGGCGCAGCAACAAGCCATGCCGACACAGTGACACCTGACCGGATCTTATCGGCGGCATCACGTCAGTGCGCTCTCTCTTTCGCTACAGCTCGCGATTACGCGCAACACCTCGGTGGACGACCACCCCTGATAGACCAACTGACGCCAAGCAGAGGCGCTTGGTCGGGCAAGTCAGTCCGCACGGCCACGACATCCTGGCTCGGCGTCGCCGTTGTCTTTGCTGGACTCGGGTGGGAGCTCACGAGCAAGTACCAAAAGTACCAGCAGCAGCAGAGTCTCAAGATGCCGTGAGGTGCAAGGTTGGTACTTTGGCTGCTACCAACAATGTGCTGCTCAACAGGCTCTGGTGTGTCTGTGCTTGGACACGTAGGCAGGAGAGTGATGTGTGCCATCTCGCTCTCCACTGAATACACGACATGCACTCGATCGCACCGCTCGAGCGCCTTCGTGGCTATCACAAGCGCACGAGCGCAGTGCTTCCTGGATGAAGGTTGTCAGTATCAAAAGTGTCACGACTGTTGTCGTTGGTACTTTTTGATACTCAACACGTGCATTTTGCCACTCATTCGATCAACCGGATCGATCAATCCTCCCGACGACCATGACGCGAGTGCCAGCGCTCGATGCGCTCCTGCGCGTGCGCGAGGCTACTCGCAGCGATGCTGCTGTGCTGCCTCCTGCAGCTATCCACACAATCCGCCGGTTCGCGGACGTGCCAGTGCTCAAGCGACTGCTGTGCGTTGTGCGCACAAGCGCTGGTATTGTGGCACTCGAGCAGATCGTCGCAGAGCACGAGGCCGACATGCGCATCGACGCAGGCGTGGACAGCGTCAGGCTCGATGACAACAACGGCAGCAACGGCAGAATCAACAGTCCTAACGCTGTAGACACCGCTACAAAAGCGCAGAGAGTGGCTCAGTACGCAGCGCAGGTCGGCAGTCTCCGCGTCGTCGCGTGGATGCTCTCGACGTTCCCTAGACTCGAGAGGCAGAGCATCCTGACGCTCGCAGTCATGCTTGGGCACGCGGCGATCGCGGAACACGTGTACCGACAAGTTGGCCACTGGGACTGGATCGTGAGTGATAACCTCGTGTACTTTGCAGCGCTCTACGGTCGTCTTGCGGTCCTCCAGTGGCTCCGCCGAGAACAGCAGTGCGCGCGGTCGTGGCGCACCGACCTCGTGCTGCGCAACGCGGCAATCGGAGGACACTTGAGCGTACTCCAGTACGTCAGCGCCGAGCTTCCGCACGAGTGGTCGCCTGACGTGCTCCGGTTCGCTGCGAGCAACCACCACCAGCACATCATGCAGTGGATCTATGACGCGCGCCTGGACGCTGACGTCTCAGGAGCGATGGCAGTCGTCGCACAGAATCGGCGCCTCGATGCCCTCGCGTGGCTCCATGACGCGTACCCAGTGCATGCGATTGCGCTGTCGGTCCTCGAAGCCATGGCAGCGTCTGGAGCGCATCACGAGGCGCTGCAGTGGCTCAAGACGCATTACCCAGCGCGGTACTCGAGCCGATCCATCTCGCTTCGAGCGACGATGCTCGGTCGACTGCGCCGTCTTGCAGGACTCTCGACGCCGAACGCGCCAGACGAGGTGTAGACACAGGCGTATGGTCTGTCAGTGCGCTCACAAAGTGGCGCCAGCGTCACTTCTTCCGCTGTATACTTCCCAGTCTGGCGGATGCAGACGCGACGTGCTGGTCCGAGTTCTGTCGAGTGGAGACCATGGTCAATGGGTTCACTTTGTAGCGTTAAGGTCGCTTTGGGACTCGCTAGGTCGCATCAAGACACACGAACGAGGCGACTCCACCGCCACGACCGCGCGCACTGACAGTCAGACTCGAGCATCAAGGTGCGAGATAGCCTTGCGTTCGAGACGGCCAGTGATAGGTGCAACGATGCGCTTTGGCGCTGTCGCTCGAGAGTGAAAAGAGAAGTGAGATTGCTGTGGCTACTAGTGCTACGCGATTGCCTCTCTTGTGCGCTAGTCCTCCTAGAGCAACCTCCGTGCAGTGCGCCTCATGGCGCTAAACACGCAGAGTGCTTGACTGCCGTGCTGCGGCGGTTCTTCGGCTGCTGCCGCAATCTTGATGCTGTGCGGGAGGCTCGGTACAGTCGGGAAACACACCACACTGCTCTATTGACGGACGACTGCCTACTCTAGTGGTCGTGCTTGTAGATCTCGAAGCCCTGGAACACGTTGTAGCCCGAGCGCTGACACCGCGCTTGCTTGATCAGCGTCGCGGCGCGGTTGATCACTTTGTGCATCGTGCAGCAGCCCCAGACGAGCTTCCGCGCATACGACCGTGCGTGTGCGTTGTCAGGATGCAGCGAGCTCGCAGCGTCCCACGCAACGGCGTCCGGGACTTTGAGCAGCTCGTGGTCGCACGAGATGATGTCGGTTGGGATCACGCGCTTCGTGAAGTACGCGTCACCCGCGTACAGCTGGTGGAAGAAGTGGATCGAGACGGGTGGGTCGGCTGGCAGCACGATCTTCGTCGGGTGCGTGCACGGGTTCTCCTTAAGCTCGTCGACGTTCTCGACCTCATCGCGGTCCAAGAACGTCCAGTGCTCGTTCGTCCATCCATGAATCGGGTGCGTGATACCCAAGTTGCCCAAGATCGTGTGCTTGATGCCGTGGTTCGACACCGCGAGCGAGTAGCCGTACATCTCGGTCATCCAGTCCTTCGTGACCTTGCGCGCCTCGACCGTGAAGCGGCAGTAGTCGTCGACCATGGCCATCATGTCGGTCTTCGTCATGACGTACGGCGGACCGAGTCCCCAGTAGTGCTCCCATCCGTCGTCCTGCGCGACCTTGCCGCACGGCTCGCTGCCGCACACGACCTCTGGCTTCGTGGCCGTGCCGGAGGCTTCGGTCTTGTTGGTGTCGAAGAACTTGTCGCCCTGGATGACCTGGCGCCAGTCGTGTGCAAGTGCCACGCCGTCGCGCACCTCGTCGGTCACAGTCGCAGCGTCGCGCGTGCCCTTGTAGTACTTGCTCATGTTCCGACCGGTGTTCACTCGGAGCGGCTGGAAGAAGACAAAGTCGCTGTCCACGAGCGCGAGGACGTCGTGCTGCACGGGCGGGTCGGCGGTCTGCAAGAAGTGGCGCAGCCCGAACGGCTTGTTGTACGGCGAGTAGTCGTCGTCGATCTCCGGCAGCGGGTGCGGCACGTAGCTCGGCGAGAAGTGCACGCGGAAGTCGTAGTAGAACCGCGGCTCGCGCAAGATCGCCTCCTGCTGCGCGTCCGAGCAACCCGAGACGATCTGCGTGATCGGACCCTTCTGACCCACGCGCGTGGCCGAGTCCTGCAGCACGGTCGAGAACAGCAGCCGGTTCTTCTGCTCGCACCCGGTGCTGAACACGATGTGCATCGTGCTGCCGTCGCGGTTCGCTGGGAACGGCGCGTGCGCAGGGACGCCGCGGCCTGGCGAGTTGGTCTGGACCACCGGCGCATGCGACGTCGGTGGTGGCGATGTCGGTGCGTGCGACGGCTCGGGCGAGTGCTGCGCGTTCGACTGTGTCTGTTTGTCGATCTTGTCGGCGCTCGGCGCGCTCGGGTCCATGTCGGGAGACAGTGCGCGCATCTCCTGCTCGCTGTCTATCGCTGCGTGCTCGAGTGCGAGCGAGCGCGCGTCAGTCGCCGCACGGATGTGTGTCGCGGTCGTCGTGGTGTCAGTCTTTGCTGCGGCGTTGGAAGGTGCGACTGCGCTGAGCACGAGCGAGTTGTTGCTGCTGGTGCTGTTGTTGCGGATCGACGACGTCTCGACGAGTAGCATGGTCGACACGAGCGCGCCGAGCACGACGATGGCGAGCAGGACGCGCGCCGACGACGGCGAGCGTGCCTGTGCGTGTGCGTGTATGTGCGGTCGTCGCTCTGTCATCGTGTGTGTCTACCTCTGTGTGTGTCTGCGCTGGCGAGAGATCGAGAATGAGCGAGCGAGCGAGCGAGTGGCGGACTGCTTGGAGTGCGTGCATCGTGTCCGCCATCCTCAGAATCTCGCTTCTGGCCAGTGTGTGTGCTGGCACATTCACACTCGTAGGTGTGCGTGCGTGCGTCAGACCTATGCAGCACTCGCTGGCCACAAACAGGGCCAAACAAGACCGAGCGCGAGCAAGCGGGTGCGAAATCACACGCGCGCTGCTCCATGCCGCTCGCGCCTGTGGTTTGACGCCTGATTTTCTACGCCGCCACCTGGCGAATGCTCATTACCACTGGCGGTCATGGTGCCCTTGGTGTCCATGTGCGCTAGGTGTCCTTGGTGCTCTTGATGCCATTTGCATTGATGTCCTTGATGCTCGGTCTAGTACTCGACGTCGACATTCACTGACTGACTGCGACGAGTCTGTCAGCTCTGGCAAAAGGATACACACATGTGTGTGCGCTACAAAGTGCGGCTTGCGAAAGATCGCTCCGCGTGTGGTACATGCATGCTGCGAACGAACGAGTGAAAGCTCAGCCCAGACTTGTCGGTCTGTCTGTTGTCGTCCAGCACGCTGGTGGCGATGGTGGTGATCACTGCAGCGCGATCGATCTTGGCAGCAGTCGTCGTCGTCGAGATGGAAGCCTCCAAGGTCTCCCACACGCGAGCGACTCGCTGCTCAATGCGGTCGCTCATTCACCCGTGCGGTCGTGGTCATCACCGTCGACCCCTAGCACTTTGCAGACTCTCGTGGTGAGGTCTTGTGGCAAGATCTGCGAGATGTTGCGCTGAGCGACAGCGCTGAAGTTCGCGCGTCGTGGGCTCTGTCGGTGGCAGCAAGCAAGTGTGTCGATGTGTCGGTGAGCGGGGTCAGAGCACCGAGTGCCATTGCTGAATCAATGTGTGTCAACTGTTCGTACGTCTGTACAAGATCGTACAAACAAAACGGACTGACCATGACCAAGACTTGAGTTCGACCAAGACTTGTGTAGGCAAGGCTCTTCGCTCTGACGAGTCTTGAGTGTCTCGAGTGCTTGGCACTCTCGGCGTCTGGCGTTTGAGAGACAACAGCTTGTTTGTGAGAGCTGATCGCATCGATTCAGAATGAGCCATGCATGCCTGATCAGAAGGTATGAACTCAGAATACCGATAGCGCACAGAATCTGTTTATAAGCACACCTTCAACAACAAACACTAACGTACGACGTCCTAGCGGATGTACGGCGGCTTCACGAAGGCCGCGAGCAGCCTCATCATCGTCTTCAGCGTCGTGCTCTTCCTGTACTCGTTCTCGATCAACCTCATGACGTTCGTACCGAGTCTGTCGTGCATCAAGCTCGCCGGTGGAAGCGGCTGCGACTGAGGACCGAAGACGCTAGGACGTGAACACGGGCTCGCTCCTTCGCTCACACACATAGACACACAGATAGGATAGGGACACGAGACCGAGAGAGTCTCTCTCGAGAGATGAACGAAGATTGCGCACGCACGCAGTGTACTCTCCGCATCAGTAGACCACCCCTGATAGACCAACTGACGCCAAGCAGAGGCGCTTGGTCGGGCAAGTCAGTCCGCACGGCCACGACATCCTAGCTCGGTGCTGCCGTTGTCTTTGCAGGACTCGGGTGGGAGCTCACGAGCAAGTACCAAAAGTACCAGCAGCAGCAGAGTCTCAAGATGCCGTGAGGTGCAAGGTTGGTACTTTGGCTGCTACCAACAATGTGCTGCTCAACAGGCTCTGGTGTGTCTGTGCTTGGACACGTAGGCAGGAGAGTGCTGTGTGCCATCTCGCTCTCCACTGAATACACGACATGCACTCGATCGCACCGCTCGAGCGCCTTCGTGGCTATCACAAGCGCACGAGCGGCTAGCGCTGCCGCAGTTTTCATCTTGTCGAGTGTTGCGCGCGTCATGGAGGTCGCTGGCGTTTGCAAAGAGGCAATGCGAGCTGTTTGAGGGGCGTTCAGCGTGCGCTAGCGTTGTCAATCGATGTCTCTTGTACTTCATGGCTTGCTTTGTGTTTGCCATTGCATCTTTTGCTGTTGGGGCGTCACAGCGATGGCACGAGCATCAGCTGCAGTGTACGTACGCGGATCGCTGAAGAGCGACTCCGACTCGCGTCCAAGGGTGAAGACAAACCCAAGCGCTTCAAACACCAGCAACACCAGCACCAACGTACAATCGCTTCAAGAGCACGTGCACTGCTACACGAATGCTTCACGAATGCTTCACGGCGTCGTGCTCTGCAATGTGCGATCTGTCTCGCTCGCTCGCATCGCGTTGTCCAGCACCGAGTATCGATCACGACGACGACCAGCATGTGCAAACACGCATCCATTGGTGATTGCTAGCCATGATGTAAGCTTGGATTGGCATCTCTTTCGACTACGTAGCTCTGTAGTACGACGATGTAAGGGAAAGTAGAGATGTAGTTGGTCAAAGAGATGTGCTTCTCGACTTCTCATTACTCCTGACTGGTGTGCCACGCTCGACTCTCAAGGCCGACTGGAGACTCTAGCGGCTTCATCATAAATACTACGCAGTAGTGCATGCGTCTTCATCGTCTCCTTCGCAACCTTCGCTCAGTCGTGCAAGTAGATCTCGAAGCCCTGGAACACGTTGTAGCCCGAGCGCTGACACCGCGCTTGCTTGAGCAGCGTCGCGGCGCGGTTGATCACTTTGTGCATCGTGCAGCAGCTCCAGACCTGGTTCTGACCCCACGCGCGACCGCCCGGACTGTTCGACAGCGCGGTGGCCGCATCCCACTCGGTCGCGTTCGGGAGCTTCAGCAGCTCGTGGTTGCACGTCGCGATGTCGGCTGGGATCACGCGCTTGGCGAAGAACGCCTTGCCAGCCCAGACCTGGTGGAAGAAGTGGATCGAGACGGGTGGGTCGGCTGGCAGCACGATCTTCGTCGGGTGCGTGCACGGGTTCTCCTTGAGCTCTTGCGTGTCGCTCTTCTCCGTGAACGGCCAGTACTCGTTCACGTCGTTCAGGTACGGGTGCGTGATGCCCAAGTTGGTCAAGATCGTATTGGCAACACAGCTGATAATCGACAGCCACGATTTGCATTCCCTCAAACTCATACCAACTTGAGCTCTTTGAACTCTTTGCACTTGTAATGGTAGTAACGAAGGTTCGCGGCGCGACTCCAAGACTCAGATCATCTGCTTGGTGGCGCTGCGTCGCGTCCAGTCCACGCTTTGACGTTTGCTCGAATCGACGATGCAGCGCGGGTCCACCAGTGCGTTTTGCGGGACTTCTCTTTCGGAAGGAAGCTGATCACTCGTCGCTCTGGGATGCATCGGTTGGGGTAGCGCTCTGGGTACTTGAGGAACAGACTCATGGGCATCTCGTAGTGCGTGTTGTCGCTCAGCGCACGGAGCACTGCGTCGCACATCGACAGCGCGGGGTACTTGTCGTGGAGCCACACGATCGCTTCGAACCGCTGCTTCCAGTCGACGTCGAAGTCTGGCGGATGGAGGTACGCGAGTTGTTGCAACGCGTCAAGGACATCGGTCTCAACGCCTTCCGTGTAGATCCACTCCATGACGTGCTGCTGGTTGAACAGCGCGGCGTACTTGAGCACGTGCGGCTTCCACTCGTTGCGGCGCTCAGCGTACGCCCACTGGAGGATCGCCAAGTGGCCGTGCATCGCAGCGCACGCGAGGTCGTAGCCGTCTTGCGGATCCGGATGGCGCGCCGACCACTCTCTGTCCAGGTCGTTTGGCTCCAACGGATGTGTATGGAGCCACTGGTACGTCTCGAGATGGCCGTGCTTCGCAGCAGTCGCACGCATGCGCCGATTGACGTCAGCGTATCGACGACCGTGGCGCACACACGGCAGCTCGAGGATCGCAATGTGACCATGCGTGGCAGCGGCAAAGAGCGCGTCTGTGACGTCGAGATTCAGCGACGAGGTCGTGAGCATCCACTCGACCACGCGCACGCTGCCGACTTGTGCGGCGTACGTGAGCAGTCTCGACAAGCGCATGTACGAGGCAAGTGCGCCATGGATATCTGTGTCTTCAAGCTTGGTACCCGCGCACGCATTGAGCTGCATATCATCGCTGTGTTGTTGCATCAAGCGATCGAGTGCGGCGCCACTCGCTTGCGCTTGCGTTGCACAGAGGAGCTTCTCGAGCAGCGGCGCGTCGGCAAAGCGGCGGATAATGTGCACAACATCATCGGGCAGCGTCCGCAGCGGCTCGTAAACGCGCACGAGCGCATCGAGCGCTGCAATGCCAGACGTTGGCGGCATTCGCGTTGGCTGTGGCGAAGGCGGGCGAGCTGTCGTGAAGGAGCTGTCGTAGAGATGACGTGGAGCGGCAAGCAAGCAAGCATGTGCTATCTATCGCTCGTTGCCTTGTTCACTGACGATTCTCAGATCTTTTTGAGACTGGTTGTTTGATGTCAAAATGTTTCGTTGGATTTGGGACACCAGAATGAATCATCTTGATGAACGTATGTGCAACAGAAAGTGAAATCTAGGAATCAAACTTCACATAATGAAGAAGCTTGTGTTTTGTGTGTGAGGCGATGCAGCAAAATAAAACGACGCTTGACGTGGAAATCGTAGGAACGTGGCGTCGTTGTTGCAAAAGCGACATCTTACTTGAGGTTTGTATGCCAAATGAGACTCGAGTTGAAGATGGACGATACGTGTATCGAACTGTATGCAACTCGACAGCTTGGCAGAGCAAGACTCGTTGCGAGGCTTGGAGTCTTAGAGCGAGCGATCACGCGTGGGCAATGACAACTACACACTACATGCTCAAGTCTCTCTCGCGATCTCTACCTCCATACTCGCTATCGAAGTCGTTGATCTCAAGTTTGATGAGCTTTGAACAACTGAAGCGCGATCTCGAGACTTTTGACGACATCTCGCTTTGCTGCATGATCGTGCGCGTGCTGCTGTTCCTGTTCCTGACGCCAAGACCTGACGGCTTTCACGACTGACAGGAGCTCGAACACTTTGCCGGAACCCAGGTCTTTGACTGTGTGTGGCGTCGGTATGACAGCGTCGGCTGACCGCATCGCGTTCTCTTTGAGACTCAATGGCGTGCGCTTGTCCTCGAGCTCGTCCTTGCGCTGCTGCGCTTCCATCGCGATCACGCGCGCTTTCCACTGGATGCGCTGCTGCCGCCGCGCGCTCTCACTCTTGCGCTCTTGCAGCGTCATGATCGGCGGATGCTTGCGTGTACTCGTGGCCATCGGCGCTATCGCTGGCGGTGTCACTGCAATGTCCGGCTCAGTCTTGTCGTCGAGGTCTCGTTGCGCCAAAACGCTGTGTGTGTCACTCAGTGGCGCAATGAGCTCGCCGCGGTGGCTCTTGACCACAACGGCGCCGTCGAGCGGCCGCAGCGCTGTGCGCAAGCGCTGCTGCGCGTCGCGCTTTGTCCGCCCAGTGATCCCATCTTGACCAAACACCCACTCGCCGCTCCAGTTGCTCGCGACGCGCCACTGGAGCACAGCGCGGATGCGACTCCCTCGTCCAGGACGGAAGCCGCGGTAAGTGAACGACGACGCGCTCTTCTCGTACACGAGGTGGAAGCTCATGTGTGTGTACACTTGTGCTATCCCATACATGGAGCTCTGCGTACATGGAGCTCTGCGCACGCCTGCGGCAGCGGCCGTGAGTTCTTGAGCCCCATGGTGTTTGCCTGGTGCGCGCTGGTGCCTCTGTGCTGTGGTGCTTGCTCTGGCGCTTGCTTTGGCGCTTGCTCTGGCGCTTGCTCGTGTGCTCGTCAGGAGCCGTCGCTCTGAGATCGCGGCTCTTCGAGGTGCTTGAGGATCTATCGAGTGTATCCAATGGACGTCGCGTCCTTATGCATTGGACAATGAGCGCTTGTGCAGACACGACACTGCGTGGGTCATTGCGATGGAGAACGTCACGTGTCTCGACTGACATGCCATGCTTGGCGCTGCGTCTGGAGACGCTGATCCGTCCAGCGACTGCGCTTGAGGAGCGAGGATCGTGTCGAGTTGCTCTGGCGAGTGAGCAAGTGAACGAGCGCGATGGCGACATGGGTGCGACCAGCTCGCGGGACGACATCCAACGCTCTGCATGGCGGCGAACGAGCGGGAAGTCCATCAAGTGTGCTTCAAGAGCGACGCGACGACGCGAAGTGCATGTGCGCGAGCTCCGAGACGACAGACTCGCGTCGAGAGAGAGCGACGACTCTACAAGAGCAGCAAGCGCCCAGCGGGTCGAGCAGTCAGTTCACTTGCTCGCTCGCTCAATTGAAGCGAAAAGCACACACGGCACACGCTGCACCAGCATCAACCGTTGTGGTCCGAGGCGGCAAGCGAGAGCCACGCAGAGTCAGTCCGGCGAGCGGATCATCACGTCATGCGCGCTTCAGTGAGTAACGAGCTTCACTCGCGCGGATGCGAGGAAGTTGGTGTCCATGACGCTGCGACTCTAAGCAAGCGCGCACCTCACGTGTGGTGGTGTGTCATGGTATGACGAGTGTGCGAGCTGATCCTGCGTGTCGGAGTTGTGTCCCACAAGTTGTGGGACGCGAGCCGCGAGCTCGCATGGCCAGCAGCAATGACCGATACGATTGACACCTCGACGCCACCACACAAGCGAGCGAGTGCCAGTCGCCAAGCGCTCTATGCTAGCGCGTGTTGTTTCAAGGCAGAGGAGCGCGTCGTTCGTCTCGACACTTGCTGATGCTTCCGAGCACATCGTGCCATGAAAGCGAAGGAGGCGATGACAGCACCAGTCAGTGTAGCACACCAGCTGCAGCATGGTTGTCAGGTCAGAGCTCGAGCCACATGGGCTGCCAGCCGTCTTCATCGAGCGTTTACGGTCGCGGCCGTGATAGAGCGAGCGGTTGGTCTCTTGTCCAGGAGGCTCCTCCTTTCGTGCTCACGCATCGCGGAGCCGTCTGCATCAGCGTCGTCTTCGACATCGACACGCTGACGCATGGCGAGCTCGAGCGCATCGATTTGCTGTTGCGCTGTGTGCTGATGGCTCTTGGAGATCTGTCCGATGAGTGTGCTCGCTCCTTTGTCTCTCTCTATCGATCAAGCCAGCAGTATCTTGCACTTGCTGTCAGTGATCGACACACATCGGGCGATGGCGACCGTGTCGTTCCAGCGCTCGCGAGTGCGCCGACGCTCCAAGCCAAGTGACCGACCGACGGTCTTTCAGCGCTCGACCCTGCCAATCGACTGAGGTGTACGATTGCAGCAGCGGCAGGTGGGTACGCACGCCCTCCTTGTGTCGGCGCGTTCCCTTGAGTTGTCACTGTGAGGGGGACACTCGCGGTCAGCGTCACAGAGGTCCAGCTGGCACAGTTCACACTTGGTCGTCTTGAGTGAGATCTTGAGTGTGCATATTGGCGCTTGAGCTGCTGGAGTCCGTGGTCGTGGTCGTGAGATCACTGTGAGTGCTGCTTGGCGTGATGGCAGCTCCAGCTCGAGCTCTCTCTTTCGTCGTCAAGCGCCGACCAGGTCGCTGTCGAGCCATCGAGGCGTCGTCGCCGTCGAGAAGAGAGCGCGAGCGAGCGCGACAGGCGAGTGTGGACAGCGCGCGGATGCCCGATTGCATTCAGACGCATGTCGCGGTGTGACTGGAGCCTCTCGAGGAGTGCTCGGCTGTTCTTGACAAGCAAAGCAAAGCGCATGAGCGCCATTGAGCGCAGGATGTAATGGCGATTCTGACTCGCAAGGAGGACGACGTTCACACAGCGAGAAGAACCTCGATGCAGTGCGACGAAGACGAATTGCGGTCGCTTGAGAAAGCTCTTGTTGTCGGCGTCGTCGTCGGCGCGGCAATACACTCGATGCACACCCGGCGCGCGCGCTCCCCTTTGCGCTGTCTCTGGGCAAGTGTCGTGTGCTGGGCAAGCGCATACAAAGCGCAAGTGTGCCGTAGAGTCCTCGAAAGGATGCGCCGATCGATCATCGAGCATGCACGACAGGCGACGCCGACATGCTGACCAAGCGCACTGGTCGAGACGCGAGCGCTCACGCCGAGGTCGTACTCGTGGTCCTGCTGCTCGACGTGCATGTAGCGGGGGTGGCTTCTCGTGCGAGCCTCGAGAACGCCACCACTACCACCAACAACAACATCAGAAAACAGAACGCAAGTTCACTCGACTCGATGTCTCCAACCACCGATCGCGTCGAGTGGCGCCGCTCGGTGGAGCAAGCTGTCGTGACGCCGCCAGATGGGCTGACTGGCGCGCGCAGAGAGCGGACGCGAGACAGCATCCTCGGCGTACGAGACAGGCAGGCTACCTGATCAACGCCGTCGTCCTCGCCACATGCCTGCTGCGAGTGAGCGAGGCGGAGACTGCCAGCAACCTGGTCTTCGCGCACTCGCGCCGTCGCTCTCTCCGCCTCACTCCTGCTTTTGCACGCGCACAGGCACACTACTCGCCTCGAGACTTGTGCAAGGGTCTCGAACCGAGGCACAGACACAAGCGACCACACGCCACTGCATCGCCATGAAAGCAGCCACTAGCGCCGTGCCGCCGCCGCCGACCAAGTCGGACTTTGCGACGTTCGAGTCGCCGCTCGACTTTAACAACCACAGACGCGAGTCGTACGATGAAGAAGGCGACCGCTTCGTCGCCGGCGAGCAGTTCTACAACCACGAAATGTACGGCTCGCTGCGCAAGGGCGGCGCCGTCGACTGGTACTCGATGGAGTGCCTCGGTCTCGCGGCTGCGACGTTCACGTCCATGTTTTCGTACCAGTCGCTCCTCACGGTGCTCCAGCCCATGATGAACACGCAGTTCAACTTGACCAAGCAAGAGGTGACGGCCGTCCAGCGGCTCATCCAGATGCCCATGGCGCTCAGCTTCCTCTTCGGTCTCCTCTCGGACTGCTACCCGATCATGGGACTCCGGCGCAAGGGCTACATGATCCTCGGCTGCATCATCAACGGCATCAGCATCTTCGTCATCGGCGGGCTCAGTGCCCACTTTGAGTCGCAGACGAACGCCAAAGACCGCAGCAGCACGCTCATCGCGTTCGCGATCGTCATGGCGGGTCTCGCGAGCATCGGCTGCATCATCACGTACCTGTGTGTCCACACGCGCGTGATTGAGCTCTCGCAGCGCGAGTCGTTGCGCGACCGCGGCTCGATCCAGGCGTCGTACTTGATTTTTCGCCGCTGCGTCTCGCTCCTCTCCACGGGCTTTGCGCTCTGCACCGTTGGGACGACCGCAGTCCCGCACGTCGCGCTGTCGTCGGCGATGATCATCCTCGGCGTCATCTCGCTCTTGCCGCTGCCGATCGTGTTCCGCTTCTGGCGCGAGGAGGTGTACTCGCTCAACACGTCCATGGCGATCCGCGGCCAGATCTTCTGGAAGATCATGCAGCAGAAGGCGGTGTGGCGCGTCATGGCGTTCATCTGCTTCTTCACGCTCTTCCTCGGCATCCAGTTCAGCGACTCGACTGGCGTCGTGCGCATGTGGGCAGGCGCCGCCACGGACAACTCACTGCTCGTGAAGACGATCACGGACCTCGTGATGATGGCGACAATGTTTGTCTGGCGCTACTTCTTCATGAACCGCCTCTGGCCGACGTTCTTTGGCATGGCGCCGTTCTTCCAGATCTTCCCACACCTCCTCATCGCCTGCCTCGTGACGTTTGACGTCGTGCGCGACCGGTACCTCTACCGCGCCGTGTACTCGCTCACGGCGATCGCCGACGGCATCGGGCTCCTCAACACGATCGTGCCGATCACGGAGATCATCCAGGAAGGCTCGGAAGGCGCGCTCGTGGGACTCACGCTCACGCTCCAGCGCTGCATCAACATCTTTGTCGGCACGAACTCGGTCGGTCTCTTCCGCGGCGACAACTTCTACACGCTCTCGGAGGTGAAGCTCGACACGTCGAACGTGCACTGGGACGTCCTGCTCTCGCTCGTGCTCAACTTTGGCATCAACGCGCTCGCGTGGATCGGTCTGTTCTTCCTCCCGAGCCAGAAGCTCGACGCGCAGCAGCTCCGGATGTACGGCGGCTTCACGAAGGCCGCGAGTGGCGCGATCATTGCGCTCTGCGTCTCGTTCTTCGTCTACTCGTTCACGGTCACGCTCATGACGTTCATCCCCGGCGCGTCGTGTCTGCGGCTCGTGGGCGGCTCCGGCTGCAAGTGAGCGAGCGAGTATTTATGAAGCCTAGCGCCGTCGCCGTCGTCGTCGTGAGTCAGAGCCGTAGGACGTGAGCGCTCGCAGGCGTGCGTGGTCTCAATGAACCATCCTGTCGTCCTTCAGCATTCATTGTCTTGAGTGTCAGTGGCCATGAGCATGAGCGTACAAGACACGGAGGAGGACTTGGGTCTCTCGAACCGATTGCTTGATGGAGCGACGGTGCCTCTGCCCGTCGCCGCGGCGTTGACTGGCCGCCTCTGCTTGCTATCATCTCCTTCTCTCTAGCGTACACCACGTATGCATCACGCATCATGCATCTCTCTCTCGCTCTCTTGTCCGCTCCTCTTTCACGCGCGCGTCGTCTACTTCTCTGGCTGGAACATCTCAAAGCTCCGGTAGTCGTTGTGCCCGGTCTTGCACGTGGCGTTCTTGATCAGCAGCGCCGCGTGGTTCACGACCTTGTGCATCGTGCACGACATCCAGACTTCGTGATACTTGCGCTGCTTGTACGACGGGTTGTCGTCGTACAGCGTGTGGATGCGCTCGTAGTCGGACGCGTCGGGGATCTTGAGCAGCGGACTCTCGCACTTGATGATGTCGTTCGGGATCGTCCGCTTGTAGAAGTAGCGCCGGTGGTCGTTCACAAAGTAGAGGTGGAAGAAGTGGAGCGTCATGGGCGGCTTCGCTGGCGCCACGGCGTTCACCGGGTCCACGCACGGGTTCGCTTGGATCTCGCTGGCGTTCAGGAACGACCAGTACTCGTGGCCGTTCGCGTACGGGTGCGTCACGCCCAAGTTGGTCAAGATCGTGTGCTTGATGCCGTGGTTCGCCGCCGCGACCGAGTAGCCGTACATCTCGGTCATCCAGTCCTTCGAGACCTTGCGGCCCTCAACGACAAACTTGCAGTAGTCGTCCAGGAACGCCGCAAAGTCGCGCTGCGTCATGATGTACGGCGGGCCTGTGCCCGAGTAGTACTCGAGCGCATCGTCTTTGGTCACGTTCGCGCACGGCTGACCGGCGCAGAGCTTCGCGGCGCGGTCGTCGTGGAAGAGACCGTTCGTGATGATGTGCGTCCAGTCCTGCGCAAGTGCGACGCCGTCGCGCACTTCGTCCGTCACCGAGAGCGGGTCGCGCGTGCCTTGGTAGTACATGCTCACGTTCCGGCCCGTGTTCACGCGCAGTGGCTCATAGAAGAGGAAGTCACCGTCGAGGATCGTCACGATGTCGTGCTGCACCGGTGGGTCGGCGTGCTGGTAGTAGTGCCGCAGCCCAAACGGCTTGTTGTACGCGAGGTACCAGTCGTCGATCTCCGGGAGCGGGTGCGTCGAGTAGTCGGGCGTGAAGTGCACGCGGTAGTCGTAGTAGAACCGCGGCTCCGCGAGCACTTGCTTCTTCTCGTCGTCCGTGCAGCCCGAGAGGACCTGCGTGATCGGACCCTTCTGGCCC
Source organism: Pythium guiyangense (assembly GCA_003730235.1). Lineage (NCBI taxonomy): Eukaryota > Oomycota > Peronosporomycetes > Pythiales > Pythiaceae > Pythium > Pythium guiyangense. The sequence goes on from QXDM01000016.1 coordinate 369,398, forward strand.
ACGCGCGTGGCCGAGTGCTGGAGCACAGTCGAGAAGAGCAGGCGGTGCTGCTGTGAGCAGCTGTTGCTGAACACGATGTGCATCTGACTGCCGTCGTAGTTGCCCGGGTACTTGGCGCGCAGTGCGGCGTCGGCAGGGTCGAGCGGCTGGGGCGGCGCTGTCGTCGCTGTCGTCGCTGGGTGCTGGTTTGCGAGCTCGACTGCGTTTGCTGGCAAGCGCTCTTCGTCCTCCGTGTCGATGCGAGCGACGGCTTTCGTCGGTGCAGGCTTGTTCGCCGCCGCCGCGTCGCCGCCACTGGCAGTCGTAGCAAGCGGTGCTATCGTTGTTGTTGCTGCTGTTGCTGTCGTCGCCTTGGTCGGCGGCGCGTCAGTCTCTGCAAGCACGGCGCCAATGACGACGATGTCCTTGGGTTTTGCGTCCACGTGTCCAGTGCGCACGAGCTTCCCGATCAACTCGTCATCGATCGTGCGCACCGACATGAACATCGTGCGGAACGCCATCGTGACGAGCCCGAGCGCGAGGATCGCGACGAGGATGCGCTGCAGCGTCGGCGCCGGCACGGCGCTCCCTCGACGCATGGCGCTCGCCGCTATTGCTCCTAGAGAGAGAGGTTGGCAGGCACACACGCAGGAGCTCGTTCGCGTCGCGGCGCTCGTGCACGTGGCAATGGCGAGGACGCTCGCAACAAACAACTAATGCGAGCCAGAGGGCGTGAGGGTGGGGATGATCTGAAAACCATGGATGAACCCAGTATACGGATTTCGTCCGGAAAAGTGAACTATTATCCGATTTTCCTATTGAAATGATAGTGAAGTAGGCCAGGTGTATGTTTTCTAGTGTACTCTATACGCTTTTGACCGCACAGTATCCAACAACTATACGTGCTGAACGGATGCTGAACCTGAATAGGAACAACCGAGACTGCTCGCTCGTCTCACACCTCCACACGCCGACTCGCGCACTTGACGCCACACCATGCAGCTCCTCTGGTCTCGCGCGCGGCAGCTCGCTGCCGTCGCGCTCGTGCTGCTCGGCGCAGCCAACGCGACGGACCCTGCGCCACCTGCAGCACCCAAGAGCGACGATGTCGTGGCGACCATGCTGCACGAGCAGTACCCGGCAAACTACGATGGCAGCAAGATCCACATCGTCTTCAGCAACGGCTGCGGGCAGAAGAACCGCTTCCTCTTTGCCACGGTGCTCCAGCACTCGGCCACGCGCGTGGGCCAGAAGGGTCCGATCACGCAGATCATCTCGGGCTGCACGGACGACGAGAAGAAGCAAGTGCTCGCGGAGCCGCGGTTCTACTACGACTACCGCGTGCACTTCACGCCCGACTACTCGCCCCACCCGCTCCCGGAGATCGACGACTGGTACCTCGCGTACAACAAGCCGTTTGGGCTGCGGCACTACCTCCAGCACGCGAATCCGCCGGTGCAGCACGAGATGATCGCGCTCACGGACGGTGACATCATGCTCCTCAAGCCGATTGAGGCCAACACAGGGCGGAACATGACCAAGTACTACCAGGGCAAGCGCGACCCGCACACTGTGACGGACGAAGTGCGTGACGGCGTCGCACTGGCGCAGGACTGGACGCAGATCATCGGGAGCGGCTTCTGGGGCGACAAGTTTGGCGCTGGGAAGCTCACCGACATGTGCGCTGGCAAGCCGTGCGGGAGCGTCTCGGAGCCCGACGGCCTCGAGTACTACGCCGCGACGGGGCCGCCGTACATCATGACGATGAGCGACATGCGCAAGTTCATTGATGACTACTGCCACTTTGTCGTCGAGAGCCGCAAGGTCTCGAAAGAGTGGATGGCCGAGATGTTTGGCTACGGCGTCGCGGCGGCGAACCACGGCATCAAGCACACGATCCTCACGAGCTTGGCGCCGACGCACCCGTACTTGAACGGGAACGAGTACTGGTCGTTCCTCGAGGACGAGAGCCTCAAGAAGAACCCGTGCGAGGACCCGTTCGAGATCGCCGTGCCGGCAGACCCGCCCGTCGGGCTGCACTACTTCCACTACTACATGCTCCGGGAAGACGGTCGGCAGTTCCACAAAGGCGCGATCCCGCCCGAGATTCTCAATTGCGACCACGAGATGCTCGAAGTCCCCAAGGCGTCCGAGTACGAGTCGGTCTTTACGCTCTACAAGGACAACGCCAAGTACATGGCGCAGAAGCGCGTCGAGGTCTGGCTCGAGTGCACGCTCATCAAGAGCGTCAACGAAGCGCTCCTGTCGATCAAGACCGCGACGTGCGGAGCCACGGGCTTGAACTCGTACCAGGGCGTCGTGATGAACTACGAGAAGCAGAGCTAAGTGCGTGGTAGAGCCATTCCGGTCGCAGGCGTGAGTGGCAATGCGTGTATAGGGACATCAATGGACATGCATGGCGGAGCAGGAAACTCACTCGATCCTGCCCGGACGCTCCAGTCCGTCGCACTTGAATCTCGATCTGCGCAGTGTGTCAAAGGCCACGAGGCGATCGCTCTCTTGGTGCACAAGCACCCACGCAGCTCCAGTAGATAAAGCAGCTGATTGACCACACCCTCAATCGCCCCTTGACTGCTAACGCTATCCATCGTGCAAGTAGATCTCGAAGCCCTGGAACACGTTGTAGCCCGAGCGCTGACACCGCGCTTGCTTGATCAGCGTCGCGGCGCGGTTGATCACTTTGTGCATCGTGCAGCAGCCCCAGACGAGCTTCCGCGCATACGACCGTGCGTGTGCGTTGTCAGGATGCAGCGAGCTCGCAGCGTCCCACGCAACGGCGTCCGGGACTTTGAGCAGCTCGTGGTCGCACGAGATGATGTCGGTTGGGATCACGCGCTTCGTGAAGTACGCGTCACCCGCGTACAGCTGGTGGAAGAAGTGGATCGAGACGGGTGGGTCGGCTGGCAGCACGATCTTCGTCGGGTGCGTGCACGGGTTCTCCTTGAGCTCTTGCGTGTCGCTCTTCTCCGTGAACGGCCAGTACTCGTTCACGTCGTTCAGGTACGGGTGCGTGATGCCCAAGTTGGTCAAGATCGTGTGCTTGATGCCGTGGTTCGACGCCGCGAGCGAGTAGCCGTACATCTCGGTCATCCAGTCCTTCGAGACCTTGCGCGCCTCGACCGTGAAGCGGCAGTAGTCGTCGACCATGGCCATCATGTCGGTCTTCGTCATGACGTACGGCGGACCGAGTCCCCAGTAGTGCTCCCATCCGTCGTCCTGCGCGACCTTGCCGCACGGCTCGCTGCCGCACACGACCTCTGGCTTCGTGGCCGTGCCGGAGGCTTCGGTCTTGTTGGTGTCGAAGAACTTGTCGCCCTGGATGACCTGGCGCCAGTCGTGTGCAAGTGCCACGCCGTCGCGCACCTCGTCGGTCACAGTCGCAGCGTCGCGCGTGCCCTTGTAGTACTTGCTCATGTTCCGACCGGTGTTCACTCGGAGCGGCTGGAAGAAGACAAAGTCGCTGTCCACGAGCGCGAGGACGTCGTGCTGCACGGGCGGGTCGGCGGTCTGCAAGAAGTGGCGCAGCCCGAACGGCTTGTTGTACGGCGAGTAGTCGTCGTCGATCTCCGGCAGCGGGTGCGGCACGTAGCTCGGCGAGAAGTGCACGCGGAAGTCGTAGTAGAACCGCGGCTCGCGCAAGATCGCCGCCTGCTGCGCGTCCGAGCAGCCCGAGACGATCTGCGTGATCGGACCCTTCTGACCCACGCGCGTGGCCGAGTCCTGCAGCACGGTCGAGAACAACAGCCGGTTCTTCTGCTCGCACCCGGTGCTGAACACGATGTGCATCGTGCTGCCGTCGCGGTTCGCTGGGAACGGCGCGTTTGCTGGTTGTGCATCTATTTGGTTGCCCTGTTGCTTTGAGACTGGCGAGTCTGCGGATACGCGTAGATGTGGAGCACCTGTTGCTTGTACTTGGTTGTGTGATGGTATGAGCGGTGCGTCGTCGATGCCATTGCCGGTTGTGGCAGTGATGATGCGAGGCGAAACGTGGATCAACGCGTTCTCGACTGCGAGCATCAGCATCGCGAGCGCGCCGAGCAATGAGACGAGAGCGACGTAGCGGAATGTGTGCACGCGATGGTGCTCTGGCATTGTGTCCTGTGTATCTGCGATTGCCGGTGCGAGGGCGTGGTGTGGAGTATCTGCCTGTGAACTCGGTGCTGCGTCGCCGCTCGGTCAGATCGGAAATGAGGCGCTGCGTGTGTGTGCTCCTTCGCGACGTGCTTCAGAGACTGTCGTTGGCAGAAGCCAGCGATCCAAACAGGACGGCGTTTAACAGTCTCTAGTCTGAGCGCCGCGAGTGACGGTGCCTGCCCGATCCAGCAGCTTATCTCTGTTGCTTCAATCAAGTGCGTTGGCAGAAGCCAGTGTCGGCACGCAAGGATAGCTTCATTCAGTTCGGCCAAGCAGCAAAGCAGCGATCCAAACACTTGGCTTGGTGTTGGCTGTTTAGTGACAAAAGTGAGGATTTTAGTGACAAAAGTGAGGACTTGATAAGTTTCTATGCAACGTATATAAATCTGGACATTTTTTTACAAACCGAAAAATTGCAAAAGTAGTTTATGAAGATGTGTGTGGTCACACATCTTCAATTACGGTACTTTCTAGCAGACATGTTGACCACATCATGTATTCATTCATGATTTTTCCATGACTGGCCCATAATTTTACAATGTGACGACACCCTTCAAAAATGATGCAAGATATACAAAATCTATGCGAAATGTCGAGGTAAGCCTATCTCAATGACCGTAAACTACAAAAGCCATTATGATACTCGTGCAGGACTTGCTCGACTTAGCTGTGCAGGTTGTACTATTTCGGCGATGACAAGTACGACGACTTTTTGCCATGCTCTCCTGACTGCAACGAGAGGGAGTTGCTGCTGTGTGCACGTCTTGCCGCAGCTCACACACCTCATGTATATGACCCAAGTACCACTTGTTGCAACGCGCACATCTCACTCGCCACGCTCTTTTGTGCGGATGACTCAAAGCATGACTCGTGCGCGACGATGTGTTGATGCACGCACGGTCGTCGTGCACGACGTGCTGCTGCTGCTGATGTAACTCGCTGGTGTGCACGCCACTGTAAAATGCTATCGTGCTCACTTCATCATGCAATCGCTCACTCACTCACGTCGACTTCACGCAACTCTGAGTTTGTTGTATATTCGTCGCGCAGCTCACTCGAATACTGACTGCATGCAAAACTGAGTACGCTACGTACGCATGATGAACGCACGCCACACTCACGCTCACTAGCTAGACGACTGTCGTGCCGATGTCTTGAAGCAGCAGGCGCAGGATCTTGAAGCGTCGGCGTGTGAGCGCGCGACCAGCGAGGTCCGTCGAGATGATCTTGTCCTAGTGTCGCCAGAACTTGCTCACGACGAACACGCCACAGCTGTGTCCGTCGAACTGTATCGGCGTGTCTGCGCACAGTCTCACAGCACGTTCACAGCGTCAGTACGTACTTGTGGGAGCTCATGCAGACACACACGTGCGCACACGCACCTCAATTTGCCGGTTGCCGCGCTTTCTCGTCGTCGCCGCGCTTGCCGAGCGTTTCTGGCCACCAAAAAGAGGGGGTATTTTATTCGCTCGATTTCTTCGCTTTCGAGGGGCGGGTTAGGTTTATTTGCTTGCAATTTGTCTTCTTCGATCCTGGGCGGGACATGTTGTCGATCTTGTGCCAGACAAGGAAGCCGAATCCTGGACCTTAGCATTTCCGTTTATCCAAACCCGTAACAAATAGAAAACCCCATATAGACATGGGTTAAATACTCAATAAAGTACGACGTTGATTTTGTCCACCTGAGGTGGCCACAGGCACTACCACTCAACACAGCCAAGTATGGACTAGGTAAGAGCTCTACAGCACTCACAACCGCGTCTGTTGTTGGTGCTATGATTAGATGCGCGGAAGCTGTTGTGGCTCCATGACGCTTCTGAGCGGCATTTATCTTCCTTTGACATGGAGCGGAAGCTTAATCACCTTCGCCTTCATGGCCGCACTTCTCCCCAGCTGTATGACTGCTTTGATTCAAGCCAAGCCAGTACAGAATTCCTGAAGGATCTAGCTTTACACGACGCGAAGTCTATCAAGCAGGCCAAGTACTCTGTGCTTCAGAAGACGTGGGTGTGCACGTGCTCTGGTTGCGATTGGTCCGCCACTCTGACGCGCAAGCGCCCGTCTACTCGTACAACGACGAAGGCTTCGACTGTTCCTGCTGGCAAATGGTATGTCAGCTCGATGAACCAAGCGCACTTGTTCACGTGCACGAGCTCGATCGACTGCAGTGCTCGCCAGATGACGGAGATCTCTCTGGGTTTGCTGCGTCTATAGTCGAAGGACACTCAAGTACCAAGGCTCGCGTCGTGCACTCGCTCCGACACGTCAATACAGTCGACGTTGCAGGCAGGCCTGCTTCAATGTATCGCGCTATTCGGTAAGTTACAGCACTGCCAAGCACGAGTGTCAATGAGTACGCGTCGATGCCGTCGTTCTTAGCTCAGCTACAACAACAAAACGACAGCACCCGTGTCTCAGTGCAGCTCGATCACATGGGTCGGTTCCCTCGTGCCTTCGCCGCTCTCAGATGTGTAATCGCACAACACACAAAGCTCATGCCGGTGTACGAGACCGATGGTTGTCACATGACATTGCCCGAGTACAACATGGTTTGACTACTTCTGGTCACCAAGGACGGAGACTGCCGCAACGTTCCTGTCGCAGTCGCCTTTGTTGACAAGGAGACGAAGTCCAATTTTCGTGGTTCTTTGCGAGTGCTGTCGAGGCGGGGATCCCTCTGTCAACGAGCGCTTTGTTTACGGATCGCGGCAAGCAGCTCTCAGCAGCCCAAGAGCTTTCGTCCCGTGGAGTGCTCCTCGACCTGAAGTTCTGCTGCACACACATTGTCCAGAACGTAGTCGACCGGTTCCGCAGTGTTGACTCGAACTTCGACCGAGTTGCACCGCTCGTGTACCGACTCCAGGCCTCCACGTCGCTCGCAGAGTACGACGCTTGCATCGCCTCTTTGATATCTCAGTTCCAGACGCCTTTGAAGTTGTCCTCGCGTCGCTCGAACACTGTCGTTGAGTACCTCCTCAACATTCACCCGACGGCGTGGTCGCGGTTCGGCAATATGACTCTCTCCGAACTCGACACCGCTGAGCTTCAGTCTAGATGGTCGCACACGAATGCGTTCGACCTACCAGCGCCGCTCCTTGGCGTTCGCACGATGAACGGTGTCGAACGAGAGAACAATGCAATGATCTGGAGCGACGCTCGATCATTTTCTCCACCCAAAGCGATTGTCGCGTTCTGCGAGCGGTTTGCGTCCGTTCGCGAGAAAGGAATCCCCCGCGCAGGTTCCTGGTCCATTGAGCAGTCCACTATCACAGCTCGCACAAAAGCACTCTTTGATGTGGAGTTGGCAGCCGTTCCACTCTAAGTCGTCGCTCATTGCGGCGACGACAAGTACCGAGTGCACTGCCATGGCCGAAGCGACGATGGGTGGCGAGACTTCTCGGTCGACGCGGTGGACGGCACACGAACACCATTCAAGGATCGCGCGTCTGATGTAAAGTGCATTAGAAGCAGAGGCGAGCTGCCGCGACAAAACGCGCGCCAGTCAAGTGCGGTTGACGTCGAGCCGAGTCTCTACTTCGAAGACGTACGAGGGCCAAGTTCACAAGCAAGACGTGAGTACAGATGCTCGTTGTGATCCACGATCGGGCACAACGCGAGGACGTGTCGCGCTCATTCTGTCGGCAAAGACTCTGGTCGACCGACCGAGTACGTCTGCGGTTCATGCCCGTTCGCAGTGCTGGGGATCGAGGCTATATGACTTGACTTGGGAGCGGCAATACATTCGTTTCTCTACCTCTTGACGAAAGCCGCTCGTGTTAGTAGATCTGAATGTCTGTGGCTAGCGTCGTCTCGCTGTAAGTCCTCGTCGAGCGCTTGGTCAGAGCGCGAGAAGCTGTGCTCGATGCTCAACTTGTTTGTAGTATGAGTACAGACAAGTAGCGGTAGGCATTGCGGGCTGCTGTCTCCATGTCGTGCTCGTGGTGAGCTTGGTCAAGTCGCGGCGCTCGCGATCTGCTCGACGCGGCGTCGCTTTGAGCGCTCGATTAATCGCCGGCACCCGCAACGAGTCGGCTCCGTAAATCTAGATGTATTCTAGGATTGATGGGTTTGTTACGGGTTTGGATAAATGCGCTCCTAAATGTTACGGTTTTGATAAACTAGGGTGAGCGCCGCGAGTGGCGGTGCCCAGAGTGGGTAGAAAGGTGCTACTAAAGTGGCTCTAGCAACGTTATTAAATTGTATATTTCAAACGAGCAACATTTCTTTTTGTGTGTGAGTGCAACACTCTTAACCGAAAAGTGCAACTATCCGAACTGAATTCGATCTGGATGCTTGATCTGCCGCCCTTACTCGTTTAGTTATGCAAACGTGCGCCACGCGAACCACCCGCTCATTTGCAGATTCGCCAGACGCTCGACAGATCTCCCATATGGTCAGCTGTGCCGCAATGTGCGCGCACGTGTGCATGCAGACGGCTGACGCTCTCGCTTGTGCTCGCTTGTGGTTGTATGAGCAGGTCGATCTCTGAAACACGGATCTCTCAGCCGCGTGATGCAGTGACCAGTGCGAACGAGGCGCAGCGTGTCGGAATGTCGAGCTCTACGTGTCAACGATCTCAACTGCATGTATGTCTCCGGCGCGCTCGTTTGTCGACGTAGCTTGCATGCACATTGACGACCACATGTACGAGTTTGCGCGTGTTGATGCGTGCAGGATGTCGCGAGCTCGCAAGCGAGCCGTCGATTGGATAGACTCGAGTGATGGTGCGTAGAAGCCGCGTTGCCTGAGGCGTTTGTGGAGCTAATAGCGAACAGCAGGCGATCACACGTTCACATGCGTATTCGATTGTTTTCGCAGACGACGACGGAGTCGCGACTGACAATGCCGCTCGATTCGCAATTCTGTACGAGCCACTCAACGCGATATGTACGTGCTTAGTGTGTGCGCGTGTACCCTGTCAGAGCGTGTGTGTCGACTCGTTGCTAACACCGTGCGATTAGTCTGTGCTGCGCGTGCCATGAACAGCGAAAGAGCTGCAGCGGCGTCAGAACGGGAAGTCAGCGATCCGCGAGTGCATGGTGCGAGGGCGCGACATCGTCGACGAGAAGCCGCTGCTGGCGCCGGTGTTTTTTACACTTGGGCTGCCTTCGACGCGGCGCTCGCGCCATACTGCGCTGAGCACCGGGCAAATCTCCGGCGCAGAAGCTCGATCTCTGCAAGCGCGTGGAACAAGCAAATCGCAAGTAGAAAGCACGCTTCTGAATACACATGTTGTGGCGTCAAACAACTTTACTGCTTTGTCCTCATTTGACTTGCTGGAACTTCTTGCGCTAGCTTCTCTCGTGCACATGTTCCTGCGTTCATGGAGACCGCCGACGTGCAGTATCGATGCACTCATGGCTGCATGCAAGACGCACGTGGGAGCGGTATGCGTGATCGAGCGAACGTGCGATTCACTGGCTGCGAAGCGCGATTGACTGCTCATGCGGTGCCGGTCGTGGTCAGTGGCGAGGTCCAGTGGAAGGTGTTCGTGCGCAACCAGGTTCGTGCTCCGAGTGTGACGCTCTAGCGCCGCTCAAGATTGTGTTGTTGCGCTCTGACAGTGCTACATGCACGACCTGTACACAGTGCACAACCACCCGCTGCCGATGGGACTGTAAACGAATCAGCTGTCTCGCGTCGCGCTGAGCGACGCGGATCTGCTGACGAAGATCGACGCCATGGTCGACGCGGAAGCGCCCTCGCGAGACATTGCTCGAGTGGTAGGACGACACCTCGGTACGTGCGCTGCGATGGAGTCGCACAAAGAGCTCGAGCGCTAGCGGCTAACAGCGTCTGAGTGTGTGCCAGGCGTCCGTCTCACCAGCAAGCAGATCGGGAACCTCGTGGAGGGTCATCTTGGATCCGTAAGCAGCGAAGAACGGCTCCGCGCGATGATTTCCGAGTCCGCGGTTGTGTCGGAGAACGAGTGGGCGCTAGTAGAAGATGAGCACGGCATGAGGTGCGCCATCCTGTGGCAGTCAGAGGCTTAGCGTCGGGTGTTTGACGAGTGGGGCGAATGTCTTTTACTAGACTTCACACACAACACCAACAACTTAGGTTACTACTTGGGTGAGTGCGATGTGAGCCTTGCGAGGCATGCGCTGCTCTGTCAGACATGTTGGATTCGCGGCGACAAGATGCACGCACCAAGTTTGTCAAGCAACTTTACTCGCAACCTCCTTATCTCGCTGTCTGCTCGTGCTCATGTGTGCAGGTTCGCTCGTCGCGACTGCATCGACGGGCAGAGGCGTCTCGGTCGCAGACTTTTTGTGCCTCAACCAGCGCGAAGACACCGTGCACGCTGTGCTCAAGCATATCAAGGACCAAAACGCGCGCGAGGTCGAGACATTCGTCATCGACAAAGACTTCGTCGAGTGGCGCGTCCTTCAGCGCGTGTTTCCTAGCGCAAAGGTGCGTCGGCGACTGCCTCTGCTTGTGTACTTGCCTGTCCACGCGCGCTTTTTCGAACGTGATCGCTCGCATCCAGGTGCTCCTCTGTCAGTTCCATGCGCTCAAGTACATCCGACATGTGCTGAGCGCGGGCAAGCTCCGAGTCTCGCTCGACGTCCAGTTCCAGGTGGAATCCGGCTTCCGCGCCATGCAGTATGCCCGTCGCCAGACGGACTACAACCTCGAGATCGAGCGGCTGACGCACTACGCGAAACAGCACTCTCCTGTCGTGATCGTGTATTTCGAGAAGAACTGGTTCACGTGCCACGACATGTGGACGTCGTGCAAGCGTCACTTCGCTGCCGGGAACACCGCCACGAACCGCATCGAGTCCAGCTAGTCGCAGCTGAACCAGATCTTGGGACGCAAGAACAGCATCGACAAGTGTGTTGCCGCAATCTGGCGGCACCAACTTCGCGTCTTGAGTAGTCTGCACGCAGCGCTTAACCAGTCGACAGCAAGCTCTCGCCGACCTGGCAGCTATCCTGACTTCCTCCAGGACGTGAAACAGCGCTTGAGCGACTTCGCGCTCGCTCGCGTTGCCGCTGAGTATAACCAGTTCATGGCGAACCCGAATGGCGGAGACGAGAGCAGATTGAGTCGCTGGCGTGCAGCGCACGGAGTAGCGGGCAGCAAGTGCCGCATGGAGACCGAGACGGACATCTACAGTGTCGACGCTGCTCGATGGACTTGCACTCGCTTGCGCTACCAGACGTGGCGGCTGCCGTGCAGGCATATCATGAAGGTTGCCGCTGGCTTCGTGAAGCTCGACACGCTCTCATCAACCAGCATCCACGCGCGCTGGAAAACGTTTCGCGGCATGGCACTCAACAGATCCATCCTGCGCACTACCGAGTTCCTGCGCGAGCTCGATGGCGGCACCTCGGCTGCAATGCTGTAGCGGGGCTCTCCCGCTATGCGGCGTACACGTGCGTGTGAAGAAGCAGTGTCTTGGTCACGCGCGGCACGTGACAAAGGAGCGAGCTGCAAGACGTGAAGGTTGTGAGGTAAGATATGTTTTGAATATATTTCGTCTTAACTTACTTGGTCTTGTAATCTAAGCGAAGCTTTCCGTAAACTAAATGCATGCGCTGGCGAGCTCTGATAGGCTGAAATCTCAGACCCGGTAGCCAATGAAAAAAATCCAGGCGCGTGGACACACGAGTCAAACACACGAGTCACACGAGGGTGTCGTAATCCTGCCTACAAATGTAAATACCTAACCATGCAATGGCCACCTAAGGCCATAACAAATGCTCGCAAGTTTGCCGCAGCCACCGCCAGTGACGCTCTTAGAGCGCACGGACCGCGTCAAGTACGTGCGACTCAAACGCAACGAGCGGCACGATGTTTCTGTGCTGTCCGAATGCGAGAAGTACAACATCGTACAGCACAACATCGAGACACTCGTTGCAGCGCTCAAGCAGACATCGTCGGAGACGTTCCTGTCTCGCCTCTCGGAGCTGCAAGGCGTCGTCAACGCCGTGCTGTCCAAGTGGCACGTTGAGGACGGCAGTCAGGTCGCCAAACCAGAGCCCACAGACGACGACTTCGTCGACTACGACGACGTCGACGTCGACAACGCGCTAGTCTTCGCACCGGACAAGAGCGTACACGCTTGCGCGAACAAACGATCTGCAGCGCGCGTGCTCGACCTGGGTCTGGACGCGCTGCGCGAGCAAGCGGAGCTAATGTTTGGTAAAGTTGCCCGAACAACTAAAGTTGCTCAGATCAAAAGCGCCGCGAGCAAGTCCAAGGACCCAGCTCGACGTATGATCGAGCGTCACGCCGACAGCACCAACACGAGCGAACTCAACGACGAGCGCGAAGCACGACCGCCGCCGGTCATCAAGTTGCCATCATCTCGTCGAGGCAACACACACAAGAAGACCACGCAGCGAGTGTGTCTCGGCGTCCAAGTCTCGAGAGCTACGACGTGCGCAGCGAGCATCCAAGAGATGGTCTACTGGATGCAGCACACTGCAGACCTCGAGCGTATCCGATCTTTCTGAGAGCCCTACCCTGTGTCGTTCGACGACAACGAGACAAGCACGTCGGCCTTCACTGTGACTCGCGAGACGCAGACGCAAGCTTGGAGCATCGAGTTCAACTTCGTCATTCCGCTTGCTCTGTGCACTCGTGTGAAGAGCGCGATCGAGCAAGCTCGTCGCGAGAGCTCGCCTCGCGACAATGAGATCACGATCAGCTAGACGCACAACGCGGCCACGTTCAGCTACACCGCAGTTGTTGCGGGTGCAGACTCGCGCTCATTGCCGGATTAAGTACATCTACGAATTTGTCTGTTGTCGTCCTACACTAACGTCGCTCGACGATGTCGCTCGTCTTAAATTGAAGGAGCTACATCGATGACTGCTTTGTCTTCTACCACTTGCAAGTGATGTCTCGGAAGCACCAGGCAGACGACAGGTGGCTGGAGCGCGACAGGCAGCACCACAGCAACGACACTTCTATCCTGCTCGTCTGGACCGTCGACCCGAGCGCTCAAGCAATGTCGCGGGAGGTTCTGCACGTGTTCATGACGTCGGCGTTGAGTCGCACATTCTTCACGACTACTTGGTCCAGCACCCAAAGCAGCCATCACTTCGAAGCCTCGCTTGAGCAGGTCATCAGTCGCCTGGCAGGCGACACGTTCATGAGCGATACGACGATGGCATTCGCATTGCACAAGATGTGTATCGGTGCCGAGTCGAGCTACATACTTGACCCGATCCTCGTGGGCAAGCGCACGCACTTTGTTCCAGAAGGCGACCTCGGAGACATCAGCCACGTCGTGATCCCAGTGAAAATCAGCAACGTGCACTGGATAATCGCGATCGTAGACGTGAGCAGCGACACCAGCCTCCACGCATGGATCTACGACCCGCTAGTCTCGCTCGAATACCAGTCAACGCTCGTTGCGACTTGGGAGTCGTATGTGGTGGAACGACCACAGCAATTCTTGTCCTCAGTGTCAGACCCTTGCCGCTCCGTCGTATACCGGGTTCCAGAGCGCGATCTGATTTACCGGCGTGTAATGTCGACCGTCGGTGGTGGGGAAGACGGTCCTCAGAGGGAAAGAGAGACTTGGGGATCGTGCGATCTCGCTGTTCCGGCGAGATGCACTGCGCGATCGTCGAGGGTCTTCAACGATCGCGGGTCGTGATCGTGGTTGTGAGGCACGATCACGGATGCACGGCGCGATCAAATGAGCCGTGATTCTGTAGCGGACAGGGGTGAGGCCTCCTTGAAGCTCCGCTGGGATATTGTCGGTGCGTGCGGATGATCGTCACACGACGCCGGCGGTGTTCGAAGATCGCGGTCGCGATCCCAAACGGCGCACAAAGATCTGCGAGCGTAGACGCTGCAGACAGTAGCAGGGGACGATCCGACCAAAGCTTCCAGGCTCGTCGCGTGCTCTTGATCGTCAGTGATCGCCAAGATCGCCAGATGATCACCAATGCCAATGCCGATCCGATGACCCCACGTCGGTCGATCAGAGTGGTTCTTCGGAGCTTTCAATTCCGGACCTGCGCGTCGCAGGTGCTGGGCGTGAGGGTGAGAACGGGCCCTGAGAGGCTGGTCGCTCGCGATCCCCTATCGACTGGATCGGACGCGTGCTGGACAAGGAGAATTCTGGACTGAATTACTTTGCTTAATTATCTACCGCTTTGACTTGATCTCACTATGCTTGACTAGCTTGCACTATCGCGGACCTCTGCTCACCTTTGCGCTTCACTGGATCGTCGGGAGATGGGTCGATCTCAGTCGCTCCGCGGTCTTCCAATCGTGCCGATGGGACGAGCACACCCGCCGCGAGTCAATCGCGCTTGCTGCGTCACTTGACACAGTCGTCGTCGATGGTGTCTGCATACACATTCACGTTCGACACCATGATTGGCTCTGGATCGTACTGGATCGCCGATGTAACCGCACATGATCGCCGATGTAGCCACACAGGATCCCCGATGGCAGTCGTGCGCGATCGTCGACGGTGATCGTGATCACACGACAATCATGGAGCCTTCGTGGCACGTGCACGACGTCGATGCCACACAACTCGGGTTGCGTCGCACTGAGTCGTTGCGATCGCTGTCGTCGCGCTCGATCGTCGAACTGCTTCCGCACTCCACGATCGTGGGCGACTTGGGCGATCGCGTGTTGTTGCTGACCACTGGACACTGCTGTCGCGTTGTTCGTTCCTCTTCCAGCGTGCGTGTCGTCGTCATGCGCTAGTTCGCGCTGACAGGATCGCCGGTTACCACACTCGATCGCCTGTCTGCCGTCTCGCTTCGCGATTGGCGTGAACTTGGATGATCACACGTTGACTTGGATGATCGCACGTTGACTTGGACAATCGACCACCTCCATCGCGTCGCTTGTTGCTCTGGTGGAGTGCCCGACGCCGTCGCACACTAGTACGTGCCGACATGATCGCTGATTCTTCCCTGGATCGCTGATGTGCTGACGTGCTCGAGGATCCGCTGTGCCGCTGACGATCGCGTGCTGTCGCTTGTCGTACACAGGTGCCGTTGGGCTGATGGTGGTCGCTGCGCCATGTTCCATTGTGACTCAGCTGCCGGATCGCTCGCGCCGGTTCTCGATCGTTGATTGCGTTCTCGATCGTCGTTGCACGATCGTGAGAATCGAGCCGGATTTTTGCTGACTGCGTTCTACCACACGTACGTACTACCCATGCTGACGAGCTGGTTGCGTCGAGACCTCAACATAGTGCTGCCAAGCGACGTAAAGACTACGGTGCTCGAGACGCCGCACCGGCGCGACGGCTACAACTGCGGAGTTCTGTGTGTTGCGCAAGCCAGCCGCTTTGTGAACGCCAAAGTGGTAGGCGCACCGAGCCTGAGCAGACAGCGACACCTGCGCAAGGAAGCTCCGCAGACTTTACGTCAGCGCATCGTATGGGAGATCGTGAGTCTGTCGACGCAGAGGAAGAAGTCGCATCGCAAGGTTAGCATGAGAGAGAGCAAGCTGCAGTCGATCGACACCAAGATCAGCGAGATGAAGTGTCGTAAAACGCGGTCTGAAAATCTGGCTCCGCCCCACGATCGTGCAATGGCGATCGAGGAACAGCAGACAGGCGATCGAGTGTGGTAACCGGCGATCCTGTCAGCGCGAACTAGCGCATGACGACGACACGCACGCCGGAAGAGGAACGAACAACGCGACAGCAGTGTCCAGTGGTCAGCAACAACACGCGATCGCCCAAGTCGCCCACGATCGTGGAGTGCGGAAGCAGTTCGACGATCGAGCGCGACGACAGCGATCGCAACGACTCAGTGCGACGCAACCCGAGTTGTGTGGCATCGACGTCGTGCACGTGCCACGAAGGCTCCATGATTGTCGTGTGATCACGATCACCGTCGACGATCGCGCACGACTGCCATCGGGGATCCTGTGTGGCTACATCGGCGATCATGTGCGGTTACATCGGCGATCCAGTACGATCCAGAGCCAATCATGGTGTCGAACGTGAATGTGTATGCAGACACCATCGACGACGACTGTGTCAAGTGACGCAGCAAGCGCGATTGACTCGCGGCGGGTGTGCTCGTCCCATCGGCACGATTGGAAGACCGCGGAGCGACTGAGATCGACCCATCTCCCGACGATCCAGTGAAGCGCAAAGGTGAGCAGAGGTCCGCGATAGTGCAAGCTAGTCAAGCATAGTGAGATCAAGTCAAAGCGGTAGATAATTAAGCAAAGTAATTCAGTCCAGAATTCTCCTTGTCCAGCACGCGTCCGATCCAGTCGATAGGGGATCGCGAGCGACCAGCCTCTCAGGGCCCGTTCTCACCCTCACGCCCAGCACCTGCGACGCGCAGGTCCGGAATTGAAAGCTCCGAAGAACCACTCTGATCGACCGACGTGGGGTCATCGGATCGGCATTGGCATTGGTGATCATCTGGCGATCTTGGCGATCACTGACGATCAAGAGCACGCGACGAGCCTGGAAGCTTTGGTCGGATCGTCCCCTGCTACTGTCTGCAGCGTCTACGCTCGCAGATCTTTGTGCGCCGTTTGGGATCGCGACCGCGATCTTCGAACACCGCCGGCGTCGTGTGACGATCATCCGCACGCACCGACAATATCCCAGCGGAGCTTCAAGGAGGCCTCACCCCTGTCCGCTACAGAATCACGGCTCATTTGATCGCGCCGTGCATCCGTGATCGTGCCTCACAACCACGATCACGACCCGCGATCGTTGAAGACCCTCGACGATCGCGCAGTGCATCTCGCCGGAACAGCGAGATCGCACGATCCCCAAGTCTCTCTTTCCCTCTGAGGACCGTCTTCCCCATCACCGACGGTCGACATTACACGCCGGTAAATCGGATCGCGCTCTGCGACCCGGTATACGACGGAGCGGCAAGGGTCTGACACTGAGGACAAGAATTGCTGTGGTCGTTTCACCACAAAGGTAACGTGAGTAAAGTTTTATTCACTACTTGTTGTTGCTGTTCTCCACGCTTGCTGAGGTAGTAGGAGAAGCTCAACGTGCTCTGTGGGTGCAATCGCGCATGGTGCTCCGCGAAGTCAGATGCGTGGATAAGCTCGTTGCACACATGCGTCGATTACTCTGTGTGGAGCTCAACCCGTCTCGACAGCATCACCTCCATCTCGCTCAGCAGATCTGTGACCTTTTGGAGCGCTTCGATGCGCGTCCACACGTGGTGCTTCGACAGCTCATCGCACGAGCACTTGGCTTTGTCCATGGAGGCAGCTGTCGTGACTTGAGCGTTCGCCTCAGTTTACCTATGAAGCACGCAGCACGGTTGCAGAGCTCGTTAGTCGCTCGACGCGCAGCGCTCCGCGTACATGACACGTACGTGCGTCGCGAGAGCTCTAGAGAGAAGCGTGCAGACACAGGCGACCTAAAGTAGCAGCAACATGAGGCGTCAGTCATGGCACTCGATCGCATCGAGCTCAACAGACGGGAGCGCGCACGTACGAGTTAGAAGTGTGTCGATGACAGAGATCGTGGGTGGCGGCGAGCAGCGAGCGCGCGCGCACTAAAGTTGCAGTAGCACAAAGTCTCAGTTCATCATACACGTAATGCTCGTGGACACAGCGTCGAGCGCGCATGAAGCGCGACGTACATGCCGGCGACAGTGTCCTTTGCGTGGATGCACCGTTTCTGGTGGGAGTATTTCATGCTTGCCGTCATTCGAGAGAATGTAACACATAAGTTTCAGGCGAGTTGTTCAAGTTGGTAAAATACATGCTTGTGTGGGTCACACACACAATTACTGGAGTTATTATGTTGCTTGAATGTTATCCCAGTCGGACGTACAAAAATGTGCCTGTTGCTTCAATCAAGTGCGTTGGCAGATTCTGGAGAGGCATTCGTGCTTTGGCACGCGCGCGTCCGAACGCACATATACGACGCAGCCCGTGTGCCAGTCCGATCTCGATCACGTTCTGCGCGGCCAGTTGGACGCTGAGCGCAGCGCAGCGGCGGTGGCGGCATGAACCACACCACCGAGCAGCGAAATAGCCACACACACAAGCGAGGAGAGCAGCAGACTCGATGCATCAGTCAAGGCGTCTTGCTTCAGAACGGTGGGCATTCATTCGCACCGACATGAGCTGCACACAACTCGCTGCGCCGCTTGGTCAAGGCCGCAGCAGAGAGACCGCGCACTGACGAGCAGCATCATTTGGGATTGGAGGGGCAAAGTCCTTGAAGACGTCTGTGGACGATGAACACGAAAGTCCACGCGAGCGATCGCCTGCTCTGTGAGTGCGACTCGCGCAGACTCGCAGCCAACATGCTGTCGTTGACGAAGCTGCACACGTGCTTGTCAATTGGATGAACCCGTGCGAGTCGAGGCTTGTGGCGTGAGCAGCGCAAAGTGAGCAGTAGCGACAGGAACTCGAGTGCTCGATTCATGACGAGTTGTGCTGTGATGGCGACGTCTTGAGAGCGTGCACGAGTTGCCGTGTGCGCAGGCAACGAGCAGTGCGTGAGGTCGAGCTACGTTCTTTGTCAAGACGTGGTCGCTCCTACTCGCCTTTCGTAGCCAAAGGATTGGACAGGAGTGCCGAGCTCACTGTTGTGCGTGTCGATTGACATACCTCGTCGTGGACAGCAGCCAGCACACCTCAAACTCAAACCAATCCGTCGGGCTTCATTTGCACCTCTCTATCCATCGTGCAAGTAGATCTCGAAGCCCTGGAACACGTTGTAGCCCGAGCGCTGACACCGCGCTTGCTTGAGCAGCGTCGCGGCGCGGTTGATCACTTTGTGCATCGTGCAGCAGCTCCAGACCTGGTTCTGACCCCACGCGCGACCGCCCGGACTGTTCGACAGCGCGGTGGCCGCATCCCACTCGGTCGCGTTCGGGAGCTTCAGCAGCTCGTGGTTGCACGTCGCGATGTCGGCTGGGATCACGCGCTTGGCGAAGAACGCCTTGCCAGCCCAGACCTGGTGGAAGAAGTGGATCGAGACGGGTGGGTCGGCTGGCAGCACGATCTTCGTCGGGTGCGTGCACGGGTTCTCCTTGAGCTCTTGCGTGTCGCTCTTCTCCGTGAACGGCCAGTACTCGTTCACGTCGTTCAGGTACGGGTGCGTGATGCCCAAGTTGGTCAAGATCGTGTGCTTGATGCCGTGGTTCGACACCGCGAGCGAGTAGCCGTACATCTCGGTCATCCAGTCCTTCGAGACCTTGCGCGCCTCGACCGTGAAGCGGCAGTAGTCGTCGACCATGGCCATCATGTCGGTCTTCGTCATGACGTACGGCGGACCGAGTCCCCAGTAGTGCTCCCATCCGTCGTCCTGCGCGACCTTGCCGCACGGCTCGCTGCCGCACACGACCTCTGGCTTCGTGGCCGTGCCGGAGGCTTCGGTCTTGTTCCCATTGAAGAAAGTCTCACTGCTGATCACCTTGCGCCAGTCGTGTGCAAGTGCCACGCCGTCGCGCACCTCGTCGGTCACAGTCGCAGCGTCGCGCGTGCCCTTGTAGTACTTGCTCATGTTCCGACCGGTGTTCACTTGGAGCGGCTGGAAGAAGACAAAGTCGCTGTCCACGAGCGCGAGGACGTCGTGCTGCACGGGCGGGTCGGCGGTCTGCAAGAAGTGGCGCAGCCCGAACGGCTTGTTGTACGGCGAGTAGTCGTCGTCGATCTCCGGCAGCGGGTGCGGCACGTAGCTCGGCGAGAAGTGCACGCGGAAGTCGTAGTAGAACTGCGGCTCGCGCAAGATCGCCGCCTGCTGCGCGTCCGAGCAGCCCGAGACGATCTGCGTGATCGGACCCTTCTGACCCACGCGCGTGGCCGAGTCCTGCAGCACGGTCGAGAACAACAGCCGGTTCTTCTGCTCGCACCCGGTGCTGAACACGATGTGCATCGTGCTGCCGTCGCGGTTCGCTGGGAACGGCGCGTGAGCAGGTAGTCCGTAAGCGAGATCTCGTTCTTGCCCTTGCAGGAGGTTGATGCTGTCGTGATACGACATCGCTGTCTCCGTGTCATCGTGTTTAGCGTGAGAATCGTGCGCTGCATGCCCCTCTTTGCCCTCGCGTTGCATGATGGTAGAGTGAGACATGATGCTCGCCGGGACACCTACGGAGTCACTGTGCTGCTGCAGGCTCTGGATGCGAATGAAGTTCGTGTCCGCCGTCGTAGCCTCCGACGTGACTGCGAGCGAGCGGTTCTCGATGAACAACAACGTGGTCATGCACACACTAAGGACCACGAAGAGCACGCCAAAGCGCGATTGCTGCTGCAGCGGCTCTCGTTGCATCGCCGTCATCTCAACGTTGCTTGTGTGTGTGCAGTGATGGCAGCGACGCAAGTGGCTCGAAAGAGCGAGTGAGTGAATGGGCGGACGCCCGCGAGCATGAATGGTCGTGGTATGTCGTTAAGCGACGCCCGCTTCAGAATCCCGCTTCAGGATCAAGTCGTGCTTTCGTACGTGCGCAGCTACACAATGCCTTGAGCTAGTGCCTTGAACTGGAGCCATGAGCTGCTGTAGGCACGTCCATGCATCAGCAAGGATGGAGCAACAAGCATCGACCGACCAGTTCCTTCAGCTCACTCCTCAAGAAGGCACCACCAATCGGATGCGCATGGTCGTGAGCTCACTTACGATCGCATCGGATGCACTTCTGAGTGTGTCAACCTCCCGCCTTCTCCCTTATCACGTGGACATGGTGCGGCGGCAACGCACGCTCTCTCACAAACAAGACACACCTCTGTTGAGCAGCACGAACGCCAAGGACTCGCTCGTGTCGTCTCTCTTTGATCAGGAGCCATGAACAGGACCTATAAATGCTGCGCTCACAGAAAAGCAAAAACAGCACGACCTGCATTTTCGCTCGTGACGACTGCGATGGAGGGCGTGCTGTGGGTGCGCGTGCGGCGTGGGAAGCTCCTGCGCGGCTGGCAGAAGCGCTACTACGTGCTCTCGGACGACGGCGCGCTCAAGGAGTTCGCTGAGAGCGCTGTGCTCGCAACAGATGCGGCGCCGAGCGCTGCGGCCGCGTCAGTCGGCAAGCGGCGGTACTCGACCGAAGCAGAGCGTGCGCTGACCGAGAAGAGCGGTATGGTGCTCACGCAGGAGCTGCTCGTGCTCGGGTCCACGACTATCAAGACGCTGCCGTTCCCGATGGTCGGGCGCCATCACGTGTTCCAAGTTACAAAGAAGAGCGAGTTCCGCCTGGTGCTCAGTGCCAAGAGCGCCGAGGCGATGCACGAGTGGATCCGCGCACTGCGCGCCGTCATCAGCAACAGCAGCAGCCAGCGACAGCGCAGCCCAGCACTTGGCGACAGTAGTCGCGCGTTACCTTCTGCGCCGTGGACGCGCTCGCCGTCGCTCGAACTCGGCAGCAGCGGCGGCGCGCATGGCGAGAGCGAGTTCCTCGATGTACCAGCACTGGCGCCGAGCGACCGCGCGCGGTTCGCCGAGACGTACGAGTGGCGCCACAAGCGCGTGCGGACGACGCAGGACGTTGTGCTCAGCGGCGTGACGGTGCCGCGCGGCGCGGTGCTTGTCGCAGTGAACGGCATCTCGCTCCAGACGCTGAGCACGGAGCAAGTGGCGCAGCTTGTGAGCAAACCGAGCAGCGCTATGGCGCTCGGACTCGGCCTCCGCTTCCTCCGCGCGCCGTACAAGCGCGGCGTCCTGCGGTGCAAGCTCTGCGTCGGGCTTTCGACGCAGCTCAAGACGCTCGCGCAGTTCCGCAGCGGCGTGCGCGAGTGGCAGCAGCACGTCGTCGAGGTCGATGGCGACGTGCTCACGTGCGTGCCGCGGTCCGAGGCGAAGACGAGCACGACGCGGCGCGTACTTCCGCTCGCTGGCGGCTGCACTGTCAAGCGCGTGCACGAGGTCGTCGCGGAGCAGCCGTGGTGCTTCGTCGTGTCTGTGCAAGCCCACGCGATGCTCTTCCAAGCGCGCTCGGACGCCGAGGCGCAGCAGTGGATCGACGCGATCGAGCGCGCGATCTACTTTGCCGACGGCGCGCTCGCAGGACCCGACCGTCCGTCGTTCGATAGTCTCCAGCTTGAGAGTTCGCTCAACATGCGCAGTCTCCAGAGTGGTCTCGCGTTCGCAGACGAGGACGATGGTAATGGCGGCGGCAGCGACAGCGACGGCGACGACAGCGTCTCGGGCCAAGAGCTCGCGCATCCACGGCTCCGACGCGTCGGCGCCGAGTCGCCACTCAACTTGACAGAGCACGAGCACGACGACGCTGTGACTGACACATCGCCGAGACCGGTGGCCACCACTGGCGGCGCAGTGCCGTTGCCAGCAGCCGACTTGGCCGACATGATGCTGTTCCTCCAGCGCAGCGGTCGACTGGTCGAGGCGTTCCAGCTCATGGGCAGGAACCCGTCGCACCGGCGCGCGTACTGGAACTCGATCTTCCTCTGGGCCCTGGAGCCAGTGGACGCGAGCGCGTTCGCGGCGCTGCTCGAGCGGCCGCTCGTCGATGCGTATGTGACTGACTGAAATACCGACTGGCGCGCTGTGTGGACTTGACTGGGCGATCGCTCACGTGCGTCTCTGTGTGTCTGGACCGCCAGTGACAACGTCCAAGTGCAGAAAGACATCCCTCGCACAGCCAAGTGGCTCGCAGGATCCGCTGGTGCGCCGCACTTGAGCGCTGACACCAGACGCGTACGGCTCGCGTGCTTGGAGCACGTCCTCCACGCGTTTCTCGCCGGGTGCACGTCCCACGTCCGCACTGACGACGACGGAGACGATGCGACAGATGCCTCACCATCGGCAGTGCAGACACCGAGTCAGAGCTTCTACATGCAGGGCATGAACGGCCTCGCGTTCATTCTCCTCGACGTGCTCGCCGACGACGAGCTCGCGGCGTTCCAGTTCTTCCGCGGCGTCGTGGCGCGCGTGCTGCCGCACGTGTTTGGGATCCGGTCCGAAGGCGCCGAGCGCGACAACTTTGACCTCTTCAGCTCGCTCGCAGAGGTCGGCGCGACGCTCGAGGACGTCGTCGCGCTGCACTTGCCGCACTTTCACGCCGCGATGGACGGCGTCGGCATCCCCGTGTGCCTCCTCGCGTACAAGTGGTTCCCGACGCTCTTCTCGGACATCTCGCTCATGGCGCACAACGCGCAGCTGCGGTACGACACGCTCCTCGTGGCGTGGGACATCTGCCTCCTCATGGGGCTCGAAGGCGTCTTCTGCGTCGCGCTCGCGCTCTGCAGCAGCGCAGAGGAGAGCGTCGTGAGCGCTGGACGCGACGCGAGCGCAGAGCAGATGAGCAATGCGCTCGTGCGCGTCATCTCGCAGCTCTCGCCTGAAGACCTCATCACGAGCGTCTGCGAAGTGCTCGAGCTCTGCAGTCACCACGTGCTGCTCAAGCTGCGCAACGGCCATCGCCGGCGGCTCCAGCTCGGGTACGCCAAGCAGCAGTACGACGGCGTGCAGAGCAGTAGTAGCAGTAGCAATAGTAGCAGTAGCAGTCGCGCCATTGTGACAACTGGCAGTGGCGCGAGCAGGAGCGCGCTCGCAGCGTGGAGCGAAGACGGCGGTGGCAGTGCGAGCGGCAGTCGAAGGAGCCGAGGAGGCGCGCCACTGGCGACTTCCTCCCACTCAGCACCGCCACCATCGTCGTCAGCCGCAGCGTCTCGGTCTGCGCCGCCGATGACAGTCAAGGACTTGGACTCGGGCAAAGTGTTCAAGATCTCGCGCTCAGGGAGCATGCTCCTGCCAGTCATGAAAGCCGTCGGGTCGTGACGCCAGGGGCACTCGCATCAATAGAGAGCAAGCGCAGACATCCGCTTGACTGGTCACGCTTGGTTGCGTTGAGCAGCCTCGTTGCTGCTTTTGCTGTCGTGGAAGCAATCGCACTGGCGCACGGGTGAATGAGCGACCGCATTGAGCAGCGAGTCGCTCGCGTGTGGGAGACCTTGGAGGCTTCCATCTCGACGACGACGACTGCTGCCAAGATCGATCGCGCTGCAGTGATCACCACCATCGCCACCAGCGTGCTGGACGACAACAGACAGACCGACAAGTCTGGGCTGAGCTTTCACTCGTTCGTTCGCAGCATGCATGTACCACACGCGGAGCGATCTTTCGCAAGCCGCACTTTGTAGCGCACACACATGTGTGTATCCTTTTGCCAGAGCTGACAGACTCGTCGCAGTCAGTCAGTGAATGTCGACGTCGAGTACTAGACCGAGCATCAAGGACATCAATGCAAATGGCATCAAGAGCACCAAGGACACCTAGCGCACATGGACACCAAGGGCACCATGACCGCCAGTGGTAATGAGCATTCGCCAGGTGGCGGCGTAGAAAATCAGGCGTCAAACCACAGGCGCGAGCGGCATGGAGCAGCGCGCGTGTGATTTCGCACCCGCTTGCTCGCGCTCGGTCTTGTTTGGCCCTGTTTGTGGCCAGCGAGTGCTGCATAGGTCTGACGCACGCACGCACACCTACGAGTGTGAATGTGCCAGCACACACACTGGCCAGAAGCGAGATTCTGAGGATGGCGGACACGATGCACGCACTCCAAGCAGTCCGCCACTCGCTCGCTCGCTCGCTCATTCTCGATCTCTCGCCAGCGCAGACACACACAGAGGTAGACACACACGATGACAGAGCGACGACCGCACATACACGCACACGCACAGGCACGCTCGCCGTCGTCGGCGCGCGTCCTGCTCGCCATCGTCGTGCTCGGCGCGCTCGTGTCGACCATGCTACTCGTCGAGACGTCGTCGATCCGCAACAACAGCACCAGCAGCAACAACTCGCTCGTGCTCAGCGCAGTCGCACCTTCCAACGCCGCAGCAAAGACTGACACCACGACGACCGCGACACACATCCGTGCGGCGACTGACGCGCGCTCGCTCGCACTCGAGCACGCAGCGATAGACAGCGAGCAGGAGATGCGCGCACTGTCTCCCGACATGGACCCGAGCGCGCCGAGCGCCGACAAGATCGACAAACAGACACAGTCGAACGCGCAGCACTCGCCCGAGCCGTCGCACGCACCGACATCGCCACCACCGACGTCGCATGCGCCGGTGGTCCAGACCAACTCGCCAGGCCGCGGCGTCCCTGCGCACGCGCCGTTCCCAGCGAACCGCGACGGCAGCACGATGCACATCGTGTTCAGCACCGGGTGCGAGCAGAAGAACCGGCTGCTGTTCTCGACCGTGCTGCAGGACTCGGCCACGCGCGTGGGTCAGAAGGGTCCGATCACGCAGATCGTCTCGGGTTGCTCGGACGCGCAGCAGGCGGCGATCTTGCGCGAGCCGCGGTTCTACTACGACTTCCGCGTGCACTTCTCGCCGAGCTACGTGCCGCACCCGCTGCCGGAGATCGACGACGACTACTCGCCGTACAACAAGCCGTTCGGGCTGCGCCACTTCTTGCAGACCGCCGACCCGCCCGTGCAGCACGACGTCCTCGCGCTCGTGGACAGCGACTTTGTCTTCTTCCAGCCGCTCCAAGTGAACACCGGTCGGAACATGAGCAAGTACTACAAGGGCACGCGCGACGCTGCGACTGTGACCGACGAGGTGCGCGACGGCGTGGCACTTGCACACGACTGGCGCAAGGTGATCAGCAGTGAGACTTTCTTCAATGGGAACAAGACCGAAGCCTCCGGCACGGCCACGAAGCCAGAGGTCGTGTGCGGCAGCGAGCCGTGCGGCAAGGTCGCGCAGGACGACGGATGGGAGCACTACTGGGGACTCGGTCCGCCGTACGTCATGACGAAGACCGACATGATGGCCATGGTCGACGACTACTGCCGCTTCACGGTCGAGGCGCGCAAGGTCACGAAGGACTGGATGACCGAGATGTACGGCTACTCGCTCGCGGTGTCGAACCACGGCATCAAGCACACGATCTTGACCAACTTGGGCATCACGCACCCGTACCTGAACGACGTGAACGAGTACTGGCCGTTCACGGAGAAGAGCGACACGCAAGAGCTCAAGGAGAACCCGTGCACGCACCCGACGAAGATCGTGCTGCCAGCCGACCCACCCGTCTCGATCCACTTCTTCCACCAGGTCTGGGCTGGCAAGGCGTTCTTCGCCAAGCGCGTGATCCCAGCCGACATCGCGACGTGCAACCACGAGCTGCTGAAGCTCCCGAACGCGACCGAGTGGGATGCGGCCACCGCGCTGTCGAACAGTCCGGGCGGTCGCGCGTGGGGTCAGAACCAGGTCTGGAGCTGCTGCACGATGCACAAAGTGATCAACCGCGCCGCGACGCTGCTCAAGCAAGCGCGGTGTCAGCGCTCGGGCTACAACGTGTTCCAGGGCTTCGAGATCTACTTGCACGACTGAGCGAAGGTTGCGAAGGAGACGATGAAGACGCATGCACTACTGCGTAGTATTTATGATGAAGCCGCTAGAGTCTCCAGTCGGCCTTGAGAGTCGAGCGTGGCACACCAGTCAGGAGTAATGAGAAGTCGAGAAGCACATCTCTTTGACCAACTACATCTCTACTTTCCCTTACATCGTCGTACTACAGAGCTACGTAGTCGAAAGAGATGCCAATCCAAGCTTACATCATGGCTAGCAATCACCAATGGATGCGTGTTTGCACATGCTGGTCGTCGTCGTGATCGATACTCGGTGCTGGACAACGCGATGCGAGCGAGCGAGACAGATCGCACATTGCAGAGCACGACGCCGTGAAGCATTCGTGAAGCATTCGTGTAGCAGTGCACGTGCTCTTGAAGCGATTGTACGTTGGTGCTGGTGTTGCTGGTGTTTGAAGCGCTTGGGTTTGTCTTCACCCTTGGACGCGAGTCGGAGTCGCTCTTCAGCGATCCGCGTACGTACACTGCAGCTGATGCTCGTGCCATCGCTGTGACGCCCCAACAGCAAAAGATGCAATGGCAAACACAAAGCAAGCCATGAAGTACAAGAGACATCGATTGACAACGCTAGCGCACGCTGAACGCCCCTCAAACAGCTCGCATTGCCTCTTTGCAAACGCCAGCGACCTCCATGACGCGCGCAACACTCGACAAGATGAAAACTGCGGCAGCGCTAGCCGCTCGTGCGCTTGTGATAGCCACGAAGGCGCTCGAGCGGTGCGATCGAGTGCATGTCGTGTATTCAGTGGAGAGCGAGATGGCACACATCACTCTCCTGCCTACGTGTCCAAGCACAGACACACCAGAGCCTGTTGAGCAGCACATTGTTGGTAGCAGCCAAAGTACCAACCTTGCACCTCACGGCATCTTGAGACTCTGCTGCTGCTGGTACTTTTGGTACTTGCTCGTGAGCTCCCACCCGAGTCCAGCAAAGACAACGGCAGCACCGAGCTAGGATGTCGTGGCCGTGCGGACTGACTTGCCCGACCAAGCGCCTCTGCTTGGCGTCAGTTGGTCTATCAGGGGTGGTCTACTGATGCGGAGAGTACACTGCGTGCGTGCGCAATCTTCGTTCATCTCTCTCGAGAGACTCTCTCGGTCTCGTGTCCCTATCCTATCTGTGTGTCTATGTGTGTGAGCGAAGGAGCGAGCCCGTGTTCACGTCCTAGCGTCTTCGGTCCTCAGTCGCAGCCGCTTCCACCGGCGAGCTTGATGCACGACAGACTCGGTACGAACGTCATGAGGTTGATCGAGAACGAGTACAGGAAGAGCACGACGCTGAAGACGATGATGAGGCTGCTCGCGGCCTTCGTGAAGCCGCCGTACATCCGCTAGGACGTCGTACGTTAGTGTTTGTTGTTGAAGGTGTGCTTATAAACAGATTCTGTGCGCTATCGGTATTCTGAGTTCATACCTTCTGATCAGGCATGCATGGCTCATTCTGAATCGATGCGATCAGCTCTCACAAACAAGCTGTTGTCTCTCAAACGCCAGACGCCGAGAGTGCCAAGCACTCGAGACACTCAAGACTCGTCAGAGCGAAGAGCCTTGCCTACACAAGTCTTGGTCGAACTCAAGTCTTGGTCATGGTCAGTCCGTTTTGTTTGTACGATCTTGTACAGACGTACGAACAGTTGACACACATTGATTCAGCAATGGCACTCGGTGCTCTGACCCCGCTCACCGACACATCGACACACTTGCTTGCTGCCACCGACAGAGCCCACGACGCGCGAACTTCAGCGCTGTCGCTCAGCGCAACATCTCGCAGATCTTGCCACAAGACCTCACCACGAGAGTCTGCAAAGTGCTAGGGGTCGACGGTGATGACCACGACCGCACGGGTGAATGAGCGACCGCATTGAGCAGCGAGTCGCTCGCGTGTGGGAGACCTTGGAGGCTTCCATCTCGACGACGACGACTGCTGCCAAGATCGATCGCGCTGCAGTCGTCGCTATCCGCCACCATCAGTGTGCTGGACGAAGACAGCCTTTCTCAACACCCTATGACCCTCGACACCCTCGACAAAGCTGTCGAAGTCATCAACACTCACACTCGTGGTCGCACCTGAAGGCTCCAACCGACTCCTCCGTTCTTCAGGCTTTGATGAACACGACGGAAGTACCGGACTTGATCGTGGGTCAGCGATCTGCTCCACAACAGCTCATGGAGTTCGCGGACTTGGTGCAATTTTGCAGCAGGAACTCCAGCTCCATCTCGTCAACGCGTGTATCGCCAGTCGCTCTAGACACTCAAGAGACTCCAGAGAGCGACTGAGGCGGGCCGTCTCCAGGAGCACAGCAGCAAGGTGAGGGCGATGGCTGAACAGATGTCAGCTCGGACGCCCTGAGTACTTGATGGCCTCGCACGGCATCTGAACAGCAGATACCGGCACGATCTTCAGCCCCGACCTCGTTGGACACTCGAGAACCAGCATCTTCCGCAACTTCGAGCCAGCACAGCAAGTCGAGAGCTAGCACGCTTCATTACGCGCTCAGTTCGCCTTGCGCCGCTTACTCGCACTCGCGCGCGTCAACCGCTTGCCAGTGTTGTCTGGTTCCGCGTCGTTCGCGTCCGTGCCGTCATCCTCTGGACGCACAGTCTTGAGTTTCTTCGCGGCACGAGCACGGACCGACTTGGGCTCAGTCGTCGTCTCTGCGGTCGGATCGTCCTTGCCCCGTTGCTGCTCCTTTGCCAGCTTTGCTTTCGCTTGGATCCGCTGCAGCACTTGCTTCTGCTTTGCCGCTGTGCGATTGAACACGAGCGTCGAGTCGCTTGAGGCCGCTGGTGCAAACGCGTAGCCTTCGAGGTCGAACGCTTTGATGCCGTCAACCGATGCGACTCGGTGCTGGATCAAGTACCGGCACATGAGACCGCGCGCGCGCTTTGCATAGACCGACTTGATCTTGCCGTCGTCCTGGAAGACGCAGTCGATGACGCGGACGTCGGCGTCGAGCGCATCGAGCGGAAGGCTCTTGAAGTACTCTTGCGACGCGAGGTTCACGAGGACCTTCGCCTCGTCGTGCGCAAACGTCTCGTTGACCGTCTGCGCGAGCGTCGAGCCCCAGAACGCGTACAGGTCTTTGCCGCGCGAGTTAGCAAAGCGCTGCCCCATCTCGAGACGATACGCTTGGATCAGGTCGAGTGGACGCAGGATGCCTAGAAGACGCGTGCGGTCATCAGTCGCTACTTCTTTGACACGGACAGCGAGACGAGAAGACGCAGTGGAGCGCACCGTAGAGACCGCAGAGGATGCGCAAGTGGTCCTGCGCGTACGCGAGCTCGGCGTCCGAGAGCTCGTGCGCAGCGAGTCCTACAGCAGTCCAAGCATTGAGTTCTTGTGAGCTCTGCTGCGTTGACACTCGAGTTCGTACACGCAGAGCGCTCGTACCTTGATAAGCTGGACCGTTGAACGCCAGCACTGCTTGCTTCTTGAGCTCGCTTGGCGCGAGCGGCTCTTTGCTGGGCGTGGCGTCAAAGTCCTGGAACCTGCAGGATGGTGCAGCAATGCATGGAGCAGAAGAGTGAGTCGAGTGGTCGCCGGAGTCTCCATGGTGGTGCACTGCAAGTGATGTGGGCGACTGGAGACCGCTCGCTCGTACCGCTGGTAATTGAGCTTTGCAAGCGCGTCGCTAACGCCGAGCAGCGCCTTGACTTTGGCTTGCGAGAGCTCCTGGAGCTGCGCGACCTGGAGATGACCAGACAGACACACATGTGCGGTTGGAGCGCAATTGAAGACACAAGACGCGCAGTTGGACGCACCAGGTCGTGTGCGTCGCGCAAGAGCGCTGGCTCCGAGCACCTGCTCACAGCAGAGCGCGTCATGTCGAGCGTCTTTGCTGGCGACAGCACATACAGCAAGCGCGCTGCAGTCGTCGTCATTGCAGGTTTCGATGGTCAAGATGCTGCTGTAGCACATTCATAGTGATAAAATACAGGCTCCCTTTTTGTATTTTGATGCAGCTCATTTGAACCATTTTGCATGTGAAATACCTATTCAATGTGATAGTCCCGACTTGCATAAACAAAGTGAAGACACGTCCATTCGAGCGTCCTACACGCGATCCGCTCAGACCAAGACCCTGCAGTCGAGACAAGAGACACACAGCGCAGAGAGAGAGAGAGAAAGAGAGAGAGAGAGCGTCAGTCAGTCCACCTGGTAGCTCATACAAAGCCCAGGAGCGAGCGCGACGTACGTTTTCCGCTGCTCGTCGACCACCTGATCACGCATCTCGACGTCTCCGCTATGGACACCGTGGACACCGTGGACGTCGTGGACGCCATGGACGTCGTCGTCGTCTGCGTCGTCCATGTCGTCGCCCACGCCCGTGTGTGCGAGTATGACGTGCGAACTGTCGTCGTGCGGCGCGTCCGTTGGGTGCTCCAAGTGCGTCTGACTCGGGGTCTGCGACTGCTGCTGCTGCTCGTACGTGACGTAGCTGCGCTTGAGCGTGAGGCCATTGCGCCGAATGAACTTGGTGACCCAGTTCTCCGACGCTTTGAAGCTCGCGTTCGTGCGCTGGAACATGTGCTGCGCCGTCTTGGCGATCCACTTGCGCGTCACGCGGTCCTTCTTCGCACGCTCTTGGATCACGACGACCAGGAGCTTCTCCTCGGCAAACTCGAGGTACGGCTTGCGCCCGCCGCCTGTGATGCGCTTCTTGTGCGACGCGTCGCTCAGGATCTTCTCGCGGTTCTTCCACCACTTGCGGAACGACGAAGCACTGACGTCCCAGTTCAGCGCACTGAAGTGCTTCTCTGCGCGCGACGGAATGCCTTTGCCTGGGCCCATGATCCACTCAATCGCCTCTTTCTTCATGCTCAGCGGAATGCTCTTGCGCTTGATCGGCGCAGCGGTCACAGTCGTCGGCGGTGCCATCGCAGCAGCCGACGCACTCGCTGCTGCGACGTCGAGTGGCAGAGGCAGTGGACCGCCAGCCGTGCTCGCAGCGACAGCAGCAGCGATGCTAGCAGTTGGCGAGTGCATGCCAGACGACGGCGCAGTCGAGAGCGGCAGGAAGTCCATTGCGCTCGCCTCGACTTTGCCGAGCACGGACGTGTCGCCGCCGGCTGCTGCGACCATGTGCACGTCCGCGTCGGTCATGCCTGCGACGTTCACGCCAGCAGCGGCGGCGTGCTCGACGAGCGCATGGTGCGCATCTGCGATCGCTTGCGCCTGCTGAGCCTGTGCCTGCGCAATGAGCTGCTGCATGCCGCCATCGCCGACGAGCGCAATGACCTCCTCGGGCGTCGGAACTTTCGCTGCCATGCTGCTCGTGCTCGGGCTGGTCGTCGTCGTCGCGGTTGTTCGTTATTCAGCGCCGTCTTCTAATACGAGCCACTCCTTTCAAGCGTGGCTCTCTTGATTTTGTCACTACTAAGAGATATGTACACAACGGGACGACACGCTTTCGACTTGTGTTTACTATCTAAAGAGTAATCATAGCAACAAGCAAGCGAGCGAAAATCGAGGGAACGATGTCGACACATCCCTTGATCGCGCACAACGACATTGACAAGATCGACACCAAGACACCAAGCACAAGCGCAACGATGGCGAAGAAGAGTATGTGGATGGCGCTGTTTGCGCTCGTGGCGGTGCTCCTGAGCGTCCTCACGACGACCGCTGCGTCCGGCGCGCCGTCGGCGAGCGCGAGCCATATCCTCGTGCCGACCGAAGCCGAAGTCGACCAGCTCCTCACGGAGATCGAGGCTGCCGACGACCTCCCCGCCAAGTTTGCCGAGCTCGCGCAGGCCAAGAGCAAGTGCCCATCGGGCCGCAACGGCGGTGCGCTCGGGACATTCGGTCGCGGCCAGATGGTTCAGGAGTTCGACCAAGTCGTGTTCGAGAAGCCAGTCGGCGTCGTGCACAAGGTGAAGACGCAGTTTGGCTGGCACTTGGTGCTCACGACGTCGCGCTCGGGCATGGGTGACGACGACCTCCCGAAGGACGACTTGTAAGCGCCAGGCAGCTGCCTCGCCTCTACGCTCTCCACGTTAGGACTCGTAGTACACACAGCGCTCCATGCACCACACGCGAGCACGTAAAGGAGCGAATGCCATCGATTCTGTTCCTCTCGCCGTCCTGCGCTCGGATCTGCTGCTACTATCGCTCGCTCTTGCTACTCGCGAGCGCTTACTCGGCCTTCTTCGCGTCGCCCGTGCGCTCCGAGCAGATGAGCACGTGCCAGCCAAACTGCCGCCATCGCGTACAAAACGCGACTGTCAGTGCACACGATCGCTACGACACAGAGAGAAGCAGTAGCACACGCGTACCTGCGTCTGGACCTTGTGGACCTTGCCGACGTCCTCCTCAAACACGACCTTGTCGAACGCTGGGACCATCTGACCGCGGCCAAACGACCCGAGGTCGCCGCCCTTGCGACCCGACGGACACGTGCTCGCCTTTGGCGCGAGCTCCGCGAGCTTCTTGAGCGGGTCCGCTGCGGCCGAGATCTCCTTCACGAGCTTGTCGACTTCGGCCTCGGTCTTGACGAGGATGTGGCTCGCACGCGCCTTCACCCCACCCTTCGCGCTCGAGCGACTGCCCATGTACATGATGATCACGAGCAGGATCGGACCCATGAACGGTGCAGCTTGGACGAGGAAGTTGCGCACGAGCTTGTAGAGCTCCGACTCGGGCTCCTCCGTGCCGTCCGAGCGCGTGGAGATGAGCACCAAGTGCCAGCCAAACTGCGTCTTCACCTTGTGCACGACGCCGATCTCCTCGTTGAACACAACGCGGTCAAACTCTGGGACCATCTGGCCCTGTCCAAACGTCCCGAGGTCGCCGCCCTTCTTCGACGACGGGCACTTGGAGTGCGCCATCGCGAGCTTCGCGAACGGCACGAAGACGTTCTTCGACTCGTTGATCTCTGCGAGGAGCGAGTCGGCCTGCGCCTCCGTGTCGACGAGGATGTGGCTCGCGTGCGCCTTGGGCGACGCCATGACGCCGCCGTGGCTCCCGACGAGCGCCACGAGTAGCAGCGCCAGGAGCGTCGAGACGAGCGTGAAGCGCTTGCCGCTCATGCTTGTCGTGCGTGGCGGGAGTTGGTTAGATGAGTTGGTGGTGGTCGTGCAAGGGACGCGCGCACGCGAGGACGATGATCTCGTCCTTTGTCGTGGTCGTCGTCGCAAGTGAGGGGGTCGAGGCTTCGTGGCTGCTTCGTGGCTCGTTTGCCGCGCACACTTGAACTCAGTATGCGTAGGGAGCACTTGAATTCAGTATGGTCTGATTTGACAATATAGCAATATTCAAGAACATATTGGGCTACATATGCAGTCGACTCGCACGAGCCAAACGCTAATGTAAAATCGCACATCTGTGCGATCGCACACTCAGCGCTTGCCTCTTCGAGAAAGGCTGTTTCAAGCACGACACGAGGCTCGAGGCTCGAAGCGCCGATCTGGCGCGCTTACTGTCACGACCGCACTCCGATCGCTCGACCTCATTGCTGCTTGTCCTGCGCACGTGCCGCGCACCGAAATCGCGCGCGAGCCGCCTCCACATGCGCGCCGCCTGAGTTGTAGTCTTCGACGCGAATGAAGAGAACCACTTCTGCAAGTGCGAGCGGCTTTGCGTCGCTCTTGGCTCCACCCGCGGCCGCGTACACTCGAGGAGGAGCAACACCACCGGCAGTGGCACCGCCGCCACCACCGCCGCCTCGACGATCGATCAGCACTGGTGCAATGCCTGCGTCTGTGATGTCTCCTCGCGCGTTTGAGAAAGCGCAGAGCAGTCTCGACGACGTGTCGTCCAACAACAGCACCACGAGCACTGCGAGTTGCTCGAGCACCGGCTCGAGCTCGTATCGCTCAAGTAGCGCGCGCACAGGCATGACGAGCACACGCAGCACTGATAGCCGAATGAAAGACAGCAGCAGCGTCCGCGTCGCAGTGCGCATTCGTCCGCTGCTGCCGAAAGAGATCGCGACGAACGAGCGCGTGTGCGTCGAGCGCAGCGCAAACACGATCACAGTCGCTGCGACGGACCAGCGCTTCACGTACGTCCTACTCTTGTGTGCGTGTGAGAGCGAGTCGATGGACCTGTCACACTGAGCTTACAGTCCTAACACGTACGTCCTGCTGCGTTAGATTCGACCACGTGTTCCCAGTCAACGCGTCTCAGACGGGTACGTCCGTGCTTCTCGTGTCAGGACGCGAGCGACCACTCTCGACTGACGCGCCTGTGCTGCTGCAGAGCTGTACAACGATGCGCTCGAGCCGCTCATGGACTCGTTCCTCCAGGGCTTCAACGTCACGGTCATCGCGTACGGCCAGACGGGCTCGGGCAAGACGTTCACGATGGGCAACAGCATCGCGGCGTCGTCGATGATCGCGTCGCGGCTCTTCTCGCACGCGTCGAACAAGAGCAGCGCGAGTGCTGCCGCGCCGCCCGCAGACTCACTCCACGAAGGCGAAGGGCTCATCCCGCGGTTCCTCTTCCAGCTCTTTGAGCGCCTGAAGGAGATCGAAGCCGGGAGCAGCAGCAGCGGTAGCGAGAACGTCGTGTCCGTGTCGTTCCTCGAGATCTACGGCGAAGACATCCACGACCTGCTCCAGCCGCAGGCGCGGCAGCCGCACGACGACAGCGCGCAGAACCTGCAGCTCCGCGAGAGCCAAGCCGGCGTCTGGGTCCAAGGACTCACTGAAGTACGTCACTCTTGTGTGATGCCATGACTCTGTCGATGGATGAAGGTCCAAGACGCTCACACACTCGTGTCTGTTGTGCGTCGTAGGTGCGCGTGTCGAGCCGACGCGACGCGCTCGAGCAGATGCGCATCGGCTCAATGCGGCGCGCGACCGGGAGCACCGAGATGAACGAGCACTCGAGTCGCTCGCACGCGGTGTACACAGTCAAGATCGTGCGGCGCATGAGTCGGCGCGAGTCGCTCAGTGCTACGGCAGCAGCGGCGCTCGCTGCGCAGTGCCGTCGCGCTGGTGCTGACGCTTCGAGCCCTGAGAACAACGAGACGGCCGACACGACGGTCGTGTCGAAGCTCACGTTCGTGGACTTGGCTGGCAGCGAGCGTCTCAAGCGCACGCACGCAGAGGGGAACCGCATGAAAGAGGGCATCCAGATCAACGTCGGGCTCCTAGCGCTCGGGAACGTCATCAACGCCCTTGGCGACAAGAAGAACCGCTCGAACGCGCCTGCGCACGTGCCGTACCGGTCGTCCAAGCTCACGCGTTTGCTCCAGGACGCGCTTGGTGGCAACAGTCGCACGCTGTTCATGTACGTTCGTTGGCTCTTTGGCTATGGCTCGTATTGCCTCGTCCTCGTGCTCACGCGACTGTGTGGCTTGTGTCTCTGCGTCTGTGATGCCGCAGTGCGTGCGTGTCGCCAGCCGAAGCAAACGCGAGCGAGTCGCTCAGCACGCTGCTGTA
The DNA here is from genome assembly GCA_003730235.1 of Pythium guiyangense. Taxonomy (NCBI): domain Eukaryota; phylum Oomycota; class Peronosporomycetes; order Pythiales; family Pythiaceae; genus Pythium; species Pythium guiyangense. The sequence goes on from QXDM01000016.1 coordinate 405,199, forward strand.
CGCGAACCGAGCGAAGAACATCCAGAACAAGGCTGTGAAGAACATCGACAGTCGCTCGGCCGAGGTCCTGGAACTCAAAGCGTTCAACGCGCTGCTCCAGCGCGAGCTCGTGAAAGCGCGTTTCATCCCGTCGACTGCGGCGTCCGACACGGCGATGCTCGAGGACCCGCTCCTGATCGAAGCGATGGTCGACAAGCTCTTGCAGGACGCCGCAGTCCAGAGCTACTTGAAGCGCCTCGAGGCGACGGCGAACACTGTCGGCACCGACGGCTTTGTCGGGAGTCGCGACATCGCGATGCACGACGTCGACCTCTCGCACCTCGCCGCTCGCTTCACAGCGCAAGTGGCGCTGGCGACAGTCGTGAGCGCGCCGCCGCCGAGCGACCTCCCGATCCTCGCGCCAGCTCCGTACTCGGGCACGTCGCAGCCCGAGCGCATGGACGAGATCCGCATGGCGGACGACCCGAGCGTCAAAGATGTCCTGGGCGAGAGCAATGGGCTCGACGCGCGCGCGGCCGAGTGCGAGGCGCAACTCCTGCTCTCGCAGCAGACGTGCGACGAGCGCGACCAGACGATCGCGCACCTCGAAGCGACACAAACCCAGCTCCTCGCGCAGCTCGCAGTGCGCGACAATGAGATCGAGCGCCTGCGCTGTCGCGTCGACGAACTCGAAGCGAACCTCGCGATCTCCAAGGGCAAGGAGGAGGCGTTCCTGCTTATCGACGTACGTCCCATGGCTTTTTCTCTCTGTCTGACTGACTGACTGACTGACCGACGGTGGCTCTCATCGCTCGTCACTAGCGCTGCCAAGAGGTTTGGAACGAGCTCGGACTGAACGCCGAGGACCAGGCTGGCAAGTTCAACGACATCAACGAGCTCCTGCTCAAGAAGTGCTCGGAGGAGCTCGAGGGCCTCGAGTCGGCGCGCGAGCAGCTCCACTTGCGCATCGACGCCGCGTACGGCAGCGTCGAGCGCCTCGAGCGCGTTCTGCACGCGCCCGAGCGCGTCAACTTGGCGCTGCTGCCGATCGTCGCAGGCAAGACGCTCTTGGCGCAGGAGAAGTACCTGCTGTTAGCGCAAGCGCGTTTGGAAGACGAGCTCCGGCGGCGCTACCAAGTGCGCACGTGGAGCCTTCGCAGGATCCGCGACCTCGTACGTCTCCTGCGCCTCGTGAGCTGGCGCGAGCTCCGACACGTTGCGCTCGACGCCATCGGCGTGCAACTCCCAGAGCTCTTGGAGACGCTCGGGCTCCTCGAAGCAGACGACAGCGGCGACAGTCCGCCGGCGTCGCCGCTGCCGATCGAGCGCCTGCTCGCGATCGCGCAGGACGTCAACATGAGCCTCAGTGCGCTCGAGCGCGACGCGAGCGTGCTCAGTGGCCTCGAGCAGGAGCAGACGCAGCGCGGCGAAGAGGCAGACGGCGAGCTCCGGAGCATCCGATCGGTGCTCCAGCAGATGCAGTTCGCGTCTGACGAGCTCCTGCACGTGCTGTCGAAGGCCGCGGCGTTCTGCAGCGTCACGCAAGTCATCGAGTCGCCGGAGACGCCGGAAGACGGCGAGGACGAGACGCTGCAGCGCATGCTCCTGTGGATCCTCCAGGAGGGCGAGAGCCTCGGCGTTGGCACAGACGTCCTCACGCTTCTCACACGCGCTCGACAGAGTCTCGAGGCGATCAGCGACGGCCGCTCGCGCGCCATCGCGCACCTCAACGCGACGCTCGACGAAGCGCTTGCGCTCGGGCAGGAGATGCTCGCGGACGCCAGCGCAGACGACGCACGTGCGCTCATCAGTGGCGACGCAGACGATCGCACGAGTGACGACGCACTGCAGATCGCTAGCTGCAGCTTTGCAGACCTCGAGACTGGCGCAAAGCGCTTGGACGCACTCGGCGCACCGATCGAAGCGTCGCTGCGCGCGCTGCTGCTCTCGATCGACGACGAGTTCACGGCGTTTGGGATCGAGACGGACGCACAGCGCATCAGCTTCTTCCTCGGGAGCGACGACGACGAGAACAACGCGACGCGCAAGACGCTCGAGCGCTACATCTCTGGCGCGCGCACCATGCGCTCGGACAGCGACGACAGCGCCGCGCCAGAGGTCGCAGCGCCCGAAGTTCCAGCGCCACCGAGTGACTCGATCCTCTCGGACTTGGACCCTGCGCGCCAGACGCTCGGCCGCGTCTACTCGCCCTCGTACAGCAAGATGACGCTCACGCGCCTCGCAGACGCGATCGCAGACGTCGCAGTCGTGCAGCGGACGCTCGCGAGTGCGACGAAGCGCTTGGCGTCGCTCCAGCAAATCATGAAGCTCTTCAACGAGATCAGCGAGTTCCAGAAGCGCATCGGCGAGTTCGAGGCGAGCGCGAGCCGCAAGGACCGACTCTTTGGGAGCTCGCTGCGGCTCCTGGAGGAGGAGAAGTTCCGCAAAGTCGCGGCAAAGCGGTACCCGAGTCTCCTCGCGGCGCTGCGCAAGGAAGTGGCCAAGTGGCTCGCGAACGACGACGGCGAGTTCGACCTGAGCGTCCTCGGCGCCGACCTGAAGAACCTCTTGCTCGAGATGATGAACACCGACACGGGCCTCATGCACTTGGACCTCGGCGTCGTCGACTCGAGCCGCACGCTCGCGCGGCGTCAGTCCAAGTCGTCGCTCACGCCGACGCCAGCGCCGAGCGCCGCGAGTCAAACGACCATGAGCAATGGCGGCCACGCGAGTGCACCGGCGCGCAGCCGCTCGATGACGACGCTCGTGCGCGAGTCGAGCGCAAAGAAGCGCCTCGCGTTCGAGCTCTAGCAGCGCCACACGTATCATAGACAGACCCATCGATCGACCGCTAGGACCCGCGCGCGCTTCCAGTGACGACAGTACGAACGAACTAACGAATCTACCTATCTATTCCTCTCACGACGGCGCCTCCGAGACGCTCGGCCACTGCGCTGATGAAGCGAACGCCTCGCAGACTTGCGCAGTCGTCAGGCGCTCGCACGGCCCTGACGCCTCGTCCTCGTCGGCGTCGTACGTCGTGAGCGGTCCCTCAAAGACTGGTCGCGCATGTCTGGAGCTCATGGCCGACTGCAGTGGCAACTGAATCGCCTCGAGACACCCGAACGCCGCCCACTTCTTCACTGACGGCGCGACGAACGTGTGGAGCGAACTGAAGTGCGCGCCGCCAGCCACAAGCATCGCCGCGACGTCCTCGTGCCCAAAGCCAACGGCGTACACGAGCGCTGGACCGTCGTGCTCGTGGAACGCCACGACCTGTTCGCCGCCGCGTGCGATCATGTACGCGATGAGCGCGGTCATGCGCCGGATGCACGCGAGCTGGAGCACGTGCGCAAACTGGAACGCAAAGACACTCGCGTCTGCACGTCCGGTGCCTTTGACGCCGCGCCAGTGCTCGAGGAGGTACATCGCCATGGCTTCGTGGCCGCGCGACACGGCGCAGTCGAGCGCCACTTCGACAAAGTCGTGGAAGTGGAGTCCGTCTGTGTGGCGCGTCGCCTCTGTGAGCGTCTTGCTTGTCTCAAGCTCTGTCGCTGCGAGCAGGCTCTGAACGACATCGAGGCGGTTCCAGCGCACGGCTTGGAGCATGTTGCGTCGCTGGGACTGATACGTCGAGCGCCGAAGCAAGAGTGGCAAGCGCATGCCCACGAGGAACGCCGCCATCGCAGCGTCGCCCACGTCGCAGATGTAGTCAAAGAGCGACAGCTGCGGGAAGCGCCACTGCCGCATCGTCGTGCGCACAGTCTTGAACGCGAGCATGCGTGTGGCGACCGCCGAGCGCTGAGTCTTCCGAGGCGCTGCTGACGCTGGCTTGCAGAGCTTCCAGCGCCGACAGCTCGAGTTCATCAAGTAGCTCTCGTCGATAGTCGCGTGCGTCGTCACGCGGCGCTTCTCGCGCGGCGGCAAGCACGTGCTCGCGAACGTGTACCAGCCTGGGAACGCAAACCACTCGAGGAGACTCGCGATCGTGAACGGCGAGGCGTACGGATGCGTCCGCGCTTCGTTCGAGTGGTCGACCGCGGCGTCGGCACTCGCACCAGCGGTCAAGAGGAGCTCAAACGCCTGGACACGTCCGAACCCGAACGCATAGAGCAGCGGCGTGTAGCCTGCAGCGTCTCGCGCGTCGATCAGTGCGGTGTTGTCACTGCCACTTGAGTCCACTGGTCCAGTCGCTGCTGCCTCGAGCTGCTGGTGCACGAGCTCCGTGTCGCCAAACATCGACGCGTAGTGGAGCAGCGAGCGCTGGTTGAGACAGCGCAGTGCCACGACGTCGTGGTGCTCCTCTTGCTGAACGCTTGCGAACCACCGCACGATCTGGAACGCGCCACGTTGCGCCGCGACAAAGAGGCCCGACTCGCCCATTGGCGTGTGAAGCAGCGCCGGTGTGTGTGAGCTGGCGCACTTGCCGAGCGCCATGAGGATGTGCAAACGATTGCACTTGCACGCGTACAGCAGCGCGTTCCAGCCGTCTGCGCAGCGCAGCTCGATCGATGCGCCGGCGCTCACGAGCAGCTCCGCGACGGCGTCGTTGCCATAAATGACTGCAACGTGCAGCGGCGTTTGGCCACTTGCGTCCGGCGCATCGACGCCACGCAGCGTTGGCTCGCTCTCAAGACTGCGCAGCAGCAGCGCGCAGATCGAAGCGTCGCCAGTCGTGGCAGCAAAGTGGAGCGGCGTCTGCTTCTTGTGATCTTGCGCCAGAACATCGTACACACCGACGTCGAGCAGCTGAGCGATAATGTCGCGCTCGAGCCCGAGCACCGCGTAGTGCAGCGCTGTGCAGTCGCCCCACTCGGCTTTGCGCGCTCGGAGCTCCGTCGGGTACGTCTCGAGCGCGCGCGCGACGAGAGCCCAGAAGCGCTTCTCCATCCCGAGCACGCGCGCAATCGTCGCGGCGATCGCCGCCGCGCACTTGACGAGTTGGTGGATCAAGTCTTCAGTCATCGCCCACCCAGTGTGCCGCTTCTCAAGCAGCAGCGTCATCACGCCTTCGACTTCGAGCAGACGCTGCTCCTTGAACACCAGGAACTCGCCAAAGCGCCGCCAGTGCATCGTGCGCTCAAAGCTCGGCGCCATGACAAAGCGCTTGAGAAACACCTCAATGAGCGCAGTGCTCAGAATGGCGCCGTGGTCGAGCAGGAGCCTCACACACGCAAACTGCACTGACTCGAGTGCACACTGCATCGCAGACGTCGAGGACCGCTCGCTCTCGACTTGCGGTATCGTGAACGCAACATCTGCACCAGCGGCGAGCAGGAGCTTCGCGATTCGCAAGTTGCACGGCGCTGGCTGCGCAAAGCATCGCACCAGCGCGTGGCTGATCGCCGCTGTGTCGTCTGGAGTACTTGTCGTCGCCATTGCCGCGAGCAAGTGGCGCACGACCGCAGTGCCATGTGCGTCCTGACGCGCCGCCGCGAGCATGAGCGGCGTTTCTTTGCGAGCGTTGACGGCGCGCACGTCTGCACCGCTCTGGAGCAGCGTCTCGACTGTCAGCACCTCACCATACGCGCATACAAGGTGCAGCAGCGAGTTGCCTCGAATGGCGCCGCTCGTGCTCTCGTGGCGCGCGTACGACACGAGCTTCTGGATCACAAACGCCCGAGTGTGTGCGCGAGGGACGTCGTAGCAGCTCATGGCGCTGAGGTTGTGCCACTTGCAGAGTGCGCCTGGCGCGACAGAGCTCCTCGAGTCCTCGATCGTACGGAAGAAGAGCGCAAAGCGGCGGCTGCGGCTGTTGTAGTCGAGACTCGCGACGACTGCAGCGAGCGACTGCGGCTCGATCGCGAGCGCAAGGCGCACGAACGTCTCCAAGCAGCCGCGCGACGCAGCGTACCAGATTGGCGACCGCGCCGCCGGCATCTCGCTCAGACGCAAGTCGGCGGAGACGCCGAGCGCGAGCACGAAGCGCACGAGCTCGACGCGGTTGTGCAGCGCCGCGCGATGGAGCAGGAGACAGCACGAGGCAGCGCGCACGACTGTCGGCTTCCAGGGACTCGACGGGTCGATGAAGCGCACACCGTGAGCGACAAAGAGCGCCTCGAGCACGAACCAGAGCTCGCAGCGCGCGCACACGATCAGGACCTTGAGCACCGTGTCGAACGTCAATGCGGTCGCGACGAATGCGTCGAGGTCGCGCATGAACGGCACGATCGCGTCCAAGAGCGTGCGTGCGAGCGCCACAGTGTTCCTCGCTCGCGTCGGGTGTGCGTCGCGCCGTCGCAAGCGCTTGACCACTGTCTGGCGCTGTCGAGTGCGAGCGCTGGCTTTCGATGACCGCTTGTACGTAGTTGTCTGTGTCGATGCTGTGAGAGGCTCGGGTACGAGCGGCTCGACGATGCCTTGGAGCACTGCGACGAGCACGTGCAGGTCTGGCTGTGCGCCATGAGCGAGCAGCAAGTGGAAGCCGTCGACGAACTGGTGTGTCGCACATGCGCGTAGTGCGCTCTGGAACTCGTCTGGCTGGTCTTCGTACCGAAAGCCACCGCCGCCACCGCTGCCTTCAGAGCCACCTGCTTGCAGCAGGTACGCGAGCGCTCCAAGCTGTCGGTGCTCACACGCGACAACGAGAAGACTCGTGGGCTTCTTGCTCTCGCGCACAAAGCAGTTAGGCAAGTTGTGCTGCGTGAGCTTGGCAAAGTCCCGGAGCAGCGCCATGTGGCCATGCGCGACGGCGGCGTGGATCGCCGTCTCGCTGAGCCCAGGTCGCACACTACGGTGGTCGCTGTGGACGCTACCGCTCGACACGAGCTGGAAGACGCTGCTGCCAGTCTGCACGAGCAGCTCCACGACGCTCGCGTAGCCAGCGGCGACTTCGAGCTGCAGCAATGACGTCGCCTCGTTGATGCTCCGCTCCAAGTGCCGAACAAAGTGGACGGCAGGATCGACGCACAAGTGCCGGCGCTTGCCGCGCGTCATTGAGACGTACTGCGTCCGGACGTCCTTCCGCATCGCCTCGGACACGACAAACGCAATCGCACGCGTCGTGACCGTGTCGTCAGAGCTGACGTCCTGGATGTCGACGACGTCCTTGGCAGCTTGGCGCAAGTGGTGCGTCACTGTCTCAATGTACGGGAGCGTCGCGAGCGGACTCGCACCCAGGACAAGCAGCTTCGCCGCCGTCTCGGCGTGTCCGCGCACGAGCGCAAAGTACAGCGCGCCGATGTTCCAGTGCAGCGTCTTGACGCACGAGCGGGTGCCCTGTGGTCGTGCTGGTACATGGGCGAGTGCTTTTGAAGACGATCTCGCAATGACACTGTGGTGACTGACAATGCAGCGGCGATGGCGCTGTCTCGCGCGGACAAAGACGCAGTTCACGTCCATGCCCGCGACCACGAGCGCCGAGACGACTGCGGTCTCGCCAGCTGCTGCTGCGTAGTGAAGCGCGTTCATCGTCGGCGCAGTCGAGATGCTCGAGAGCACGACTTGGTGCGTCAGTAGCTCCTGCACGACGTCCCAGTACCCGAGGACGCTCGCGCAGTGGACGTCGCGCCGCGTGAGGAGACCGCTCGTAGTCGTCGACTCGCCCAGGCGCGTTGCGAGCAAGAGGCAGATGCGGCCGAGTTGCGTCCACTCGGCGTGCTTGCTCGTCTGCGCGACACCGAGTCGGTCATTCGATTCTGTCGCTCGACCAAACGGCGCGAGCGTCCGCGCGACGTCGAGCGCAAACGTGAGTGGCGAGACGACAGTAGCAGACGCCAGTGCAGTATCGAGCAGGCGCTGACTCGGTCCAAACGTCGGCATCTTGTCCAGGCGCGCAGCGTGGAGCGCCTCGCGTGGCTGGATGAGGTCGAGCGAGACACCAAACGACGTCCTGCCGCGGCGAACGGCGCAAAGCGTCCCGATGCTTGCGCCACTGTCGAGCAGAAGCTGCACCATCGAGGTGCGCTTTGATCGGATCGCAAAGAACAGCGGCGTCTCGTCACTCGGCGCTTGCAGCATCTCAGTGTTCACAGTCGCACGCGCTGCAATCAACCGCTTCGCACATGCGTCGTGGCCGCCGAGCGCTGCAAAGTGCAGCGGCGTGAACGAGCACGCGCGGACAAAGTAGTCGCGGTCTGGCTGCGTCTCCAGCAGCAGATCCAGGAGCGCGAGGTGGCCAAACCACGCTGCGCATCCGAGCGGTGTCTCGCCTGTGCGGTCGTTTGCCAAGTTGACGTTCGCGCCGAGCTCGATGAGCGTCCGCACGAGCGCGAGGTGCGTGCTCGCGTCGGTGTCGCCGCTCCTGTCAGCGCGTGCTTGCTGCTGCTGCCTCAGCACACAGACGCGCTTGCACTCTTGGAGCAGCACGGTCTCGCCAGTCCGAGCATGTAGCGCGTTGATCTCGACGTGGCGCTTGACCAAGTGGCGACAGAGCTCGACTGCGACGCTCATGTTCACTGACGCAATGGCTGCAGCCAAGTGCAGCAGCGGCGGCAGCGTTGCCTTGATCGTGCGACTGGCACTCGTCGAGCGCTTGTCTCGCTCTTCAGCAGCATGCGTCGACGCCAAGAGCGCGTCGAGGATGCGCTCGCAGACGCTTACGCGCTCTGGACGGCGCTTGCAGCCTTTGAGCAGGAGTTCCACTGGCGCGTCGACGTCAAACGCCACTACGACGTCGGCTGAAGCGCTCGAGCCACGCAGGAGCCAGCTCCGAATGCCTGACACGCTTGGGTCGACGGCAGCGCCTCGAAACAGCGCTGAGGTCTTCCAGCGCACGCCAAAGAGGTCGCGGCGCTGGCTCGCGACTGTGTACGTGACGCGTGAGATGCGCGGACTGGCGCCAGCGCGGAGCAGCTCAAGACTGAGTGCTTCGTTGCCGTGGACACACGCGTAGTGCAGCGGCGTGAACCCTTGCGCGTCTTGGAGGTTGAGGATACTCGCCACTATGTCGTCTCGACTGATCTTGTCTCGCGACGCCGCCAAGTTGTTCGCGCCGTGCGCTTCGATCGCTTGGAGAAGCGTCTGGGCGATACGCCAGTGCTGCCACTCGGTCGCGAGATGCAGCGGTGTCTTCCTACTCGCGTCTTGGGCACCAAGTGTCCCGGGGAACGTCGACAAGAGACACGTCGCGATGCGCTCGTGGCCTTTTGCAGCGGCGATGTGCAGTGGGAGCTGCATGCGCTGATCGCAGACGTAGCCATCGGCGCCGACTTTGAGGAGCAAGTCGACGATCGCAGTGTGTCCCAACTCGGTGGCTTCATGGAGCGCCGTGCGGCCGAGCGCCTCGAGTTGGTCGTTGATGTACTGCTGGATCGGTCGCTTCTCGAGGTCCATGAGGCGCTGGACGCGCACGAGGTTCCCAGTGCGAGAGGCGTGGAAGAGGTCGCCGTATACCGCGCGCTCCAAGCTCAAGCAGCTCTGGCGATCGAACCGGTCGGTTGCCGCGAGCTCGTGCACTGGGTACCGGTCCCAGAGCAGATCGATCACTTGCCGGAGCTTTGGGTACCGATGGTGTGTGGCAAAGTACGCGTCGCACCGCTCGCCACCAAGCACTGCGTCGCGCTGCGCCACTGACAGTGTCGTCGCCTCACGCGTGCGCATTGACAGTGTACGCGCAGCTGTCTCGAGTGCACACAGGAGCGGAGACTTGCCTTCGTTGTTGTGCTGCCACGCCACGGCGCGCTCGCGCAAGAGCAAGCTCACTTCTTTCAGTCGTCCGCACCGCGCGGCGTGGTGCAACGCTGTGTCACCTCGTCGGTCGCGGACATTGAGCAGCACACGCGCTTGGAGCAGGAGCTCTAGGACGTTTGCATGGCCAAACTCGGCGGCGTCGTGGAGCATCGTGCGGCCAAAGACGTCTTGGCGGTTGAGTGCGATCGCGTCTTGCATCGCCGCGCTGCGGATGTGGTGGAGCAGCGCTTCGTAGTTGCTCTCGCTCGCGCTGAGGTCGTACTCGAACTCGGACAAGTACGACTCGCTCGCGAGGAGCGCTGGGGCGTCGCCTTCGCTCACAGTTTGCTCGCTTGTTGCGCCCTCGTCGGCTGCGATCGCCGCACTACTGATCGCCACTTGCGGCTCCAGCGGCCGGATCCAGAGCACGGGGAAGACTTCGACTTCGTCGCTCTCGAGGCAGATGTTCGACGACGCGAGGAACGGACCGACGCCAATGCGCTGGCGCTTGGACGAGTCGCCGGCTGCAGGCGCGAGCACGATCTGCTCGGTCAGGAGCTTCACCACGAGCTTGTGGGCGTTCACGCGCACGCGTGGCTGACCGCGCGACGGCACGTGCCACTCGTACTTGGAGAACCGCTTCTTCCGCGGCCGTCGGCGCTTCTTTGGGTGCGTCGCCACGAGACGCGACGGCAGCACGTGGTCCTCTTCAATGTGCACGAGTACCGTGTTGGGCGTCGGTGCGACAGCGTCGGCTGACCGCATCGCGTTCTCTTTGAGACTCAATGGCGTGCGCTTGTCCTCGAGCTCGTCCTTGCGCTGCTGCGCTTCCATCGCGATCACGCGCGCTTTCCACTGGATGCGCTGCTGCCGCCGCGCGCTCTCACTCTTGCGCTCTTGCAGCGTCATGATCGGCGGATGCTTGCGTGTACTCGTGGCCATCGGCGCTATCGCTGGCGGTGTCACTGCAATGTCCGGCTCAGTCTTGTCGTCGAGGTCTCGTTGCGCCAAAACGCTGTGTGTGTCACTCAGTGGCGCAATGAGCTCGCCGCGGTGGCTCTTGACCACAACGGCGCCGTCGAGCGGCCGCAGCGCTGTGCGCAAGCGCTGCTGCGCGTCGCGCTTTGTCCGCCCAGTGATCCCATCTTGACCAAACACCCACTCGCCGCTCCAGTTGCTCGCGACGCGCCACTGGAGCACAGCGCGGATGCGACTCCCTCGTCCAGGACGGAAGCCGCGGTAAGTGAACGACGACGCGCTCTTCTCGTACACGAGGTGGAAGCTCCGATGCGTGTACACTGGCGCGATCTCGTGCACGCGCTTCTTGTACCGCGGTAGTGCGTTGCCCATGTAGCGGAACTCGAAGCGGTTTTCGCTCGCATGCTGCTCGAGTGCGCGGTTCGCTGCGAGTGCACGGACGCGGAGCCCTGGCGAGCCGTGAAGGGCAAACGGCACGGTCGACCACGCGAGGCGGTCGACCTCCCACACGCGCTTCACGTCGCGTCCTTGGCAGAGGAACGCAAAGTCCAGCGGCGCGCGATGCACCTGCGCGTACACCATCTCGCGCACGGTCTTGAGCGACGCCGTGCGCATGTGGTGCTCGTCGCTGAACTGGATCGCGCCGAGGAACGTCGTGTCTTTCTCGAGCATCACGTACAGCTTGGGCTTGTCTGTTGCAAGCGGTCAGGGCAGTGGAAGGCGTGTGCATGCGTGAGTCGCTTTGCTATCGACACACGCACGAGCGCAGTCTGCGTGCGCACCTTCGCCAGTGCAGAGCTTGACGTAGTGCACGGCGTGCGTGTCTGAGAGCATGTACGTGCACAAGTCGCGCTTTGTGATGTTGCCGTCGACGACGATGCCCGAGTGGACAATGGCGTTGACGAAGATCATCGCCGCCTGCGCGTCCGGCTCGACTGCGTACCGAAAGATCTTCGTGATCGCTCGACCGACAGCGCCGAGCACTGTTCGTGTCGGTCCATTGTTTACAAGAGCGCGCAGTAGCGAGTGAGTGACTCATAGTATGGAGCTGAGTGCACCGCTCACGAGCAGGACGTACACACAACGAGGTCAGTCGTCGTGATGGACCCAGTGCAGTTGATGTCGATGATGTCAAAGATCGCCTCGAAGCGGCTGCGCATGGTCGCTGCCTGGCACACGAGCGCGAGGGCAATGAGCACCTCCATGGCGTCGACCATGCACTGCACGCGCGTCGGTGTCCGCGGCAAGAAGAGCGCCATCAACTCGCGCATGAACGCCTCGTCTTTGATCCCGAGCACGGCCGAGAGCTGCAGCGCGTCGACGCAAAAGCGCTTTGTGAGCGACCGGTACCGCAGCAGCGCGAGCTGCGTGACGTGGTCGAGGTGCCACGAGCGAATGCGGCGCTGCAAGAACGGCGCGACATGGAGCTCTGCGCACGCCTGCGGCAGCGGCCGCGAGTTCTTGAGCCCCATGGTGTTTGTCTGGTGCGCGCTGGTGCCTCTGTGCTGTGGTGCTTGCTCTGGCGCTTGCTTTGGCGCTTGCTCTGGCGCTTGCTCGTGTGCTCGTCAGGAGCCGTCGCTCTGAGATCGCGGCTCTTCGAGGTGCTTGAGGATCTATCGAGTGTATCCAATGGACGTCGCGTCCTTATGCATTGGACAATGAGCGCTTGTGCAGACACGACACTGCGTGGGTCATTGCGATGGAGAACGTCACGTGTCTCGACTGACATGCCATGCTTGGCGCTGCGTCTGGAGACGCTGATCCGTCCAGCGACTGCGCTTGAGGAGCGAGGATCGTGTCGAGTTGCTCTGGCGAGTGAGCAAGTGAACGAGCGCGATGGCGACATGGGTGCGACCAGCTCGCGGGACGACATCCAACGCTCTGCATGGCGGCGAACGAGCGGGAAGTCCATCAAGTGTGCTTCAAGAGCGACGCGACGACGCGAAGTGCATGTGCGCGAGCTCCGAGACGACAGACTCGCGTCGAGAGAGAGCGACGACTCTACAAGAGCAGCGAGCGCCCAGCGGGTCGAGCAGTCAGTTCACTTGCTCGCTCGCTCAATTGAAGCGAAAAGCACACACGGCACACGCTGCACCAGCATCAACCGTTGTGGTCCGAGGCGGCAAGCGAGAGCCACGCAGAGTCAGTCCGGCGAGCGGATCATCACGTCATGCGCGCTTCAGTGAGTAACGAGCTTCACTCGCGCGGATGCGAGGAAGTTGGTGTCCATGACGCTGCGACTCTAAGCAAGCGCGCACCTCACGTGTGGTGGTGTGTCATGGTATGACGAGTGTGCGAGCTGATCCTGCGTGTCGGAGTTGTGTCCCACAAGTTGTGGGACGCGAGCCGCGAGCTCGCATGGCCAGCAGCAATGACCGATACGATTGACACCTCGACGCCACCACACAAGCGAGCGAGTGCCAGTCGCCAAGCGCTCTATGCTAGCGCGTGTTGTTTCAAGGCAGAGGAGCGCGTCGTTCGTCTCGACACTTGCTGATGCTTCCGAGCACATCGTGCCATGAAAGCGAGGGAGGCGATGGCAGCACGAGTCAGACTCGATCACTCGTCGCTCTGGGATGCATCGGTTGGGGTAGTGCTCTGGGTACTTGAGGAACAGACTCACGGGCATCTCGTAGTGCGTGTTGTCGCTCAGCGCACGGAGCACTGCGTCGCACATCGACAGCGCGGGGGTACTTGTCGTGGAGCCACACGATCGCTTCGAACCGCTGCTTCCAGTCGACGTCGAAGTCTGGCGGATGGAGGTACGCGAGTTGTTGCAACGCGTCAAGGACATCGGTCTCAACGCCTTCCGTGTAGATCCACTCCATGACGTGCTGCTGGTTGAACAGCGCGGCGTACTTGAGCACGTGCGGCTTCCACTCGTTGCGGCGCTCAGCGTACGCCCACTGGAGGATCGCCAAGTGGCCGTGCATCGCAGCGCACGCGAGGTCGTAGCCGTCTTGCGGATCCGGATGGCGCGCCGACCACTCTCTGTCCAGGTCGTTTGGCTCCAACGGATGTGTATGGAGCCACTGGTACGTCTCGAGATGGCCGTGCTTCGCAGCAGTCGCACGCATGCGCCGATTGACGTCAGCGTATCGACGACCGTGGCGCACACACGGCAGCTCGAGGATCGCAATGTGACCATGCGTGGCAGCGGCAAAGAGCGCGTCTGTGACGTCGAGATTCAGCGACGAGGTCGTGAGCATCCACTCGACCACGCGCACGCTGCCGACTTGTGCGGCGTACGTGAGCAGTCTCGACAAGCGCATGTACGAGGCAAGTGCGCCATGGATATCTGTGTCTTCAAGCTTGGTACCCGCGCACGCATTGAGCTGCATATCATCGCTGTGTTGTTGCATCAAGCGATCGAGTGCGGCGCCACTCGCTTGCGCTTGCGTTGCACAGAGGAGCTTCTCGAGCAGCGGCGCGTCGGCAAAGCGGCGGATAATGTGCACAACATCATCGGGCAGCGTCCGCAGCGGCTCGTAAACGCGCACGAGCGCATCGAGCGCTGCAATGCCAGACGTTGGCGGCATTCGCGTTGGCTGTGGCGAAGGCGGGCGAGCTGTCGTGAAGGAGCTGTCGTAGAGATGACGTGGAGCGGCAAGCAAGCAAGCATGTGCTATCTATCGCTCGTTGCCTCTTCTTCATCGAGCTTGGAGGTTGCGCTTGCTGAGCCTGTGCCTGCGCAATGAGCTATGAGCTGCACGCCAAGCGAGCGACGAGCACCTCGAGCGTCGGAACTTTGTCGTAGAGTCTTAGGGCGAGCGATCAATGACAACTGCACAGTGCAAGCTCAAGCCTCTGTCGCGATCTCTACCTCCATTCTCGCGGTCGACGTCGTCGATCTCAAGATTGATGAGCTCAGAGCTAAGTGTACAACAGAAGCGCGGTCCCGACGCTGGCAAGCGAGACGCGTGCGAGTGTGAGCAAGCGGCGCAAGTCGAATCGTCGCTGTCGTCGACGATCTGGTCATTGAAGAAGTATACTCGGTCGATGATCGACGACCGCTGCGGTTCCATGGTCACGACCGGGCGGCGCTCGTTGGCACGGTAGAGGAACTGCTGGACGACAGTTGTTGGACTTGCGTGTGGCGTGCCACGGATCCCCAACACTGTTGCGATGTCGAGGTTGCTCATGCCTCTCTCGTGCAGACGGAGCACGCACACTTGGTCTTCTGGCGTCATGTCGTCGTCGTCGTCGTCGTGGTTGTCGATGGTAAGTTAAGCAATGACCGCGACGATACGTTGTTAAATAGACGAACGACTTAGAGACTCGACTCAAAGTTGCTAAAGTTGCCCCTCCAGCCGTACACGAGGCCGATGAGCACGAACACGGACGTGAGCGTCCTGCTGATGAGCGTCTCGAACGCGTGCACAGTCGCGTACACAAAGCTCGCGAGCGGCACGAGGAGCGACGCGATCATGACCGACACGTGCGCGTTGCCGCAGAGCTTGATCGGTCGCGCGAGGTCTCTTCGTGTGAACCGCAGACGGATCGCTGCGCAGATGAGCACGACAATGCAGAGGCCGCTGAGTGCGTTCGAGATCCGGACCATGTCGCGCGTGTCGATGTTCACGATGATGAGCATGATCGGGAGACTCGCAAAGATCGCGCTGTGCGGCGTCGTCTGGCTCCGGCTGTTGCTGCTCATAGTCAGAGAGCGGAGACGTCAGCTCCGTCGCCAATGAGCAGGGACTCCATGCCCTTAGAGAGAGATATGGTCGTACCTGGCAAAGCCTGGCGGACCAAAGCGCTTCGTGACCATGCCGGCCGCGAGGAACGCACTCGAGAGCAGCCCCGTGACGTACAGCGCCACGACGTTGAGCACGAGCAACAGACCCAAGACGATGTCGCGCGGCGAGCTCCCAAACTCAAACAGGAACTTGCCGTCTTCGCCGGCGCGCCACTCGGTCCACTTGGGGTCGCTCACGGCAACTGCGACAGCGATCGGGACGAGGTACGTGAGCGGCACGATCACGAGCGCGAGGACCATCACGCGGCGGTACGTCGCAACCGGACGCTGCACTTCAGTTGCAAAGACCGAGAGGTTGTGGAAGCCGTGGAAGCTCCAGATGAGGCTGTTGACCATCGCCAGGACGTCGACGTGAATGCTCGGCGCCTCGGAAGCGTCAGTCACGTTTGCGTAGCGAAAGTCGGTCAGGTCGCTCCACTCGCCTGCGTTGATTGCGCCGCTCGCTGCGAGGACCTGCAAGAGGCACCGACACTCAGGCGAGTCAGTATGGGCAACAGTAACAGCTAGCTACGCCACACATGGCGTACAAAGTAGATGCTCAGGACGCCGATGAAGAGCCCAGAGAGCAAGAGCCCGACGTGGCGGAGACTCAAGAAGCCAGGGAGCGCGAGCACGAGCGGGAGTCCTTGGCGAAAGACCTCTTCGAGCGTCGAGCGGTCGTCAGCTCTGCAGTTCTGGCTGAAGAGCGCGACCGACATGGACGACACGAGCGCACAGTTGACGCAGTTGGCGACCCAGGACCAGTAGCCGGCTTGGAAGCCCCACTGTGGACCGAACGCCAGTGCGATCCAGTACGCGTGGCCACCTGCGCAGACGCAAGGGCGACAAGGAGCGTGTGAGCGTCTAAGCACTAGGAGCACGAGGGCGACGGCAGACGCACCAGCTGCGGGGATCGCCGAGACCAACTCCGTGACGACGAAGCACATTGGGAGGAAGAAGAGAATGGGGAAGACCACGAGCGCAGTGAGGCCGACCGCAGGGCCGCCAGCTACAACAATAGCAGGCGATCGAGACGCGAAGCAGTCGTGGCGCGAGGTCAGTCACACGGCACGAGTGGGAGAGCGTCCAGGTAAACAGGAGACGACGGTCTGTACCTGTGATGATCGACTCGGAGCCAACGGGACCTGCGCAGATCGAGAAGAAGCCGATCGCGAGGAGCGACATCGTCGAGAGCACGCGCACGCGAGCGTCGCTTGGGTCTGCGCTGTCGATCATCATCGTGTGCTCTTGGTGCTGCTCTGCGTCGCCAGTTGTGCTCTCTAAGACGACGAACTGAGACACATCGCTCGGGGTGCTGATGCTAGAAAGAGAGAGACGCAGTACGTGTGTGCGTCTGTGTTAGTGCCAGCACCTGCTTGGACGCATACTGCACCACAATCGCACGTACTCGGAGATGCGGTCCGTGAGTCCTGTGTGTCCAAACTCCTTGGGCTCCTCTTGCGGCGCGGCGCTATGCCGGGAGCTGCAGAGGCACATGTGTACGTGTGTGTGTGTGTAAGCAGACGAGGTCTGGAAGCGAAGTGTCGGTGGTCGCTCGCGAGCTGCTCGATGTCGACGCTCGTGTGCTGCGGCAGGCGGAGGAAGAGGTCCTCGCGTGCTTGCTTGCTTGCTGATGCAGTGTCGACTAATGGACTGAGTGGCTGGCTCGCTCGGCCGCGTAGCGAGCGTACAGGCACTGGCCAGGCTTTGTTAAAGCGCCACTGCTGCTGCGGTCGCTGTCGCGCGCTTCCTACCTGCGCTTCCTGCTGCACTCGCTCGCTCGAGTCGTGTCGCGCGTCATCGTCTACACAGTCGATAGTGCGAAAACCGAGGGGCAACCAGTTCGCTTGCTTCGAAAACTGCAGCGCTGCGCTTTCTCGCAAACGCTGTTGTTTTGTATGCACAAGTGCGAAAGCGTGTTCTGACGTCGAAATAACCTACCCCTTACATCTGAGTCGCGATTGACAACACCCTTGGTTTTCGCACTATCGCTTCGAAAGAGACCATACAATACCCGAGTCGATGAAGAGGTGGCTACGTCCTCAAGTCCACTTGCAGTCGGTCGGTCCTGAGTCCTGCGTGACAACACTAAGGCTCTTGACGTCTAGCTTGGTCGGCATAGCTCTGCTTTGCTTCATCGCCAGTCTTCTCACGCAAGTCGCTTGATCACCTTTGCGGGATTGCCAGCAACGACAGTTCGCGGCGCGACGTCCTTCGTCACGACGCTGCCAGCGCCAACGACTGCGCCGTCGCCGATCGTCACACCCGGCATCACGCTCGCGCCGCCTCCGATCCACACGTCTTCGCCGATCGTGATCGGCTTGCCGTACTCGAGTCCGCTCCGACGCGTCTCGACGTGGAGCGGGTGCGCTGCAGTGTACAGCTGGACGTTTGGTCCCAGGCGCGAGCGCGCGCCGATGCGGATCTCGCACTCGTCCAGCAGCACGCAGTTCACGTGCATGAACACTCGGTCGCCAGCGTGAATGTTGTAGCCATAGTCGCAGCGGAACGGCGCTTCGACGACCACGTCCTTGCCGCACGAGCCAAAGAGGTCGTGGAGAATCGCAGTCGCGCCGGCGCTCCCAACCGTCTCGCAGTTGTACTTGCGCGCGAGCTCGCCGGCGCGCACGCGCTCGCCCAGGAGCTCCGGTCCAAACGCAAAATACATCTCGCCGTGGATCATCTTCTCTTTCTCGGTCGCCATACTGGACGACGTGGTGGTGTATGAGTGCGAGCTACGTGGACGATTCGCAAATGACACACCGACCAGCACGCGATCCTCATCCTCGCGACATTCTGTGCATATCCGATGTGATGACCAATCGGTCGCTGACACGCACGGGCGCTTACGACCGCACATCTGCGCATACATCACGACGCATGTGCAGAGCTCATAGTGCAATGCAGTGGTGCTCCTTGTGCCAGGCGCCAGTCGTATCGAGAGACGTCGAGATCTCGTCCGACGTTGAGCGCTGCAGTTGAAGATCCGGTCTTTTAGTTCTTGCGGCCATCGGACGAAGCCATCTGTGTGGTGCTCTCCTTTTCGCGACCGCCGCACCTCCGCATCATCGCTTCTCTCGCGTCCAGCTGCGTCGACCGCGCTGGCGCTCGTCTCTCTCGCACTCACGTGCGCGCGCACCACTAGCGCTCGGTGCATTCGCGACTTCTCCACGTCCACGCAACGAGAGCGATCGTGGCCATGGCAGGCGTCGACCAACCGCTCCTTCCGACAGCGTCGAGCAGCTACGCCGCAGCATCGGCATTCAACGGCGGCCAAACGCAACGGCGCAAGCGCTTTATGGACCGCCGCGGCAAGTTCCAGCAGTCGCATGGCGCCTACAGGTGCGTGTGCGTACATATGTGTACATGCGCGTCTCCGTGATAGCGACTGATGCGTGCGTGTGTGTATGATCGATTGACGCTCGTAGCGTGACGCGCTCGGGCGGCGACTGGCGGCAGATCTACTACCAGGACGTGTTCAACACGGTGATCCACACCAAGACGTCGCGCATCGTCACAGGCATCTTCGTTCTCGTGCGTCTGCGCATGGGCTCGCCTGCTCTGTTACCTCAAGCGCCTGACTGACTGACGCTCTCGCTTCCAACTGCCGCGTGCGCAGTACTTCTTCATCATCTTTGGCTTCGCAGTGCTCTACCTCAACATCTCGACGCACGAGGCAGAGTGCCACGTCGGCCTCTCGACGCTCATGGAAGCCTACATCTTCTCGCTCGAGACGATCGTACGTGCTGCGCTGGTCGATCCTTTTGTCGTGGCGATGGACTCACATGTACACTAACTGCTTTGCCTCTGGCAGATGACGATCGGCTACGGCGCACCGACGAACGACATCTTCTACGGCGGCTGCAGCTCCATGGCGACGCTCCTGACGCTTGAGGTGCGTCCCTGCACCCCAGAGCGACCACCCAAACGAACGACTGCGCTCTCACTCACACGCTCTCTCTCGCTCTTTCGCACCACTCAGTCGTTCGCGGGCATCTTCCTCGACTCGATCTGCATCGGAATGTTCTACGCTCGCTTTGCGCGCGCCAACGTACGTCTCACGACGCTCTGACCTTCATTCGCAGTCCAACCTGACGCCCTAACGCCCTGGCCACTGCCTCAGAAACGCGCCAACACGATCATCTTCTCGAACGCCGCGGTGATCCGCAAGATCCGCGGGAACTTCTACCTCATGATGCAGGTCTGCGAGCGCCGCAAGCACCAGCTCGTCGAAGCACACGTGCGGCTCTACAGCGTCCGACACGACTTTGACGACGACGGCAACGCGGAGGCGCTGTTCCAGTGCCACCAGATGCGCGTGCAGCAGCCAGACGACGACACTGGTGCGATGCTCTTGATGGTCCTGCCGCAAGTGATTGTGCACCGGATCGACCCGTGGAGCCCGCTGTTCCCGCCCGAGTGCCTCCCGCGCGACGGCCACTTCCCGAGCGTCTGTCCGTCGTTCCCCGACCCGTCGCAGCGCACGATCGACATGGAGAACGGCAATCGCGACGGTCTGCCGCTCGGCGCAACGCTGCCGTACCAGCAGCCCACGCGCGCACAGATCGAGCACCACTTGCGCAAGTCGGAGCTCGAAGTGATCGTCGTGCTCGAAGGCATCGACGGCTCGACGTCCAACACGATGCAAGCGCGCCACTCGTACACGGACGACGACATGGTCTGGGACGCGACGTTTGAGACGTGCGTCTCGAAGACGCCGCACGGCATTCACATCGACTTTGACAAGTTCCACTTGCTCAAGCCCGTGCCCGAGGACGTGAGTCGGTGCAAGTCGGCGTCAATGTTCTAGGACGTCAGGCGACAGACGCTGTCGTTGTCAATAGACACAAAGGAGAACACGATAGCTAAGCATCTGATCATCGCACGAGCGAGAGGTTCGAGAGCATGGCGTCGAGTTTGTAGACGCTCTTGATCGTGCGCTGCGTCGGCGCGTCGAGGTAGAACAGACCCGAGTGCTCGGGGTTCAGGGTCGCGACGCTCGTGTAGTCGGTTGCTGTCTCAGTGATTGTAAGCTGCGTACCCCAGGACGACGTCCGGACGGACGCGCCGCACGCACTCGACCGAGAGCAGTCGTTCTCTGTACCGCGGAGCATGTCGAACTCGCGCATCGCGACACCGAGCGATGTCGTGCGCGTGCCAAGAGCATCCGAGAACCACTGTTCGCCGTCGCGGTCTTCGTACCAGCCATTGCGCCAGACGCCGCCCGGCCGTGTCAGTAGCTCGCTCGTTTGTTGTTCGCGGACGGTCCGGTTCACTGCTCGGAGCGTCGCCGCACTCAAGCCTTGCGTCTCGTACGCGCCGACGAGACGGACCATACACGCGCTGCCATCACGGCTTGGGACGGCGTACCGTCCGTAGAGCGAGTGATCGGAGAACGGCATCGCGACAACAGGAAGCGTCTGCGGCAGGAGCGTCGTCACGGTCGATGTGCCTGTGCTCGTGACAATGCGAAGGCTCGTGGCGAGCGAGACGTTGTAGCCGAGGTCTTCGCACCGTGCGAGGATCTCGTCGATCGTCTCTGCGATGACGTTGCACGTGTTGGCGTACGCAGTCAGCAGCGACCGGTCGAAGCGGTCGAGTTCCTTGCGCGAGACGACTCGGAAGCCATCGATCACTCCACCGGATGTGTCGACCACGAGCGCCAGTGGCGACTCGAGCGCGCTCTGGAGCTGCACTGGTCGGTACACGCGGCCGCCGTGGAGCGAGCACACGAACGATCGGTCCGAGAACGGCAAGTCGTTCGTCCCGACGACGTCGTACACACCGAGCGCTGGGTGCTGTCCAAAGCTCAGGTGCACAGTCATCGCGACGTGCGTCCACGCAAGTCCGAGGGTCTGTCCAAAGAGCAGGAGCGTGAAGAACGTCCAGAGCAGCCAGTTGTACACGACTGCCGCAACGACGAGCGCACGGTGCGTTAAAGCAAACAGCGATCGCTTGCGCGCACCGTCGGGCGTCGGTGGCGTCGCGGAGAGCCGCGGACCGATCGGTGCTGGCAGGACAGCGACCAGCGCTTTGCGCATTGCAGCGTCAAGTGTTCGTGAGCGGCACACACGAGTGTGCAGCCGCACGCAGGACGAGTCAGCCTCGCCTCAGAGGTACATGGTGCTGACCAACTTGGCCAACTTGGTCAACTTGTGCGTATTTTGAGCCAGTGTTCTTGTTCGACCGTCACTCCCAGGCTCCTCGTTCAAAACGAAAAACGACAGTACTTGTCTGAGAGGAAATGACAAAACAAAGACTGTTGTTGTCATTTGTGACAGCTCCAGTCTAAAAGAATCATACATGATGTGGTAAATTCCAAACATGGATTTTTCGACTTTTTCGACGACCAAATGTCAACACTACTGTACACCTTTTATCGATCTGTTTGGCCAAATCGGCGAGCAAAATGTATATCATGATCCACAAAAGTGATCATCAAGGATCCAAAATGGTGAAATCAAGCATCCAAAGTGGTTTTGTATCGGAAAATGTTTGACCATTTCTTTCGAGCCAAAACGACCAAAACGATGCATCGATCGATTTCACCGATTTCACCATTTTGGATCCTTGATGATCACTTTTGTGGATCATGATATACATTTTGCTCGCCGATTTGGCCAAACAGATCGATAAAAGGTGTACAGTAGTGTTGACATTTGGTCGTCGAAAAAGTCGAAAAATCCATGTTTGGAATTTACCACATCATGTATGATTCTTTTAGACTGGAGCTGTCACAAATGACAACAACAGTCTTTGTTTTGTCATTTCCTCTCAGACAAGTACTGTCGTTTTTCGTTTTGAACGAGGAGCCTGGGAGTGACGGTCGAACAAGAACACTGGCTCAAAATACGCACAAGTTGACCAAGTTGGCCAAGTTGGTCAGCACCATGTACCTCTGAGGCGAGGCTGACTCGTCCTGCGTGCGGCTGCACACTCGTGTGTGCCGCTCACGAACACTTGACGCTGCAATGCGCAAAGCGCTGGTCGCTGTCCTGCCAGCACCGATCGGTCCGCGGCTCTCCGCGACGCCACCGACGCCCGACGGTGCGCGCAAGCGATCGCTGTTTGCTTTAACGCACCGTGCGCTCGTCGTTGCGGCAGTCGTGTACAACTGGCTGCTCTGGACGTTCTTCACGCTCCTGCTCTTTGGACAGACCCTCGGACTTGCGTGGACGCACGTCGCGATGACTGTGCACCTGAGCTTTGGACAGCACCCAGCGCTCGGTGTGTACGACGTCGTCGGGACGAACGACTTGCCGTTCTCGGACCGATCGTTCGTGTGCTCGCTCCACGGCGGCCGCGTGTACCGACCAGTGCAGCTCCAGAGCGCGCTCGAGTCGCCACTGGCGCTCGTGGTCGACACATCCGGTGGAGTGATCGATGGCTTCCGAGTCGTCTCGCGCAAGGAACTCGACCGCTTCGACCGGTCGCTGCTGACTGCGTACGCCAACACGTGCAACGTCATCGCAGAGACGATCGACGAGATCCTCGCACGGTGCGAAGACCTCGGCTACAACGTCTCGCTCGCCACGAGCCTTCGCATTGTCACGAGCACAGGCACATCGACCGTGACGACGCTCCTGCCGCAGACGCTTCCTGTTGTCGCGATGCCGTTCTCCAATCACTCGCTCTACGGACGGTACGCCGTCCCAAGCCGTGATGGCAGCGCGTGTATGGTCCGTCTCGTCGGCGCGTACGAGACGCAAGGCTTGAGTGCGGCGACGCTCCGAGCAGTGAACCGGACCGTCCGCGAACAACAAACGAGCGAGCTACTGACACGGCCGGGCGGCGTCTGGCGCAATGGCTGGTACGAAGACCGCGACGGCGAACAGTGGTTCTCGGATGCTCTTGGCACGCGCACGACATCGCTCGGTGTCGCGATGCGCGAGTTCGACATGCTCCGCGGTACAGAGAACGACTGCTCTCGGTCGAGTGCGTGCGGCGCGTCCGTCCGGACGTCGTCCTGGGGTACGCAGCTTACAATCACTGAGACAGCAACCGACTACACGAGCGTCGCGACCCTGAACCCCGAGCACTCGGGTCTGTTCTACCTCGACGCGCCGACGCAGCGCACGATCAAGAGCGTCTACAAACTCGACGCCATGCTCTCGAACCTCTCGCTCGGCTCACTGCTCGTGCAGTGGCTCGTTGCAATGGCCGCACTGCTCAACAGCTACCGTCTCGGCGTGAGTGAGCTCCAAGCAGCCGGCATCGGCGTGCTTTCGTGCGCGCGCGGCTTCCACTGGCTCCCCGTGTTTCTCCTCCCGCGTCTCAAGACGAACCTCGCAGTCTTTGCGACGATCGGGTGCTCGTTCGAAGGCTCGCAGCTCGCGCTCTCGCAAGCGTGGTTCGTCATGTACCCCGGCATCGCCGAGCTCGTGTTCTTTGTGTTTAGCCTCCTGAATCTCGTCGCGAAGCTCCTGCGCCGACGCATGAGCGACGCGCTCTTTGGTCCGACGCTCCTGTTCTTCTGCGCGCTGCACTACTTCCGCACGGACCTCGCGCAGTCTGGATGGTTCGAGTTCGACGGCCGCGTCAACACGGTCGTGACGTCCGAGCAAGTCGAGGGCCTCTCGTTCCTCGACTTCTTTCGGCGCGGCACGCTCCTGAAGCTCAATGGCAACGTCCAGTCGATCTTTGCCACGAAGGTCGCAGTCCTCGCGCTGAACCTCGTGCCGCTCTTCTCATCGCGCGCGACGATGACCTCATCTTGTGCTCTCACGACCGAAGCAGAAGTCACGCTCGCTCTTCGCTTGCACGCGAGCGGCGGCCTCGGTCTCGCACCAGCGCTGACGTTCGCTCGTCTCCCTGGACTCCCGAAGCAGCCAGTGGAGCGCGTCCAGAGCGCGCAATCGCTCCTCTCGAGCTACGACCTCCTCCGTCTCGGATATGTCGTTGTCGGCGACACGCGCGTGGTCACAATGACCGACTGGCTCATCCTTGTAGCGTGTTCGCCGCGGCCACTGCGCCGCATCGCGACGCTGCGCGTGATGGTCTTTGCGGCGCAGTTTGACGCCTTGCGCGGGTGCTACGTCGTCGGGAGGAAGCCGCAGCTCCTGCGCGTGAGCGACAAGAAGCTCGCATCGTGCAGTCCCTGGGCGATCTCGACGCGGGCATTCAAGTGAGTTGGTTACTTGGGCGGCCCGAGGGCGTCCAGGCAGTTCTCAAGCTAGCCGAGTGTCCGCGTCCTCCAGCTGGTCAGCAAGAGTGGCATGGAGAGTACCAGATGTGTACCATAGTTTTTCCTAGTGTCCCGCTTAGGTACGAATCACTCGACGCACGCATGGCTTGCGCTGGATGCACACATGCCCGCCCCGCACACTCTCTTTGATCCGCGCGCACACGACCACGAGCACGAGCACATCGCTGGAGCAACACGATGCGGACGCTGTTTGCTGTCGCTGCTGTTGCGCTGCTCGCATGTGCGCCCGCCGCTGCGTCTGCGTCGTCGAGAGCGCTCCGCGTCGCGAGCAGCGCGAATGACACGCATGCGTTCCCAGCAAACCACGACGGGAGCACGATCCACATCGTCTTCAGCGTGAGCTGCGACCAGCCGCATCGGCTCTTGCTCACGACCGTGCTCCAAGACTCGGCGATTCGCGTCGGGCAGACTGGGCCCATGACGCAGATCATCTCGGGCTGCTCGGACGAAGAGAAGCAGAAGATCTTGGCCGAGCCGCGGTTCTACTACGACTACCGCATCCACTTCACGCCAGCGTACTCGCCGCACCCAGAGCCGAACGTCACGGACGCGTACACGCCGTACAACAAGCCGTTTGGGCTGCGGCACTACCTCCAGCACGCCGACCCGCCGATGCAGCACGACGTCCTCGCGCTCATTGACAGCGACTTTGTCTTCTTCCAGCCGCTCCGAGTGAACACTGGCCGCAGCATGGCGCCGTTCTACAAAGGCAAGCGCGACCCTGCGACTGTGACTGACGAAGTCCGCGACGGCGTCGCACTGGCGCAGGACTGGCGCATCTACATGGGCAGCGGCTGGTTCGGAAAGGAGACTGGGAAGACCGTGTGCGCCGGCTACCCGTGCGCTGACGTGAGCGAAGACGACGGCCGCGAGTACTACGCTGGCACGGGTCCGCCGTACATCATGACGCGGCGCGACATGCTCGCAATGGTCGACGACTACTGCGCGTTCGTCGTGAAAGGCCGGCGGATCGAGACGGACGCGTGGATGACTGAGATGTTTGCGTACGCCGTGGCGGCCGCGAACCACGGCGTGAAGCACACGATCCTCACGCACTTAGGCGTGACGCACCCGAACATGGCGACGAGCGAGTACTGGGCGTTCCTGCCCGAGAGCCCGAGCGCAGACGCGAAGGCGCCGATGACGAACCCGTGCAGCGACCCGTTCGAGCTCGTCGTGCCTTCGACGCCGCCGGTTGGGATCCACTTTTGCCAGAGCTACAAGCTCCGGGACCAAGGGCCGCAGTTCTACAAGTACGCGCTGCCGCTCGAAGTCGTCGGGTGCGACGCGGACTTGCTCGTCGTGCCGTCTGCGACCGAGTACGCGACGATCGACGACGTGTACGCGAGCGAAGACGCTGCGACGCGCTCGCGCAAGCGCCACGAAGTCTGGACCGAGTGCTCGCTCACCAAGTCTGTGAACCACGCGCTTTTGCGCCTCAAGCGCGCGACGTGTGCGCCTGGGAACGTCAACACGTACCACGGACTCGCTCTGAAGCGCGAGTAGCCATTTGCATACGAAAATCAAGTTACTTGTGTGCGTTTGGGCTGCGGTCTCGCGTGGTGCTTGTTGCTTGGTTCCGCTGGCACCTGCGCACAGCAGAGCACGCGTCGTGTCGAGCGTCTTTACTGGCAACAGCACGTACAGCAAGCGCGCCGCAGTCGTCATCGCAGTCGATGTCTTTGGCCACGTTCCTGCTGTAGCACATAGTGACAAAATACAGGATCCCTTGGTATTTTGATGCAATCATCGTACTGATTCATTTTGACAGATTTTGTATGTAGAATACCTATTTAAAGTGATAGTCCAGACTTGCACACACAAAAAGACAAACACAAGCACAAGCAAGTAGGTCATGGGGCGCGGCTACGACGGCAAGAAGCGATGGAACGAGACGGTGCTGCGCACGGGCGCAGCTGCGCCGCCGCGCGTGAAGAAAGCGAAGCGACTCTCTGGTGCGTCCTCGACTGGTGTGTGCTCGCTGGCTGTCTACGAGGTGGATATGTGCGCTCACGCTTGGATGCTACGACGACTGCAGGTCGCACGACCAAGCTGAGCAAAGCGATGCAGCTCGTGGATGAAGAGACGCGCGCGATCGTGCGCAACGCGCGTCTCGATGCGCTCGAAGCCGACAACTTTGGCGTCGACGCTGAGGAAAACGCCGACGACGCAAGCGACGACGTGTACGTCGACGACGACGACGCCAGCAAGTCCGCACCAGCAGCTTCGAGCACAGGCACGCCAAAGGACAAGCGAGCGCGCAAGCAGCGCAAAGCAGTGCCCAAGACGTACGTAGCTCGCATCGTATGTGCGGGTTCCGACTTGCGCTTGTGACAGTCACTCACAGTCGAATGCACCGACCAACACTCTGTGTCTTGTTTCACGCACGTAGCAAAGCACGGCGCTGGAAAGTCAAGAGCCTCGCGCAGCTCGTGTTTGAAGAGCACGGCGTGAGTCGCGACGACGACGCCTCGAGCGCATTGTCGCTAGCCAGCGACGCTGTCCCGACGTACCTCTCAGTCGCAGCAGCGCCGTCGACGCGACCGCCGCGGCGCTTCTGCGTCGTCTGCGGCTTCTTCGCGCCGTACGCGTGTCCGCGCTGTGGCTCGCGCTTCTGCCGCGTCCAGTGCGGCGAGCAGCACAAAGAGAGCGGGTGTCTAAAGTTTGGGTTATAGAGAAGCGATGGACCTTCATTCAGTGCCTACAGCGCGCACTCAGCGCAGCGGCGCCACTGCAGTGAGTTTGCGCACAACAGACGCGCGACTGGGCACGAGCAGCGCGTCGGCGTCGTCCTCCAGGACATTGTACGGGTCTGGGCACTCGCCATTCTCCGAGTCGGCGAGCGTCCGGTGCGTGATCGTAACGACGTCGCGGTCGAGGAACGTCCTGTCTGCAGCGTCTCGGAGGTCCGTGAGTGTTGTTGGACCCTGCGCGAGCATCGCATCGAGCATGCGGCGCGTGGCTTTGAGCACAACTGCAAGAGCGACAAGTGCGTGAGTGATGTGATATGTGGACAGTGAGTGATGGTGCAACAGGGACCGACGTACGTCCAAACTCCATGTACGACGCGTTCAGGCGGCGCCACGTCGCGTCCATTTTCACGAACGCTGTCCGTACACCACGAGTGAGTCGCCAGCAGCAAGAGAGACCAACACTCGCAGTCCACACATCCACAACAACAGCGAGACGCACTGTAGAAGAAGAGCTGGTAGAACGCCGACGGCTCTTCAAAGAGCGGCCAGAACGGCGCGGCGGTCGTCTCGAACGTCCCGTTCCCGAGCTGGAGCGCGCCTGCGAGCATGCACGTCACGTTCACGCCTGCGACGCACACAGGGTACCACTTCTTCCCAGCGCTCGGCGTCTGGTGCGCGACGATCTCGAGCATGCGCGCTGGGAACGCCTCGAACGCGTACACGAGGCACTTGAGCGCCAGGACGCCGCCGCCGCGAAAGTCCGTGTCGGGGTTCGTGCCCTGGAAGCCCATGGCGGTCCAGCCGTCCGAGACGCGCGCAAACGCGCGCTTTGCGATGACAGCAGTGCCAGTGAGTGATGGTTGTGTCTGTTGCGCCGGCGCGTCCTGGTAGATCGCGTCCCAGAGCCGCACGAGCAGACTCTCGTAGGCGTCGTCGCCAGGCTCGCACTTGCAGTGCAAGTCACGCTGGAGCGCGCGGAGCTCGCTCACAGCAGCAGCAGACGGCAAGTGATGGTCACTACTACTGCTGCGCCGACTCCCGAGCGTCTTGTTCGCGTGCGTGCGCGCAATGAGCGACTCTTTTGCGTGGCGCAGCGTCTCGGACGCTGTCGACTGGAGCTTCTGGACCTTCGCAGTCGCGACGACGAGCAAGTCCTCGGCTGTCGGGTCGTCTTTTATCGTGAGCTTCGTTGCTGCGGGCGTCGCTGGCAGTCGGATCTTCCGGAGCGACTTGGACATCGTGGACGAACCGAGGCGCTGGCTGAGCTTTGCGTACAGTTCTGTCCCTTTCGAGCCGCTGCCTGTGCGACTCTGAGTGCCGTTCGTCGCATCCTCAATCGGCGCCGCGTCTCGGACCTCGTGGCGTCCAAAGACGTACTCGTCTGGCTGCACGCACAGCGTCTCGCACATTTCGCACTCGGCGAGCTGCGGGTGGTTCGCAAACGTACACACGCGGCAGACCCAGCAGCTGTCGCTCACTGCCGCGCTCGTGACGTCGTCCCGCTGCATGGCGTCCTGTGAAGTGAACGACGATGTGCCTCGTGCTTCTTGCGCTGTGGTGAGCGCAATGCGAGCCGCGCGCTCGGTGAGGATCTCATGTTGCAGCTCGACCGGCAGTGCGTTGAACACGTCGGCGTCGATCGCCTCGTCGTCCAGTGTACTGAGCGCTGGCGAATGCGCTACTGTGTTGTCGCTGCGCACGTTGAGATCTACTGCACTGCGAGCGCCTGCTCCATGTGCCTTGTGCGGCAGCTGCACGATCGTCGGCGCTGCGCGCGTCCACGACGCTCGCCCACGCGGCTGCTGCAAGCGATCGGTTTCGCCGCCAAAGCGCTCACTCGCGTCGTGCTCTTCCTCTTCGTCCTCGTCGTCGTCGTCATCCATGGGAATGTCCACGAGCTCGCTCCGGAACGCGCGAGCCGGCGCTTTCTCCTCCAGGTCGTCCAGCTCACTCGCATCGCGTCGGGTGTGCGGCAGCGCCATGTGCGCAGGCGTGTCGCGGCGCGGTCGGTGCTCCTCCATCTTCGTCGCCTTCACGAACTGAAACGACGAACAAGCCAGCGACAAATCACAAAGAAATCATGAAAACAAATCATGAACTAATCACGACGAGGTGGCGCTTCCTTGCTTGACCTGCAGCGCGAGACTGTCGTTGGGAGATGACTTTGAGTTCTCCTGAACGCTATGACAGAGCTCTTCTCTCTCGCTTGACGCGCTCTACGATAAACCAAGCGCAAGCTCCGTCTCTCGACTCTTCATTCGCTCGCATTCAAACTAGAGGCGTACTGGTAGTTGGGAACGGCACTAGGCGCAATCCAAGCATGTGCTCATGGTCCAGTTCACGCTCGGTTGTCAAGGTGCGGCATGCATGCAAGCCCACATCGTACTAAAAGCTTAGCCGCCGTCCCTCACACTCGCATTCACGCTTGATCGATCGCCTAATGGAGAGCAGGAGCTGACCGCAGCATCGAGGTTGCGTACCTCCGACATCACAGCGACGTCCACGGTCGCAGCTAGTGGGCAACGCCGGACGAACGCCCTCGCTCAGTAAACGTCTTGATCTCGCAGTCAGCACCAGACGACGGCTCGACTGAAGCCGTTTGTCGTGACAGAATCCGGACGCGAGTGCTGACTTCTTGACAGTGCTGAGAACGAGGTGACTCCCTTGCAGATCGGAGGACCCTTGCCGCCGCTCCAAGCAGCGAATCAATCGGTTGATGGCCATCGTCTGAGACGGTCGGTCTGCTCCGACGCGAATATGATCATACCCGACGAATCAACGACAGTATCCAGGAGCTCGGCGCGTGCCTGCTCCCCGACCGAGTTGCTCGTGTGTGCGTACGCTGTTACTACGGCGGGACTCGTTAGGGAAATCCGTTTGTTTACTGCAGACGCGCATCCATTCGCTCATCTCTCGCTTGCTTGCTCGCTCGTGCGTGCCTCTGTTGCTCAAGCGACTACATACGATGGACTCGCGATGCTCGTGGCAAATGCTCGCAGAGGCGACTCGAGCCAACGCAAGCGCTGTGCTGTGGTCCTTGATTTTTTAATCAGTAGATGCAATCACGACAACGCGAGGACAGACTCGAGCGCGGAGCGCGCACTCGGACGCTGACTTCCAGTCGCAGCGACCGTCACCGTTTGACGCGCTTGCGCTGACGAGCCATGTGAAACAAAGAGCTCGTGCGTGCCCACCTCGTCGCGATCGCAGTCCTCGTCATGCTGGCGCGTGCACTCGCAATTTCGCACTCCACACGTCACTCAGTTGCATCCGCACCAAGGCGCATGACGATGAGGGCTGCGCTCGCTCAAGGGGCGCGTTTGCGCGCGCTTTTGCTCGCTTTGATTCTCGCCATGCAGTCGCTCGCCGCAGTCGACGCTGTGTCCAAGGTGTACGCAACGAAGTCGAGCATCAAGCAGTGGGTCGACCCTGCGACGCCGAGCGACCGCCAAGTGTACACGAACTCGCGCGGCCGCAAGTGGGAGCTCGTCATGAGCGACGAGTTCAACACACCGAAGCGGTCGTTCAAGCCAGGCGACGACCACCTCTGGACGTCGCTCGAGAAACCCGATGGCGTGAACGGCGCGCTCGAGCTCTACTCGCACAACATGACGTCGACGGCTTGCGACGACGCGGACGGCACGTGCTACTTCTACATCAAGATCATCGACGACGTGCAGCAGATCCGAGTCTTCAATGCATTCAAGCACCCGCCTACATACGAGACAGCCAGCTTCTTCTACCGCGCCGCGATGGTGCAGTCGTGGAACAAGTTCTGCTTCCAAGGCGGCATGCTCGAAGTGCGCACGCAGCTCCCTGGCGCCGTGAGCAGCAAGTCGGGCAACCCAGACCTGAAGCTCGGCAAGTCAAGTCCAGTTGCAGCCGGCAAGTTCTATCCGACGTGGCCAGGCATCTGGATGATGGGGAACCTCGGGCGCGCGATCTTCAGCGCGTCGACGAACCGCATGTGGCCGTTCTCGTACAATCGGTGCGAACCTGCGCTCTTCGAGCCGAGCAACCAGCGCATCAGCGCTTGCGACAACAACCCGGGCTTTGGACTCAACAAGAACCAGGGCCGCGGTGCGCCGGAGATCGACCTGCTCGAAGGCGGTGGCGTCGCGATCTCGTCGTCGCTGCAGATCGCACCCGGCATGCCAAACGACTTTCGGCTCTTCCCAGCGCTCAAGGCGTTCGACGAGAAGAACATGTTCTGCGTCTACACGTACGATTGCAAGACGCCAGGTGCGAACTTCATCGACGTGCCGGCAGCGCACTACCAGCGCCAGCGCGGACACAAGTCGTGGTACCAAGGACTCCGGTACGCGGCCAACAACTTTTGCAAAGCCGACACCAAGCGCACCCAGACGTACGACAAGGTCGCGGCATCCATCTCGCGCGGCATTAGCGAGAACACGTGCTCGCGCGATACATGCCCTGCGTCGCTCGACGTGAACGCCGACCTCGGACTCATCGACGGCGTCGGGCCCGACCACTGGTCCATCAACACGAACGGCACGTGTTTTCCCGTCATGAACTCGTACATGGGCTCGTACTTGTGCGACGCCGACAACACGCACCCGAACTGCGCCTCGCCTCGTGACGCTGCAACGCCTGCATCTGGACTCATGAAGCCTTTCAACTACCAGATGGACGCGATCTCTGCGAACTGGCCCGTGCACCTCGCGGCGTACACCGACTACCTCGTGTACCAGATCGAGTGGGTCACAGGGAAGAACGGCTACGTGCGCTGGATGCTCGAAGGCCACGCGCTGTTTGAGGTCTCGGCCGAGGTGTTCTCAACTGTCCCACAGAACACCGATGCGACGAACATCCAGAAAGTGATGATCGAAGAGCCGATGTACTTGATCTTCAACGTCGCGCTGTCGCGGTCGTGGGGCACGACGCCGCCAAACCCAGGCAGACCGTGTCGAGGCGATGGCAAGAACCCAGACGACGTGCGCATCTGCGACGAGTTCCCGATGTTCATGAAGATCGACTACATCCGACTGTACCAGGACCTAGCAACAGACCTCGAGACTGACAACTACATGCACGTGGGCTGCGATCCGCGGAGCCACCCGACGCGCGCGTGGATCAACGGCCACTTGGACGAGTACCAGGACGCCGACAACCCGATGGTCGAAGTCGCCGGCAAAGCGTTCTGTACCATCGACGACGACTGCACAGTCGCTGTCAACAAGGGAGCAGCGCGTCAAAAGACCGGCAGCTGCGCGAACGGCCGATGCGTGTGCTCGCACCCGCGATCCTGGGGCGGTCCGCGCTGCACCGTTGCGCTCGCAGAAGACGAGTCGCCAGGCAGCGTCACGAAGCGCAAGTACGGACCTCCAATGCTGCTCGCAGTCGGCGTCGCAGCGTTCACGGCCCTCACCACGGCTGCGTCTGTGTGGCGCTCGATGCGCTCAGCGAGCCAGCAACAGGACGAAACAGCAGCGAGACAGAAGCTCAAAGCGAGAGGCACAATAGCAGGAGCAACAGTCGCAGCGTCGCCGCATCCTAGTGGCTCTCGGTCGTCTCAGAGCTTCCAGGACCAGCAACAACACGCACAAGCGCGGCAGCGGCATCCGAAGACACAAGACCAGACGAGCTTCACGAACTATGGACAGAATTTTGTGTGAGTGTGTACCCATGTCTGTTTCGAAATCATGACAAGCAAGTGTCGTGATTCTTTTACCATACTCAAAGTGAGTCAATTGATCTGATTGTTTGCAACTGATGTGTCTATCAGTGCGTACCTCTCGCCAGCGATAAGGCGCTTGTGTCTACTTGCGCGCCTTTGCTGGCCCTCCACGAGGCGGCGACGTTGCGAGCGAGTGCTTTGCAGTTGGAGAGGACGTTGCAACCGACGCGCGCTTGCTCTTATCTGACACTGCAGTAGCTCCACTCGCTGACGCTGTTGGCGCGCGACGTGCTGTCGGCGACACTGCAGCTGCAGTTGCGCGCCGACTTGTTGCAACTGCGGCAGCACCAGAGCCCCGTGCAGTTGCAGTCGGTTTGGTTGGCGATCGTGAGCTCCCGCGTGCAGTCGACTGCTTCGCTGGCGACAGCGCGCCGCGCGTGGGACTCGAGGAGCGGCTCGTGCTTCCACCGCCGGGCTTGGCAGCAGAGCCGCTACTCGGTGTTGTGCGCGACGACGACGCTGGGCTGTCGCCACTACCGGGTTTCTTGGGCTTGCGGTTCTCTTGCTCGATGAACAGCATCGTGTGGACGTCTTCTGCAAACATCGCAAGGAGTTCGTTCGTGCGCTGCGTGCTTTCGTCCCACTGCACGCGCGTCGTCGCGGAGCGCTTGGCGCATTGCTGCGTCAATGTCTCGACGATGCGCTGGACGCGCTCTTCTGGGAATGACGCCGCCTCGACGCGCTCGTAGAGATAGAGCATGCCTTTGAACAGCGTCTTGCGGTCGACCGTCTCCGCTCCAGCCGCCTTTGGCTTTGGTTTGGGCTTCTCAGGTGACGACGACGCAGTCGATGGAGGCTTGGCGCTGGATAACGTCGACGCCGGCGGTATCGAGGGTGGCGTGCCGCTCGGTCGCTTCCCAACAGCGCTTGGCGGTTGCTTTTGCTGCCGCTGCTGACTGGTCTTGGACGGTGTCTCGACTGCGCGTCGAGAGGTAGACGCAGTCTCGGACGCCTTTGATGCAGTTGGTCTTGCTGTGCCGCGTGACGGACTCGCTGCTGTTGCCTTTGCAGGCGAATTGGCCGCCACTATCGTCGGTGCTGCTGCTGGCTTCTTGGCACTTGCACTCGGCGCACGCACGCTCGCGGGCTTGGCTGGTGATGATGCAGGCGTCTTTGCTCCGACTTGACTGCGCGTCGGCGACACTGGCTGCTTGCGTGACGACTGCGGTGGCGGCGACGACAATGGCGCTGCCTCGACTTCCGCTGGCTGGACGAGTTGAGGAGGCAGCACTCGCGGCGCAGTAAGCGTCTGTGGCGCTGGTGTTCCGAGATCGAGGACACTGTCGACTGGCAAGCCGAGTGCGAGCAGCAGGTTCACGTCTCGGCTCGTGAACTCCCAATTGAACAGGACGAAGCCACGGGCGCCGCGCGCTTCCATCACAGCGAGGATGTGTTGCTTGAGCTCGGCGCTGTACGACGCGATCTGGAGTGGTCGATCCACGACAGGAGAGCTAACCTCCAAGCCTTGAGATGCCAACGCTGTTGGTGCCGATGCAAGTGCCTCCGCGTTCGCAAGCTGCTGTTGTTGCTGTCGAGCATCTCGCTCAGTCGCTTCAAAGCGCACGAGCGCCTCTCGGACGTTTACTGGCGCGTAGCGCAGCGTCGAGCTCAGCAGCTTTGCGCACGTTGCGCTCTCGTCATCAGCGCCGCCTAGAAGCAGCACGCCGCGCACGGCTTCGTCGAGATCTCGCTGTGTTTCTACTCGCTTCGTGACCACGTGAGGTACTGCGACCTCAGCGGCAGTGGCGCTTGGAGCGTCCTGGACTTCTGGTGCCGACTGTGGCGATCCTAGTGTGTCGAGTGCATCGCTGCTCGAGTCCTCTGGCGTCGCACGAGAGCGAGCTGCGCTTCCCAACAGCGCAGCCACCGGCAACTGGGGCGATGGCGACGATGCTGGTAGCGACGGAGCAACTGCAGAGGTGCCGAGCGCGTGCTGGATGATCCGCAGCGCCTCTTTGCTCATCGCTTGCTTCGGTGTCTTCGTGTCGCGCACGACCGCGTCGCGCACGTACGTGAGCAAGTTTGCAAACGACTGCCGCAGCGCCGCGGCTTGTGCGCGAAAGACGCTGCAGTCTGCCGCCGCTTGCTCCATCGCCGCCATCTTGCGCTTGCACACGCGGAGCTGGCGCTTGTAGCAGTGCGCGTCTTTCTGCGCGTCGCCGCGAGCGCTCTTGAGCGCGCTGATCGTCCCAAGCAGCTCGGTCTGTCTGGTCTCGAGCACGCGGATGCGCTCGAGCGCAGTGTCCAAGCGCGCCTGGAGCGCAGCGTTCTGCTGGCGCTGGTCCGTCAGCGTGTGCGCCATGATCGTGGCAAAGTGGCTGTCGTGCGCGCTCATGGCGAGAAAGAGCTCCTGCGTGACTTCGCTCTCGGCCTGGAGCTGCGTCGACGTCTCGAGCAACGCGTCGTGGCGCTGCCGCAAGTTCGCAAAGCCGTCGACAAAGAAGTCGAGCTGCGCGCGCGTGTGGAGCGTCTCGGCGCGCATCTCACGGTGCTGCTGCGTCAACACGGCGTTGTGCTTGAGCAGGAACCGCCGCGTCTCGTCTTCTTTGCTCCGCAAGAGCGTGAGCGCGACGAGGAACTGCTTCATCTTGTCGAACGTTGGCGTCCCGCCGTGCACGACGCGCTCGGCGACTTTGAAGTCGCGCTCGAGGAGCTGGAGCTCCGTCAAGCGCGCGTGGATCTCGTCATCGAGGTGGTGGTCTTTCACGCGATCCTCTGGCGCAGTGGCAGCGCTGCTGGTTGTGCTCCGCGGCGGCGACAGTGGTGCGTGGTTGTCACTGCGCAGCGGTGGCGCGACGGTCGGGACGAACGTGTTGTGGAACGGCTTCTTCTTCACGAGCGCGCCGCTCTCGTCCGATGCGCGGAGCCAGGAGAGGAAGACGCCTGCAAGCAGTGGTCTCAAGCGTGAGCTGTGTACAAGGCGTGGGAGATACTGCCATGCAGAGTCCGAGACGCACCGAGTGACGTGTCTTGGTCGAGACAGAGGAGTCCCGTGACGATGCGCTCAATGTCGCGTCGGTCCTCGCAGCCGCGGAGGTCGACGCGCAGCGTCTCGGACAGCCGCTGGAGCTTCGCATCGTCGAGCGTCTGCACAGACTCGTGCACGAACGCCTTGAGTGCGAGCATCACGGGGCTGCTACTCTCTCCTACCCTTTCGACACATGGACACCACGTATGTACAAAATTATACACGCGGCGCTTCATCGGCGCCGTAGTGACGCCCATACACTTCCCGAGACATGGACACCATGCACACGTCGTCGCTGCCGGTGCTCCCACGCCATGCCGGCGTCGCGCTCGCGTCGCCAGTCGCACTCGCGTCGCCAGTCGCACTCGCGTCGCCAGTCGCACTCGCGTCGCCGCGCAAGCATGTTGCGCTGCCGCACTTTATGAGCAGCCACGGCGCTGCGCTGCTGCAGTCGCCGCGGCGGCGACACCACGCGTCGAATCCCGAGCGCTTCGAGTCACAGGACTCGCTCGAGACTGCGCTCGACAAGTCGCTCGCGGAGCTGCGTGCTTCCAAGGTGCGCTGTGCCTGCGAACGCTCACACGCTCGATCGGTGCTCAGAGCGCTCATGTTCACACTCGGTCGATCAATCACACTCTAGGAGCGCGTGCACAGCTGCTTGGCGCGCATGAGCGAGACGCAGCTCGTCTTTGAGCGAGAGCTCGCCGAGACCACTGCGCTCATGGACGCGCTTCACGCCGAGCAGCAGAGCCGCGCGAGCACGTACTTTAGCTACGTCTACTACAGCGCCGTGCAGATCCAGCGGCTCTTTCGCGGCTACTTGGGTCGTCGCGTGTTTCGCCAGTCACTCGCGCTCAAAGCAGCGCTGCGCATCCAGCGAGGCTTTCGTGCCATGCGCGCGCGACGGCAAGCGCGCATGCTGCGCTTCCGCGTGCTCTGTCGCAAGATCCTCCGCGGCATGCGCGGCATTCGCGCCAAGGAAGAGCTTTCGCACAAGGAGCTGCTCTCGCGCGTGAACCACAACATGCTCATTGAGACGCAGTGGCGCAAAGCCATGGGCGTCGGGGACACCGAGAGCAGTCTCCTCCACGCACTTTACCGCAAGAAGTTCATGCGCAAGCGCATCGGCGCGTTCTTCCGGACGCTCTACTGGACCCACTCGGTCGTGCGCTACTGGCGCAGTCTCGTCGTCAAAGCACCGGACGACACAAGCGCAGACGATGACACGGGCAAACTGACAGAAGAGCAAACCAACGAGGCGGCTGAGCTTGAGACCGCAGCCGATGTACGTGACGCAGAGGCTGGCGTGAGCGACCGAGACCTCCTGGCGCTACAAGAGCACTTGAGCGCAAGTGGAAGCACTGGCGACCGCACGAAGCTCAAAGCAGCCACGACTGCAGCGAAGCGACCGCACCACGAACTCAGTCGAGAGGAACTGCGGCGCAAGCAGCTCGCATACACACATCGCGTGCACGAAGAGAACGCAAAGCGCGAAGCAGCACGCGCTGCGCTGCTCGAGAAACAGCGTGAAGCCGCACGACTCGCTGAACTCGAGCGCAAGCGCATCGACGACGGGCAGCAGCGCTTGCGCATGGCACACGCGAGTGCGCTGCGCGACGACCTCGAGCGCCGCGGACTGCTCGCGATCAAAGAGCTCCAGTCCAAGAAACAAGACGAGCTGCGGCGAGAGGAAGACGCGCGCGCTCGGTTGCTCGAAGTGCAGCAGAAGATCGCAGCGCAAGTGCTGAGCGACGAGACGCAGCAGATCCTCAAGCGCAAGCAGCGCAAGAGTCGACGACCACATTGAGTAGTGTGTGAACGCGTGAAGAGAACTGAGGAGCAAGTGAACCCATTGCCCCATTGTGATTCTTGCAATACAAACACGCAATAGTGATAAAACCAAGGAGAGAAGTGCGACGCTTCAAGCTCACAACCCAATCCATTTGACTGACGATGCAAGCTCTTGGACGTCTCGCTACGCTCGCGTTCGCTGTGCTCGTGCTTGCGCACGCAGCGACCGAGTGCGCAGGAGAGCGCACGCGCAGTGCGTATCGCCGCGCAGCAGCGCGCAACGACGCTCCGCCTGACGAGTTCGTCGACGTGACGTTCTCGAACGCAGAAGAGGATCTCCTGAAAGCCAAGCAACACGACACGACCGATGCGATCGCTGGGCTCTTGCCTGGGAAATCGCCGAACCAAGTCGCGCGTCGGTGCATCGAGCTCGGACTCAAGTGCGGCCACGCGTTTGCGCCGCCGCCAGCGCGGAACTCGGAGCAGTGGCGCACGATCCCGCGACGCGGTCGCACGTGAAGGCACAAGATACCACGACCAGAATCCGAACGACTTGCTAAGACCCCCTTGTGATTCATTCATGATTCTATCGTACAAACTATCAAGCGCGCGTTCTCCTACTTGCCAAACGTCTTGACGAAGAACAGCGCGTGGAGCGTGCAGAACGAGTAGATGCAGAGCATCACGAGCGGGTACCAGCTCACGATGTAGTACGTGAAGAAGAGCACGCCGACGTTCAGTGCGCAGCCCGCGATGACTGGGAGCCCCACGCGCGCGTCTTCGCAGATCACGTGCTTGCCCAAGAACACGCGGTTCTCGTAGAAGCTCTTGAGCAGCGCCTCTTTCTCCGCGAACCGGTCGTTGAGCCACTGGCCCATGTCGCCGCGACTCGC
This sequence comes from Pythium guiyangense, assembly GCA_003730235.1. NCBI lineage: Eukaryota > Oomycota > Peronosporomycetes > Pythiales > Pythiaceae > Pythium > Pythium guiyangense. The sequence continues at coordinate 443,751 of QXDM01000016.1, forward strand.
CGCGAAGCTCGCTTTCGGGTACCGCTTCATGTGGATGTGTACTTCCTTTGGGTACTGCCCGCGAATGCAGCGCAGTGGCGACGGCAAGATGCCGTCTGCGAGCTCCGGGTACGCGATCGTGAGGTCGAGGATCGACTCGGGCTCGAACTCGTCGACGCAGAGCTCAAAGCCGCGCACGCGCGGGTACAAGACGTAATTCCAGCGCGGGTCGCCGCGCTCCATGGCCCACGCGTGGGACTTCTCGAGTGTCTTGCGCTCGAGCGTCGTGCCTTCTGGGAACATCGCGAGCCACGAGCCGCTCGAGTACTTGCGGTACTGGTGGATGACTTTCTTAATGCGCTCTTCGTCCGTGGCCCAGCGCCGGTTCACGAACGGGAACTTCATCTGCAGGAGCGCCCAGCCCACGCCCGGCGCGTACCGAATGATCGCTTTCATCATGACGCGAATGCGGTCGTGGCAGCCGTAGCGCAGCGCGAGGTTCCAGAAGAAGAGCCAGTCGACCTCGGTGCGGTGGTTGCAAATGAGCATCGTCTGGTCCGCGCGCGCGAACGGGTGGTCGTGCGGCTCGAGGCTCGCGTCGCCAGCGTCCGTCGTGATCACGAGCTTCACGCCAGCGACGTACTCGAGCAAGCCGGCAAGCATTGCGAAGAAGAGGCCCTCGAAGACCTTGAAGATGCGCTTGTAGATCGTGCGGCCGCAGAGCGGACGGATGATGTAGTCGAGCGGGAAGAGGAAGTAGACGACGTTCAGGAACGAGCACACGACGATGAGCAAGAGGTAGAGGACGCCGAAGACGCACTGGAGCCACGTCGACTTGGTCTCGTACCGCCGACTCGGGTACACGGCTTTGTTGCGCATCGGCGTCGTGAGGTTCAGCGGCGTCTCGGACGCAGTCGAGAGCAGCGGCGGTGGTGCAGCAGTCGCACTCGCAGGCGTCATGAGCGGCGGGGGTGCGAGAGGCGTCGTCATCGCTGGTGAAGGTGCAGGAGCAGTGGCGGGCGGTGCAGGAGCAGGGACTTGCTGTTGCGGTACATCAAGCGCTGGTGGGGCCGCAATTGGAGTCGCCGAGATGGCTGCAGCGCGCGGCGAAGCGAGTGGCACGTTGTCCATAGTGATCGCGATGGCGTTGCGTGCTGCAAACGAGCGAGGAGGTTCGCGAGTCACGCCGTCAGCAGCGATCGATCAAGGACCTGCGCGCGCTGGGCGTTGACGGCGGTGCTGTCTCTATGTGAACGCGTGAACGCGCTCGCTTGCTTGCTCGCCACCTGTGGCCGAATCACTGAGACCGACGTTGATGATGCCACGATACCCCTTCGTGTGTGCCGCTAGACTCGTTCGCGGAGGACGACGTGGACGAATGACGTCAAAAGTGCAGTCACCAATGCAAATAGTGAAATGGTTGACATGGATTGATTTAAGCAGGTTTACAGCTTTTACTGAGGGATTTGATAGGGAGAGAGGTGCTCAAGATCAGGTCCGGTTTGTTCTCAAACGACAGGTTCATCTGCACGCGGGTTGCACCTGCAATGCAAACCTCGTTCTGTACAGATTGAGACAGTTCGAGACGGACGTGATCCCCTGGATTTTTGCTCGCTTGATCTGACATTTGTCACCAATGCTTTCTACTGCATACATGCAAACGTCAATCCAAATCTGTATAGAGTTGATGGTACACCCACAACAACAGCATTCCACAATCTTTGATTTTACTATTTGAATGTGTATGCTCGATTCGAAATATCATGATCGTAAAACGAACATGCGTGACGTTTACGCGGAACAGCGTGCGACACTTGTTCGCAGACACCTCCTAAAATTCATGTGTGACTGGTTTTGGAATGGGACTTGCCAACCAAGCGCCGATACAAATACCTGTATATTATTATACCCGACCAAAGCGATCGTGTCAAACACTATCGTTTTGAACGGGTAGTGACTGTGTGTCCCACTTTGTCCAATTCAATCAACTTCGGCTCGTCTCTGTTCTTTCGATGCTTTTTTCAACAAAATATGTCGTGTACTTAGGATTTTATCCCAAGCGGAACCGATGCGTTGAGGAACTCTAAGAACAGGGGAATAGCAACAAAAGACACACTCACACACAATGTTAAAAGTGCAAATCTACCTCCGTCAGGACCATAGTAAGTTGCAGTCAAAACTGTGTAGCAAGGATTCTGTGTAGCAAGCATTCAAATCTCGTCAAGGACAGCTCGTTTCTATTCGAAAATTTCATAAATCGCCATGAAATGTCGGATTTTCAAACAGTGGGACAAAAAAATGTCGTCGAATCGCGAGATGTTCCTGTATTTGGGTTCGCTTTTGGATCGCATGACGCCATCCAGACGACAGCGTTGACGTCCATGGCTGGATGACGACGCGATCGAGAGCATGTTTGCGCTGTTGTGTGCATGATCGTGAGAGCTCAGGTCGCTGTCACGGCGCGCGATCGGCTCGGCGCGTGCTGCAGCGCGCAGTGGCGTCAAGAGCGCACGCAGCCGCAGGGACGAGCATGAGCGCGTTGAAGACCGCGCAGTAGAGCAAGAGCGCGACAAAGACCGCGACGGTCGCGCGACCGGCCATGCGCGTGAACCCGCCAAAGGTCCGCAGTTGCTGCGCGTCGAGCTTCTGGAGCGGCAGCAGCGCGATGCCTGCGAACGCGAGCGCGTTCGCTCCGATCGTCAGCACTTGCGCTGCAGCAACGAGCTCTCGGACGCGTCGCGTGTCGTCCTCGATCGGGTCGTCGAGCGCCAATGCGTCGATGCGCTGCAAGGCGCTCAAGCACGTGCTCGCAAAGACCTTCGAGACGGTGTAGAACGACAGCGCCAGGCCCGCGACGCCGCCTTCCGAGCCGACTTGCGCGATCTCCGTCACTGGCACGAGCGTCGACAGCGCGACGAATGCGCTCGCGATGCCAGTGAGACTCACTGTGAGCGTGTAGAACACTGGATCGCGCACGACGCCTGGAGTCGTGAGCCCAAGCAGCAGCGCCTGCGCTCCGATCGCTGCGACCGGCCCTGCTGCAAACGCGCGTCGCCAGAGACTGTTCATGTAGCAGCGGCGCCAGACAACGAGCGTCCCGATCGCAACGCAGTCGTTCGCGATGCTCACAAGTAGCACCGTGGGCTGTGACTCGATGCGAGACCAGTGCTGGAGCGCTCGCTGCGCCTGCGGGACTCTGAACCCGAGCGCAAACGCGTAGCTCGCGACGAAGCCGAGGACGCGCCACACGACTTTCTGTTGCGTGAGCGTCCAGTACGCGCCGTACGTGCGTCGGATCGAGCGCTGGACGTAGTCTTCGTCTTCGAGCAAACATGTGATTGTCGCTGCGAGACTGAAGATCGAGACGGCGCTGAGCGCGAGCAGAGCGAGCGGAACATGCAGCGACTCGCGCGCTTGTGTGACGCTGAACACCGCGAGTCGCGCGACGATCTGGCCGCTCACGCGCGCGAGCAAGTACTTGACTTGCAAGACGCCGCGAGCTTCGAGCGACTCGCGCTGCGAGAGCGCGACGACCATCGCGTGCGTCGACACGAACGTGACCATGGAGCCAACGCTCACGCAGCCGACGAGGAGCGTCACGAGGTAGACAAAGCCTCTGCCAAGTGCGGCTCGCAGCATTGCGTCGAAGCAGAACGCGGCGCTGAGCAAGAACAGACTGAGCAGCGCAAACAAGAGCCCGGTGATCATGTACGTTTTGCGGTGGAACCCGACGAGCGGCCTCGCGTCTGCAGTCACGCCGACGAAGAACGCAAACGCTGCTGGAAGCTCTGCGAGTCGGTCGACTGCTTGCGTCTCGAGCGGCGAGAACTGCAGCTGCGCGCACACGATCGCGAGCAGACCACTGCGCAGTCCAATGTACACAAACGCAGACGCAAATGCGGACATTCCTAGCCCAAAGTGCGCTCTCGACCGCACGTGCACAGCGTCACCGGCGCGGAGGCTCCCGAGCATGTCAAAGTTGTAGAACTGCGGACCTGCGACGAATCGGTCCATGGACGCGATGTGCTGCCGCTCGCAGCTCGGATGCGTGTGCGTGCGGTGCGTGCTGTGCGATGTCGTCCGCGCATTCAGAGCAAGAAGCGCGATGGTCGTTGCGTTTTGGTGCACGCAAGCTGTATCTTGAAAGGCAACTGATTCGACTCGAGAGGCTCAACTCCAATCGGTTGTGCAAGGGAACTACGCAAAAGAGGGAAATTGTTGTGTGCGATTTTTTCTGCGTAGTGTACTTGCTGCCTCTTGTATTGTACTGTTGTTCACTTGGTTTGAGAATGCTGCAGACTTGTTTGAGGTTGTGCGTATTTTTTGTCATTCACACCTTACCAGCAGCAAAAATCACGACACGCTCAGATTAACCAGATAATCCGAACAACGCTCCTCTCAAGAAGAGCTCGCACGCACAAGACTAGAAGAGCAGAACGAGAGCGACACAAACGTCAAACGGCATTCGACATGCATTCCACTGCGCTGCAGCTCAACTCGAGCTCAACGAGCGATCAAAAAGCGTCAGTCATACACACGCAGCACTAACAGCGCAGTCTGTCGCGACGCGCTAGACAAAGTTGGTGCTGTAGTTCTCCTTCGTATCCTTCAAGCCGACGTCGCTCGCAGAGCCGAACGAGAGCGCGTTCTTTGGCTGCTGCGGCGTCACAGTCGTCTGCTTCTTGTGCTCGGCTTCGTGGCGCTGCGCCGATCGGATCGAGAGGTACACGGCGAGGAACGTGACAAAGATCGTGAGCCCCGACGTCCCGAGCGCGAGGTACCACGGCGGACCGTACGATGACTTGACGTTGATCGTCCCGCTGTCGTTCGTGTCGACGGTCCCAAGCGCAGTCGTGCACCGCGGGCCGGTCCAGGACGCACCGATGCACTTGCACCGGTTCTTGATGCACGAGCCCGTTGCGATCTTTGTCTTGTTGCTCGTGCAGTCGTCGTCGTTGCGGCACGCAGCTTTCCCAGCGACGTCGACTGCGAGGTTGTCGTAGTCCTGGTACTCGTCAATGTGGTCGAGGATCCACTGCTTCGTCGGGTGCGTCTTGGGGTCGCACCCGACGCTCATTGTCGACTTGGGTGACGTGTCCTGGTACAGTCGGATGTAGTCGATCTTCATCTTCATCGGGAACGAGTCGCAGATCTTGTTCGCAACAGCGTCGGTGCCGTCGCCGCGGCAGGCTTTGCCGGCGTTCGGCGGCGTTGTGCCCCACGTGCTCGAGAGCGCGACGTTGAAGATCATGTACATCGGCTCTTCGATCATGACCTTCACCGGGTTCGTCTTGGCGCCATCCTGTGGCGGATCGACGATCGCACTCGCGGGGATCTCAAACAGCGGCTGACCCGCGAGCATCCACCGGACGTACCCGTTCGGCCCCATGACCCACTCGAGCTGGTAGACAAGGAAGTCGGTGTACGCAGCCATGTGGATCGGCCAGTTGGACGAGATCGCGTCCATTTGGTACGCAAAGACGTTCACCTTGGGGTTCACAGGCACGTCCGACTTCTCGCACTGTTTGTTCGGGTTCCCAGGACTGCAGAGGTACGCGCCAGTGTAGCCGTTCATCTTCGGGTAGCACGTCCCGTTCGAGTTGATGCCCCAGTAGTCGGTCTTCGAGCCGTCGATCGGCGACACGTCGGCGTTTGCGTCCTTCGAGCCAGGGCAGTTCGTGACCGTGCAGACGTTCTCAGTGATCCCGGCGTCCATGTTCGCCTTCACAGTCGCATAGCTCTGCTTGTACTTGCTGTTCGAGGCGCAGAAGTTGTTCGCTGCGTACCGCATGCCCTGGTACCACGACTTGTGCCCGCGCTTCGCGTTGTAGTACGCGGGCGGGAGGTCCGGCGCGTTTGCACCTGGCGTCTTGCAGTTGCCGTCGTACACACACGCGTACGTGTCTGGTGCTTCCGGCGGGATGATGCGATAGTCCGACGGCATGCCTGGACCGAGCTGGATTGACGACGACACGTCTGTACCTGCGCCTTCGAGGATGTCGATCTCCGGTGCGCCGCGACCTTGGTTCGGGTTCATGCCGTGCCCAGGGTTCGAGTCGCAGGCGCTGATGCGCTGGTTCGACGACAAGAAGACCTTGTCGTTGCACTCGTTGTACGAGAACGGCCACATGCGGTTCGTCGATGCACTGAAGATCGCGCGGCCGAGGTTCCCCATCATCCAGATGCCCGGCCACGTCGGGTAGTACTTGGCAGTCGTCGCGCGACCGCTCGGTCCTGCTGCCAAGTCGGGGTTGCCAGACGCCGATGACACGGCACCAGGCAACTGCGCAGCGACTTCGATCATGCCGCCCTGGAAGCAGAACTTGTTCCACGACTGGACCATGCCAGCGCGGTAGTACTACCAGAGCACACAGCGAGACATACACAGCGTGAGGATCTTGTCCTAGACGAGCTGATGACAGGAGAAGAACACTAGAGCATCAGCAGGACGTACAAACGTCGTGGTCTGGTACCCTGGCGGGTTCTTGTAGTCGTTCCAGAGCTTGAGCGTCGTCGTCTCTTCGATCGCCTTGATGTAAAAGTAGCACCGGTCGCCTTCGCACTCGGTCGACGTCATGTTGTGCGAGTAGACCTCGAGCGCGGCGTTCACGCCGTCGGGCTTGTTGATCGACGTCCACATGTGGTCGTCGCCGGCTTTGAACGACCGGTCTGGTGTGTTGAACTCGTCGCTCATCACGAGCTCCCACTCGTCGCCGCGAGTGCTCGTGTACACTTGGCGGTCGCTCGGCGTCGCAGGGTCGACCCACGTGCGGATGCCCGACTTGGTCGTGTACTCGATCGCATGTGCGCTCGCTGCGAGCAGCGCAGCGGCGACTGCGAGAGTCGTAGGACGCATCATGGCTGCGAGTGCGATCGTGCGCGCGAGCAGCTTCGTTCAAGCGCGTTGCGTGACGCTGTCGTTCTTCATTGTCGAGGCACAGACACAAACACGTACATACAAGTGAGCTCTTGGCATCGCGAGACGAGAGAGAACACACCATACAGCAGGCATCCGCTGCACCAGGAGCATGCGACGCACCTCAGATGAAGAGAGCGCTTGGTCGTCGCTGGCGGTCGTGGCGCACGCGTGCAATGGCGTCGTGAGCGAGGCGCTGCTGGAGATGCTGGACGCGCAAAAGACTTCATGCCAGCTGCTCACAACAACGCGACGGTGAAAGTTGCTGGCTTTTGATTGATGTGTACTACACGAAATATGAACTGCTGGGCTCAAATATATTTTGGTGTGGCAGACACCAAATCATAACATTCGCGAAAGTACGAATCGGAACCCTTGCTAGTCGAGCATGTTTGCTCAGCGTCACTGTTGCTCCACTCTCAACGCGAACTAGGCGTGTGTGTTGGTGTGCAGGCTCTGTCCATTTGCCTCGGCACATGCACTCGAGTGCGCTGAGAGCATGTGCGTCGCTCAGCAAACGCAGTGCTGCTTGCACTCACGCGCTCTGCGGCACGCATGTCAGCACCTCCATCTTTCCGCCCTCAACAGATCTCGTTCTTTATCATGCTCGTGGTTGAGTGTCGTACAAGCATGAGTACAAGCACAAGCACGAACACAAGTACAACAGGCACGGGCACGGGCACGAGCACGTGTGCGTCTTCGCCAGGATACGACACGTGCGTGAGTGCGCGTGCATCGCGCGAAACGCAAAGCGGATCGAGTTGAGCGAGCTGCCTTGTGTCATCTTCATATGACTCTCCTAATAGCGTGCCTGTGCCACAGCAGGACAACGCTCGCGAAGATGATAGAGCTTGCTGTCATGCGTGGGTGTCGATTGTCCGGTGTAGAGAGCCATCTTGCTCGAACGAACGCTAGTCTCGTTGTCAAGCCGCTCGAGCAAACGTGACGCAGATCAAGACATTGCTTGCAGCACCGCACACCAGGCCGTTGGTTCTTGCAACGGTGCTCACGAGTCGGCGTGCTCAACAACGAGCCAGACATGCGCGCGAGCATGACGATCTCGAGTCGATGAGGTCACGGCGGCATTCGCGTTGAGCTCCATTCGTACCAGGCAACAACAACGACGACGCTCGTCAATCCAGTCTCGCTTGATTTCTGTGACGAAACGACATTGAGCACTGTCCATCGGTCAGGCAGAGATCCAGCTCGGACCATTAACGTCATGAGCAAGAGATCCAGCCCATGAGCAAGAGCGTCATGAGCAAGAGATCCAGCATGAGCGTCATGTGCGACTGTATTCGGTGTAGCTCTCAAACGGCGCGACGCACTCGGTGCGATGCGCGGGCGTTGAAGTTCGAGGTGCGCGGCGCGTTGCTTTGCAGCGTGCGGCAAGCTGGTCGGTCATCGTCGATGTCGTCTGCCAAGGTGACCATGTGTTTGGGCGAGCGAGCGAAAGAGTTTGAGCATGCGGCGGTTGTCGGAGCCAGACAGCTCAAGCGCTCTCTGCTTTCTGGGCCGCGAGCGTTTGCTTGCTTGCTTTGCTGGTGTCTCGCGATCAATCCAAGCGCCAAAATGGCCGGTTCGCGTCGGAGCTCAGGCTGTCGATCGCGCGCTGGACGCACACATTGACACTTGACGAGCGTGCAAACATAAGCGCATGGCAAGCGCACAAACAACACACCTTCATGAACATCATGAACATCATGAACGCACACACACACACGCTGTAGAGCAGTGCTCGTGTGCCCAAGCACCGGCACACGAGGCATGAGGCAATCGCAGCAGCGACGATCTCAAGGACGTCAATAATCAAGACACAATCAGCACTTTAGAGTGGCTACACCTCGAAAACGTCGCACGAGAAACGCAAGGTCACTTTCCTCATATTTCAACTATCCCATTAAAATCTCGCTAGTTGGACAAAAAGGCAAGCAAGTGTGCACTCTGTTGCGGGCTTTGCTGAAAGCACTTGCACGAGCGCTCGTATCTGTAGCTACCGACGTACATGAGCACTACTGCTATACACGACGAGTGCCTTGTGAGAGCACTGAGCGTGCTCGCAGTACGTCCTCGACAGCAACAACAACAAGCGTTTCATGAAATTTAACGCGTCCTTTAAAAATCATGTTTGCCCATCTCCGCTGTTCTGTCTCTTCCACATTCTCAACAACTTATGTCCACTGTTTAAGGCTTTCATTGCGCTACAACCTCGTAATCTCCAAGTGCGTGCGTGACGATTTGTGTGGGAAAGAGCAGCCGCTGAAGAGCTCTCATACAAAGCAAGTGCGACCACCTGCACACACACTCGAAGCGTTCACTTTGCCATTCGCCAGCGACCACACACACCCAAGCGCTCAACGCTCAAGGCACAAGGATGTTCAGCGACGACGCCTACCCGCGCGACCTGCAGTACCTCTTCGCCATGACGTCGTCGCTCATGGCGCCAGGTGCCGCTGCGCGCATGGCGAGTGGTAGCGCTGGCGCGGACGACGACGCGAGTGCTGCGGCCGCCGCGCCAAGCAGCCACGACCTGCTCCAGCGCCTCGACCGGCCGTACTGCTGTCCCGTGCCCGAGTGCGGCGGTCGCTTCCACCGCAAGTTCACGCTCCACGAGCACATGAAGACGCACACGGGCGAGAAGCCACATGCGTGTCCGATCGCGAGCTGCGGCAAGCGCTTCAGCACGTCCGGGAACCTCGCGCGCCACAAGCGCTTGCACACGCTGAGCAAGCTCAAGTGTCCCGTCACGACGTGCACGCGCGTGTTCACAAAGAAAGAGAAGCTCATTCGCCACTTGAAGGTGCACATGGGCTCGACCACGCACACGTGCAGCGTCGCGGACTGCTCCAAAACGTTCAGCACGGCTGGGAACCTCACGCGCCACATGAAGACCCAGCACCCAGCACTTGTGGTCGCGAAAACGCCAGCCGCTGCCACGACTGCTGCTGCTGCGCCGACGAAGACGCAGCCACTCGCTGCGAAAGCGCGGAGCGAGCTCCTGCCGGACCGCATCATCTTTAGCCAGAGCGTCGCGATGAGCGCTGATGAGAGCTTGATGACCAGTGCGAGCGCTGTGAGCGACGTCCCAGGATCGCCCTTGCGCCAGTTCACGCCCAACATCTCGCCTGCGCAGTCGCCAGTGCCAGCGAACAAGGCACTGGACTACGAGATCCTCGAGCTGCTCGACTGTCTGTTCGTGCCAGAGAGCGGCGCTGCGCTGTCGAGCGACTGCCACGGCGTTGTCGAGCCGCTCGGCGCGACCTCGGCGTTCGCGTTCGCTAGCCACCACATGGCTGCTCCAGACGCAGACGACGTGCTCATGTACCTGTAGTCGCGCATGTATGGATTGTCGTCCACCTATTTAGCATTGTAATGTCACCGCCTTCACTGTGCGACGATCTCGAGTGTACATGCTGCTGCTGAGTCTTCCGTGTCATGGCACCGGCACAGCGCGTGCATGGTGGTGGTACGTCGAATAGTCGCCGCGTTGGAGCCATGGACCAACGCCAAGTGCTTGCGCAGCACATGCTGACGCCAGTCGTGGTTCTTTCCGTCGCGATTTGCGCAGTTCGAGACAAATCACGAGTGCCACGAACTTCACTCGAGTGTCTTGAGCAACACTCTTGTCTTGATCGTGGCGAGCATTCCTCGCAGCCAGACTACAGCTCAAAGCTCAACACGATCAAGTGAGGACTTGCACCACTACGCATCGAAGACGAACCACGCGACATCATCGGAACTATCGATCGGTCTTCTATTGACTACACATCTTGCGCTCGAACAGCTTAGAGCAGGAGCGACGCGATCGTCGCACAGCCTGCGATCGCGACTGCAAGCGTCTTGCTGCTCACACTCGTCGCTGCTGCGCTCGTGGTCGGCGCAGGCGTCGTGGCGGAGGCGTTCGACGATGCAGACGACGGGTTGCTGCTCGCGTTCTTGGACGCACTGCTGCCTGCCGCCTTGGCCTTCGCTGCGTCCTTGACTTCGTGGCACTTGTCGTGGAGCTCCGTGATCTCGCCCGTGAGGTTCTGAGCCTTGCCCTTGTATGTGATGAGGCACGTAAGGGGCGCGTCGTGCATGACCGTGTGCATCGGTCCGAGGCACGCGGACGAGTTGCAGAACTGGAAAAAGTCGGTCGCCGGGAGCTTGAGCGCATCGAGGAGCGACGTAAACTTGAACGTCGAGCCCTTGGCGCACGTGTTGAAGAACGTCGTGTTCTCCATGACAGCGATCACGCTCGCGCTCACGTTTGCGGCGCAGGCGCCAGCTTCCGCGTGTCCGCCAGTCGAGTTCGAGCCCGACTCGGCGTGGCCTTCGTGCGCTGAGACGAGCGTGGCGGTCGCGACCGCGGCGACAACGAGCGCAGAGCTGATGTGGACCATCTTGAACGAGCGAGAGTGGTGTGGAAGGCGTGAGCTGGGGCGAGCGACTTGAGTGCGAGGACGCAGATGCGAGAATGGCAGCGAGCACAATGAGAGGTCAAGAGACAATGATGCTGTTGAGCGAAATGAGTGGGGCACACGCACACACACACGGCTACACTTGGCGCTGAACTCCAGGAGAGCATCGATCCAGCGAGTTGCAGTCTTGCTGTGATTTGTGATTGTCGACAGGCTGCGGTGCTTCGTACCAGTTGTTTCGTGGGCGCAACTCCAAACTGTACAGAAAAAAGACGTTCGGTGGACCACACAAAATTGCCTGCAATTGTCGACAGACAGTGATGCGCAACCGTGCGTCGATTTGACATGCGATCTGGACACATTTGCGAAATAGACGAGTGTGATAGTGCTGAAATCGCGGTAATACATCCTATCTGCGTTTTTCATCACTATCGAAGGGTGTATTTTTCGCAAAGCATACTAAACTCAACTAAAATCAATCCACGCTGCGTAATCTCTCAAACCGCCAATGTGTATTCATTATTCAAGTTTGGTTGTGAGATCGTTTTGCACATTCATACTTGAGTATACTATACTACCTACATTGCTGATACGCAAGGAAGCTCCAAAAGACCACGTCACATTGAGCACTTCAACTGATGGACTGATGGTCGTCTTGACGCTTGACCAACTCGACGCTTGACCAACTGACGACCACGACGCTGCGCGCTCAGCTCGCCTTGCACCGCTAGCTCGCACTTGCGCCGTCAATCGCGAGCTAGCCTCGGAATCCTCGTTGTCGCCGTTCGGGCACGTAGTCTTGAGCTTCTTCGCGGCGCGAGCACGTGTCGCTCTCGAGTCACCGCCATCCCCTCTCTCTGGAGTGCGTCTCAAGCTGATTGCCTTCCTCATGGTGGCCTCCCAAGTCTGTCAGTACGACGCGAGAGATAGTCTCCTTGGCCTATACTGTGCACGTCATGGCGTGGCACAGAGTACGATAGCAACATGCTCGAACAAGACGATCTAAACACGTTCGCTTGCTCTCTCTACGATTGCTGGCCGTCCAGCTCTCTCTCTCTCTCTACGCGAGCACACCCTTTGTGCTCGGAATCCCAGCGCTCGCGTCGCGCGCAACGGCAGTGCGCAGAGCGACTGCTAGCGCTTTGAACGACGCCTCGGCGCGGTGGTGGTCGTTCCGGCCGCGGAGCACGTCGATGTGGAGCGTCAAGCGCGCGGCGCTCGCGAACGACTCGAAAAAGTGCGTGATCATCTCGCACGAGAGGTCACCGACCATCGGACGCACGAGCGCCAAGTCGATCTCGCTGTGCGCGCGGCTCGAGATGTCGACGATCGCACGCGCGAGCGCTTCGTCGAGCGGCACGCACGCCGAGCCAAAGCGCGCAATGCCGGCGCGGTTCCCGAGCGCTTTGTCGAACGCTTCGCCGAGCGTCAGCGCGCAGTCCTCGGTCGTGTGGTGGTCGTCGATCCACGTGTCGCCTTTGCACGTGAGCTCGAGGTCGAAGCGACTGTGCTTCGCGAGCGCCGTGAGCATGTGGTCGAGGAAGCCAATGCCCGAGCTGATCGTCGACTTGCCCGAGCCGTCGAGCGAGAGCTTGACGTCGATCGACGTCTCCTTCGTCACGCGCGAGATCTGCGCCGAGCGGAGACCGTCCACTGCAGCAGCGACGGGCGCGGGGCGAGCGCTCGGGAGCGGCACGACGTCCAAGAGCTTCGTGAGCCCTGGGTCGAGGATCAGCGACGCGCCGGCGTCGCGCAGCGCTTGGACCACTGGCGGCGGCGTGAGCTCGATCACCCACTTGGCGTACACTTGCGGCGTGAGCACGCCGTACGCCTGGGTCCCAGCAGCAGCGCCAGCGACGACGTCGTCGACTGTGTCGCCGACCATGGCCGCGTGCTGCGCGTCAACGCCGAGCGCCTTGAGCGCAAGGCGCACGGGCTCTGGCGACGGCTTTGGCGGACAGTCTTCCATGCAAATCTGCGCCTTGAACAGGTCCTTGAGGCTACGAACAGAGAGAGAGAGAGCGCACATCGCGTGAGCTCACGACGATGCGAAACAACAAGCTCGTTGCCTACAACAGACGGACGACGTACCCATGCGCGAGGAGAAACTTGTCGCAGTCCTTACGCGGTCGGCCAGTGACAACAGCCATGCCGTTCGGCAAGCGCCGGTGGAGCTCTTCGAGCAAGCCCTTGGGCGTCAGGAGCGTCTCGAGCTCGCACAGCCCCGGCTTACCAGGCACGCCTTGGTAGATGTCTTCAAACACTTGCGTGACTTGCGCGAGCGTGAGCGTCGCGTCGAGCGCTGGTACTTTGTTCTTGACAATGCGGTGCGTGAGGTCCCAGTCGTTGTTCGCGTTGCCAGCGAGCTTGAGCTGCTCGATCTCGTCGAGCGTGACTGTTGCGCCAAAGTGCTTGGCCGTCTCGACGATCGCGTTGCGGTACGAGAGCGAGACCTCGGCCATGACGCCGTCCATGTCGAGCAGCAGCGCGTGCACTGGCGGAGCCGCCATCTTTACGCGCGCAGTTTCCTCTGGGCAGCTCACTGCGCTCGCTCGCTCGTTCACAAGTTGTCCACTGCCGGCAGTCGCGGCTCCGATAGCAACTCTGGATGTGTGTGTGTGTGTGTGTGTCGCTTTGCGCACGAGTTCTTGTGGCGACGATGTGTGCGTGGTCGCGAGAGGCACAAGCAAAGTGGTGTGTCGTCCGAGTCAGTTTGTGTCGGGAGAACAGCTAGCGCTCCCGAACATTGTACTAGTTCTTGTAATTTCATATATGCACAAGTCTAATGCGGGTATATAACAAACAAATTTGATTATATGTGCAGATTACAAAACCAAGAAAAAGGACAGATGCTTGTCAAACTGGCGTGTTTGCATCACCAGTCGTACAAGCAAAAAGCGTCAACCCTTGTCCGTCCGTGCATGATGACCAGCGATGGCGCTTGGTCGATCGCTGCGCTGCATGACACAGGAGCGCTCGGTGCACATGCACATGTCGTTGATCACACGTCTGGGCGAGACAGAAATGGTGCTGCTCGTGTGTGAGCGCGCCTAAGATATGTGCCAGAAATGGCGCTCAATGACCCACTCCACGACGGACGCACTCACGCCACACGCGTGCGTACAGCGCATCAACAGCGCTCGAGCGAGATAGCAAACGAACAGGTCGTGTGCAATGGTCAAGGTCGCACCGGTCGGCACGCCTCGGAGTGTCCGCGGTAGCCTCAGTATGTCGCCGCGCAAGGTGCGCTCGCTCACTGCGCTCTTCGGGCCGGGCGACAGCAGCACTCCTGTACACAGAAGCAGCAACCTTGCGTCTCCTCGGCCTGTGGCAACAGCAGCGCATGCACGAGTACGAACAGCGTGGCAGTGGATGCTCTGGATCGTGACGGTGCTCGTGCATTTGCTCTGCGCATCGTACTACGCGGCGTGCGCGCATCTGTACAACGTTCTGCCGTCGACGATCGCCGCAGTCAACATGCGCGCGTTCGGACTCACGATCGATCCAAAGCACTATCCGGTGCTCGTCGCGCTTCATGCGCTCTGTTCGGCGTTCCACGCGCTCTTGCTCCTCGAGATGCTGCTCTACACGCTCTGGTTCCGCCGCCTGCTGTTCACGCACGAAGTGTTCTTGCGCAAGACGCAGCGGCAGCTCCGCCGTGCCGCGTCGCTCCGGTCAGTCTCGCGCCTCGCGTCGATCTCGATGATGGCCAAGACGTGGGGAATGCGCCTGCGAGCGCTCTGGCACAGGTGGTTCGGCCCGAACGGCGTCTTTGGCGTCGACCAGAGCTACTTCCCCGTGCTCTTCCTCGTGCGCGAGATCAGCGAGATCGGGCTGCAGTCGTACCAGGCGTACAAGATGAGTCGCCTCGTGCCGCGCAAGTGGCTCAACGAGCTCTACGTCACGCTCATTACGCTCAACTGCTGGACCACGCCTGTGCTCACTGAGGTCGTGTATCGCCAGCACCATCGCCGTCGCGCACTGCGCATGTGCCTCTTGGTCGACGTCGTCCTCGACTTTGTCGCCACTGTTGGGATCCCAACTATCCTCGCGATTCCGTACGTCCAGGCGTACGACCCGCGCACGACCGACTTCCGCGACGAGTTCTGGAACAGCGACGCGTGGTACGTCAACATGGTGAACGAGTTCCGCCTCGTGTTCATCCAGTCGTGGACCGACTGCGCCGCGCAGTTTGCGTTCAGCGCGAGCTTGCTCATGTGCCTTGACGACCTCAAGATTCTCGCCTCGAGCGACGGCGACGCCCGGAGCAGCGCCAACGGCGGTCAGGGCACGCAGTCGCACACATCGCTCATAGTTGGACCACCGAGGGCCAAGACGGTGCCCATCCCGACACTCGCGACAGCGCGCGAGCAGCGGACGCTCGCGTGGTGGGAGACACGCTTGAGCATGTGCGGACACGTCGCGATGGTGCTCTGGGGCATCGCAGTCACCGCGATGCACATCGAAGCGCAGCGCGACGCGCCGACTGGCAGCTGTCTCGTGCACGTGCATCCCTGGCTGTCGCCCAAGACTGCGTGCTCGCTGCTCTTCATCGACTGCCTTGCGAGCGACAGCGAGGGCGGCGTTGGTAGCAGCGGCAGTGGCCAGGAGCTCGAGCTGACGTGGGCGAGCTTCAACACTGAGATGCTCGGGCTCATGACGATCGCAAACTGTCCGGCGCTGGTGGTCCCAGAGAGCATGGGCATGTTCACGAACCTCATGGGACTCAACCTCCTGAACGTGACAGTCGTCGAGTGGAGCGACGCCGCTGCGCTCACGCATACGCGGTTCCCCAACATTCGCCACCTCGGACTTCTCTTTGTCGACTTCTCGCTGTCGCTCACAGACCCAACGAGCATCTTTCCGCCCGGCTTGCGCGCGACGGACCACCCGCGCCTCCTTCGCGACGTCTTCATGCTCGAGTGCAACCTCGGCGGCTTGCCAGACGACCTCGACAAGACGTGGCCGCCGCTGGCCAACGTCATGCTCCCAGTCAACGGCATCGAGGCGTTCCCACCGACGCTCTTGCACATGACACCGATGCGCATCGTGCTCACAGCGAATGCGATCGCGACGGTCCCGATCGACGTCTTTGCGCTCGACTCGCTCGTCGCGCTCGAGCTCACAGCCAATCCGATCGACGCGCTCCCGGACGCTGCGTCGCCGCTATTCCGCGTCGGTCAAGCGCTCACACACGTGATCCTCAAAGACACAAACATCGCGCATTTGCCAGCGTGGATGACAACGCCGGCGTTCCTCGACCAAGTCACAGTGCGCGCTGCGAACACGCCACTGTGCGCGAGATTGCTCGCGAGCGATGCAAGCGACGTAGCGAGCGCGCGGCTCGTCGAGTCGATTGACTGCACGTCGTGACGACTTCCGTGCGCTTCGATCGCTCTCTCTTGCCTCGCTCGAGTCGTGTGGTGCTGACGGGTCAGTGCGGCGACGCCAACCCAGCAGTCAATACATCCTTCGCTTGGTGACCTTGTCGACGAGGTGACACGTTTGTACTACTTATTGTTTCAAATGAGTGAGGAGGGGCGATGTCTCGTGCGAGCCAAATGCCCACGCAGGAGTTGTCCACGAAGACAGTCTGACATCTCTCTTGTGCCAGCAATCAATGCTTCGACGACCGTGCTGACTGACGATCACGATCGAGGTCGGCGAGACTCGGAGTCGAAGTACTCTCGCTATCTCACGTTAACTACCGACAGCACACGATTGTGACGAGTAGTCGTCTCGAGTGAGCGAGGCGTCGCGAGCATCGCCAGCCACAGAGCCACTCAAGTGATCCTCATCGGTGCAGCTGACGGCACTCGCGGTGAACGATGGAGCTCCTGCAGGCGTCGTTCCAGGCGTCGTTCGATGCGCGCGTCGAGCGCCTGAACGCCACTGAACTTGCCGAGCTGCGCACGGTACGCAGCGTCCTGCGAGCATGTGAGCACTGCTCTAGATATGTAGCTCGCTCACGCACACAAGCGACGCGGTCTCGTCTTGGCGGTAGATCTTTCGATACTTTGACACAGACAACGATGGCGCGGTGTCATCGGATCAAGCGTGTCGGATGTTTGCGCTCGTACGTCATTGTGTCTTCGACCCGTTGCTGTCGCGTGCTATGAGCGCTCACGCTGCTCATGCGTTGTCTTGACGTCTTCGCGCAGCTGGGACTCGATGTAAACCCGATGTACGTCCAGGACCTCGAAGAAGTTTACCTCAATGGTGCGCTCGCTGCTCACTTGGCAAGGTGGATCGCGACATGTTCAATTGACCGACCTGCGTGTCTTTTGGCAACTGGGATTCATCTAGAGTTCATCAAGATCGCCGATAGTCACGTGCCTGTGCCGCCTGCCGCTGAGGAACCAGCGCCGGTCGACGACAATGGTGACCCGAACCAGCTCGAGTCGCTCGCGTCGTTAGCAGCAACGCCACTTGTACCGGCGCTGCTCATCGCAGATCCATCGGCGACGAAGACGATGTCGACAGCGGGGATTGGAGGTCCACTCGAAGCTGTCAGTGGAGGAGGAGCGAGCGGTGCTACAGGTCCAAACAACAAGAGCAGTGACACCGATGTCGCGCCAGTCCTGGATGAAGACGCACTGCGGCAGCGCCAAGATCAGCTTTGGGCAGACGAGTGGAAGCTCGTCGATACGTACCGACGCGGCTACGTTAGCATGGACGAGCTGCGGCTCTTTCTCGCTAGCTGCGCGTCCGTGATTCCGTCGCACGACCTCGTGCGGTTCTTTGAGATGTATGGCGAGCCGCGTGCGAGCGCAGTTGGGACGCCGGGCGACGACCCAGTCAGTGGCGATGGCGCAACGGAGCGCAAAGATGACAGTGACGACGACGAGGTCTTTGTGCTCACTAAGGCTGGCTTTGCCAAGTTCCGCAAAGACTACACGGAGAAAGACGTCCCCGACTCGGACCGTGGGCTATCGTCGGACGAAGATGACGATGACGAGGGTGGTGTGCTGGTCCCAGACGAGACGGCGCGCGGCGGCAAAGACCCGAGTGTAGCTGACGGATCCGAGGCGGATGCTGACAAGCATCAACGACATGCTCGGCACTCGAGCCATCAAAGTGGCGACGGCGCGACGTCCAGTCGGTCGCACACAAGCAGCCATCGCAATAGCATCATCATCGTCGACCCTGGCGTCTTGGACCAGAGCGACGTGAGCGACGACGACGACAACGACGACAGCGGTGAGAACGAAGATGACGATGAAGCACACGACACGATCGATCAGCTCCCGTTCGCTACAGATGAACTCGGTCACGACTCATAGGACACGACAGGGGATTCAAAACCATCGTCCTGGTGATCAGGACGCGGCGAGATCGCTCGGCACTGGCTGCGAGTAAGGAGAAAGAGCTGGTCGCAGGATCGAGCTCAAGTGTCTCGCTTGGTGCGAGTGAAGCGAAGCTCACACCTCCGCGCAGCAGCAGTCTCGTATATTTTTTGATACCGGCAGTCGGAACACATATCGACACTCCACACGCACTATACACTCCACGTTCCACACTTGACACTCCACACGCGCTCGAGCGCCAAGCATGCCACGTCCATGCAGCGCGCCACTCACGCACTTTGCCATAGCGACAGCGACAGCGAGAGCGACCGTCTTCAATGTCCTCTGTGCCGTCTTGGTCGCCACGACGACTCGCGTGCACGGAGCCGAGTTCGAGACCAAGTCGGGCATCCGCACGTGGGTCGACCCGGACACGCCGAGTGACCGACACATGTACACGAGCTCACGCGGTGAGGCGTGGGAGCTCGTCATGAGCGACGAGTTCAACTCGCCTGGGCGGTCGTTCAAAGCTGGTGAGGACCACATGTGGACGTCGATCGACAAGCCCGACGGCGTGAACGCTGCTCTCGAAGTCTACTCGCACAACATGACGTCGACCAAGTGCGACGCCGACGGCACGTGCTACTTCTACATCCAGGCGCAAGACGACTACATCCCGCTGCGAGTCTGGAACGACTACATCAACCCGCCTGGGTACCAGCGCGTCGACTTTGTACGTTTGTTTGCGTGCATGTTTGCATTCCACTCATCATCTGCCGCTCTGTGAGTCCACTGGAGCACGCGCACTCACGAACCCGACGATCTCTGCTCTATATGACGCGCTCGCTATGATGCAGCACTACCGCGCCGCGATGGTCCAGTCGTGGAACAAGTTCTGCTTCCAGGGCGGCATGGTCGAGGTGCGCACGCAATTGCCCGGCATCACGACCGCTGACAACCCGGACGTGCGAGGCGGGCCTGGTACGCGTGCGACGTCGACCAAGTTCTACCCGACTTGGCCGGGCATCTGGATGATGGGGAACCTCGGTCGCGCGATCTTCAGTGCGTCCACGACACGCATGTGGCCGTTCTCGTACGATGAGTGCAACGACAAGGTCTTCTTGTCGTCGAACCAGCGCATCAGCGCCTGCGATGCGAACCCAGGGCACGGCTTGAACCCGAACCAAGGCCGCGGCGCGCCGGAGATCGACATCATCAAAGGCGCTGGGAATGAGATCTCGACATCCATGCAGATCGGTCCCGGCATGCCGCGCGACTTCCGCATCATCTACCCGACCGACGACCCCGCGCCTGGTTGCGTCTACACTGGCACGTGCAAGACCGAAGGCGCCAACATCCCGGACGTCCCAACGGCGTTCTACAAAGCCAAGCGTGGGTACAAGTCGTGGTACCAAGGCATGAAGTACGCGGCGAACAACTTCTGCACGTCGACGCCAAGCTCAAACAGAGCTACGCGACCGTGAAAGCGTCGCTGGATGCGGGGATCACGGAGAACGTGTGTACGGTCACGAACTGCCCAGGCTCAAAGGACGTGAACGGCGACATTGGACCCATCGACGGCTCCAAGACTGAGCACTGGGGCATCAACACGAACGGCACGTGCTTCCCATTCATGAACGGCTACACTGGCGCGTACCTCTGCAGTCCCGGCAACCCGAGCACATTGTGCGAGAAGTCGGACGTGCCGCAGAGTGACAAGATCAAGACGTTCGAGTACCAAATGGACGCGCTGTCGGCGAACTGGCCGATCCACGTCGCGGCGTACACCGACTACTTGGTGTATCAGCTCGAGTGGGTCACGGGGCCGAACGGGTACGTCCGGTGGATGCTCGCGGGTCAGCCGATCTACGAGATCCCCGCAAGCACGATCACGAACCCGCCGCAGGACGCTGGCAAGACGAACCCAGTCAAGGTCATGGTCGAAGAGCCGATGTACATGATCTTTAACGTCGCGCTCTCGAGTACGTGGGGCACGAAACCTCCGAACCCTGGCAAAGCCTGCCGCGGCGACGGCACCGACACACTTGCGAACAAGATCTGCGACGCGTTCCCGATGTTCCTCAAGATCGACTACATCCGCTTGTACCAGGACACGTCCGCCAAGTCGACGATGCAAGTTGGCTGCGACCCGAAGTCACACCCGACGAAGCAGTGGATCCTCGACCACATCGAGTCGTACCAGGACTTTGAAAACCCGGCCGTAGACGTCTCGGGCAAAGCGTTCTGCCGCAACGACGACGACTGCACGATCGCGAGCAACAAGACCAAGCAGGCGGTGCGCACTGGGACGTGCGTCAAGAACCGGTGCAAGTGCAGCGGTTCGTCGTGGACCGGCCCGCGCTGCGCGAGCACGCTCGGGTCGATCATCAGCTCGTCGCCGTCGACGTCGACCAAGATCCGCGGCTCGTACGGTCCGCCGTGGTTCATTGCGCTGTCGACTGCTGGCATCACGATCCTTGTGACGTTCGCGTCCGTCTTCCTCTCGACGCGGTCCGAGCAGCGCGAAGCGGCACAGCGCAAGCAGAAAGCGGCTGCCGCAGCAGTGAACGGAGCGAGTCGTCCTGCGCCAGCAGCCCACGCGTCGTTTGGATCGCTGAGCGAAGCAGGCGGCAAAGCGAGCTTTGGTGGCGACATGAGCAAAGGACCTGGTCCTGCGCCAAACTACAGCACCAACTTTGTGTAGTGCGTGTTCAGTCAGTGAGTCCATCAGTCAGTCAATCAGTGAGTCTGTCAGTCCGTCGAGTCGTCTTCAGACAGCGTCCTAGCCGTGTCATGGGCATTCAACGGAAGTGCTCCAGACGTCGATCTAGCCACACGCGCTTGCGTTTCCGCTCGGTGTCTGGATCAGGTCTGTGCTAATGCCATGATCATGCTTGACTCGGGTCGAGCTGCATGTTCACTGCGAGTGCCATGCTTTGCCGACATGAGCTCGTGCATCAATGAGAGTCCGCGAGGCACAGATAGCGAGATCGACAACGACCAAGAGCTAGAACAGACGACAAGACGCCGCCACTGCGCTGCTGCAGCGCAACGCAAGACGCGAGGAGTGCGGGCGCGAGAGAGAAGTGCAAGAGGAGAAGAGAGAAGAGATGAAGAGAGGAGCATTGTACTGTGGTGGTGCTTCGTGGCTCGACTGTGCTAGTTCGAGCGATAACTTAGGACTGACTGACTGACTGACTGAAGGAGAGACTTGGCGCTCGGCCTCGCAAGCCTCTCGCGTCGACTCCTTGGGTCGAGCGCTAGTATCGACGCCTAGGACGACGACGAGAGGAGGAAGTTGAGCTGCAGACGGTAGCCGAGCGCACCAATGGGCTGCGGCTTGGACGCCACGGCCACCGATGACGATGGCGCAGCCGCAACCAGCGGTGCTGCGACGGCACTGGCGCTCGGCAGCGCGCACGTGATCGTGCCCGAGCACATGGAGATCTGCGCGCCGTCCGCGACCTGCGCCACCTTGACGAGCGACCCGAGCACGCGGTAGAGCGCGTCGATGAAGTCGACCTCGGACAGCAGCGCGCTCACCTGCCCGCTCGCCTCCACGATGAACGTGTACTTGCACCGCACGCTGATGACGTTGTCCACGATCGTCTGCAGCACCTCGGCGTGGCGCGCGAGCTGCGGACACAGGTGCGTCGCGAGGTCGGCGCGCAGGCGCAAGTGCAGCTCCGCGTCGACGTCCACGACCGTGACGTCGCCCGACGCGCGCGCACGCATCGTTGTGGCTTCGAGCAGCGTGGACCAGAAGAAGCCGCCGTAGAGCCGCCACTGCGCCGCGAACGCCTCGACGCCCGCGATGTCCACGCCTGCCGCGTCGCGCGTGAGGAGCTTGTGCAGAAACGCCTCCTGCGCGTCCTCGTGGATCGCCGAGTGGCCGTACTTGAACACCTCAAAGTACTCGCGCACGACCTGGAGCGCGTGCGCCGAGCGCTGCTGCTTCGCGTCACTGCCGGCACTGCTGACACTGCTGCTGTTGTTCATGCTGGCACTGCTGTTGTTGCTGCTGCTCAGGGTGGCGTACGACAGGCGCTGACGCTTGGCGCTGAGCGCCGAGACCGTGGTCTGGAGGTCCTTTACGTCCTGCTCGAGCGTCGAGAGCTGCATCTTTCGCTTCGCGCGGTGGCGGCGCTGGTGCAGCCGGTCCTGCGACCGCTTGCGCTCGAGCTTGAGCTGCTCGGCGTGGTTGTTGTTGTTGTCGACCGACGTCGGCGACGACGCAGGCGTCGTGTGGTAGTGTGTCTGGTGCATCGTCGCGTTCATGTTGATAGTGCTTGCTTTGCTTGTTTGCTTGCTTTCTTGCTGTGGACTGACTGGGTGAGCAGAGGCGAGTGAGTCTGCGAGCGTCTCTCTGCGAGCGAACCTGTGTGTGCGCGTGTGCGTGCGTGGGTGGGTGTGCGAGCGAGCGAGCGAGTTGGCGAGTGAGTGAGCGCGCACCTGCGTGCCGTCGAAAGCCACGCGCCACCAGCTCGACACCAGCAACAACAAGCAAGAGAACCAAGCAAGCACGAGAACCAAGAGCAAGCGGTCAAGTCAAATGGGCTGCGAGTCGTCTGTGCGTGAAAAACGCGGGCGACGAGCGAGCGAGTGGCGGGCTAGGGGATTCAGCGTAATAGAATCTGCTGCGCCATGAGCGGTGCAGCAAGCGCATGTTGCGTACTTTGTGTGGCTCGAGTGCGCACTTTGCGTGGTTGTGTCGAAACCAAGCCAGCGCGAGCGTGAAGAAAGCGAGCGAGAATGAGGATCCACTTGCACACACAGCCTGGCTGACGCAGCAGCGAGTCAGACGAGACAAAGAACAGACGGCGATACTTTTTCACACACTCTTCTAGACGCTCGAACGCGTCAGTCCGTCAAGCAAATCGACGACGCATGAATGTGGCGCCATGACGACTGCGATCGAGCTGTGCTTCTGCGTCTTTGGTTTCCTTCTTTTGTTCGTGTGTTTGTTTCTTTGGTTTCTTTGGTTTCTTTGAATTGGTGTCAAGATCGATGTGAGCTCTTCTTGTTGGTCTTGGTCTGTTTGGCATGCATTGTCCGCACCAGACGCTTTCTCTCGCTCTCTCGCTCTCGTCTTCGCGACACGACTCTCACTCTCGCAATCACAAACACACACGAACACAAACACAGCAACCACAACAACAGACGTCGAATGCAGCAGCAGCGCCTCGGATC
The DNA here is from genome assembly GCA_003730235.1 of Pythium guiyangense. Lineage (NCBI taxonomy): Eukaryota > Oomycota > Peronosporomycetes > Pythiales > Pythiaceae > Pythium > Pythium guiyangense. Next base: position 467,522 of record QXDM01000016.1, read on the forward strand.
GTGAGCGGCTGTGCTTGTGTCCATGCGTCTGCGAGGCGGAGAGACAGCCATGTGTCGCATTGGACTGGAGACATTCATCGCTGGTCTGGTCTGGGCATCTCGGCGGCGTCAAGACATCCAGCGCGCCGCGTTTGGCTTGCAGAGGCGCGCGCTTTCACTCAACACTCGTTTGCTTGTTTGCTTGTCCGTCAGTGTCAGTGTCAGTGTCAGTGTCAGTGTCAGTGTCAGAGGAGCGTCCGAGTGCCCGAGCCTCCTCGGATCCACACAAGCGCGCTTGCTCGCCTTGCTTTGCAAAGCGCAACGTCGTGCGAGAGCATGAGCAAGGGCGTCGAAAGCGAGTCTCAAGCGAGAGAGTCTCAAGCGAGAGAGAGAGAATCGCAAGAGAGCGAACAAACTAACCCAAGAAAACTGCGAAAAGGACCACGCGACTCGTTGCTGCCACACACACACAGACACACACACAGACACACACAGCGCGTGTCTTTTTGCGACACTCGCATCGCACCGCCTGATGACCCAGCCAGCCAATGCCGCATCTCACTAAAGCACAGCCGACGATTCTCTTGCAAGCCTTTGTCATTTGCTTGCTGCTTTCTTGCTTTCTTGCTTGCTCGTTTGTCTTTTTGCGTGCTTTTGCGTGCTTTTGCGAAACTGGCACAAACAAACAAACAAACAAACAAACAAACAACCATCGATCGCTCGGTTGTTTCACACCAATCACACCAATCACACCAAACCAACTTCAAAAGTCTGCACGGTTCGCATGAATGAAAGAGAGGCTGACCAAGACGCGAGCGAGAGCCATTGCAAACACACATGGCACAGCTCGAGCCGATCAAGCGTGCACTCGTCCATTCATCGCTCGCGATCGAGACAACCAACTCGCGCACTCCTTGCTGCCTCTGCTGCTGCTGCAACTGATCGTATCGAATCGAGTCGAATCAAATGCGCTCGATCCAGTCGAGTCGACAGCAAGCACATTGTACGGCGCGGCGAACAACAACAACCACTCGCTCTTGCTCTCGCTCTTGAGCGCTTGGCGCTCGTCGCTCGCTCGCTCGTGCACTGACACCATGCCAAATGTTGACTTGGACGCGCACTCTGGTAATCAAGTGGGCGTGGGCATGAGCACGCGCGAGGCTCGAGGCTAAAAGAGCGGCGCCGATCGGGTTTCACATGCGTCGATGAACCGTATCGAGCCAGGGAAGCAGGTCGCAAGTCGACCGAGAGTCTTTGCGCATGATGTTCTTCGACTGCTGCGCTTGCTATACTACTGTGGTCGCGCGCTTGCCGACTGCCACTGTCTCCAACAGCGTTGCTCGCCGAGCGTCTTGTCTTGCCTTCGTGATCTGCCGTGTTTTGTTGTGTGTCTGCTCGTTGCTACTGTCATTGCTGTCGTCGATGTCGACCATGGCGCAACAGCCGAGTGCTTCATGCGCTTCATGTGTGTGCGTGTGCTGCTCCTGCTGTTGTTGTTCGACTGCTAGCGTCGTCGCGACGCACGATGGTCATGATGGTCCTCGCCAACAAGCGCATGGCAGCATGTGCGTGGAGCACAAGAGCACAACCAAGCGCACACCCGAGTCCGGCGCTTCAACGCTTGAATGCAAACCAGCAAGGCAACCAGCGAATCAACACAGCCAGATAGATCGTCGGTCTGTCGCTCACCAACCAGCCAGTGTCATGAGCGCATGTGAATGGTAGCAACGAGAGAGAACAAGCGATGTAGTTGATCGATCAAGAGCAAGAGAGAGAGTGAGAGAGAGTGAGAGAGAGCTTGGCAACATCGACTGCTCATTCAAACAAACGAGCGTGTGTGTGTTTGCTTTCAAAAAGACAACAACAACTCCAAAACAACAGCACACACATGCGAAACACACGCGGTCCTGACTCGAAATGCTAATGCACACGACGATTCTATTGCTGCACAAGCGTTAGGCACTGCGACTCCTGACGACAAAGCCGGAGCGCAAGAGAGAGCACAAGCACAGATGTGTCAGGAATCCAGCACATTCCGATCGCGCAACTCGATCGAGGTCTCCACAGCTGCATGCGCGTGCCTCGCAACGAGCATGCGAACTTGTTTGCTTGGTTGTTTTGTTTGAGGCACAAAACCACAACAGGAGCAAGGAGCAAGGAGCAAGGAGCAAGGAGCAAGGAGCAAGGAGCAAGGAGCAAGGAGCAAGGAGCGCAAAGCAAATCGACCAGAGCGTCAAGCGATGTGAACGAGTGAGCGAGCAATGGCTGCTGCTGCTGCTAGTGCTAGTGCTAGTGCTGCCGACACCAAACATCGCTGGCGATAACAACAACAACAACAGCCGACTCGTGTTTGATGCGCGATCCTGGTCTTGACATCTCTGGCCCTCTCTCGTTCTCTCTCTCTCTCTCGCACGCGCCACGCAGAGTGTGTTGTTGTTGCTTTTTTGCCTGGGTTGTTGCTGGTCGATCGATCGACCGATCTGCTTGCTGTTGCGACGGAGTCTGGCCGAACGAATGGATCCGTCGCTCGCTTGGTCTTGGACTCGCCGTCCCTCGCTCTGGACCGAAGTATATGCGCGCGCGCCGATTGCCGAGATCGAGATCGAGATCGAGATCGCCGTGCACTCGGCATCTCGATCGCGCCGCAACCAGGCACACACAAGACACACAAGACACACGAGACGCGTCAGCAGCTCCAGCCCCAGCTCTAGCAGCGAGACGTAGTATGTGTGAACAGCAAGAGGGAGGCTGTCGAACCAGGCAACCAGCACGCGAACTCGTCGACCAGCACCAATATGCGAGTGATGATTTGCATGCTGCTCTCGACGCTGGTGCCGACAACAGCAGAGACGCACATTACTAGTAGTCGAGCAGATGCAGATGCTGTTGCAGTCGAGCAAGGCGAGCAAGATGCAAGACAAAACACTCGCCAGTCGGTTTGGTTGTTTTGTCAAAGCGTACTTTGCGAGCACTTTCAAAGTGCGTCGCGGCGATATGTCCGCGCGCACTTTGTCTTTCGACGATTGTGCGCACTTGCAGATGGATCCCTGACGTGGCGACCGATCGCTCGCTCGATCAGATGCGGCGCGTCCGAGTTCGGTACCGATGCCGAGCGTGTGGCTGCTGTGTGTGTCTTGTCTGTGTCGCCGCAATCCGCGCCGGCCATCATCGTCGTCGTCGTCGTCGTCTTTGTTGTTGTCATTGCGGCCTCGTAAGTTCGACCTCGCAAGTTCGACTCGACCTCGAGAGAGAGAGCTCGACTTCCTTTGTCTTGTTTGCTCGCGCGCGCGCTTCGAGATGAGGTCAGCGGGCGAGAGCGAGAGCGGGAAGCGTTGGCCACACTCGTCTGTCGATCTGTTCGCCAGCCAGGCGTACGAAGCCAATCACTCGATCGCGATTGGTGCTCTGTCTGAGTGAAAGACCATTCCCCCATGGGTTTTACTGCGCTTCCGAGACACACACACACACACCTCGCTAGCGCACTCGATCGATCGATCGATCATGAGCTCTCGAGTCTATGCAAGTCTCTAGCCTTGTGGGCTGCCTTGCAAGAATGCAAGCAGTGCTTGGACACACACACACACACACACAACCTAGCAGCAGCAGCAGCAGCAGCACTAGACCTGCTGCGTCCTTAGTTCGCACTCGCACTCGCACTCGCACTCACACACAGCGCCAGGAACGAATCCACGCGCGCGCGATCCTCGACGGCGGCAGTTCAGTGCGTGCGCCACGGGATCCATCGCTGCCGCCTCACTCTTGGTCATCTGATCACCTGATCGTTCGCCTCCTTGCCTTGCCTTGCTTGCATTGACAGAGAGCGAATCGCCGCGATGCAAGGCAACATGTTGCATGCACGCACTTGCACACTCACACGAGGATTGCCATGGTTGTCGCCGCAGCGGTTGTGCACGAGAAGTCGTGAGTGAGACCGCCTCTTGCTGCTGCTGCTGCTTCTGTTGTCCAGCACGATGCACGCACTACTGCCACCGCCACTCGCAAGGCACAAGCGTGGCAAGGTGGTCTTTGTTGTTGTCTGCTATTGCTCGCCAGCAGTGAGCTGCAGTCGTACTGCGACGACAGCCAGCACCAAGTAAAAGCGAGCTCGTGATGTTATGTCGCTCGAGCGCCACGGCACCATGCGCCAGGAAGGATCGCTCGCTCGATCGATCGATCGATGACCAAGCTGGCGTCGCACTCAGGCAAACCACGGCAACATGCAAGAGGCGAAGAAGACCACGCTGCCTGCCTGTGCGCCACGGATTCGCTCGCCATAGCGCCAAACGCACGCACGCCCTCGAGCAAGCAATCGCACGAACAAGAACAACAGCGGCAGCTCAAGCGATCGGTCGGTCGATCGATCGGTCGATTACGGCTCTGCGCACTAAGCAAAGCAAAGAGCAAAGAGCAAAGAGCAAAGAGCTCCATGACCAGACACCTGTTCACTTCTACTTCTTGCCTCTTGCCTTCTTGTTGTCGTGAGACTCGCGACTAGCAGTGTGACGGCGCACGCAAGGTTCGTCCATTGCGCACGAAGCAAGGCAAAGCAAAGCATGTCGATGTCTGCAAGTCGCTTGCCTCTAGCCTCTAGCCTCTTGGGTCTTGTGTGTTGCATGCATGCGCTCGATGCCCATTCACTCGCTCGATAGCTCGCTTGTCTGTCGAGCGAACGCTGTGATGCAAGACAGCAACAACGACAGCGACGCCACATTGCTACTCAGAGCCAGCGCACACACACTGTCGATCGATCGATCGGTTGGCTGTTGCTGTCAGCCAGCCAGGCAAGCTCCAGTCATGCCAGCGTCCGAGCTGATGCTCGCGCCGATCGCATTGCATTGCACGAGGTTCGCACGTTGCGTCGTGTGATCTGGAGCACGTCCAGCGAGCTGTCTGTCTGTCTGTCTGTCTGTCTGTCTGTCTGTCTGTCTGTCTGTCTGTCTTGTTGGTGCGCCGATCGCGAGCCTATCTGCTGCTGCGAAGTGTGTCTGTCTGTCGCGAACTGTGTGGATGTGTGGGTGTGTGCTCGAGCGCGCACAGCCTTGCTAATGCGCGAGGCGATCGCATTGCACGCGTCGCCGCGATGTGCCCACGACCGCGCGAGCGAATCCAGTCGACCACTGCTGACTGACTCGCCTTGCTGCGCTTTGCCTTGCTTTGCTTACCTTGCTTGTCTTGCGCTGAGACGACGACGGCGTTGTGACGGCGCTGGCTAGTTGCCTCTCGCCGCTCCTTGCTTCCTTGCTTCCTTGCTTCCTTGCTTCTCGCGCGAGCCTAACGCCATGGCGCATTGCCTTGCACGGACGCAACCTTGCTCGCGACCACGAGAGGAAGACATGCATGCGAGACGCGAGACGCGGATAGGACACCCGGTCTTCATGCTCTTGCTGCTGCTGTCGCAACAACAGCGCTGACGTGGCAACTCAACACAACGAGGCAACGCAACGCAAAGCAAAGCAAGAAGGCTGGAATGGTCAGCAAGACAAGCCCACACACACGAGCTGCAATCGCCGCTCAGTGTGCTCGCTCTGCTCCTTGGTCTCTCTTGATCGCTCTTGGTCGCTAGTGCGCGTCTCGCTCCATGAAGCAACCACGTTGCGACCGCATTGCGTCACGCAGCACTTGCTCGCTCACTTGCTCGCACTTGGTTGTTCACTCCACTCGCTCGCTCGATCTTCATCATCGTTGTGAGCTGCCTGCTTTCTGCTTCAAAGCCAAAGCCAACGCGTGTGCAAACAAGCACATAAACAGACTGCTGCCACACGCTGGCACTTGCTGCCACTTGCGGCTCCTCGTTTGCCCCGACTCGATCGAACTTACTGCTGCAAAACGACACTAGGAGATGCGAGCCAAGGACAAAAAAGTGGACAACACCACTTTCAGACACTTGCTTTTCGACAAACACACACAAACACATATTGTTATGAAAGCTCGAACTGGTGTTGCGAGAGCACTCCCTTCATGCTGCTCTCGCTTGCTCTTCTGCGTCTGTGTGTGTCTCTCTATCTATTTGTCACTTTGCCTATCTATGTATGCGCACTTGCATCGCTCGTTTGCTTCATCAACCAACACAAGCACAGACACAAGGAACACTGGCACTTGCTCAGCGAGCGAGTCTCGAGTTCCAATCCACGATAAACTATTGTTGTTTGCTTGACCATTTTCGACCTGTACTTGGCAATTGTATTGAGCGCAAATGCAATATTGAAGCGATGCAAGCCGAAGCACTCTTGCTTGCTCGAGCAGAGCACCACGACTCGGCTCGACGCGAACAATGAGCTGCATCGTCCTGACATCGTCCACTTCACCTCTCGAGCTGTAGTATGTGATGTCAATTCTGTTGTTGTATAGAAGAATGCATGATTATATGTATCTTCATGTACTAGTGTCTGTCAGTCCTCCACAGGTCGTTGCTGTCGACTTCAGGCTTGCACGCGCATACGCTCTGCTTGCTTGGAGACGCCGCCTAGCGCTTCATCTGGAGCATCTCAAACCACTGGCGGAGCGAGTCCGAGAGGATCTCGGGCAAGAGTGTCGACGTCGGCAGGAGCACGTAGTACGGGAACGGGTAGTTCTCGAGGTACGGCACCATCGTGACTTTGCCTTTCGTGAACGTCACGCTCTTGGTCTCGAGGATCGAGTTGGTGTTGTCGCCATTGTCGCACTGGTCGACGACGAGGAGTACAATGAGCTGCTGGCGCTCGAGCGCCGTCTCAATGAGCTTCTTGATGCGCATGCGGCCGTCTGTGTCGAAGCGGCCGTCCGAGATCAAGAACACGATCTGCGTGAACTCGACGCTCGCGTTCGCGTTGCTGGCGCTCGACGCGAGCTTCGCGGTCTCGAGGATCTGGAGAATCGCGTCGAGCGTCGCGACCATGTTGGTCTTTTGCTGCTGGAAGCCAAACTGCGCGATCACGCGCGAGCCGGCGTCGTCCGTGAACGGCGTGTCGAACGCATGGAGGAGCTCAATGTCCTGGCCGAACTTCACGACCGCGATCTCGCCGACCTCGAGCTGCGTCATGCCCTTGCAGAGCGTCGTCATGGCCTCCAACGCCAGTCGGCCGGCGTGGTTGTCGGCCATCGACTCGGAGTCGTCGATCGCGACCATGACCTGGTACTGCCGCTTCGACGGCCGCGTCCGGCGCATCCAGATCTTGTCTTTGCGGAACTGCGACGCGATGTACGGGATCACCTTGCGCATGTTGATGCGCTTGCCAGTGCGGAAGTCGCCTTCGAGCTTCGCGCGCAGCATCGGCTCGAGCACGAGTCGGAGCTGCTCGCACAGCCGCTGCGATGACGCGGCCGTGAGCGCAATGTATTTGGACCAGAGCTCTGCGCCGCGCGCCGCCGCTGCGCCATCGTCACTGCGCGACCAGTTGGCAATGAACGTGTCGAGCTCGTCGCGCAGCGCTGCGACTTGATCGGCAGTGAGCAGCGTCGGCTGCGCGCTCGTGTCCTCGTCATCATTGTCGTCAACGCCGAGCTCGTTGAGCTGCCGCTCGAGCTCCGACTGGAACGCAGCGGTCGGCGACGCATCGTCGTCCAAGTCGACGTCCCCATCTTTGCGGATCGGCTCGTCCGCGTCGTCGCGCGTCTTGGACTCGTCGTCCGTCGCAGGGTCGAGCATCTTGCTGTCGGCGTCGTGGTCGCGCTCGGGACGCTCGTACTGCTGCTTGATCGGCTGCTTCTTGTCGTCGTCCGTGTCCTTGTCCTTGTCCGCGTCCTCTTGCTTGCTGACCTCGTCGTCGTCGACGTCCATCGCGGCCGTGCCGTCCATCGCCTCATCGTCCTCATCGTTGTCCTTTGCGTCGTCCTCGTCGTGCTGCTCGTCGGCGTTCGTCTGGTTCATGATCTGCTGCTCGTCCGCAGCGGCGAGCGCGTGCTCGACGTCGTCCATGTTCGTGTCGTCGTCGTCAACAAACTCGGCGGTCGTCATCTCCGCTTGGCGCTCGTCCTTGTCCTTGCGGTCGTCTTGCGTGTCGCTGTCCTTGCTCTCGTCACCGCGCTCGATCATCTCGACGCGGCGCTTCCAGTGCTCCTGCGCGTCCACTGGGTTCCGGTACGGATTCGGCTCGTTGCGCTTGCGGCGCTTCTCGTCCTTTTGCTGCTGCTGCTGCTGGTCCGAGACTTGCGACATCGGCTTCCACTCCTGCGTGTCGTCGTTGTCGTCGCCGCGGCTCTGCTGCTGCGCCGAGCTGCTCGTTTCTGGCTGCTGCTCGTCGCGGTCGTTGTCGTGGCGCTGCGCGTCGTCGTCTTTCTCGTCGTCGTCCTTCGCGTCGTCGTCGTCGTCTGGCTGCTCGAGCTCGTCTTGTCCGTCCTTGGCCTGCGTGCCAGCGACCGTCGACGACGACTTGTCTTCAGGCACCGTGCTCTCATCCTCTGCGGCTTTCTCGTCGTCGTCCTTGTCGTCGTCGTCTTGCTCATCGGCGTCTTCGTTCTCGTCGTCCAAGCCACCGGCGCCCATCTGTACAGCGCTGTCAAGCGGCTCGTCGTCCTCCTCCTTGTCCGCCTCTGGCTCCTCCGGGTCTTCGTCCGCGCGCTCGTCTGCGTCTGTGTCCTCAGCGTCGTCCTTGTCCATATCTTCATCGCCATCGTCGCCACCATCTTCGTCGTCGCCATCTTCGTCGTCGTTGTCAAGCTGCATGTTGTCCGGCAGCTCGTCGCCGTCGTCTTGCTTTCCTTTGTCCTCGTCGCCTTCGTCCTGACCGTCGTCGCGACTCTGCGGGTCGACGTTCTCGTGGTTCTCCTCGTACTTGTCCTCAAAGTCGTCGTTCACGTGGTCGTCCTTGTCGTCGTCACCGTCGCCGTCCGAGCCGTCGTCGTCATCGCCACCGTCGTTGTCGTCCGCGTGCTTGTCTGCTTGCGGCGGCTCCTTCTTTGCCTTGTCGTCATCGTCGCCGTCCTCCTTGTCGTCCTTGTCCTGCTCGTCGTCGTCGCCGTCTTTGCCGCGGATCTCGTCTTCGAGCGCCTCGCCTTCGACCTTAGACTCCTCCTCGAACTTCTCGTTCTCCTTGTCGATCTTGTCCTCGTCGTCGTCCGAGTCCTCGCCCCACATCTTCTCGTCCACGACGTTCTCGTCGTCCTGGTCAAAGTCGCCCATTTCGCGGTCGAGCTCCTCTTCGTCGTCCTTGTCGTCATCGTCGTCGTTCTTCTCGTCGTCCGGGACGTCCTGCATCGTGCCGTCAAAGTCGTTTTGCATCTCGAGACCCGTGTCCTCTGGCTGGTCCGGCGGGTCCTGCGGCTTCTCGTCTTGCTGGTCGCCCTGCAAGCCCAGGAGCTGCTCCTCGTCTTCGATCTGGTCGCTCACGTCCTTCTTCCCGTCGCCTTCGCCCATGCCCGTGCCATCGACGTCGTCCTGGAACTGCATCTTGCCGTCGCCGCTGCTCTCGCCGCCGTCCTTCTCCTCTGTGCGGCAGAAGCCGTGCTGGAACAGGTTCCGGAAGATCCGAATGAGCACGTAGTCGAGCTTCGCAACACTTTTGTGCGCCACGAGGACGTCGACAAGGAGCTGCCGACTAATCGCGCGCACGTCCAACAGACTCGTCTCGAGCCGCTCAACGAGCGCCAGCGACGCCGTGAACACATCGCACCATTGCGGCGACGAGGTCTCGACGACCTGGTCGTACTGCTGCGTCAGTAGCGCCAAGAGCGACGAGAGCTGCGACGCAATGAAGTTCACGCGCGACTCCTTTACTGCGGTCATCAAGAGCGTGAGCTGGTCGCGAAGACTCGTCTCCTCGTCGTCGCCGTCGTCAGCGCGGGCTTCGCCACTCGTGCGCTTCGATTGCGGACGGAGCTTCGTCAGGTCCTGGATCGACACGAGCACAGTCTCCACGAGCTTGTCGTACGTCTGGACAAACGCGTCGACCGACGCCGCCACGGCCGCTTCGGTCTCGTCGCTCGCCATCTCTTCGACAGTCGCGTCTGCCGCAGCACGCAACGCGTCGTCGTGCGCAATGACACGCTCGAGCGTCGCGCGCACGTCGTCAAAGCAGTGCGCAGGCGCGACTTGCGCAAACATCGCTGCAATGTCGTTGAGACCCGATTGGACCGCCACGAGCGTCTCGGCATTTGCATCGAGTGTCTCGACCGACACTGGAAGCACGACGTCGGCAGCGCCAGTTGCGCCCGTAGACGCCACTGAGAGCACCGGTGAGACGCCGTAGACGCGCTTGTCCGCGTGCGCAAACGCCGTCACTGGCGCGTCGCCATTGTCTTCGTTGTTTGCAAGCGTCGCGTGCGGTGCGATCGCTGGGACACCGAGCGCGGTCGTGAGTCCCTTCGTCGACGCAAACGCCTTGCAGATGCGCGCGACGTGGTCGAGCACCGCTGTGAACTGCGCCTTGGCGTGGGCACTCTGGCCGCTCGACGACGCCGAGGACTGGAGCACTTGCAAGACGACGATGTAGAGCTCCTTGAGCGGCTTCTGAAGACTCAAGACCGACTCGTACTGGTGCGTCTGGCGACGCAGCACACTCGCCAAGTCGACGCTCGCGCGCTCTGAGCGCAGGAACGACGACTTGAACGTCTTGAGGCGCTCGAGCGTCTTGAGCCCTTGGATGAGCTCTTCGTGGTTGAGCGACGCGGCGTGGAGGAGCTGGCGCTGCTGGATGAACGTGAAGAGCATGTTCTCGGCGTAGCCGTTCATGCGGTCGACTTCGCTCACCGACAGGTCGTGCGAGAAGCTCGTGACGGCGCTGAAGCGGAGCGACGTGAGCTGACTGATGAAGCGGTAGTAGTACCCATCCGCGCGCTGCCAGAGCCACAGCGGCGAGTCCTTGACGGCAACGTGCGTCTCGATGCTACTGCTGTCGTTGCCGCCCATCTTCTTGTTCGCCTTCTTGCCCTTGCGCTTCTTGGACGAACCCTTGGCCGACGCAAAGCCGATCGCCGCAGCGTCCTCGCGCTCCACGACAAGAGCGTCCAAGCCGTCGACGTGGATGCAGTTCTCGACGTCCGGGACATCGAGCTCAAAGAGCTGCGCCATGTGCTGCTGCTGCGGCGGCAAGTGCGCGCGGTGGTACACCATGCCCTGCGCCTTGAGCTCGCTCAAGAGGTCGACCAGCGCCTTCTTCTTCGAGCCCTTCGGCAGCGTCTTGGCCTGGTGCTGCAGCTTGTGCATGCGGTAGAAGATCGTCTCGCAGAGGTCTTCGCACACTTCGCTAGGCTGCTGCCGCGCCTCGACGACGTCGCGCGCAAGGATCTGCTCGCGCGTGTACTTGGCAATGCGCTTCGAGAGCGTCGTGAGCTTGTCGCCGTACGCGGACGAGCGGATCATCGTCGCCGCGACGCTGTTCGCCACAACGTCCGTGTCGACCGCACTCGGCTGGCTCACGTGCTTGAGCAGCACGAGCGTCGGTGTCCGCACAGCCTCTGGTTCTTCGACGACCTCTGCTGCCTTTTTCAGCTTCTTGTCCTTCACGTCGCCATCTTCGCCGTCCTCCACCACAGCGTCGCCGTTGTCGGCGTCGTCGTCACCGCCGCCAAGCGTCTCCTTCTCCGTGTTGACTGGCACAATGACACTGTCCTGGACGTCTTCGAGGTCCGTGCGCGTGGCGTGGATGCCGACAAAGCCGCCTTCCTTGCTAATGCCGTTGTCCGTGGACGCATCGATGATCGTCTGCATCGGGACTGCGAGCACGGCGTCGTAGTCGCGCACGTACTTCATGAGCTTCCGGTGCGACTTCTCCGCCGACTCGGCGAGCGAGTAGTACGTCTGCTCGTCCCAGCGACAGATCTTGACGTACTCGACGAGCTTGCGCTGGATCGGCGCTTTCAAGCCGCTCCACTGCCGCCCCATGTACCCGACGTGCTGCGCGTAGTAGCGGTAGAGGTGGTAGAGCATCGTCGCGAGTGCGTACGTCGACTTCTTGGCGGCCGGCGCGGCGTCGCCACGCGCACACACGGCCCAGAACTCCATGAAGAGCTGCGCGCAGAACGAGTAGAGAATGAGTAAGCGGCTCTCGTACTGACCGATCGAGCACGACCGGACGTAGGCGTCGAGCGTCGAGAAGAGGTCGCTCATCCACTGCTGCTGCTGCGCCGCAGAGCTTGCGTCGCTGTCGAGCTTCGAGAGCACGGCTTCGACCTTAGGCTGCGTGAAGACCCACGCGCTGAGGTCGTTCAAGCGGAGCCACTGCAACTCCGTCTTGGCGCCCGAGGTGACGTGGAAGAAGCGCGAGAGCGGCGCGTCCGACTCTTGTGCTCCAGTTGCGTCGGCGCCAGCGCTGTCCGACTCAAACTGCGCGGTCAAGAGCGCGTACATGCTGAACCAGGTCTTGTGCGCCACGAGGCGGTGGTGCTTCTCCTTCACCTGGAGCAAGTACGGCCACGAGTACAGCTCGAGCTTGCGCCAGCGCGTGACGAGCGCCGACAGCGCGCTCAGCTCCCGCGCAATCGAGTAGTCCTTGGCAGCGTAGGCCTCCCAGTCTTGCGCCTTGCGGAGCAAGAGCTCGACGCCCGTGAGCGTCCGCGCAAGCGGCGAGCTAATCTCAAAGTTGCGGATGCGGTCCGCAATGAGCACGAGCTGCTGCAGGATCGCGTGGTCGGGCCAGAGCGCCAGGAGCGACTGGACCTTGATCAGGAGGTCCTGCAGCGGCCGCGCCACGAGCACGACCTCTTTTACCATCGGGTCGCGATGGAAGTCAATGCCGCGGAGGTACTCGCTGTTGAGCGCGTGCATCGGCGGTACGGCGCTGCGCGAGTCGCTCCGGCCGAGGCGCGACTGCACGAGCGACGCAGCGTAGATCCCAGACGCCACGAGCGCGCGCTCGACCTGCGATGACGCCACTGTGTTGATCGTCTTGCGCATCATTACGGCGAGCGAGAACGCTCGCGCAAAGGCGTTCACGACCTCGGTCTTGGTCACGTGCACGCGCGAGCACGCGCTCGCAGCGTACAGGTGCAAGTGCGCTTCGCACAGGCGCTGGATCGTCTTGTCCGTGATGAGCAGGTCGGCGTCAGCAGCAGTCGCGAGCGACGACGACAGCGCGCCGGCCGCTGCCTGCGCCTGCGCAGGCGAGAGGAACGCTTCAAAGTCCGTCGCGCTGTAGTCTGGGAACTGCTGGAGGTACTCTTGCTCCAGGAGCTGGTCCTCCGACTCGATCTCGACGGTCCGCGTCTTGTACTTGAAGAGCTCCTCCTCTTCGCGGCGCTTCGCCTCTTCGCGCGCTTGCTGCTCCTGCCACTTGGCCAAGAACAGGTCGAACAAGACCTTGCTGCACTGCATCGCGTCCTCAAGCACTGCCGCTGCGGCGTCCGGCGCCAAGACCACGTCGCGCGACAGCAGTGTCTCGCGGAACAGGAACTCGAGCTTTGCGAGGGCGACGTCCAGCAGCGCCATGTCGCTCTTGCGCGTCTGCTTTGCGCCGCCAAACACGAGCGACGTCGTCTTCGTGCCCACGATCTGGAGCAAGTGCTGGATCGCACGCCACGGGTCCCGCGCGCTCGGGTCGTCGCTCGCTCGCACCATCGACGTCGGTGGCGACGGGAACGCAACGAGCAAAAGCGCAAGCGCGCGCTTCTCGTCAGTGTCGACGCTTGCGTGCTGGAGCTCGAGGTAGAGCGTCCACGCGAGCATTGCCACGCCCTCTTTCACGGCGTAGATCGCCGCAGCAATCGGCTCGACCATGTCGCTAAAGCTCGCGCCAAACTTGCTCGAGAGCTGCGTCACGAAGCTCTCGGTCGTCTGCTGGAACATGTCGAGCTCGCGCAAGACTTGGTGGCGCTTGTTCGCACTCGACTGGCTGCTACTGCGCACGGCCGAGACGAGCGCCAAGAGCTTGCTCGCCGGCATGATCGTCGTCTGGAAGCGCAAGAGGTCGCGGAAGAGCTCGCCGAACTTGGACGGTGCAACCGCGTTCATCGGCACCGGCGACGTCGTGTCGGCGTCAGCAAGCGCATTCAGCGCACTCACGCCGCGCTGCGTCGGCTCGTAGCGCTGGATCGCGTACGCCGATACTGCGAGGACGTCGTCAAGCACGCGCGTGAACGCGTCACTTGCGGCACGCTCGGTCTCGGCTGATGGCGTTGGACGCGCGTTCACTCGGTCAATCGCACTGTCGACTGCGCGCTGGAGCGTGAGCATCCCGAGGCGACTCAGGAGCATCTCTTTCTTCACGAGCGGCTTCGTGACTGGGTCGACCGGTGACGACGGGAGCAAGAGCGCAAAGCGCCAGAGACCCACGAGCACAAAGGTCTCGCCAATCGCCACTGGACTCGCGCTGTCAGTCGACGCGAGCCGCGTGAGTGACGTCAGCAGCGGCCGCACAAACGGCTCGAGCGTCCCAATGAACGTCTCGTCACGCGAGTGCTTGAGCGCACGAACGAGCTCAGTCGTGTGGTCCGCTTCGCCATTCGCTGCGACGAACGCCGCGAGCATGCGCTGGACGCTTGGCCACGCCTCGACACTGTCGAACGTCGTCTCGAACGCCAGCAGCGTCGCGACAACGAGCTCCTGGAGCAGCGCGCGCGTGCTCACAGCCGTGTCCTGCGTCGCTTGTGCCTGCGCAGCGATGAAGTGCGCCTTGATCCGGTCCAAGCGCAGCGTCCGGACCTGCGCTTCGATCGTCCCGCACGTCGACTCGTGCAAGTCGACTTCCGCGACGCTCTTGAGCACGACGGCGCTCTGGACGCACTGGAAGACGCGCGGGAGCCCAAAGACTGCGTGCGTCGTCTCGTCTTCGTCGCGCGACGGCGCCTTGGTTGCTTTGCCTGCCTTGCGAAGCTTCTTGTGCGCGTCGAACGTCTCGTACGAGATGAGGTCGAGCTGGTTGAAGCTGTTGACACGGAGCGCCTGGTGAAAGCCAAAGAGCACCGAGTGCACGTGCGTCTTGACGAGCGCAAAGAACGCAGCGAGCTCAGTCTCGAGGTCGAGCGACGCGTCGACGTCGCCAGTTGACTGGATGAACTTGTGGCCACACCAGACAATGTCCTGGTACGCGTGAAAGCTCGCAGGGTCCCGGAGACCGAGCGCCAGCAGCTCTTCCACGAGCGCGTCGAGCGCCTGCAAGACGCGGTCGATCGCGTGGACGAGCTCGACCAGTGCACTCGCATCCTTCGCTTCGCTGCGCGGACGCAACTCGTACCGGTTCATCACACGCACGAGGTCGCCAATGACTTGGACTTCGCGCCGCATGAGCGCGTGCTCGAGCAGCGGACTGAGCTGGAACGTCACGAGGCGCTCCATCAAGCGCGAGCTCTCGGCCATGTCAAAGAGCAGGATCGGCGCGTCCTTGCCGACGCGACTATCCTCTTCGCTCAAGAGGTCCACGTGGTTCTCCGCGTCCGCCTCGATCTCGCTCAAGTACAGCGTCTTGGACGAGATTATCGCTGTGACCTCGCTCTGCTTCTCGCGGAGCTTCTTGAGCAGCGCACCTGGGAGCTTCGTGAGCTCCTCTGCCATCTTTGCGTGCGGGTTCGCCGCATTCGCTTGGCTGCTCTTGGCCGCCTTGGCCGCCGCGCTGCTCGCTTGCTGCGTCAGGTACGAGAACGCGCACAGCGCGTACAGGATCTCCTTGCGCGCCTCGACGTCGACAAAGAAGAGCGACGAGATGTCCAAGCGACCTGTCTTCATCGCCGCTTCCATCGACGCGACGCCGCCAAAGAGGAGCGCAAAGACGTCAACTGCGCCGTCGAGCGTCGTGGCGTCGCCGGTGGTCTGGAGCTGCAGCGGTGCAAAGAGCGCGTGGCCAGACATGTACGTCGCAGTCAAGCGGTCGAGCAAGTACCGCGCGTTCCAGAGCTCGCGCGTCGTCGGCAAGAGCGAGTGGCCGCCGCGCTTCCACAGCACGTGCTTCTTCGCGCTGCACCCGATGAGCTTCTCGATCACCGCTTCGACGCGGTGGACCATGTCGACAACGCTGTCCCACACCTCCGACCACGTCGTCGTTGGGCGACTGCTAGACGCAGGAGTTGCGCGGAGCTTTGCATCGAGCCGCAGCAGTGACTTGGCTGTCCACTGCCAGTGGATGAGGAAGTGCGTCCAGTCGAACGCGCTCGTGCGGAGCTGGATCGAAAGCTCGAAGCGGTTGCGCAGCGCCGTCTTCACGAGCGCAGCGATCGCGTCACTGGCGCTGTCGTCGCGGCTGCTCGTCACAAGCGCCTTGACGAACGCGTCGACAGTCTGGAAGAACGGGAACAGGAGGAACACGAGCTCGTTCTCGGCGCTCGAGCGATCCGTGTGGTACGTGTGCATCGCGTACGACTGCTGCAGCACCGAGTACGTGCTGCAATCAAAGTCCTCGGCCGCGCGCTTCGCCTTGTTCGCTGCTTTCTTGTTCGTCTTCGCCGCAGATGGGGCGAGGGCGTTGTCGATCGCGCGGTACTGATCCTCTTCGCAGAACCGGAGCCACTCGCTGCCGTCCAAGAGCTCGAGACGCGCTTGCGTCGCGACGATCGCGCGCCAGAGCGCCTCGGCTTCGTCTTTCTTGTCGCCGTGCGCCTTGACAAAGTCCAGCAGCGCGCAGTGCGTCTGCTGGAACGCAGCGTCGTTCGCACTCAAGTACACTGGGTACTTGCCGTGGCCGACAATGCTCGACGCTGGACCGACCAAGTCGCTGAAGCGCGCCATGTGCGCGTTCATCTCGGCTGCGATCGCAACAAAGACGTCGTGCTGGAGCAGCGACGCGACAAACCGGCGCGCAAGCTCTGCGGTTGCCACCATTGCTGGCGTCTGTGCTGCAGTCGCGATCTTCTCGAGCGTGAATAGCAGACGCTCCGAGCTCGCAGCGCCAAACGACGACAGTGAGACGCAGACGATGCGGCGCAGAGCAAACGGCAGGAGCGTGAGCGGCAGCGGCGCAGCAGTCGTCGACGAGGTGGTCAAGAAGTCCTTGGCGCTCACATGCGACGCCGCTTCGTCCAAGATCGCCGGCGCGTACACGTCGCTCGTTGCCGCCTTTGCCTCGCGGGTTTTCAGGACCTGGAGCCACGTCTTCGTGCGCGGGTCCGTCGACTCGGTCTCGACTGCGACTTGCGCTGCGTCGGTCGCCAGACACGCAAGCAGCGCATCTGCCGCCCGAGCATCGTCTTGCGGCGAGGCAGTAGCAGCTGCCGAGAGCGCAAAGAGGTACTCGACGTACGCGTGGTCGCGCTTCACGACGACGCTCTCGGCCTCTTGACAGAGCTCGAGCGTCGCAGTCACTTGCGGGAACACGCGGTGAAGGCTCGGCGACGCCGCAGACGCCACCAGCGCTTCCTGGAACAGCTCGAGCGCATCGCGTTCGAGACCAAGCTGCACAAGCACGTCACTGCCGTACACGCGCTGGAACGCGTCGCCGATCGCAGTCAACGGCGCAATGCCGCGGTTCAGCTCGGTCGCCGCCAGCTGCGACCAATTGGCCAAGTGGCGACGGTTGATTCGCGCTGCACGCGCACCGAGCGGACTCGAAGCCAGCGCAGCCACGACGCGCTCGTGCACGGTCTGGAACGCGCGACAGAGCGTAAAGCCCGGGACGCCACTCGCGCTCGCGACCTTGACGAGATCGAGGCGCTGCTCGTCGTGCGCAAGGAGCGCGATCTCGACGCAGCGATTGCGCATCGCGCGCGACACTTCGCCGTACTGCGCGTCCATGGCCAAGAAGATGCGGAAGTTCGCGTGCGGCTTGATCACACGAAGTTGGCCGTTCAAGACGCCGCACTCGTTGATCAAGAGCTCACCGCCAGTCTCCATGAGCGAGTTGAGACGATCGAGCACCGACGAGCTGCAGAAGTTGACGTTATCGAGCAAGAGCCACTCGCCGTGTTCCATGGCGTGGATGAGCGTGCCGTCGACCCACTCGAACGACGACGCGATTGTCGTCGACTTGCTCAGCGCCACGACGCTGTCGACGTCACGCTCGAGCGTCGCGACTGTCGCCAGCACAGCCGCGTGGTGATCGTCAGCCGTCGCAGTCTCGAGCGACTCAACTGCCTTGCGCACGAGCGAGAGCAAGTTCCGGAGCAAGTCGATGAGCACATCGTCGAGCTCGCCCTTGGTCAGTTGCTTGCGCTTGGTCGAGGCTGACGAGGCGTCGTTCGCAGCGCGCTCGCGCTTCCCGAGTGCCCACCATGTGCTGCTGAGCTGGTTCGCGAGCTTCAAGAGCGCACTCTTGGCCACAGGTGCAGCGCCGAGCACCGCGACGAGCAGGTCCTGGACCGTCTGCTCATACACGTCGGCGACGCGGTGCTTGATCTCGCGGGCTTTGCGGCCGACGTCGACTTGCTCGAAGCACCCGAGGAGCTCCGTCGCGTCCGTACCGGCGCTCATGCCGAGCTCATGGAGCGTGGTGCCACTGAGCGCTGCGAGGAGCCGCACCGCGGACGTCTTGCCGCTCGCTGCTGGACCCACGAGCAGCGCGGGCCAGTTCATGTTCACGCAGTGCACGAGCGCCTCCATGGGCTTGAGCAGGAAGTTGAACAGCGGCGGCGACACGCGCTGGATACGCAAGCGCTTGCGTCGCGCAAGGAACGCGTTGCCGACCTCGACGTGGTCTTCTGATATCCGCAGCGCGACATTCCCGAGCGCCATCGGCGTGACACCAAAGACCTCGGCGAACCGCAGCGACAGCAGCGACCGGTCCCGCGCACTGCGCATGCGCTCGACGTAGATGAAGTTGACAAAGTACCGCAGCGCGTGGAGCTCCTGTGGCGACCCCGGCGCGACGTGCTGCGTCTCGAGCAGCGCGCAGAAGCGAAAGACGTCGCGGAGGTTGAACTCCCACGGCGCGCCCATGCGGCCGTACTTGCACGCGACCATCGTGTCCTCGTGCACGCGCGAGTTGAACGCAATAAGCTTCTCGAGCACGCTCTTTCCAGCGACCGGACGCTCGATCTTGACGATCGCGTCTGTCGTCGCAGCATCACTGTCGAGCTGCATCGGCGACGACGTAGTGGTCTCGTCGTCCGTGGCTGCGGCGCCAGCGAGCTTCGGGTACATCGACGTCGCGATGTGGATGAGGTCCTGCTCGTGGAGCGTCTCGACAAAGACGCGCGTGAAGCGGTTAAGGAACGACTTGGGCAAGCCCTTGCGGCCGCCGCCCTGGCGCAGCGGGTTCTGCGCCGCAAAGACGCGGAATGTACGCGGACACTCGAACGAGCGGTCGAGCTCGGGGATGTACACCGTTCCGCGGTGGTCCAAGCACGAGTTCAGGCCCTCTAGCACAGACTGCGACGCAAGGTTGAGCTCGTCCAGGAGCACCCAGTCACCGGCCTTGAGCGCGCGCAAGAAGACGCCGTCGCACCACTCAAACATCCCACTCGCGCTCTCGCTTGCGCCGTCAGTGGCAGTCGCGTTCTCTTTTGCCGCCGCGGGCAAGTCCGAGCCAAAGAGGTCCGAGATGTCGGTCTGCTCCGACAAGTTGATGCGCACGAGGCGATGGCCGGACGCAGACGCGAGCGCGCTGATGAGACTCGTCTTGCCGACACCTGGCGAGCCCTCCAAGATGATTGGACGGTTCACTTGCATCGCACGGAGCACGCGGTAGAGGTTCGACATCGTCGTCGGCGCTTTGAGCGAGAACGACGGCTTCTTGAGCGTCGGGTCCGGACCGCGCGTGATCAAGAACGGCGAAATGCCAAACGCCGCGCCGTCCTGCGTCGTCAAGTGGCTGATGCGGTCGTCGAGTGCCTGCTGCGTCGCGTGGAGCGACGCCAAGACCTGTTCCTTCACGCCACTCTCGTCGCTTGGCACGAGGTCGAGCAAGACCTTGTACGCGTCTTCGCGCGCGCGCATCGCAGTGTGGAGCGCACTGTCCGCGCCGAGACCGAGACCGTCGAGGATCGACAGCGCTGCGCCTTGGACGAACGCGACCCAGGGCGAGATGCCAGCGCCGCTCTGGGCTTTCATCACGCTCGTGATGAAGTTGATCCAGCTGAGGATGTCGCGCAGCGTGACCGCACCGACGCCGCCGAGACGACCGTTCGCAGCGTTGAACGTCTCGACAAAGCGCAGGATCGGGTCACAGAGCGGCGCGAGCGGCGTCGGTGGCACTGCTACAGCAGCGACTGACGCTGGCGCCTTGAGACTCGCGCCAATGAGACGGTCGCGGATGATCGTCGCAATGTCATCGAGGTCCGAGATCGCAGGGACCCAGATCTCCGTGAATCGGTTCCGGAGCGCTGGCGACAGCTCGCGCTTGCCAAAGTCGCCGCCGGGGTTCATCGTCGCCATGATGCGCCACTTTGGATCCGCCGTGATCTCTTCGACCTGGTCGCCACCCTTCTCCGCCAAGAGCAAGCCGCGCGACGGCTCCAAGACACTGTTGAGACGCTCGAGCACGGCGTCTTCGGCCAAGTTGACTTCGTCCACGAGGATCAAGTCGCCGTTCTTCATCGACTCGACGAGCGGACCGTCGACCCACTCAAAGATCGACTGGTGCCGACGCTTCAAGCTGTCGACGCGCTCGAGGAGCTGCCGAAGTGGCTGCGACTCCGGCGCGTCCATTGCGTCGTCGCTGTCGTTCGTCTCTGCCTCGAGCGTCTTGACGACACGCGCGCGCACTGTGTCGTACGCCGCGAGGAGCGCGCCAATGTCCATCGCCTTGTACGCTTCGACTTGCGCCTCGACGTCGTCCGCTGCACGGTCCGTCGCCGCAACGAGGAACTCGAGCACCGCGGTTTGGAGCGTCATGGCGACTTGCTCCTTGCCGCGCACTGGACGGAGACAGCCGAGGAAGTCGGACGTCTCAGTGTGCTGGTGGCAGTTGAGAATGTGCAAGTGCTGGTTGAGCAAGAGCGAGTAGAGCTGGCAGACCGTCGTCTTGCCGCACCCGGTCTCACCGACGAGCAGCACCGGCTCCTCGTGCTGCAAGCACCGCCCCACGAGCGCGAAGAGCCGGCGGAGCGACTTGGTCACGCTGATCTTCTCGAGACCCGCGGCGTTGCCTTCGACGCTGCTGCCGCTCGCCGTCGCCGCTTCGATCAGCGCCTGGACTTTCTCAAACTGCTCGGCTGTGCCCCAGACCGTCTCCTCCTCCACGACGCCGTCTTCGTTGAGCAAGTTCGACTCGCGCGGCGTCCCGCGGTAGTACAGCTCGTCAATGTCGATCGTGACGTTGCACTTTTGCTCGAGCACGCGCTTCACAACCTCTTTCTCGTCGTCTTTGCGCAGGCGCTCGGCGAGCAAGCAGTAGCCCTCCTCTGCGAGCGCTTGCTTCGTCGCTGGACGGCGCTCGGCCCACCGGAGCAAGTCACGCGTCGTGATGAAGCCGCCTTTGCCAGCAAACACGGACGACTGCTGCCGAATGAGCTGGAGCTGCCGCATGATGTCGATCAAGATCGCGCAGTACGACGGCGGGAGGTAGCTCCGCTCCTGGAGAATCGTCTGGAGCTCCGACGACGAGACTTCGTCGACTTGAATCTCGAGGAATCGGTTCCGGAACGCGCGCGAGAGGACTTTGCGGCCGCCGTACAGCCCTGGCGGGTTCTGCGTCGCAAAGAGCATGAACTTGGGGTGCGGCGTCACGGTCTCCTGCGTCTCGGGCAAGAACAGCTCGCGGTTGTCGTCGAGGAGACGGTTGAGCGCTTCGAGCACCTCAGAGGGCGCGAGGTTGAGCTCGTCGAGGATGATCCACCAGCCATTGCGCACGGCTTCGACCAAGACGCCTTCTTTGAACGCGAGCTTGCCGTTCGCGTCCGAGACGTAGCTCCCGAGGTACTCCTGGATGTCTGTGTGCTCGTGGTTGTTGATCCGGACGCACTTTTGCCCAATGCGCGCGGCGAGGTACCCGATGAGCGACGTCTTACCAGCCGACGTCGGTCCCTGGAGCAGCACCGGGTACTTGCCAATGACCGCCGAGCGCGCCAAGTGGCGCAGGTTCTCGTCCACAGACTTGGTCAAGACAAACTTCTTGCGGTGCGTCACAGAATCTGCGACGGCGTCGTCGCGCGGGTCCATGTGGCCGCCCTGGCGCACCCAGTACGAGCTCACGAGCACAAAGTCGTTCGTCGTCGACTTGCCGCCAGGACGCGGCGGCGCGCGCGCAAGATCCCTTGCTTTCATCGTCTTTGCGAACGTGTTCTTGATCACGCGCTCGAGGTACGTGCGCGAGTCCATGTCGAGCTGCGTGCAGAAGCTCGAGGCAAAGCCTTCGTACAGCGCGCGCTCGACGCCGTAGCCGCGCTGGATCAAGATGCGCGTGATGTGGAGCGCTTGACTGAGCGTCCGGAGCGAGTACCGCGGCTTGTGGCGCGCGCCGTCGCTCAAGCGGTCGTCCGCGAGCTTGCGCGCTTCGAGGTAGAACGCGACGGTCTCTGGCACCGGCGCACCGGCGATCTCTCTCAAGTGGTGCTGCACGACCATCTGGAGGTCCGACGGACACACGCACTCGTCGACGTAGATCTCCGTGAAGCGGTTCCGGAGCGACGGCGGCAAGTCCTTCTTCCCGACGTCTGTCGACGGGTTCATGGCGCCAAAGATGCGGAAGTTCGGGTGCGGCCGGATCACTTCGACGTCGCCGCGCTCCGTGAGCGAGAACGCGCTCGTCTCGTGCTCCAGGAGCGTGCTGATGCGCTCGAGCGTGTCGGACGACGCGAGGTTGATCTCGTCGAGGAGCACCCAGTGACCTTCGCGCAGCGCTTTCACGAGCACGCCTTCGACGAACGCGAACGCAAAGTGCGACTCGACCTGCTCCTTTTGGCGCTCAAAGCGGCTCACGTCAGCGGCAAAGTCGTCCCACTTGGCCATCAGGACGTTCGGCGACGCTGCACTTGCGATCGCCTTGGTGCGCGGCGAGCCGTCAGCAGCGCTGTTCGCGCCAAACTTGGTGCTCGCCATCTGAATCGCCTTGCGCATGCCCTTGACGAGCTTCTTCCAGTCCTTGTGCTCGAACGCGAGGCGCACGAGGTTGAGGAACCCGGCGTTGCTCTTCTGCGCGAACGACTGGCCAAAGAGGTCAACGAACGCCATGTACAGCGGCCGCGCGAGCAAGTGGATCTCAACGGGTTTGAAGCCGCCGACGAGGTCCGAGCTGTCGCTCTGGATGTTGAGGTTCTGCACCACGAGTTTCTGCCCGAGCGACGCCGCGAGGTGCTGGATGATCGTCGTCTTACCGCAACCAGTCTCACCGATGAGTAGCGCCGGCTCGCACGTGTACACGATCGCAGCGAGCTTCTCGAGCAAGCGGAGGACGTGGCCAGTCATGACAACGGACGACAGCGATGACGCAGACGTCCCGTTCTGCTGCTGCTCGTGCGCCGAGAGCGTCGGCAAGTGCACGCGGCCGAGCGCGACTTCGTGCAAGTTGAACGCCACGTGCGGCTTCGCTTGCTCCAAGACGTACTGGACCTTGTCGTCCGCGACGTCCCAGACAGCGCCGATTGCCAGCGCTGCACGTGCGCGCGTCGCCGGCTCGCGAATGCCGGCGCAGAAGACGTCGAGCGCTTCGACCACGATGCGCAGCCGCGCGTCTTCCGTCACGTACGCGCTCGAGCCAGTCGGCGGAGCAGTGCTCGCACCAGCGCTACTGCCTACAAAGCCAAACGACACGATGCGCTTGCACCACTTGAGCAAGTCGCGGAGGCAGAAGTCGCGGCCGTAGTTCCGGCGGGTCTCTTTCCACAGGTACGCGAGCGCTGCAGTCGAGCTCGACGCAGCAACGGCGTTGCCCGAGACGAGGTTGTACGTGAGCATGACTTTGTCGAGGACGTGGCGCGGGATCGTGTCGAAGCGCGTGGCGAGGATCTCGAGGACTTCGTCGTCGTCGAGCGCGTGGACGTCGACGTGCGTCCAGATGGACTCTTGGAAGCCCTTGGGCATGTTGTGACCGTGGCACGTCGTGCCAAAGATCTGGAAGTTGGCGTGCGCAACGAGGAGCTCACCGCGACCTGGGATCACCATCTCGCGCGTCTCAAGCAGCGGCATGAGCGCCGCGAGGACTTCAAACGGCGCGCGGTCAATGTCTTCGATCACGACCCACCGCCCAGCTGTGACAGCGGTCGTGAGCGCACCCGGCTGCCACGTGAACTCGCCCGGGATGTCCGTGCACACGTACGAGCCGAGGAGCGTCTTGCTGTCGATCTGGTCATCCAAGTGGAGCTCGACCATGTCGTCGTGGCCAGCCAAGCGCGCGAGTTCGCGGATGTTGGCTGTCTTGCCGCAGCCACCGTCGCCCGCGACGAGGATCGGACGCTTGAGACCGAGTGCGATCGCCAGCGACTGCAAGTTGCGCTGCGTCGACACAGTTGGCACGAGCGCGTCGAGCGCTGTGGCCGCTGCATCCTGCGACGGACGCGTCGTTGCTGGCGTTGGGACCACGACGCCGAAGATGTTCTTGAGCGATTCGTGGAATGGCACAGTCTGCGCAGCGAGTGCATCGAGCGCAGCGTCGCTCGGCTCGGGCTCGTACGCGGCCATGACGATGCGCTGCTCTTGCGTCGCGACGTCGCGCGCGTACTCGCTCAGCTCGATCGCGCGCACGTCTGGCTGCGAGCTTTGCGCTGCGGCGTCTTCGCCGACGTTGAGCCCAGTGACGAATGTGTTGCGCTGTGCGTTGCTCATCTGGAGCACGACCGCCGTCGCGCGCGCAGCGTACCAGCGAATGCGCGCGTCGGCGTGGAAGCAGAGCGGGAAGAAGCCGGACCAGTTCCAGAGCGAGCGGAACGCGTGCGGGTGCAGCCGCAAGAGGCGGTACGCAGTCTGAACGATCTGGCGCAAGCGTAGCTGCACTGCCGTCGGTGCGCTCGAGCTTGCGCCGGTCTGTGGCTTGCGCTGCGCTGCAGCGACGTTCACGTACTCAAAGAAGCACGGCGAGTCGAGAAAGTGCTGCTGCACAACGTTGAGCGTCTGCGGGATGAACGTGAGGAGCGTCGCGAGCGCCGCAGCAGTGAGCTCACTGCGCTTCATCGCGTCTGTGCACGCCACGAACGCGCTGTCGACCTCGTCGTAGAGCACAAGCGACGGATCGAGGAGCCGCGCGAGCAAGTCCATTGCAAACGGCCGCAAGTGCTTGACGATCGTCACGAGCATGTCGTCGTGCACCATGCAGGACGCGAGTGCTTGGAGTGCATTGTACACTGCTGCGTTGTCGCTCGACGTAGTGGCAGATAGGACAGGAGCGAGCGCTGGGTGGCGCTGCAGTCGCGCATTGTCTGCGACTGCGAGTTGGATACCGGCGTGCAGGCGCTGGACACTTAGGATGCCGGACACCGCTTGCTGCTGCTGTTGCTCGGGCGTGGCGCTCATGTTGCTGCTGCTGCTGCTGCTACGGGTGGCGCGCGCGCGGAGGTGTCGTCGATGCTCGAGCTGCTGCTGCTGCTGCTGCTGAAGCGGCCGCGCAATGGCTCGAGAGCTGCTGGTGGCGAGTCGTCTGGGACTTGAAACGTCAGCGCTCTTCGCCAATGAATTGCAAGTTGTAGGGTTTGAGTTGGTCTTTGTATGAAATGTGTCGAATCTGCAGTGTTCATAATGAAAGCGATCTTTCCTATCTGGTTCTTGGGAAATCCTCGACACATTGATTGCAGCATCTGCAATTGTTTGTCCATAGTAAAAACAAGTGAGTGTCGTATTCGTACTTTTACGGCTATCAACAGTAAAAAATGGCTTCAGCGTTTGACTGGCAGCGAACGAGAGTGGCGACGACCATTGCGACTTGAGTGCACCAGTGCCACGCACGCCGCCGTCGACGCTCCAGCAGCAGCAGCAGCAGCAGCAGCTCGTCTCTCTCGCTCTCGCTATCTCTCGCTCCTCTGGACATCGAGCCACTGCACGCACGCACCGCCACAGTCTCAACAATCAGCCGCAATCATGATCTCTGCACTTGCATGGGTGCCGAAAGGCGCGTCGAAGCGCATGCCTGAGAAGCTCAAGCTCACGGACGCCGAGATGAAGCTCATGCACCAGCTCGCAGCAGACGAAGCCGCGGAAGAGCGCGAGCAGATGGAGGCCGCCATGGCCGAAGTCGGTCTCGACGACGACGGCAGCGGCGAGGACATTGACGACGATGACGCTGCGCAGAACACGGGTACGGACGAGCACGGTCTGCCTGCGTCGTTCAAGATGGACGAGTACGACGAAGAAGACGACGATGCTGCGATCACGAACTTTGTCGGTCGCGACGGTGTCACGGCGGGCGAAGTCAACTCGGACGACAACGACGAGGACGGCGACAGTGACGCCGATGATGACGGCGAGCAGGACATGGACATGGACGGCAATGACGCACTGCTCGACGACCTCGACAACAACGACAACGATGACGAGGAGGATGAGGAGGACAAGGAGGACCTCGAGATCCGTGCGACGGACGCCGTGATCCTCGTTGCGAGCACGGAGGAGGAGTTCAGCAACCTCGAAGTGCACGTGTACGACGACGACAACGGCTCGCTGTACATCCACCACGAGATCAACTTGCCGGCGTTCCCGCTCTGCCTCGCGTGGATGGACTGCGCGCCGACGCCCGTGGACGCAACGACTGGTCCAGTGGACGGCAGCTTCGTCGCAGTCGGGACGTTCAAGCCTGGCATTGAGATCTGGAACCTCGACGTCTTGGACGTGCTCGAGCCGAGCGCAACGCTCGGTGGCGAAGCGAGCGACGAGCTCCGCGACGTGGCGATGCCGCAGATCGCCAAGCGCCGCAAGAACAAGCAGGTGGCGCTCAAGCCGGGGAGCCACACGGACGCTGTCATGGCGCTCGACTGGAACAGCAGCCACCGCAACATGCTCGCAAGTGGCTCGGCCGACTCGACGGTCAAGGTCTGGGACATCACGACGCAGGCGTGTCTCTACACGATGAACCACCACAGCAGCAAGGTCCAGAGCGTGCGGTGGAACCCAGCGGAGACGACCGTGCTCGCGAGCGCGGCGTTCGACCGCACGATCGTTGTGCTCGACGGCCGCCAGCCAGATGCGTTCTCCAAGTTTACGCTCAGCGCTGACGTCGAGAGCCTCACGTGGGCGCCGCACAGCCCGAGCACGATCGTCGCTGCGACGGAAGACGGTGTCGTCGCTGGGTTCGACGTCCGCATGAACGGCACCGCGCCGCTCTTCCGCTTCGACGCGCACACGGGCGCCGTCTCAGCGATCTCGTTCTCGGCGCACATCCCCGGCATGTTTGCGACGGCGGGTGTGGACAAGACGGTCAAGATCTGGGACCTCCAGGACAACAAGCCCGTGTGCATCACGTCGAAGGACATGAACGTCGGTGAGCTCTTCTCGATGTCATTCTACCGCGACTCGCCGTTCATGCTCGCAGTCGGCGGCTCGAAGGGCACGCTCGCGCTCTGGGACACGTCCGAGAACGAAGGCGTGGAGCGCCGCTTTGGCGCGCGTGCGCACGGCGTGGCTACGCCGTCGGGAGCGTCGACCGAGATCTCGGCGTCGTTCAAGAACGCGTACGACTTGGGCGAAGAGCTCGCTCGGCAGGAAGAGGCGGAGCGCGCCGCGGCGGCAGCGACCAAGAAGAGCAAGAAGGCAGGCAAAAGCAAGGGGAAGAAGTAAATACACGCTGTCGTCTTTGTTGCATCACACACATCACTCATGTCCACTTGTCTGTCGATCGTCGCCTGCAGTGTCCTAGTGTACGAGCCTGTCCAGTGATCAGTCGAGCACGTCTCACGTACGAGGCCGAAGGCCAGCCACGCGCGCGAGAGTGTAGCGAGAAGTCAAAAGAGCAGCGACACGCAGTGGATGGATCAATGGTTGATTGACTAACAAGCGAACGCCACGATGGGACCTAGAGCTGACAGATATCCCCACTCCCAGAGCTGGCGCTGGTGCAGCTCCTGGAGCAGGTCACTAAATAAAGTTGGTGCTGTAGTTCCCGCGGTTCGCAGCGCTCTTGCCGCTCTGGATCATGGCGCTGCTGCTGCCGCGGTTGTCAAAGCCCGAGCCACGCACGAAGCCGTTGTCGAGCGGCGGCGGGGCGTTCACCGCCTTTTGCTTGCGCGTCGTCGCCTCTTTCTTGTCCGACCGGATCGAGAGGAAGACCGCGAGGAACGTCGCGAGGATCGTGAACGCCGACGTCCCGAGTGCGACGAACCACGGCGGACCGTACGACTTGGCGATCACAGTCGACTTTGTATCGCTGTCGCCAATGACGGCGCCGAGCGCAACGGTGCACCGCGGTCCGTTCCACGAAGAGCCGATGCACTTGCACCGGTTCTTGACGCACGTCCCAGTGCTCACCTTCGTCTTGTTGCTCGCGATCGTGCAGTCGTCGTCCGAGCGGCAGAACGCTTTGCCGGAGACATCCACAGCGAGGTTGTCGTAGTCCTGGTACGACTCGATGTGGTCGAAGATCCACTGCTTCGTCGGGTGCGTCTTGGGGTCACACCCGACGCTCATTGTCGACTTGGGCGACGTGTCTTGGTAGACGCGGATGTAGTCGACCTTCAAGAGCAACGGGAACGCGTCGCAGATCTTGTTCACCTCGGCGTCTTTGCCGTCGCCGCGGCACGGCTTGCCAGGGTTCGGAGGCTTGGCACCCCATGTGCTCGAGAGCGCGACGTTGAAGATCAAGTACATCGGCTCTTCGATCATGATCTTGACAGGGTTGCTCTTCGCGGCGTCTTGCGGCGGGTCCGTCAGTGCACTTGCGGGGATCTCAAACAGCGGCTGACCCGCGAGCATCCAGCGAATGTAGCCGTTCGGTCCCATGACCCACTCGACTTGGTACACGAGGTAGCTCGTGTACGCCGCGACGTGGATCGGCCAGTTCGCCGACAGCGCGTCCATTTGGTACTCGAACGCCTGGACTTTGTCACTCTGCGGCACGTCCGACTTCTCGCAGAGCTTGCTCGGGTTCCCAGGACTACAGAGGTACCCGCCAGTGTAGCCGTTCATGAGAGGGAAGCACGTGCCGTTGGTGTTGATGCCCCAGTGCTCAGTCTTGGAGCCGTCGATGAAGCCCAAGTCGGCGTTCGGGTCTTTCGAGGCTGGGCAGTTCGTGAGTGAGCACGCGTTCTCCGTGATCCCCGCATCCAGCGACGCTTTCACGGTCGCGTAGCTCTGTTTGAGCTTGGCGTCGACGCTGCAGAAGTTGTTCGCCGCGTACTTCATGCCTTGGTACCACGACTTGTACCCGCGCTTCGCAGCGTAGAGCGCAGTCGGGACGTCTGGAGCGTTGGCGCCTGGGGTCTTGCACGTTCCGAAGTACACACATCCAGGGGCGGGGTCTTCAGTCGGGTAGATGATACGGAAGTCGCGCGGCATGCCGGGACCGAGCTGGATGGACGTCGAGATCTCAGACCCCGAGCCTTCGATGATGTCGATCTCCGGTGCGCCGCGGCCTTGGTTCGGGTTCATGCCCGACCCAGGGTTCGAGTCGCAGGCGCTGATGCGCTGGTTCGTCGACAGGAAAACCTTGTCGTTGCACTCGTTGTACGAGAACGGCCACATGCGGCTCGTCGACGCGCTAAACACTGCGCGACCGAGGTTCCCCATCATCCAGATGCCGGGCCACGTCGGGTAGAACTTGGTCGACGTCGCACGTGCGCTTGAGTCACCTCGCACGTCCGGGTTGTCGGCGCTCGTGATGCCGGGCAACTGCGCGGCGACTTCGACCATGCCGCCCTGGAAGCAGAACTTGTTCCACGACTGCACCATTGCGCTGCGGTAGTACTGCAGGAGTAGCACACAGAGACCAACAGCAGCGCAGACATGTAAGACGCGATTCGATGCGAGCCCCAGCACAACGCGCGTGCACGTACAAAGTCGACTTTCTTGTACCCAGGCGGGTTCTGATAGTCGTTCCACACACGCAGCGGGATGTAGTCGTCCTGCGCCTTGATGTACAAGTAGCACGTGCCGTCGGCGTCGCACTTGGTCGACGTCATGTTGTGCGAGTAGACCTCGAGCGCAGCGTTCACGCCATCGGGCTTGTCGATCGATGTCCACATGTGGTCATCGCCGGGCTTGAACGACCGCCCGGGTGAGTTGAACTCGTCGCTCATGACGAGCTCCCATGGATCGCCGCGCGAGCTCGTGTACACTTGTCGGTTGCTCGGCGTCGCAGGGTCGATCCAGATCCCGATCTTCGACTTGGTTCCGAACTGCTCAGCGGCGCGGACGCCGGCGCTCAACGTCGAGATCGCGAGCGCGAGCGCGAGCGCCAATGCGTACGAAGCTCGAGGCGTCAGCATGGAGCTTGCGTCGTCGGCAGCTCGCAGTCGTGTGTGTGTGATAGTGGAGAGAGACTGAAATGCCGATTGGCGAGCGGCGCGCACAGCATGCGGTCGACCGATAAGGTCCACAAGACGTACGACACTAATCGAGGGAACGCGTGGGCGGTCGATTGCAGGAGTCAGCGCGCGCGTGAAGCGAGGACTCAGAGACCCGCAGCAAACTCGTGGACAGCGAGTGCGCGCGGGTGTGTGTCGACAGAGCGAAAGACTCTTGCGAGTGTAGTTTGGCTACTCATTATGCCACTCGACCCTGTTCTTGTCATGATGTCCGCGCACCGACGAGCCAGAAGTCAGGAGTCAGCATAGCACTCTCTTTCTGTGTGTGCGTCGGCGCCATTCGTCGTCGCTGGACCTGCTCACAGCCGCACCCAGAACGCCGCGCGCCTCGACTTGACACCCACACAGACGCACGATGTGCTTTGCTTTCCTGACAAGCGAGCAGGGATTGATATCACGACGATGGCCGTGTCCTGATGCTTGTCGAGCGCTCGGTGCAGCATGCAGCATGGCGAAATGTGTACATTTCCATCTCGTACTCGGACACCTCGGTCACTCGTACTCACTAACCCTGTGACTACGGCTTGGACGATCACGATGCTACATGCTACGTATGTGGAGCGAGGTCGCTCAAAGAAACAGTTTGCTCATGACGCTCGAGATGCATTGACGGCATTTCAACACAACGCTCTTCTACTGTGGGTGCGTTCCAACACAGCATTCCAACACAACAACACAAAGAGGTCTTGACCGGCTTCTTCGTTGTGACGATGGTCGTGCAAAGCTCTGTGCACATGCATCAACGCTGCGAGAGCTAGAGTACTCGAGTGCTGCACGATGAAGCTCATGACAAGCTCATGAGAACAAAGGACTTCGTTCAATCACAATACAATACAATACCACAATATACCAATATACAATACTTGGCATGATTGTTCAGTTCAATCACTTGGTTTCACTATCTGAGAAATGAGATCGCAGTAACTTGTGTTTACTATGTATAATGAATAGCAGTACAAGAGCAGTAAAGCAATATATTGGGAATACAATAATGCCCAATGACAATAATGTCCGGTGACAATACACATTATTATCTGAATCGAAAAATCGTACAAAGTCTCCAGCTACAATAAATTCTGCATATTGTATATCTCATTACACAACAGTGCTTCAAATAAAGGAGCGTCGCCTCTGAGATGTTCTCGCATTATGCGATCATAATAGAGCGCGGCAAGAAAAAGGTGATGATTTCTGATAGTGCTAATATCTTGTTTATGAGTTGACGTGGATATAATACAGTTCGATATGCACACGTCAGAGCCTACTAGTTGTCTGCATGATCGACAACGGTTAAGAGGGTGACATCATGTGTGAGTTAAACATATGAATGGGCAAGCAAGTGAATGCCTTTGACGACACAATCAGAGATGAATGACGGCGATGTATGGCCGCCATCACGTGTATCAATTCAGTCGTTTCTCGTCATGGCCATTTGTGTGATGATGTAAAACTTGCATATTTTCTGTTCAGTGTCGTGTCAGTAATGTAGGATGTGTATATTTGTAGAATCGAGAAAGTGGCACATGCTCTAAAATCATTCCGAATAAAGGAGCGCCACCTATGCGATGACGCCGCTTCTGAGAAAAACATTAGAGTATATCCGAAGAGTCAATACAAACATTTAAAACTCAAGACAATATCCTCAGGATTCCAGACTTGATTGAACTCTGTTAACCATTGAAATGTGTTGTGTAACAAAATACAATTTTCTCTCAATACAGCAGTACAAACTTTTTCTGTTTGATGAAAGTGTTATAAGGACACAAACAAATCACATAACGGTGTCCACGAATTACAAACCGTAAATCCGTAGACACCGTTGTTTGATTTCGTAGTCAGCATGGCCAAATCTGAATTGAATGACCTTCGACAGGGAAAGAACATCGTTTAAGACAGGAAAGGGTTTTGCCCCACGTGTCATGCGCGTGAATCACTGACCATTCACAAAGACTGTAACGGGCTGTTACACTTGCGGTCTGCGCTTTAACCGCAGACCGGACGAACCGTGGTCCCGCACCACGGTTCGCACGGGGCACCCGAGTCCAGCTCGGTGGTGTGGTCCACCTCAGGGTGTGTGGACCACACTCGGTGGTGTGGTCCACCTCAGGGTGTGTGGACCACACTCGGTGGTGTGGTGCACTTAAGTTGTGTGCACCACTCGAGTTCGGTGTGGTCCACACCACACCGAATCTTGAAGCGACAGCGACACGAAAGGTCGCTGTGACGCATGACTTTTAAGACCGCTCATTGGCTTGGAGGCACACAGTGTCTAGCCAATCAGAGTAGGAGGTCTTCGGTTTTTAGGTTTTCTCTTAAGTGCGAGCTGCAGGAAGCTCGCACCTCAATCTCACTCTTCTTTTCCCTACGATCGTACCTCTTCCGTCTGCTTCCTCGTCGGCGAGAACATTCTCGCCGGCGCATACAAACTTCAAGACAAGCGTAGTCTTTGCCACGCAAAGACTACGAGACGCTTCCTCGCGCAGTGCTGTGTCGCGGGAGGGCCCGTGACAAAGACAGCAGCAAAACAGGAGCACTCGATCAAGGAGCGAGCGAGCAGCAATCAAGGCAAGTGATGGACAGATGGACACGACTGCCAGTGACCCGCACCTGATGGTGCAGTGAGGTGGCGAATACTTGATCGTGCGTGTGTGCATGTGTGTGTTTGCATATGATTTGCGCGTTTGAATGTACGGTCAAGACGGACCAGCAACATGACAAGCGGTGAACACGACGAGCTGCAACAAGACGAACGACAGCAAGACGAGCGATGACAGGATAAGTGACCACAGTTGTAGAAGCTAAAGCGCGCGCTGCACCACATAGAGCGACAGCACAAGCAACAGCAACATCAACATCACCACCAATAGCACCAATACGCGCCGCGTCATCAGCAATGATCGCCGCTGGTGCCACCAGCGCCAGTAGTTGCCTCAGGAGAGCGGGAGTGGCAGCGGCCTGCATCGCGAGCGTGATCGCGAGCACGAAGAGCGGGCAAGCGACAAACGTGGAGTGGTCTGGAACCAGTGCCAATCCTGGTTTTTGAGCGGTTTTCGCACGCAACAAGCGCACAAACAGCGTCCCATCGGCCGCAATAGCAACGTGCTCCTTGCGAGCAAGCACGAAGTCAGAAGATCTACCAAAGCACTGACAAATAAAGCACACTAATGCATCATCCTGATAGTCACGTTCATTTCTTGCATTCACATTCATGCAATTCATTAATGACTGTAAGTCATACTTTGTGCAGAGTGGTGCAGACTGCACAACACCCACCAACATTTCTTTTCTTGCATGCACGCTGCAATACATTGGTCTTGCCCATCGTTGCACTCACCATACGCACGCTGATTAGGATGCATCTCAATCAACCATGTCTTCTCTTTAACACAGTATGCTACAACCGAGTTCACACGCAAATTATTACCATCACATACCCCTTGCACGCCAAGAACAGGCGAGCCACATCATGCTCACACAGATTTCACCCAAGAGGCGGAACATCGAAGATACTGATTGGACTGTGCATATCACTTGAAGTCAGTATAAGAGCACGTACATCCAGCCAACAGATTTGACCAAAGTTGGTTAGAAAGGTCGGAGCTCGGCAAACCATTTTCCGTCTCGGTAATTGGCCAAAAACTAACCTATGGCACAACGGATCAAACAATTATCGACATGCAAGAGTGCTGATCCTATGGCACAATGGATCAAACAATTATCGACATGCAAGAGTGCTGATCATTACAACGGTCGGAACTCTTAGCATACTACAGTCGACTCTCTCGAAGTATATCGAACTATTATGTGTTCATGGAGGTATCCGAAGCATACAAGTATAACGGATAAGAAGATTCGTGGAATATTGATAGTGACAGAACACTGTACAATGCCGATTCATCGACAGCATACTGCTGACATGCTGACATACAAAACAATGAACTGCACAGCCCTTGCTTAATATCACTCTGTCTCAAAATAAGATCAACAAACCACAATATTGTGCGATTATATGGGCAGAATATGAGCCGTCACGCCAAGAAGTTTACCGTATGCACATACTGACACAAAGTGAATTCACTCACACACAACAATCATTTTTTGGATCACTTTTGTTTGTTTGACCGAAAGCTAACAGCCAAGCAACAACAACTAAAAACACAAGTTAAGCGCGCGCTCGTCCGACCAAGAGACCAAAGGCGATACGCCTGTGCTGTTCACGAGCACACAGACCTACGGAGAGCAAGCGCGCCGGGCGAAGAAGATCAAGAGCGGGCGGACGGGCATCTTGATGTCAAACCCGAGTTCGATACTGTGGTGTAACGACCACAGCAAATTCTTGTCCTCAGTGTCAGACCTTGCCGCTCCGTCATATACCGGAGCGCAGGGCGCGATCCGCTTTACCGGCGTGTAGTGTCGACCGTTGGTGGTGGGGAAGACGGTCCTCGGAGGGAGAGAGGTACTTGGGGTCGTGCGATCTCGCTGTTCCGGCGAGATGCACTGCGCGATCGTCGAGGGTCTTCAACGATCGCGGGTCGTGATCGTGGTTGTGAGGCACGATCGTGGACGCACGGCGCGATCAAAGAGCCGTGCGGGGCGCAGAGCTTCGGTAGCGAACGGGTTGTGAGGCCTCCTTGATGCTCTGCTGGGGGGATCGCCGGTGCGTGCGGATGATCGTCGCACGGAGCCGGCTGTGTTCGAAGATCGCTGTCGCGATCTCAAACAGCGCACAAAGATCTGCGAGCGTAGACGCTTCAGACGGTAGCAGGGGACGATCTGGCCAAAGCCTTCAGGCTCGTCGCGTGCTCTTGATCGTCGGTGATCGCCAAGATCGCCAGATAATCGCCAATGCCAATGCCGATCCGATGACCCCACGTCGGTCGATCGGAGCGGTTCTTTGGAGCTTTCAATTCCGGACCTGCGCGTCGCAAGTGCTGGGCGTGAGGGTGAGAACGGGCGCGGAGAGGCTAGTCACTCGCGATCCCCTATCGACTGGATTGGACGTGTGCTGGACAAGGAGAATTCCGGACTGGATTACTTTGCTTAACTATCTACCGCTTTGAACTGACCTCACTATGCTTGACTTGCTTGCACTATCGTGGACCTCTGCTCGCCGTGCGCTTCACGGGATCGTCGGGAGATGGGTCGATCCCCTGTCGCTCAGTGGTCTTCTAATCATGCTGATGGGACAAGCTCACTCGCTGCAAGCTGATCGCGCTTGCTGGGTCACTTGACAGAGTCGTCGACAATGGTGTCTGCATACACTTCTCACGTTCGACGCCATGCTTGGCTCTGGATTGCACTGGATCGCCGATGTAACCTCACAGGATCGCCGATGACAACCGTGCAGGATCGCCGATGGCAGTCGCGCGCGGTCGTTGATGGCAGTCGCGATCGCACGACGATCACAGAGCCCTCGTAGCACATGCACAACGATGCCGATGCCACACGATTCGAGTTGCGTCACACTGAGTCGTTGCGATTGCTGTCGTCACGCTCGATCACCGAACTGCTTCTGCACCTCCACGATCCCTGCTGACTTGGACGATTGCACGTTGCTGCTGACTGCCGATCGCCACAGGGCGCGTGGCCCGTTCCACCTGTGGCTTGCGTGGCGTCGTCACGCGCTAGTTCGAGCTGGCAGGATCGCCGGTCACCTTACTCGATCGCCGATCTGCTGTCTCGCTTCGCAATCTGCGTTGACTTGGACTGTCACGGGAGTGTGTTCCGTGACGTAGCTTACACGTGGTCTTACGAGGAAGCGATGGGGTGAAGCGCAGAGGAACTGCGCTGAACTCGGTATTTTCAACTCTGAGGTTTTTTGTATTGAGATCATGCATAGTGATGAAAGTGAGGGAGCTAACCTAATTAGTGAGCCCACTGATGGGACGACCATGGTCGTCAGAAATCAGGTTAGGCCACTAAATGGGAGTCTGCTGTGCTCCTTCGTACTTAGCACAGCAGCCCCGTTACATGGACGATCGCACGTTGCAGCTGACTGTCGGCCACCTCCATCGCGTCGCTTGTTGCTCTGGTGGAGCGTCCGGCGCCGTCGCACACTAGTACGTGCCGACATGATCGCTGATCTTGCCTCGGATCGCTGATGTGCTGACGTGCTCGAGGATCCGCTGTGCCGCTGACGATCGCATGTTATCGCTTGTCGTACACAGGCGCCAGTGGACTGATGGTGGTCGCTGCACCATGTTCCATCGTGACTCAGCTGCCGGATCGCTCGCGCCGGTTCTCGATCACTGATTGCGTTCTCGATCGTCATCGCACGATCGTGGGAATCGAGCCGGATTTTATGCCGACCGCGTTCTACCACAATACCAAGCCAGGCAAGTCTGCTGTCGTACTCGTCCAACGTCTCAACAGCCTGGATTTGCCAGATGAGGTTCTTGCGACGATGAGTGAACTTCGGGAAGCGAGCATAGATGTTTCGGATAATGTGTAAAGTGCAATAGTGCAGCTCGAGACCAGCGCCTTCAGCGGCGGAGAGCAAAGCCGCACTGCGATCGCGGAACACTGGAATGCCCGCGATGTTGACGCCCGCCTCGAGTAGCATGGAGAAGAACCAACGGTAGCTGTCGCTGCCTTGGGCTGGAACGAGCGCGAAGGCGAGCGTGATGTCGCGTTTGTCGCCGTCGCGACCGACGAGAAGCATCTGCACGCCGCTGAACGCAGGACACTTGCTGTGTGCGCAGTCGATGCTGTCAGGCGGCGCGGCTGACACCGCTGCCGTCGAGCTCACATGCGGCGACGGCTTGGCCGCCGTTGCTGGAGCAACTCGTGGGCACAGCGAGCACTCGCTGCGATACTGGGCGAGGCGTTCGACTATGAGGAAGTGGCAGTTAGTAGCAAGCTCTGTCTTGCACGTTCATGCATGTGTGCGTATCGAGAGGGTGGTTTGTGCCTGAAGACTTTCCACCCTCAATCCCAATCTCGCTCTGTGGAACGCACGTGTCTCCTTCTCCTCTCGTCCCGGTCGCGCGCACGCTCACGCAGTGTCCTCACGCCTCTTGACCTCGACGTTCAGTCAGATGCCGACTACACGTTATCTCGCTTGTTCTGCTGCACCAAAGACCCTTGGAACCACAATCACGCGGACAAAACGCCCACAACTGTCGTTCTCGGTGAAGGTGACAGACCCGGGATTGATCGCTGCAAACTCCTTAAGGTATGAGGGAAGCTTGCGGTAAGCTTTGTCCGCCATCTCGTCTATCTTTGCGAGCCCGGAACACCGTTCGGCGCTTTTTCGTAAGTGACAGTCCGTCATGCGCTTGCAACTGCTCGATTAGCACACCGCCAGAAACGTTGCTGTCTGCTCGAACCGCTGAGGCAAACGTGTCGTTCGTCTTCAGCTGGCGTCGAGTGCGGTTGGCGGTTGCAAGGCAGTTCATGTACTCGAGCGCCATAGAAGAAATGTACCACGCGCCTGGTTGCTTGTTTAATTGCTTCTGGTACAGTCGAACGAATGCCTTGCACTTCGACGAGGCACACAACAATACGCGGTGGCTGCCGCTGCGCTTCGAGACAGTCATCGCTTTGCAGTGGTACAGCGCGTGGTCTTCGACTGCGCGCACAGCAGCTGGCGCACTCTCATCGGTCATTGAAGTCGTTCATGGCCGTGTGCGGTTGTTGCTCGATCGCAAATTGTCAAAAAATAAGAGTTACAAACCACAATATTGTGCGATTGAATTGGCAGAATCTGAACCGTCACATTTTTGCGGATCTGCGTGTAAACCACATCTAGATGTACAAATTTGGTGCCAGGAGAGCTAAAACTGTGCAGGTCGCAATGATAAACAGAATAACCGAATGGTCAACCAGTCTTAATGTCCCCCACCCTTGCACCCTTGCTACAAAGCAACAAAACCAGCTTGTGAGCAAAAATCAGGTAATTGGGAGGAATGACTTGCTCAAAAGAGCTGTTTTTGGACTGATTCTACGCATTTTCTCTGAACACAAATGGTTTGGAGCTTAGTAGCCGATACAAACTGCAAATGTAGTTTGTTGCAATTAAACTGAGACAGAGAAAACGGCTGGATGTTGCTCGAATTTTGAGACAGAGTAGTACAACATCAGAGAGTGAAAAAATACATTTGGAGCGAAATGAAAACGTATGGAGCGCCGACGAACCATGTTTTCGTGCACGGATGTTGCATTAGTACTAGAGGTAGGCTTTGCGTTCAAGTGCTTTAACTAATTGAGTGTGTTTTGATGTGACGTCTTCCGATGTGCTTCATGAGCACAGAGAGAGAGCCGAGCCCGTCACTATTTGTCATCAAAATGATTTATCAACTACATACATTACTTGTGATGTCATTATGGATAGTTTATTGTCTCAACATTTTCTATTGCTAACAATATTTGAACTTTAGATTGCTTGATTTCATCCGATAGTATGA
Organism: Pythium guiyangense; assembly: GCA_003730235.1. Lineage (NCBI taxonomy): Eukaryota > Oomycota > Peronosporomycetes > Pythiales > Pythiaceae > Pythium > Pythium guiyangense. The sequence continues at coordinate 506,056 of QXDM01000016.1, forward strand.
ATTGCAGATAGAAAATCTTGATAAACTGCCAAGAGTACATGTAACGGGCCTACCCTGGCCGTTACATGGGGTACGGTTGTGTGGACCACACCACCCTGTAGCCTCAGGGAAGTTGGTGGATACCAACATTCCCACATGATGATGTCATGGTATGACGTCATGGGCATTCTCGCATGGACCAGTGGGTGTAATCACCTCTGGGAGTAATCCATTGCAGAATGATGGTTCCTGCACTTGGGGAACTGGATCGGTGACGCGTGGCGACGCGACACTGATGTTTGAGTGAGAGGCGTGAGCCAATCACGGATCAAGGAATTTTCTCACCGGACTTCAAGTTCAAGGTCTGTGGGTTGAACCTCGATTGTACCCAAGGTTTTATATTAGGCAAAGTAGGTTGATATCAGCAGGAGTGAGGTTTTACTCATAAAACCTCTAGGCGCCCTTGAGGTGATTTAGGAAAGCAGAACAGAGCGACTGCCGACAGCGGCAGCTCGCAGCAGGAACCACCAGTGCATTTTAAGTCAGTTGCGAATTTACCTTCTACCACTCAAGTCGCCTTCCTCTCCTCTCTCCGGCCGTCCTCTCGGCACCAAGACCCCCTCCACGCACAAGCGATCGGCTCACTTCGTGTGAGTCCCTTCGCGCTGGAGCCCAAGCTTCCTCAAGACCCCGTATTGGGACTCAGTGTTGTCCAACTGCTCTGCAGTTCGGTCGTCTGAGGTCCCATTACACCTGGTAGCACTTCGAGGAGTCCTTTCAACTCCTTCGAGACGAGAGCCAAGATGTCGAGTGCATCGATCGGGAAGACGATGCTCGACAGGAACGACTACCTTCACCTGGCGGATGAAGAGTGGTTGGCGTATTCAAGGATGGTCGAGCCCATCGGCGAGGACAGCGTCGGCATGATGCTGACTACGTTCTCGCCAGATGAGCAGAAGAAGGCTGCGGTGCGCTTCATGCATCAGGAACTGATGCGTGCGCGTGCCCAGCCGGCAACTCCTTCTGCTCCGCGTCGGGTTCCCCCGCTCAAGCTCGACATCTCGCCGTATCGAGGCGGCGAGAGCGAACCGCTTCTGCGCTGGTTCGTAGAGCTTGAGGCTGCCATCGAGGCTCGACAGCTGACGGATCCAAGTCAGCAAGTCGCTTTTGCGATGTCGAAGCTCGCTGGGCGCGCGAAGACGTGGGCGTTCGGTAAGCGGATGGCGGATGCCAACTGCTTTCCAACCTATGACCATTTCAAGTACGATCTCAAGCAAGCCTTCGAACCACCCAAGTGTGAGTTTCGAGCGCGAGCTGAGTTCCTGGACCTGCGCCAAGGGCGCTCGGACCTGCACAACTACGTGCAGCGTGCGCGCTACCTCGTATCGAGCGTCGTGAGCGAACCGATCGAGGAAGCCACACGAGTCGTGACGTTCATGAAGGGTCTGAACGACAGTCCGATCAAGACGCAGCTGTTCCGCGAGTATCCTGCGACGATGGAGGACGCGATCAGCCTGGCGCTCCAGGAGGACTTCAGCCTACGGCAGGCACGAGTCGGCAGTGCGACGTACCGGCCGCCAAGACAACCGGTGCAGCTCCAGCGTCCAGTGTACAACGGCCCTGAGCCGATGGACCTGTCTGCAGTGTCGCAAGACTCGGGTGGCAACCAACGCTCAAGCGCGAACGTCAAGTGTTTCCGCTGTGGCAAGATGGGCCACATGAAGAAGGACTGTCGCGTGCGGATGGACAAGAAGACGCTAGCGACATACTCTCGCCCCGGCAACTCGGGCCAACGTCGGCCTGGTGGGCAGAGTGAGCCAGCAAAAAACGGCTACGGACAGTAGGGGCGGGGCTCCCTACTGGCCGCGAGACGTGTTCTGCGAACAGGGTGGACTCGCAGGACATCGGCCCCAGCGTGCGGGATGCACGGACAAGGACCACCAAGATCAAGACGAAGGAGTCTGACAGCCGCGGATCCAAGCTGATCGTTCTGAACGTGAAGCTGGATCGAACTTCGGTTCCATTGCGCGCGCTTGTCGACAGTGGCGCGACGAACAATTTTGTTCGGGCGGACGCTCTTCTGCGAAGCAAGGGATTTGCTCCTGCAGTGAGTGTCCGAGGCAAGATGGTCGTTCGTTTTGCTGACGGTTCAGCAATCGAACAAGCCAAGCGATGTGTTTCGCTTCGGCTCACGAGTGAAGTGTTCCAAGGCGAGGATGAGTTCATTCTCCTCGACCTTGACGACAAGTATGACATCATACTTGGGATGCCGTGGTTGATGCGCTATCAACCCAAGTTCGACTGGCAACGGCGTCGGATCAGAGTTCATGGATCGAACTCGGTGCAGTGGGAATCTGCGGACGAGGAGCAAGTCTCCTGGGTTACCACTTCGGTTGAAGAAGTCGAGGATTCTGCACAAGTGCAAGTGGCGTGCGATGGCCCCACACGCACTACGGGCGAATCTCTCGGGTCCAGCAGTGAAGAGCGTGGTCAAAGTCAAGTCGTGAATCTTCAACCGAAGAAGGTGGAAGTCTCGGCGGTTGAACCTGTTCAACTCAGCCGTCGGGATCCGTCGAAGGATCAAAGTTCGAGCGCGACGCGTGTCCCTGAACAAGGCACGAAGGCGTCAGACATGATCGTCGACGAGGGCTGCGTCAAGCGCGACGACGCAGAGGGCGAGCGGTACGTCCAGGCAATGGCGTACGACGCTTCGGGGAACGCGCGGGGCATGCGCGGGTACAAGGTTCAAGATCCCCCGAATTCGCTGTTGAGGCTGCTCTCTCTGGAAGAGATGAGCGAGAAGAAGTTCCTTGGAGATCTCAAGGCTGGTGAGATCGTTCAAGTGTGCAAGATCGTTGCTTCGGCCGATCTGGAAGAAATCAAGACGTCGTCGAACATGGATATCGAGGTTCTGGATGACAAGACACGCGCTGAGCGCTTCGAGGCTCAGTCGTGGGATGCGCTCAAGGGAAATCCAGTGTACGAGCTTGCTCAAGAGTTCAAGGACATCCTCCCAGACGCGGTGCCGGAAGAGCTGCCGCCTGACCGAGGCGTGCACCACGAAATCGACTTGGCTCCGGGCACCAAGTACTGCGTCACTCGGCATTGGCCTCTGCCGAAGGAACAAGTCGAGGCAATCGACGAATTCTTCGAGAAGCGTCGGAAAGCTGGTCACGTGCGTGAGAGCACGTCTCCGCATTGCAGCCCGACCTTCTGCGTGAAGAAGGCAACGGGAGGTTGGAGGATCGTTCATGCTTTCAACAAGCTGAACGATGCCACCATTCCTGCCCAGACCCCCGTGCCACGAAAGGACATGATCCTGGACGGAATGGTCGGGAGCACGATCTTCAGCACCCTGGATCTGATGGACGGGTTCTATCAGATTAGGATGCGAGAGGAAGATGTGCCCCTCACTGCGGTGTCGACACCCAGTGGAATGCTGTGGGAATGGCTTGTGATGCCCCAAGGGCTCAAGAATGCGCCGGCGACGTTCAATCGCATGGTGACCAACATTCTTCGACCCTTGCGAGACTTCGCTCCAAGCTATTTCGATGACATCTTTGTCCACAGCAAGGCGTCGGGTAACCAGACGGACGTGGAGGTTCACCTCCAGCACCTTCGACGGCTGTTCGAAGTGATGCGGGAGAACAAGCTCTACGCGAACCTGAAGAAGTGCATCTTCTTCTCGCCAGAGATTCCCGTCCTTGGTTGCTTCGTCGGCAGAAATGGCGTTCGCGCAGATCAAGTAAAGATCAAGGCGATCACCGACTGGCCGGCACCCGGCAACATCAAGCAGCTACGCCAGTGGCTGGGTCTTGCCAACTATCTCCACAAGTACACGCGAAACTACGCGGAGATGGTTCGGCCGATGACGCTTCTGCTCAAGAAGGACACCGAGTGGAAATGGGACGTCGAACAGCAAAATGCGTTCGACAGGGTCAAGCGGAGTTTGCAGGAAGCCCCAGTGCTCGCACTCCCTGACGCATCAAAGCCGTTTCACGTCGTGTGCGACGCGAGCGACTACGCGATCGGTTGCGCTCTGATGCAACACGATGCGCAAGGGCATGAGCGGGTGATCTCGTACCAGTCGAGACAGCTCAAACCGGCCGAACGGAACTACCCAGTTCACGACAAGGAGCTACTTGCGATGAAGTACGCTCTTGTCAAGTTCCGTGTTCACCTACTAGGTGAAGAGCGATTCGTGATCTACACAGATCATGCTTCACTGAGGACTGCGGTGAAGACTCCGCACCTCTCGCAGAGAATGGCATGGTGGATCTCCTTCTTTGCGGAGTACAACTTCGTTGTACACTACAAGCCCGGCAGTACCAACATACTGGCCGACGCGCTTTCAAGACGGCCCGACTACGACCCTAAGTCGAGCGAAGACGCTTCAAGCGCAGGATGCAGAAGCTGTCCAAGTGGAAGCGAGGCTGCGAATGCCATCGCAGTGCGCGCAAGTTCAAGTGTCGCGGACGACATCAAGCGCGCGTACAAGGACGACAAGGAGTGCAGCGAGATAATGCACTACCTGCAAGACCCAAGGGACGACAAGCTGACGAAGCTCTCGTCCAAGGCAAGGTCAAGGGTCCACAGGTTTTCCGTTCGAGACGGAATCCTGTACCACAGAGTGGAGGACGATGACCAGATGCGAATCGTCGTGCCGAACGACGAGGAGCTACGGCATCGGCTGCTGTTCGACTACCACGACAGCCCCTCTGGAGGCCACATGGGTCGAGAGAAGACGTTCCTCAGTCTTTCTCGAAACTACTACTGGCCGCACATGTACAAGTGGGTACGCAAGTACGTCCGTACATGTGAAGTGTGCCAACGCGTGAAGCCTTCGAGCTCGGCTCAGGCTCCGCTGCGGTCACTTGCTGTCCCAACAGACTGTTGGAGGTCCGTAAGCATGGACTTTGTCTTCGGACTTCCGACAGACTCGCAAGGGCGAACTGGCATCCTCGTCATTGTGGACCGATTCAGCAAGATGATCCACATGACTGCCGTTCGTGACACCATCGATGCCGAGGGAACCGCCCATGTCTTTGTGGACACGGTGTTCCGGCTCCATGGTCTGCCCGAAGAGATCGTGAGCGATCGCGATCCTCGGTTCACCTCTGTCTTGTGGCGCACAGTCTTTGAGCGCCTGGGGACGAAGCTGTCAATGTCGACGGCGGCACACCTAGAGACGGATGGTCAGACCGAGCGAGTCAACCGCGTGCTGGAGGACGTGTTGCGTAGCTACGCGACATCCTTCAAAGAGTGGAGCGACTTCCTCCCTCTTGTTGAGTTCTCGATCAATAACTCAACGCACGCCTCGACGGGCTACTCTCCCTTCTACATCAACTACGGGTTCCATCCTCGGGTACCGGCAACGCTGTCCGGGGTGGGCTCTACTCTGAGTGGGGGAGGAACTCCAGCAGAAGCGGAGTTGCACCATGCGAGTGGGACAAGCGCCAACTTCGACGCTTTGGTACAGAAGATCAAGCTGTCGGGGCGCGACAAGAGCCAAATTCTCAGCTTCGTCGACAAAAGACAAGCAATCGTGAGATTTGTGCGGGACGCCCTTGCTCTAGCCCAGGATCGGCAAAAAGAGCAAGCGGACAAGCACGGAAGACGGAATATGCACAAGTTCAAGAAAGGAGACCTAGTATTGCTTAATGCTACGGATCTGCCTGAACATGCAGTGTCCAACCTAGGAAGCAAAAAGCTTCTGCCAAGGTTCATCGGACCGTTCCAGATTCTGAAGTGTTTCGGTGATGCCTACAAGCTAGACATCCCGACAAGTATGCGTCTTCACCCAACATTCTACGTGGGCAGACTGAAGCCATACTTACCAAGTGGATCGGCTGATCCTACTTGTGACGACGAAGACGCTCGAGGTCATGCTGAAGAGCATCGACCTGCTCCCGAAGACGTGCCATCTCGGTCGTCTGGAGCTGGCTCTCGGCGTAGAGACGCTGAAGGACGTCGAACGACTGTTCCTTCACCGACTCAAGCGCAACAAGGCGAGCCTCGAGGTCACCGCGGAGCTTGGAGAGAACCGAGCCCGCGTCGTCGACAGCGACGAGAAGGCGAGACTGCTTCGAGTCACGCTCCTTCTCCCGCTGCTGTAGCTCCCGCAAGTCCGAGCGGAGAGGCTGCAGGGCAGTCTCAACATGAGGCGCGGAAGCCACCAAGTCGAGGCGATCCTCGAGGGCACCGCAACGAGCCTCAAGAGACTCGCAACGCGCCGTCAGATCGGAGCAGTGCTGGAACAGCTCTGCGATCTGGAGACGGTGAGCGCTCTTCCACTTCCAGAGCCGCTCGATCATCTTGGCGTTCAGCCCCACCTCCGATGATTGATTCTCGTGGAGATCGTCGGTGGCTGGTGGAGTCGATCGTGGATCATCGGGATGATCAGACACGGTCGAGGCGCGGGGAGATGCGACCGACTCGCTTCTTCCGTGTGCGCTGGCGGGGATATCCGCCGAGCGAAGATACTTGGGAGCATCGTGAGAGCCTCGCGGCTGATGTTCCTGATATCGTTCGCGAGTACGAGAACCGTCTGTAGACTCGGAGCGATCCGAGCTACGACGATCGGAGGATCGGTGGTCATCCGAACTCCGATGAGAGTCAAGCCTCGCCTTCGCAAGAAGGGAGTCGATCTTGCTCTCGTTCTCGAGACGGACAAACGTTCGCCAAGAGTTGGTCTTCGCAGCCAGCGACTGGGTCGGGTCATCACGGCGGTTGACCCGACGCCAGGCGAAGAAGCGGTCGCGATAGTACTCAACGCCACCTCGAGGATGGTGAATCCCCGAGATGTCGAAGAGCGCTGCCGTGCCCGACTTCTTCTTGGCGGAACGGCTGGAGTCCCGTTCACTTGCGCGCTTCATGGCAGCAAGGAACGGCTCGCAGCGACGGAGGGAAAGGATCCACTCCGACCAGAGCTGACTCGGTCAGTCTGGCTGTCGGCTTCAGCTCCGAGTGGTTGTGCACTTTGGACTGGAACGCCCCGGACACGGTTGACCGTGGCCTTCCGGCAGCAGCCTCGCGTTTAACCTGTCCGCCGCCCACTCGTTTGGAACTAGTGCCACGGAGTCGAGGGCAACGGGTCAGGGATCGCAATGCTGTCGGCTTGGGACGTTCCCCCTTGCGGGTTTTCGTCGAGCGCTTGTCAGGTCGGTGGCGAATTGCCGAATGAGGCGAATGCCAACCTGCTCGCGGCTCGTGGCGATGCCAGCGTGTGACTGTCCACCGAATGGTGAGACATGTGATGACGCAATCAAGAGCGTAATCATCGGTCACGAAGTGCCATCACAGCGTAATCAGCCAAGGATTCTTGATGGTTCGCGAAGGTTCGAGAACCTTCGAGAATGTTCCAGGATGATCTCGAATGAGATGAACCTAGAGCACACCTTTTAGCTCGACGGAGTCGAACTTTAAGGGGGAGGTGATGTAACGGGCCTACCCTGGCCGTTACATGGGGTACGGTTGTGTGGACCACACCACCCTGTAGCCTCAGGGAAGTTGGTGGATACCAACATTCCCACATGATGATGTCATGGTATGACGTCATGGGCATTCTCGCATGGACCAGTGGGTGTAATCACCTCTGGGAGTAATCCATTGCAGAATGATGGTTCCTGCACTTGGGGAACTGGATCGGTGACGCGTGGCGACGCGACACTGATGTTTGAGTGAGAGGCGTGAGCCAATCACGGATCAAGGAATTTTCTCACCGGACTTCAAGTTCAAGGTCTGTGGGTTGAACCTCGATTGTACCCAAGGTTTTATATTAGGCAAAGTAGGTTGATATCAGCAGGAGTGAGGTTTTACTCATAAAACCTCTAGGCGCCCTTGAGGTGATTTAGGAAAGCAGAACAGAGCGACTGCCGACAGCGGCAGCTCGCAGCAGGAACCACCAGTGCATTTTAAGTCAGTTGCGAATTTACCTTCTACCACTCAAGTCGCCTTCCTCTCCTCTCTCCGGCCGTCCTCTCGGCACCAAGACCCCCTCCACGCACAAGCGATCGGCTCACTTCGTGTGAGTCCCTTCGCGCTGGAGCCCAAGCTTCCTCAAGACCCCGTATTGGGACTCAGTGTTGTCCAACTGCTCTGCAGTTCGGTCGTCTGAGGTCCCATTACAGTACAAGTGTGTGAACCACACCATAAACCTGCTCCCGCCTAGTGTGGTCCACGTGATCAACTGTCGTTTGCTGTTGTCTAATGAAGTTGAAGTGGCCGCACAGGTTGATCACATGTCTTTCATGTGGCAATTCGTCGAATGTGTGCCCCACATTAATTGGTGTGTCCCACATAAGTGTGTGTCCCACATGAAATGAGGATGCATAAAAAAGTAAACAATGTTGTGTCAAAAGACGATAAAAGAGCACAAAATTTTCAAACGCAATTTGTCAAAACACGTTTTTCGGATTTGATAATGAACGAAAGTCTATAAAAACGCAATTTCGTCACAATACTTTTTCAAAAAAACGTCTGCTGGGCCGAGGAGAGGTGACCTCGTGGGGTGTAGATATAGGCGTCGCAAAAATTTATGAACAAAACATACTTTATTCAAGCGTTAAAAAAACAATGCGATTCAGCCAAAAGAACACTGCGTTTCGCAATGTTATTTTCGATCACTTGAATAAAGTATGCATTGTTTAGAAAATTGCGACGCCTGTTTCTACCCCGCGCGAGGTCATCTCTCCTGTTTCGCTCGTAATTCGTGTCGGTTCACTTTTCATTACTTGCTGTATACATTTCTCTTCGAGTCTATCAACGCTTTTTGCTCAACGGTCCAAATTCTCAAACTTCCTGTGTAACCGGACGTGTCCAAGTTACACAGCACCTTTGCGAGGAAGCGTGTGTGAACACCTTCAGCAAGAAATCCAGTCACTAAGACGGAGATAATAAACACAACAGTTGAGTTGGTCTAAATCGCAAGTGTTCATTTTAGTTGGATGTGCAGGCTCCACCCTTTGGTGCGAGCTACTAAGTCTAAGTATGTAATACTAAAGCTAAGTCAACTAAAATGGGGTTGACTTTGAGAGTCCAAGTTCACTGATTCTAAGATATCTACCAATCAGAACAACCGCCAGAATGGCCGGTATTAAAGAAGGTGCGTGAGTAGTAATTCCGCAAAACTATGTTATTACGATACTAACCATAGCTTGTGTACCGTTACATCCTGCGTCTATTTGTCCTCAGCGCGAAAACATCGTGTCTTCTCACAGTTGACCATTTGAAAGTTGAAATGTCTGCTCACGACATCACATGTATCATAAGTGTTTTGTCTTTTGCGATGACTTCAACACAGTAGGATTACCGACGTTATAATTTATTCAAGTAGTTTGATTGTCATACAAAAATCAAGAGCAACCAACTGCCACAAGTTTTGAGGGTCGAGTTAAAGTGGCATTGTTTTTTCTGTTTGTACGTAATTTTATACTTTCGATCAAATTGTATGATTTCACAACGTACAATTTTCCTATATGTACGAATGTTTTACGCGTCGTCGTACATTGTGTGGACCACTTGAAAAACGGCATTAATACATTTTGTGTGAACCACATCATAAACCTCGTCCCACATGATGTGGGCCACGTGATCAACTGTCGTTCATGAGCGAAGTTGAAGTGGCCGCAGATCGTTCACATGTCGATTGGCGGCCGATCGATGACCAAGTACCTCATGACGACGACGTGCGGCATCTCCATGATCTCCAAGCTCTTCGTAGCGTTAGCACTGAGCCTCGACACCAAGTATCATGGAACACATGCAGCTGAGCTGCTCGGCACCAAGTCGAAGATCGGGATCTGGATCGACCCTGCGACGCCGAGCAACCGACAAGTGTACACGAGCTCGCGCGGCGATCCATGGGAGCTCGTCATGAGCGACGAGTTCAACTCACCCGGGCGGTCGTTCAAGCCCGGCGATGACCACATGTGGACATCGATCGACAAGCCCGATGGCGTGAACGCTGCGCTCGAGGTCTACTCGCACAACATGACGTCGACCAAGTGCGACGCCGACGGCACGTGCTACTTGTACATCATGGCGCAAGATGAAGTCACGAAGGTGACGGTCTGGAACGACTATCAGAACCCGCCTGGGTACAAGAATGTCACGTTTGTACGTATATGCTGCAGTGCCTTTGCCTTGCATGTGGGCCCACTGCCGCTCGTTGCATCTGGCTATGATCGCGTGTATTGCATCGCTCGACGATACTACTGCTGCTGTTGATCTCTCTTGCTTTGCTTATGTGCAGTTCTACCGCAGCGCGATGGTCCAGTCGTGGAACAAGTTCTGCTTCCAGGGCGGCATGGTCGAGGTCGCAGCGCAGTTGCCTGGTGCGATAGCGCGAAGTACTGGGAACCCTGACATCAAACGCCGTGAACCACGAGCCCACGCAGCGTCGATTCGGTACTACCCGACGTGGCCAGGCATCTGGATGATGGGGAACCTCGGTCGCGCGATCTTCAGCGCCTCGACGAGCCGCATGTGGCCGTTCTCGTACAATGAGTGCAACGACAAGAGCTTTGCGTCGACGAACCAGCGCATCAGCGCGTGCGACTCGAGTCCAGGGCACGGCATGAACCCGAGCCAAGGCCGTGGCGCGCCGGAGATCGATCTCCTCGAAGGAGGCGGGACAGAGATCTCGTCATCGATGCAGATCGGCCCCGGCATGCCGCCACTGTTCCGGATCGAGCCACCTGTGAACGACCCGAACCCACTCTGCGTCTACACCAGCACCTGCTCGACACCAGGCGCGAATACGCCAGACATCCCGACAGCACTCTACAACGCCAAGCGCGGGCACAAGTCGTGGTACCAAGGCATGAAGTACGCGGCGAACAACTTCTGCAGCGTCGACGCCAAGCTCAAACAGAGCTACGCGACCGTGAAAGCGTCGCTGGATGCGGGGATCACGGAGAACGCGTGCTCACTCACGAACTGCCCAGCCTCGAAAGACCCGAACGCCGACTTGGGCTTCATCGACGGCTCCAAGACTGAGCACTGGGGCATCAACACCAACGGCACGTGCTTCCCTCTCATGAACGGCTACACTGGCGGGTACCTCTGTAGTCCTGGGAACCCGAGCAAGCTCTGCGAGAAGTCGGACGTGCCGCAGAGTGACAAAGTCCAGGCGTTCGAGTACCAAATGGACGCGCTGTCGGCGAACTGGCCGATCCACGTCGCGGCGTACACGAGCTACCTCGTGTACCAAGTCGAGTGGGTCATGGGACCGAACGGCTACATTCGCTGGATGCTCGCGGGTCAGCCGCTGTTTGAGATCCCCGCAAGTGCACTGACGGACCCGCCGCAAGACGCCGCGAAGAGCAACCCTGTCAAGATCATGATCGAAGAGCCGATGTACTTGATCTTCAACGTCGCGCTCTCGGGTACGTGGGGCACGCAGCCGCCAAACCCAGGCAAGCCCTGCCGCGGCGACGGCGCTGATCCAGTCACGAACAAGATCTGCGACGCGTTCCCGATGTTCCTCAAGATCGACTACATCCGCGTCTACCAAGACACAACAGCGTCGTCGTCATCGAGCAGCTCAGGTGACGCCGAGGCGAAACCCATGCAAGTCGGCTGCGATCCACGGAGCCACCCGACGCGCGAGTGGATCGACGACCACTTGGACGAGTACCAGGACGCAGAGAACCAAGTCATCGAGGTCGCAGGCAGAGCGTTCTGCCGCGACGACGCTGACTGCACGATCGCGTTGTACGCAACGAGCGCCGCATCGTCGATCCGCACAGGGTCCTGCGTCCAAAGCCGCTGCAAGTGTACTGCTGGGAACGCCTGGACCGGTCCACGATGCACGGCGCCGATGCGCACGAGCTCGCGCAGCAAGACGGCGCACCGGTCGTTTGGTCCGCCGCTCGTCGTCACGGTCTCGACATTCGTTGTGGCGATGCTCGCGACAATTGTCGTCATGTGCGTCGCGATGCACCGCGAGCGTCAAGAAGCGCTCGGAGCGGTACGAAAGCAGGAGCAAGAGAAGCAGCGAGCTGCCGCTGTCGCATGAGTGGGTGAGTGAGTCTTTGGTATCGCCTGGTGCTGCAAAAAGGAGTCTATGTGATCCATCTGAACGTGGTGCTTCTTGCTATTGAGTTGGTCGGTGCTCGTGCTCACTTGTACGAGCAGCTTGTCACGCACAGGCTCTAGGCGACAACGATCACCATCATCCTGTGCTTCGAGAAGAGATGACCGAATGTTTGCCTTCGATAGTGATGAAAGCAACGATCGCAGGAGAGAACAGCCTTACATTCTGCAAGTATGCACACGTCGCAAATGTAAGGTTCTGATGCGACAAGAGCGGAGCCATTTCCCATTCGACCACGAACAAGCGAAGACATCGGCGAAGACGCAGCATGGGTGATCGACGGTATCCCGCTGAGGTGCGCGGCCGCAGCGCTCCGGTGCGTATGGATGTAGATTGCTCCGCCCATCGACTCGAACGTCACGCAGTCAGCTCACAACAGGCTCTGATTGTGTGTGTATGAGCAGCCACCACCACCAGCGCCACCAGCAGCAGTGTCAAATGACACATCGCGCGACGAGCACATCGCGCGCGAGCTCCAGAAGGAGTTTGATCGCACCGCCGCGGGTCCTGTGCTCGCGATTCCTGCGTTCCAAGTACCGTACAGCTGTGGCGCGTGCGGCACGACGCACTCGGTGCGCAACGTCACGCATGGCGCCGTCTTCACGTGCTCAATCTGCGGCACCGAGAATCGCATCCTGCTGCAGCAGCACCGACAGTCAGTCGTTGTCGTGTACGTCTCCACGAATGTGTGCGGCGATTGATTGACTACATACTCACATTCGTACGCGCCACTGCTCTCATTCGCTTGCACAGCCACCAGGACAGCGCGTACCCGCTGCCAGTCCCGATCTTCTGCAGCATTCTCTAAGCCTCGCGCCACTGTCCTCTGTATCAACGCCTTGAGAGTCCAACTCCAACCACACACACGCACGAGGACTCGCTGTCACATCATGCATGCATCTGCCTACAGTCTCTGGTCCATCCATGTGCTCGCGCTCCTCGACTCTCCCTCTCACTTGGTCAGTCGTCTCGCTCGAGCCTCAGTGCTGTGGCTTGCGCCAGCGCACGAGCAGCAGCACTGCGCCAATCGCGCCGTACACGAGCGCCACGAGCGGCGCGTTGAAGCCATCGAAGAGCGAGATCGGATGCTGCTCAGTCGCGATGTGGTCGCCATCTGCGCGGTGCGCGTCGCACGTTGCGCGGCACGCGCCGCAGGGACACTGCTTGGGCTCTGCGTCCGACGCGATCGACGGCAAAAGCTGCGCTTGCTTTGGCAGCGCTGAGCGATTGCTCACAGCGTCCGAGTAGTTTGCGCATGCGAACACGTCGTGGCTGAACGCTGCGCGGTCGCCAGGTGCCAGCGTCTCGGTAAAGTGCAGGTGCATGTACTCGCCGTGGCCAACGGCGCCAGTCTGGACCTGGTAGTTGAGGAACCCGAGCGACGACTTCATCGCTTCGCTCATCGACGCGATCGCCGTGTTCTTGCACGAGTCGTAGACGCGGCACATAAACGCCTTGTCAAGCGTCACGTCGAGCTCGAGGACCTTGACGCGGTCCTCACCAGTCATCGGGTCGGGTCGGTAGCTCGTGCTCGGGTACGGCAAGTGCATCGCCATGAACGCCGCTTGGTCTGGCGCGCACACGAGGCCGCACCAGAGGTTCAGGAGGTTCGCGGCGCAAGCGTCGCAGCCGCCGCCGCTGTTCTTGCCAAAGACGCTTGCAATGAGCTTGAAGTTCTCAGCCATGCCCTGGTTCTGCTGCCACGAGCAGCACGCGGCGTCCTTGTACTCGGGACACTGGATCGCAAACAGCTCGCAGTGCGCGCCTGCTACGATGCCGTCGTCGCGGCACACGCACGCACCGTCTGAGCACGTGCCTTTGCCGTTGCAGTCCGCGTCGGTCGCACAGGCACCGCCGCCCGTGACTGTATGTATGTGCATGGTGATAACCCAACTCCGTTAGAGTAGCTGTGGGTTTGTCAATGGCGTCGAGGATGCAATGTTCATGATGTAAGTACCGTTCGCCCATTGCGAACCGACCATCTGCAGCAGTCACCACGCACACAGCGAATGCATGGTGTCAGTGATATGAGCAGCCATTGCACGACAGAGACTGAAAGACCGATAGAGGAATGACTGAGAGATCGGACCGGTTGCGGATCGACCGGTTCGCGATGCGCTTCTGGGATGCACGCGTCGTAGTCGGGGACGTTGCCTGGATTCACGCACGTCTGTGTCATCGCGCACTTGGCTGCGGCGTGCGTCGCTGCAAGCGCAACGAGCACGAAGCAGCACCACATGCGCATCATGAGCGTCGTCGCCATTGCTGTCAAGTGTTCTTCGATTCGTGCCTCTGTTTGAAGCGCGTCACCTTGTATTTATCACTATCAAATATTGTCATGATACGAATTACAGATAGCAAATGCATAATGTAAATCGAATCACAAGCATTCGCGCCACACCATGATCGAGTTGTAGCTTTTGCGCATCAAAGAGCGAGCAAAGCGAGAAAGTGAGCACTGGCCGACGACACTCGTCAACATGCTCCGCTGTTCTTCCATGGCGCTCGTGCGCCGCCACGCAGCGATGCGTCGCGCGTCGCGCCAGCTCGGCGCTGCAGCGCCGCACATGCTCCAGAGTGTGCGCACGAAGAAAACGTCATCCAAGAGCGCAGTCGGAAGCATCTCCGGTGCGTCACTCACAAGTACAGCGTCGGGTTGATTGATCCTCCGCTTGCTCATGGATGACAATGGCCACTGCCACAGATAAGAGCGCAGCGCTCGCGATGGCGATCCGTCAGATCGAGAGCAGCTTTGGCAAAGGCGCCGTCATGCAACTCGGTTCAACGTACGTCTCTGGTGGCACTCGCTGTGTTTCATTCACCGACTCGCACTCATCCACATGCCATCCCGACTCATGCGCGCTATCATTGCTCTGACCGCTTTACTACTGCAGTAAGATCGCGGACACAGTCGAAGTGATCTCATCCGGTTCGCTCTCGCTCGACCTCGCGCTCGGCGTCGGCGGACTCCCGAAAGGGTTCGTGCTGTCGCCTCTGAGCGTCGTTAACTGCTATCGACGCCCATGATGACCGCTTACATACGTTTTGTTCTCACTCTGTCGACACGTAGTCGCGTCGTCGAGATCTACGGCCCAGAGAGCTCTGGCAAGACGACGCTCGCGCTCAGCTGCATCGCCGAGGCCCAGAAGCAGCGCGGCGTGTGCGCGTTCATTGACGCCGAGCACGCGATCGACGCGCACTACGCCAAAGCGCTCGGCGTGAACATTGATGAGCTCTACATCTCGCAGCCCGACTCGGGCGAAGAGGCGCTCGAGATCGCCGACACGCTCATTCGGTCTGGCGCCGTGGACCTCGTTGTCGTCGACAGTGTCGCGGCGCTCGTGCCGCGCGCAGAGCTCGAGGGCGAAATGGGCGACCAACAGATCGCGCTCCAGGCGCGGCTCATGAGCCAAGCGCTGCGGAAGCTCACGGGCTCGCTCGCCAAGTCGAACTGCACGATCATCTTCTTGAACCAGATCCGGCAGAAGGTCGGGATCATCTTTGGGTCGCCCGAGGTCACGTCCGGCGGCACGGCGCTGCGGTACTACGCGTCCGTGCGCTTGGACATCCGGCGCAAAGCGGCGCTCAAGGACGGCGACGCAGTCATTGGGAACGAGATCGTGGTCAAAGTCGCCAAGAACAAGGTGGCCGCGCCGTTCAAGCTCGCGCACTTTGACATGATGTTTGGCAAAGGCATCGACCGCGGCTCGGAACTCCTCGACCTCGGCGTGCGCGAGGGACTGCTCAAGCGCTCGGGCGCGTGGTACACGATCGTCGGGCGAGACGGTGCGTCTTAGTGCGCCAACTGGGTCCTAGCGACCGCTAGTGTATCGGGACGTGCGCTGATGTCGACGCACTGCTCTTGCTGTCTCTTTGTGTGTCTCTTTGTGAGCAGAGCCGATCGGCCAGGGCAAAGCGAAGGCCAAGGCCTTTCTCGAAGAGAACCCGACAGTCGCGGCGGAGATCGAAGCGAAGCTCCGCGCGCGGCTCTTTGCTACAAACGACACTGACAACAACAACGAAGGCGCCGACATCAACGACGAGGAAGACGATGTGGTTCGAGCGCACGACGTGACTTACGCCAGTGACGACGACGATGCGCTTGGCGCCGCAGTGAGCAGTCCCGACGACCTGGACGACGCCGTGGACAGCGACGTGCGAGTGCGCGAGGACGAGCAGTAGGACCGTGTCGGTCGCGTCGGGGGCGAGTCGAGCAGCAATGGCATGCGATCGTACGTGCGTTTGTGCGTATGTACATAGAAAGCGACCCATTCGTGTGGTGGTGCTCGCTCCTCCATCTACTACTGCTGCTACTGTGCCCAGCACGGCTGCTTGTGCGAGAGCACGTAGAGCAAGTCGTTGCCAGTGAGGACGTCGTGCGGGAACGGGTTCACGTAGACGTAGCCGAATGGAACGCTGCGCTCGCTCTCGTGGAGCTCGACGCGCGCGCGGGCGTGGCGATAGAGCAGCGTGTCGTCGGGGCGACAGCGGTAGAGACCGATCGTGAGGATGCCGTCGGACGAGAGGAGGTAGTGGAAGACGTACTCGAACGTGCGGCCGACAAAGTCGAGCGGCACTTCGACGGCAAAGAGCGAGCTGCGCTTGACGCTCTGCGGCGACGACTGCGACGAGCTCACGGGGGACCCGCCGCTCGTGGCGTTCGTCGCGTGACCTGGCGGACTCGTGGGGACGGTCAAGTAGTCCTCCTGCGACGGACACAGCGCCAATCATAGTCAGTGGACAAGACCACGCAGCCAGCAGCAGCAGCAACAGCGCATACGGCACGCACGTCTTTCCAGGACGCGAAGATGAACTCGCGCAGGATGCTCTTGATCTGCGCGTTGAAGTACTGGTTGATGAGGAGGCTGTCGCAGAGCGACGTGCTGTACGTCAGGCCGGACGCGAACGCCGGCGAGAGAAAGAAGTTGCGCGCGAACGACGCGGACGACGACGACGCGAGCTGGTGCTGCCGCGCGTCGCTGAACGACGCGAACCACTCGCTCGCGCGCAGGGTCTGACTCACAAAGTGCACGTTCGCGCGGTTCACGAGCTCTGTGATGATCCGCGGCGCGCGCTTGGGCCCCACAAGCGACGCGATCGTCTTGTGGAGTGCGATGCACGACTAGGACGAAGCGTCAGACACGAGAGAGAGAGAGACACACTGTGAGTCCTCTCACTCGCTCATCGACTCAAGACAACAGCAGCCACTGCCAATGACAACTCACCGCGTCTGCAATGAGCTCGGACGAGCCCGACTCGGCGATCTCGCCCTCGCCGCACATGATCACGACTTTGAACGCGCGCACGACGCCTGCGCGCTCGAGCGTCGTGACTGCGAACGGACTCCCGACAACAAAGAAGACGTGGCGAAAGTGCCGGAACGACGCGTACATCTCGGGTGACGGCAGCGCAGTCGCGACGACGATGATCGGCCGGTGCACTTGCAGCGCCTTCACACGGAGCGGGCCGATCAAGTACTCAAAGTGGTTCGGGAACGTCGTGGGCGAGAGCACACACACGATGATCGGCGCGACGGCGATGTCGAGCATCAGGACGTTCTCGATCACGGCGTCCTGAACGCTCGGCTTCTTGGGCGCCGCGTCGCCCGACTCGTAGTCGAGTGGGAGCTGCCAGTCAATGACCTTGGACCGACGCCGCGTCGCCGGCGAGAGTGGCATCGGCGGCGCACTCGGACCCGAGCGACTGCCACCGGTAGTCGTTGGGATCACGTGCGTCTTGACGCGCAAGAGCAGCGACGACGTCGTGCTCTGCTGGCGCTGCATCTGCTGCTCTTGCTGCTGCTGACGTTGCGCGACCCACGCTGCAGGCATGCAGTCGCTGAGCTGCATGGTCGTCACGGCGTCGGCTTCGCGTCGGTCGGTCGCAATGACAAAGACCGTCTCGTCGCCGCTGCACGTGTACGAGTCGCCCGGGTTGAGCAGGATTTTGCCACTGGCGCTCGACGCAATCGCAAACACGATCACGCCGGCGCACGTCGCGTACGCGCGCGACGCAACCTCCGAGAACGTCTTGCCAAACAGCGCGCTCGACGGCGGCAGCGCGACCGAGTACACTTCGTGGCTTGCGCCGCGCAAGTACCGCGCTTCCCAGCCGTCGTGGTCGCTCTCAGCGGCATCAGCGCTCAGCTGCGCGCTATTGAAGCTCGACGTCGACGTGAGGTTGTACATGAACGTCGAGAAGCCTGGGCAGACGCAGTTCTGCCCGAGGAGCGAGTGCATGACCTCGGAGAAGTACAGGACGTTCTTCACGTCGAGGTCGTCCATGAGGTGGCGATTGCTCGAGAGGTGGAGTTGCGCGTGGATGCGTGCGCGCGGTGCCAGGCGCTTTGCAGCCATCACGCGCAGGAGCGTGCGGTGGTCGCTCGCGAGGTGGTCCTCTTGTCCGCAGCGGCGCGAGAGAATGAAGATCGCATCGGCGTGACTGCATGCGGCGCGCTGCGCGTCGTCGACGTCGAGGATCGAGCCTTGGATGAAGCTCGTGCGCTTCTCAAAGAACGGGTCCATGAGCAGCGCGACCATCGACGCCGACGGCTCGTCTTCGCTCAAGACGACGACGTTCAGGTCGACCATGTCGTGGTCGTCGTGGAAGACTTCGCCAAAGAAGTGGTCAATGCGCGACGGCGTGAGGTCGCCGCAGAGCACAATGTGCTTGGTCGTGCGCGACGGCTTGAACGACGTGAGCTCGTAGTGCGTAAACGCCTTACCGAGGTCGAGCACGCGCGCGACTTGGTACGGCACGATCAAGATCAGAACGATCACGAGGACGCCGACAAAGACCTTTGCGAGGACGTTGTCGGCCGGCGGCGTCTGGATCGTCACGAAGACGAGAATCGAGTTGAAGAACGCGTTGAAGAACGTCCAGTCGCCTGCAGCGCTCGCGGCGCTGTCGCCGCCCGATGTCTCGGCGATCTGGATGATCCCCGCGGCGCCGGCGATGATGAGCGCGATCTGGATGTAGCACAGCAGCGCGAACTGCCGCACGGGCGAGAGGAAGCCGTGGCAGCGGCTCAAGACCGCGCGGAGCTCGACGTAGCACTTGACAAAGCGCAGCGGGTAGAGGAAGCGCCAGTACGAGTCGTCGTACCAGAGCGTGCTAACAGAGACAAGTGGAGAGTGATGTAGACGCGCAGATGCGTGAGAGTGAGTGAGCACACCGCCCTAGAGCATGTGAGCGAGCGAGAGCGAGTGGACTCAACTGGTACGTGAGCAGGAACGAGACGGGGAGGACTGGGAGAATGACGACGAGGCTCACGAGGCCGTGGAACGACATGATAAAGTCGAGGCGATGGTCCGAGAGGTAGATGCCGCGGAAGAGGTAGTCGAGCGCAAAGAGCGACGCGCAGAGCAACTCGGTGATCCAGAGCCACAGCGGAAGCTGTCGGCCACACGAGGAGGACAAGCTGTCGTGAGAGGCGGGAGCGCTACTAGCACAAAACCCAAACGCCGTACCGCGTTCACTGGGATGTACGTGTTGGCGATGTACGCAGCGACGTAGACGAGCGACACGACCGCAAAGCAGACGTCGACGCCGACGCCAAACGCGCTATGATCGAGGAAGCTGGTGAGCAGAGGCGCGCGTGGTGAAACAAGATCGTCAGCGTGTCATGTGCGTACGCGTCGGACGGAGCGAAGGTCAAAGCGTACCGACTGATGCGATCGCGATTGCGAAAGCCCCAGAAGCTGCCGCGGAGGAACGAGATGCTCGTGCTCATGTTCGCAGACTCGGGCTCTGTCATAGCAACTGATTAGAGTGAGGCGCGTGCGTGTCTTGCGTCGCGCTGGATGCAAGCGGTACGAGTCGTACCGTAAGCATCGTCCTGAAGCGGTTGATGGCCATGGCTCCCATGCATTTGCTGCTTGAGACGCTTGACCTGTCCGTCATCAAGAGTGATGGCAACGTGTGTGTCAGTCTGTGTGTCGGTTGGTGTGGCTCGATACAATGGCGATGGCAATCACGCGAAGTGGACGCACGAGCGAGATGCTGCCATAGTGCGTCGTTCCTTGCGCGCCGTTGCCGCCGTCGCTGATGTGCTGCTGCTCCATCGAGATACCGTCGTGCTTGATCCTCTTGATCCTCTTTGCTCTTCCCGATCTCTCCAGTTGTTGTTGCACTTATTTACTTAGCAAGAAGAGCGATCTTGAGTGCGAAAGGGTGCGTCCCGAATCAATTTTGCACACGGGACGCCATGTGGTCAACGTAATGATATGTGCGCCACACGAATCCGTAGAATGCCGCGAGTATACTCAAAGCAAGTCAATGTGCAGTTGCGCTCCGGATACTACGGAACGGCCGCCGAAATTAGTGCTGAACTTCTGACGCTGCGCTGCTGCCCTGTTGTTGCACGTTGCACTCGAGCATCTGCTCTGCTGGTGCGCGACGACGACGACGACGAGAAGGACCTGCTGCTGTCTGCTGGACGGCGACTGCGGTCGGTCTCACACACCCTAAGCGCCGAGAGGCCAGTGATACGCAGACTCGATCTTCCTCGCGTGACCGCTCGACTGGCGCCATCGCGATCGCCCCACACGACGCGCGCGCGCTCGTGTATGACTCGCACACACCGCGCGGCGTGAGAGTGTCCGCGACGACGACAGGCTCGCGTCATTTGACATAGCGACCTACACAATCTACAAACAGACAGACAATCAGACAGACACACACACGCAGCGAGACGCACTCGCCACTGCGGTATGACCGACGATGGCATGGGTGGCGCGTCCATGGAGATCTTCCTCGCGCTCCTTGCGCTCGTGATGCTGCTGCTGCTCATCGGCGGCCTCTACCTCTTGCGCGACCGCGCGCGCGGGAGCTCGGACCAAATGTCGCGCTCTTTCCTCGCTCGGTGCGTGCGTCGTCCGCTCTGCCGATCGTCTCGCATGTCCGCAGCGCTCTCACACGTCCGTGCGCACTTGTGTCTGTCTGCCTCACTGACAGGATCCTGCTCGCAGAGTCTGAGACGATGACGCGCCTCGACCTCGAGCGCAACATCGAGAGCGAAGAGCGCTGGAAGTGCCTCGTGTGCGAGTTCAGCAATGCGCTCGAGAAGCGCTCGTGTGTGCTCTGTGGCACGAAGCGCAACGACGTGCGCGGCAACGCGCCGAGCGCTGGGCTCGCGTACATCGCGTCCGGGACGCCGCCGACCGAGGCGCCGACAGAGGAAGCACGCATCAAGCGCTCACAGCGGCTCTCGCAGCAGCCGTCGCTCCAGAACTTGCGTCTGAGCACGCTCAACCCACGGCAGCGCTACGCGCGCAAGCGCAAAGAGTGGGTTCGGCGCATCGGCGCCGATGGCACGGCGTACTGGACGCGGCAGGACCTCGTGCTTCCATTAGCAAACAGCAACTCGGTCGCACCGGTCGGCCCTGGACTTGGACCCGCGGCGTTCACCACGACTGGTGTGTCGTCGTCCTCGACCGGCTCGTTCGTCGACTCGGGCTCGCAGTCGGAGCGGCCGTCATCAGGCTACGTGACGTACCTCGTGCGGTCGTCGGTGCACAGCGAAGGCCGCTTGACGTTTGCCGAGTCGACGCAAGCGGACGCAGCAACGACGATCGGCGGCTACAAGATCCGCGCTGAGGAGCTCGCGCTCATCGACCGCGTCTGCCAACTGCCGTTCCCGCGCAAGTTTGCGTGGTTCCTCGAGCGCATGGGGAACTTGCTCAAGAGCTGGGAGGACGGTCGGATCAAGCTGAGCGTCCATCGCGAGAACATCCTCGTCGAGTCCATGGAGCAGCTCCTGGGCATCCAGGTCGAGCACATCCACTTCCCGCTCCGGATCGAGTTCATCGGCGAGGTCGGCATCGATGCCGGCGGCCTCCAGCGCGAGTGGTTCTCGATCCTCTTTGCCAAGCTCCTGGACGACAGCCTCGGGCTCTTCATGAACTGCCACCGGAACAACCAGTCGGTCGCGATCAACCCGAGTTCGATCGAGTGCACGGCCGACCACTTGCTCTACTTTCGCGGCATCGGACGCCTCATTGGCCGCGCGCTCTTGGAAGGCCACGTGATGCAAGCGCGGCTGTGTCTCCCGATCCTCAAGCACCTCTTGGGTGTCCCAATCACGTTCTCGGACCTCCAGTACGTCGACCCGGAGGTGTACAACAGCATGAAGTGGATCCGCGAGAACGACGACGTCGAGGCACTTGAGCTCACGTTCTGCGTGACCGAGATCCGCCACGACCGCCCGGTTGTCTTGGACCTCATCCCCGGCGGCCGCGACATCGCTGTCACAGACGCCAATAAGCTCGAGTACCTCCACTTGAAGCTCCGGTACCTCATGCTCGACCGGTACGCCGAGCAGCTCCAGGCGCTCTCGCTCGGGCTCTTTGAAGTCGTGCCGCAGGAAAACCTCATGGTGTTTGACTATCAAGAGCTCGAGCTCGTGCTCTGTGGCTTGCCAGAGATCGATCTCGCCGACTGGCGCCGCAACACGCAAGTGGCGCCGAGCTTTGGGGACTCGCCGGTCGTTGGCTGGTTTTGGGACGTCATCGGCGACCTGAGCGAAGAAGAGCGCGCGCGGTTCCTCCAGTTCTGCACCGGGTCGTCGCGCGTGCCGGTCCAGGGCTTCAAAGGCCTCACGAGCTACGACGGTCGCATCTGTCCGTTTGCGCTCCGGCCGATCGCGCACCAGACGACCGGGTACCCGAAGGTCCACACGTGCTTCAATCGCGTCGAGTTGCCGCTGTACGCGACGAAGCGCGAGCTCGAAGACGCGCTCTACGCGGTGCTTGAGATGGACTTGGCCGAGTTTAGCGAAGAGTGAGTGCGTGCAAGAGGCACGAGAGATGATAGTCTGGAGGCGGCGACGTGGCCACCAGAGAGAGAGAGAGGAGAGAGAGTGAACGATCTAACTTATGAAATCGAGACGGCGCGAGTGAAGCAGCTGACGTACAGACGCACTCGCCGCTAGAGCGCCACAGAACGCTATCGTGTGCACCACTTGCGAGTAGAAAGGAACTCTGCTATCGCCCATGAACGACGGCAAGAACGCCACTCATAAGCACTTCCGTTGAATGCCCATGACACGGCTAGGACGCTGTCTGAAGACGACTCGACGGACTGACGGACTCACTGATTGACTGACTGATGGACTCACTGACTGAACACGCACTACACAAAGTTGGTGCTGTAGTTTGGCGCAGGACCAGGTCCTTTGCTCATGTCGCCACCAAAGCTCGCTTTGCCGCCTGCTTCGCTCAGCGATCCAAACGACGCGTGGGCTGCTGGCGCAGGACGACTCGCTCCGTTCACTGCTGCGGCAGCCGCTTTCTGCTTGCGCTGTGCCGCTTCGCGCTGCTCGGACCGCGTCGAGAGGAAGACGGACGCGAACGTCACGAGGATCGTGATGCCAGCAGTCGACAGCGCAATGAACCACGGCGGACCGTACGAGCCGCGGATCTTGGTCGACGTCGACGGCGACGAGCTGATGATCGACCCGAGCGTGCTCGCGCAGCGCGGGCCGGTCCACGACGAACCGCTGCACTTGCACCGGTTCTTGACGCACGTCCCAGTGCGCACCGCCTGCTTGGTCTTGTTGCTCGCGATCGTGCAGTCGTCGTCGTTGCGGCAGAACGCTTTGCCCGAGACGTCTACGGCCGGGTTTTCAAAGTCCTGGTACGACTCGATGTGGTCGAGGATCCACTGCTTCGTCGGGTGTGACTTCGGGTCGCAGCCAACTTGCATCGTCGACTTGGCGGACGTGTCCTGGTACAAGCGGATGTAGTCGATCTTGAGGAACATCGGGAACGCGTCGCAGATCTTGTTCGCAAGTGTGTCGGTGCCGTCGCCGCGGCAGGCTTTGCCAGGGTTCGGAGGTTTCGTGCCCCACGTACTCGAGAGCGCGACGTTAAAGATCATGTACATCGGCTCTTCGACCATGACCTTGACTGGGTTCGTCTTGCCAGCGTCCTGCGGCGGGTTCGTGATCGTGCTTGCGGGGATCTCGTAGATCGGCTGACCCGCGAGCATCCACCGGACGTACCCGTTCGGCCCCGTGACCCACTCGAGCTGATACACCAAGTAGTCGGTGTACGCCGCGACGTGGATCGGCCAGTTCGCCGACAGCGCGTCCATTTGGTACTCGAACGTCTTGATCTTGTCACTCTGCGGCACGTCCGACTTCTCGCACAATGTGCTCGGGTTGCCGGGACTGCAGAGGTACGCGCCAGTGTAGCCGTTCATGAATGGGAAGCACGTGCCGTTCGTGTTGATGCCCCAGTGCTCAGTCTTGGAGCCGTCGATGGGTCCAATGTCGCCGTTCACGTCCTTTGAGCCTGGGCAGTTCGTGACCGTACACACGTTCTCCGTGATCCCCGCATCCAGCGACGCTTTCACGGTCGCGTAGCTCTGTTTGAGCTTGGCGTCGACGTGCAGAAGTTGTTCGCCGCGTACTTCATGCCTTGGTACCACGACTTGTACCCACGCTTGGCTTTGTAGAACGCCGTTGGGACGTCCGGGATGTTGGCGCCTTCGGTCTTGCACGTGCCAGTGTAGACGCAACCAGGCGCGGGGTCGTCGGTCGGGTAGATGATGCGGAAGTCGCGCGGCATGCCGGGACCGATCTGCATGGATGTCGAGATCTCATTCCCAGCGCCTTTGATGATGTCGATCTCCGGCGCGCCGCGGCCTTGGTTCGGGTTCAAGTCGTATCCTGGGTTCGAGCTACAAGCGCTGATGTGCTGGACGGTACTCGGTCTCGTCCAGCAGCGGCAGCGACGAGAGGAAGCGAAACGCGACGGCTTGGCGCTGGAAGCTCTCGAGACTGTTGTCGCCGCCATTGTTGGCCTTGCTGTTGTTGTCATTGCGTTTGTTGTTGCTGTTGCTGCTGCTAGTAGTTGCGCCGAGCGCGCGCTGCAGACTCTGGATGCGGAACGTCGTTGCAACTTGCTCAGGCGGTGCGCCAACTGGCACACGCAGCTCGTCGAATGCGCTTGCAACGACTTCTCGTACCACACGCGGGGGAAGCACGAGCGCATTCTTTGCTGGAAGTACCATGTTGCTCAATGCTCGCGTTGTGTCGTGGAGCAATGTTCTAGCGAGCGAGTGCGCTTCATCTTGCGTCGCTTCAAGATCATTCAATCATTTATTCGTTGCATTCCAGTTTTGCAATATTGCATTTGCGCTCAATACAATTGCCAAGTACAGGTCGAAAATGGTCAAGCAAACAACAATAGTTTATCGTGGATTGGAACTCGAGACTCGCTCGCTGAGCAAGTGCCAGTGTTCCTTGTGTCTGTGCTTGTGTTGGTTGATGAAGCAAACGAGCGATGCAAGTGCGCATACATAGATAGGCAAAGTGACAAATAGATAGAGAGACACACACAGACGCAGAAGAGCAAGCGAGAGCAGCATGAAGGGAGTGCTCTCGCAACACCAGTTCGAGCTTTCATAACAATATGTGTTTGTGTGTGTTTGTCGAAAAGCAAGTGTCTGAAAGTGGTGTTGTCCACTTTTTTGTCCTTGGCTCGCATCTCCTAGTGTCGTTTTGCAGCAGTAAGTTCGATCGAGTCGGGGCAAACGAGGAGCCGCAAGTGGCAGCAAGTGCCAGCGTGTGGCAGCAGTCTGTTTATGTGCTTGTTTGCACACGCGTTGGCTTTGGCTTTGAAGCAGAAAGCAGGCAGCTCACAACGATGATGAAGATCGAGCGAGCGAGTGGAGTGAACAACCAAGTGCGAGCAAGTGAGCGAGCAAGTGCTGCGTGACGCAATGCGGTCGCAACGTGGTTGCTTCATGGAGCGAGACGCGCACTAGCGACCAAGAGCGATCAAGAGAGACCAAGGAGCAGAGCGAGCACACTGAGCGGCGATTGCAGCTCGTGTGTGTGGGCTTGTCTTGCTGACCATTCCAGCCTTCTTGCTTTGCTTTGCGTTGCGTTGCCTCGTTGTGTTGAGTTGCCACGTCAGCGCTGTTGTTGCGACAGCAGCAGCAAGAGCATGAAGACCGGGTGTCCTATCCGCGTCTCGCGTCTCGCATGCATGTCTTCCTCTCGTGGTCGCGAGCAAGGTTGCGTCCGTGCAAGGCAATGCGCCATGGCGTTAGGCTCGCGCGAGAAGCAAGGAAGCAAGGAAGCAAGGAAGCAAGGAGCGGCGAGAGGCAACTAGCCAGCGCCGTCACAACGCCGTCGTCGTCTCAGCGCAAGACAAGCAAGGTAAGCAAAGCAAGGCAAAGCGCAGCAAGGCGAGTCAGTCAGCAGTGGTCGACTGGATTCGCTCGCGCGGTCGTGGGCACATCGCGGCGACGCGTGCAATGCGATCGCCTCGCGCATTAGCAAGGCTGTGCGCGCTCGAGCACACACCCACACATCCACACAGTTCGCGACAGACAGACACACTTCGCAGCAGCAGATAGGCTCGCGATCGGCGCACCAACAAGACAGACAGACAGACAGACAGACAGACAGACAGACAGACAGACAGACAGACAGCTCGCTGGACGTGCTCCAGATCACACGACGCAACGTGCGAACCTCGTGCAATGCAATGCGATCGGCGCGAGCATCAGCTCGGACGCTGGCATGACTGGAGCTTGCCTGGCTGGCTGACAGCAACAGCCAACCGATCGATCGATCGACAGTGTGTGTGCGCTGGCTCTGAGTAGCAATGTGGCGTCGCTGTCGTTGTTGCTGTCTTGCATCACAGCGTTCGCTCGACAGACAAGCGAGCTATCGAGCGAGTGAATGGGCATCGAGCGCATGCATGCAACACACAAGACCCAAGAGGCTAGAGGCTAGAGGCAAGCGACTTGCAGACATCGACATGCTTTGCTTTGCCTTGCTTCGTGCGCAATGGACGAACCTTGCGTGCGCCGTCACACTGCTAGTCGCGAGTCTCACGACAACAAGAAGGCAAGAGGCAAGAAGTAGAAGTGAACAGGTGTCTGGTCATGGAGCTCTTTGCTCTTTGCTCTTTGCTCTTTGCTTTGCTTAGTGCGCAGAGCCGTAATCGACCGATCGATCGACCGACCGATCGCTTGAGCTGCCGCTGTTGTTCTTGTTCGTGCGATTGCTTGCTCGAGGGCGTGCGTGCGTTTGGCGCTATGGCGAGCGAATCCGTGGCGCACAGGCAGGCAGCGTGGTCTTCTTCGCCTCTTGCATGTTGCCGTGGTTTGCCTGAGTGCGACGCCAGCTTGGTCATCGATCGATCGAGCGAGCGAGCGATCCTTCCTGGCGCATGGTGCCGTGGCGCTCGAGCGACATAACATCACGAGCTCGCTTTTACTTGGTGCTGGCTGTCGTCGCAGTACGACTGCAGCTCACTGCTGGCGAGCAATAGCAGACAACAACAAAGACCACCTTGCCACGCTTGTGCCTTGCGAGTGGCGGTGGCAGTAGTGCGTGCATCGTGCTGGACAACAGAAGCAGCAGCAGCAGCAAGAGGCGGTCTCACTCACGACTTCTCGTGCACAACCGCTGCGGCGACAACCATGGCAATCCTCGTGTGAGTGTGCAAGTGCGTGCATGCAACATGTTGCCTTGCATCGCGGCGATTCGCTCTCTGTCAATGCAAGCAAGGCAAGGCAAGGAGGCGAACGATCAGGTGATCAGATGACCAAGAGTGAGGCGGCAGCGATGGATCCCGTGGCGCACGCACTGAACTGCCGCCGTCGAGGATCGCGCGCGCGTGGATTCGTTCCTGGCGCTGTGTGTGAGTGCGAGTGCGAGTGCGAGTGCGAACTAAGGACGCAGCAGGTCTAGTGCTGCTGCTGCTGCTGCTAGGTTGTGTGTGTGTGTGTGTGTGTGTGTCCAAGCACTGCTTGCATTCTTGCAAGGCAGCCCACAAGGCTAGAGACTTGCATAGACTCGAGAGCTCATGATCGATCGATCGATCGAGTGCGCTAGCGAGGTGTGTGTGTGTGTGTGTCTCGGAAGCGCAGTAAAACCCATGGGGGAATGGTCTTTCACTCAGACAGAGCACCAATCGCGATCGAGTGATTGGCTTCGTACGCCTGGCTGGCGAACAGATCGACAGACGAGTGTGGCCAACGCTTCCCGCTCTCGCTCTCGCCCGCTGACCTCATCTCGAAGCGCGCGCGCGAGCAAACAAGACAAAGGAAGTCGAGCTCTCTCTCTCGAGGTCGAGTCGAACTTGCGAGGTCGAACTTACGAGGCCGCAATGACAACAACAAAGACGACGACGACGACGACGATGATGGCCGGCGCGGATTGCGGCGACACAGACAAGACACACACAGCAGCCACACGCTCGGCATCGGTACCGAACTCGGACGCGCCGCATCTGATCGAGCGAGCGATCGGTCGCCACGTCAGGGATCCATCTGCAAGTGCGCACAATCGTCGAAAGACAAAGTGCGCGCGGACATATCGCCGCGACGCACTTTGAAAGTGCTCGCAAAGTACGCTTTGACAAAACAACCAAACCGACTGGCGAGTGTTTTGTCTTGCATCTTGCTCGCCTTGCTCGACTGCAACAGCATCTGCATCTGCTCGACTACTAGTAATGTGCGTCTCTGCTGTTGTCGGCACCAGCGTCGAGAGCAGCATGCAAATCATCACTCGCATATTGGTGCTGGTCGACGAGTTCGCGTGCTGGTTGCCTGGTTCGACAGCCTCCCTCTTGCTGTTCACACATACTACGTCTCGCTGCTAGAGCTGGGGCTGGAGCTGCTGACGCGTCTCGTGTGTCTTGTGTGTCTTGTGTGTGCCTGGTTGCGGCGCGATCGAGATGCCGAGTGCACGGCGATCTCGATCTCGATCTCGATCTCGGCAATCGGCGCGCGCGCATATACTTCGGTCCAGAGCGAGGGACGGCGAGTCCAAGACCAAGCGAGCGACGGATCCATTCGTTCGGCCAGACTCCGTCGCAACAGCAAGCAGATCGGTCGATCGATCGACCAGCAACAACCCAGGCAAAAAAGCAACAACAACACACTCTGCGTGGCGCGTGCGAGAGAGAGAGAGAGAACGAGAGAGGACCAGAGATGTCAAGACCAGGATCGCGCATCAAACACGAGTCGGCTGTTGTTGTTGTTGTTATCGCCAGCGATGTTTGGTGTCGGCAGCACTAGCACTAGCACTAGCAGCAGCAGCAGCCATTGCTCGCTCACTCGTTCACATCGCTTGACGCTCTGGTCGATTTGCTTTGCGCTCCTTGCTCCTTGCTCCTTGCTCCTTGCTCCTTGCTCCTTGCTCCTTGCTCCTTGCTCCTTGCTCCTGTTGTGGTTTTGTGCCTCAAACAAAACAACCAAGCAAACAAGTTCGCATGCTCGTTGCGAGGCACGCGCATGCAGCTGTGGAGACCTCGATCGAGTTGCGCGATCGGAATGTGCTGGATTCCTGACACATCTGTGCTTGTGCTCTCTCTTGCGCTCCGGCTTTGTCGTCAGGAGTCGCAGTGCCTAACGCTTGTGCAGCAATAGAATCGTCGTGTGCATTAGCATTTCGAGTCAGGACCGCGTGTGTTTCGCATGTGTGTGCTGTTGTTTTGGAGTTGTTGTTGTCTTTTTGAAAGCAAACACACACACGCTCGTTTGTTTGAATGAGCAGTCGATGTTGCCAAGCTCTCTCTCACTCTCTCTCACTCTCTCTCTTGCTCTTGATCGATCAACTACATCGCTTGTTCTCTCTCGTTGCTACCATTCACATGCGCTCATGACACTGGCTGGTTGGTGAGCGACAGACCGACGATCTATCTGGCTGTGTTGATTCGCTGGTTGCCTTGCTGGTTTGCATTCAAGCGTTGAAGCGCCGGACTCGGGTGTGCGCTTGGTTGTGCTCTTGTGCTCCACGCACATGCTGCCATGCGCTTGTTTGGCGAGGACCATCATGACCATCGTGCGTCGCGACGACGCTAGCAGTCGAACAACAACAGCAGGAGCAGCACACGCACACACATGAAGCGCATGAAGCACTCGGCTGTTGCGCCATGGTCGACATCGACGACAGCAATGACAGTAGCAACGAGCAGACACACAACAAAACACGGCAGATCACGAAGGCAAGACAAGACGCTCGGCGAGCAACGCTGTTGGAGACAGTGGCAGTCGGCAAGCGCGCGACCACAGTAGTATAGCAAGCGCAGCAGTCGAAGAACATCATGCGCAAAGACTCTCGGTCGACTTGCGACCTGCTTCCCTGGCTCGATACGGTTCATCGACGCATGTGAAACCCGATCGGCGCCGCTCTTTTAGCCTCGAGCCTCGCGCGTGCTCATGCCCACGCCCACTTGATTACCAGAGTGCGCGTCCAAGTCAACATTTGGCATGGTGTCAGTGCACGAGCGAGCGAGCGACGAGCGCCAAGCGCTCAAGAGCGAGAGCAAGAGCGAGTGGTTGTTGTTGTTCGCCGCGCCGTACAATGTGCTTGCTGTCGACTCGACTGGATCGAGCGCATTTGATTCGACTCGATTCGATACGATCAGTTGCAGCAGCAGCAGAGGCAGCAAGGAGTGCGCGAGTTGGTTGTCTCGATCGCGAGCGATGAATGGACGAGTGCACGCTTGATCGGCTCGAGCTGTGCCATGTGTGTTTGCAATGGCTCTCGCTCGCGTCTTGGTCAGCCTCTCTTTCATTCATGCGAACCGTGCAGACTTTTGAAGTTGGTTTGGTGTGATTGGTGTGATTGGTGTGAAACAACCGAGCGATCGATGGTTGTTTGTTTGTTTGTTTGTTTGTTTGTTTGTGCCAGTTTCGCAAAAGCACGCAAAAGCACGCAAAAAGACAAACGAGCAAGCAAGAAAGCAAGAAAGCAGCAAGCAAATGACAAAGGCTTGCAAGAGAATCGTCGGCTGTGCTTTAGTGAGATGCGGCATTGGCTGGCTGGGTCATCAGGCGGTGCGATGCGAGTGTCGCAAAAAGACACGCGCTGTGTGTGTCTGTGTGTGTGTCTGTGTGTGTGTGGCAGCAACGAGTCGCGTGGTCCTTTTCGCAGTTTTCTTGGGTTAGTTTGTTCGCTCTCTTGCGATTCTCTCTCTCTCGCTTGAGACTCTCTCGCTTGAGACTCGCTTTCGACGCCCTTGCTCATGCTCTCGCACGACGTTGCGCTTTGCAAAGCAAGGCGAGCAAGCGCGCTTGTGTGGATCCGAGGAGGCTCGGGCACTCGGACGCTCCTCTGACACTGACACTGACACTGACACTGACACTGACACTGACACTGACACTGACGGACAAGCAAACAAGCAAACGAGTGTTGAGTGAAAGCGCGCGCCTCTGCAAGCCAAACGCGGCGCGCTGGATGTCTTGACGCCGCCGAGATGCCCAGACCAGACCAGCGATGAATGTCTCCAGTCCAATGCGACACATGGCTGTCTCTCCGCCTCGCAGACGCATGGACACAAGCACAGCCGCTCACGATCCGAGGCGCTGCTGCTGCATTCGACGTCTGTTGTTGTGGTTGCTGTGTTTGTGTTCGTGTGTGTTTGTGATTGCGAGAGTGAGAGTCGTGTCGCGAAGACGAGAGCGAGAGAGCGAGAGAAAGCGTCTGGTGCGGACAATGCATGCCAAACAGACCAAGACCAACAAGAAGAGCTCACATCGATCTTGACACCAATTCAAAGAAACCAAAGAAACCAATCAAACAAACACACGAACAAAAGAAGGAAACCAAAGACGCAGAAGCACAGCTCGATCGCAGTCGTCATGGCGCCACATTCATGCGTCGTCGATTTGCTTGACGGACTGACGCGTTCGAGCGTCTAGAAGAGTGTGTGAAAAAGTATCGCCGTCTGTTCTTTGTCTCGTCTGACTCGCTGCTGCGTCAGCCAGGCTGTGTGTGCAAGTGGATCCTCATTCTCGCTCGCTTTCTTCACGCTCGCGCTGGCTTGGTTTCGACACAACCACGCAAAGTGCGCACTCGAGCCACACAAAGTACGCAACATGCGCTTGCTGCACCGCTCATGGCGCAGCAGATTCTATTACGCTGAATCCCCTAGCCCGCCACTCGCTCGCTCGTCGCCCGCGTTTTTCACGCACAGACGACTCGCAGCCCATTTGACTTGACCGCTTGCTCTTGGTTCTCGTGCTTGCTTGGTTCTCTTGCTTGTTGTTGCTGGTGTCGAGCTGGTGGCGCGTGGCTTTCGACGGCACGCAGGTGCGCGCTCACTCACTCGCCAACTCGCTCGCTCGCTCGCACACCCACGCACACGCGCACACACAGGTTCGCTCGCAGACTCACTCGCCTCTGCTCACCCAGTCAGTCCACAGCAAGAAAGCAAGCAAACAAGCAAAGCAAGCACTATCAACATGAACGCGACGATGCACCAGACACACTACCACACGACGCCTGCGTCGTCGCCGACGTCGGTCGACAACAACAACAACCACGCCGAGCAGCTCAAGCTCGAGCGCAAGCGGTCGCAGGACCGGCTGCACCAGCGCCGCCACCGCGCGAAGCGAAAGATGCAGCTCTCGACGCTCGAGCAGGACGTAAAGGACCTCCAGACCACGGTCTCGGCGCTCAGCGCCAAGCGTCAGCGCCTGTCGTACGCCACCCTGAGCAGCAGCAACAACAGCAGTGCCAGCATGAACAACAGCAGCAGTGTCAGCAGTGCCGGCAGTGACGCGAAGCAGCAGCGCTCGGCGCACGCGCTCCAGGTCGTGCGCGAGTACTTTGAGGTGTTCAAGTACGGCCACTCGGCGATCCACGAGGACGCGCAGGAGGCGTTTCTGCACAAGCTCCTCACGCGCGACGCGGCAGGCGTGGACATCGCGGGCGTCGAGGCGTTCGCGGCGCAGTGGCGGCTCTACGGCGGCTTCTTCTGGTCCACGCTGCTCGAAGCCACAACGATGCGTGCGCGCGCGTCGGGCGACGTCACGGTCGTGGACGTCGACGCGGAGCTGCACTTGCGCCTGCGCGCCGACCTCGCGACGCACCTGTGTCCGCAGCTCGCGCGCCACGCCGAGGTGCTGCAGACGATCGTGGACAACGTCATCAGCGTGCGGTGCAAGTACACGTTCATCGTGGAGGCGAGCGGGCAGGTGAGCGCGCTGCTGTCCGAGGTCGACTTCATCGACGCGCTCTACCGCGTGCTCGGGTCGCTCGTCAAGGTGGCGCAGGTCGCGGACGGCGCGCAGATCTCCATGTGCTCGGGCACGATCACGTGCGCGCTGCCGAGCGCCAGTGCCGTCGCAGCACCGCTGGTTGCGGCTGCGCCATCGTCATCGGTGGCCGTGGCGTCCAAGCCGCAGCCCATTGGTGCGCTCGGCTACCGTCTGCAGCTCAACTTCCTCCTCTCGTCGTCGTCCTAGGCGTCGATACTAGCGCTCGACCCAAGGAGTCGACGCGAGAGGCTTGCGAGGCCGAGCGCCAAGTCTCTCCTTCAGTCAGTCAGTCAGTCAGTCCTAAGTTATCGCTCGAACTAGCACAGTCGAGCCACGAAGCACCACCACAGTACAATGCTCCTCTCTTCATCTCTTCTCTCTTCTCCTCTTGCACTTCTCTCTCGCGCCCGCACTCCTCGCGTCTTGCGTTGCGCTGCAGCAGCGCAGTGGCGGCGTCTTGTCGTCTGTTCTAGCTCTAGGTTCTGCAGTTTTGAAGTCACTTGAGCTGGCTGACAACTCGCAACGTCGACACGCAGCACAGACTCTCGAGTCCGGTCACGTTTACGAGGATGACGAGTCCAACGCGGCGGTTTGATGGGAAGCAGAGAGAGAGAGATAGCGTAGTGCATGCTCGTCTGGCGATGGTGTGCAACATCGCGCCGATGGAAGAGCGCACACCGAGCACAAAGGAGCGCACGACGCGAGTGTCTTCGAGACGTCGTGAGAGCGCCGGACTAGCAGCGGCTTCACTCTCGACGAAAACGCAACAGCCGCGACGTCGTGAAGCATCGGCTCGGTGCTGCCGCCGGTCCAGTCAGCATGAGTAAGCCGTGGTATGGAGCCGTCGGCGTCGTCGCGATTCGCAGCACGCGGACCAACGACAACGACGATCGAGAAGATCGCGATTGACTCATCTTGTGCTTTTGCGTGGGCCACCCAAAGTTTTAATTGCAAATATGAAGTCGTTCTCGCTCCAAAGAGCGAGAACTGGTCATGCTGCTCGTGCTTTTGCTCTGCTGACGTCAGGCATGCCCACGCACGCACACATAGTGAGTGAGTGTGTGTGACGATCAACTTTGGTGTTGTTGTCGTCAGAGGCGGACCAACGCGCCGACGACCGGGTCAACTTTCGCTTCACCACTTTGCACGCCAGCACACAAAACACAGCCTCCATCTACTGAGTCGGTCAGGTGGAGGACAGCGACAATGACCGCGCACACGCACACGCACTAGAGAGGCAAGTCGCTGTCGTTCCCACTTGCTCGCACGTCGAGCCTGTGTTGTTGTTTGTTGTTTGAGCGAGAGTGGAATTCGGCTGTGGTTTCTCTAGCCAGCGCTATTTTTAGCAATCTTTTGCTTGTAGTTTTACGGGCAGTTTGTGAGACACACCGGTCCAAGTGCTGCACAATATGTCTAGCCCTGACTTGTGAAACGACTGCAAACATCGACAGCTTTAAACACAGCGATCTGAGAAGAGGACGATATTTACAAAACTAGTCATGTACATTTCATTAAGACTTGCGAACATGGAACTGCAAATTCGATTACCGTTGCTAACAAACAGGCGAGCGCGAAAATGGCCGGTGACATACTTAATTCATGGCCTCCTGTGTGTCTGTGTGCTTGCTCTGTCCTGCGCTATGAGCTCGATGTGCTGCTCTGCATGTATAGCGCGCGCGCTCGTGTGTGCATGCGGTCGACAGGAGCACCTCGAAAAGCGTGGATCTGCTATATGCGCGCATAGCTTGGATCGCGCGTGAGCAGCCGTGGTTGGCGGCATGTGCTCGCTCGCGTTATCATGGCGTCGCGTTGTGTCTCGAAGAAGTGATCCACACTAATCTGTTTCGTATATTTAGACATTGAAACGTGTGAATTTCACAAATATTTTCGAAAATTCAGTTAACTGCGCGGTTTTAGGCGCAGAATTGCGCTATTTCAGCACGAATTACTGCATTTTGTGTGATTTTAGTAACGATGACTTGCGAGGCGGCGGCGACCCAGAACAATCGATAAAACGCGACCTCCCGTCATGTTTTCCTACAAATATCAAGATACTCGCGGTCGTGTCATCCGTCCTCGACGCTATTTCTGCATGACTCACATGCCCACTCTTTTCACGAACAGGCGAGGTCAGTATGCACGCACGCTCTTCCTCAAAGCAAAACCGCCCGACAAGCAACAGAGTCAACCAAGTGAGAACGAGAACAAGAACGCGAGCGAGCGAGCGAAGCCCCACGTGCACACGCGCCTCACCGACCACACACACACGCACAGAACGCGAGTGACTCACTCGAGCACACACCGTCACCGCCAGCACCAGCAGCAGCAGGAACCCCAGCTCCATCTCGACAACGCTTGTATCACCAGTCGCTCGCTCGCACAACCATGGAACGCACCGCCACTACGACGCGCAAACGCACGAGCGACAGCGCACTCGCGCTCGCAACACGGATCCAAGTCCTTCCAGTCGCGATGCATCCCGCCACTCGCAGCGCGAGGGCTCGAGGGGGTGGCTGTCTCGCGCCACCTCCGTCGTCACCAGACTCGGAGGAGGCAAATAGCAGCAGCAGCCATGCGACTGCGCGTACTCCAGCAACAACTGCAGCATCGGGAGGCGAGACGCCGCCAGTCGACGACAAAGTCCTGCGCCGCCGTCTCCAGTACAAGATGCACCAGCGGCGCCACCGCGCAAAGCAAAAAGCCAAGATCGAGACGCTCGAGCACGAGGTCCACGGCTTGCTCTCGGACGTTGCGAGTCTCGAAGTCCAGTGCAAGCGGCTCGCAGAGCGCAGTGTGTTTACCGGCCGATCGACACCGAGCGGACAGCCAGCGCGCGTTGCGCTCGAGTACTTTCGGACGTACGAGCACGGCTGGTCTCCGCAGCGGTACTGCGACCAAGAGCGCTTTCTCGAGTGCGCCATGAAGAGCAACCTCGAAGGTCCTGACTACACGGGCGTCGAGTTTATCAAGTACCAGTGGCGACTCTACGGCCACTACTTTGCGTCGACGCAGTACACGGTGCACAGCTACGACGTGTCGGTCGTGGACGACATGACCATCGTGGTCGCGGACGCAACAATCTGCTTTCGGCCGCGGCGCGACGGCGTCATAGCACTCTGCCCAAGTCTCCATGGCCAGGAAGACTTGATCCAAGACGTGATTGGGAATGCGATCGTCGTGCCAGGCAAGTACCGCTTCATGTTTGACAGCACTGGGCGCGTGAGCTGGTTCGGCGCCGACTTGGACTTTGTCTCGGGCCTCCAGCGCACGTTCGGGTCGCTCGAGAAAGTCGCTGCGTTCATGCGCGGCGCAAACATGTCGTTCGGCACG
Organism: Pythium guiyangense; assembly: GCA_003730235.1. Classification (NCBI taxonomy): domain Eukaryota; phylum Oomycota; class Peronosporomycetes; order Pythiales; family Pythiaceae; genus Pythium; species Pythium guiyangense. The sequence goes on from QXDM01000016.1 coordinate 542,474, forward strand.
GGGCAGATCCAGTGCGAGCCTATGAGTGTGCATCAGGGCCATAGCCCGCAGCAGCGACACCACCTCCAGTACCTCTTGTCCTAGGACAGACGACCCCCTGCACAAGGCGTCCTAGTAAAACTACATACATACTCTTTCGCTCGCTCACGTTTGTACGAGCCGCGAGCTCGACGTGCTCGCTGTCATCTGCTGCATTCAGTCGTAGTGAGTGGGCGACACTACGGGCGACAATCGTCCGATGGACGCACGCAGCCAACAACGCGTGTGGCGTCAAGACAACGCGAGCTCGCTCGTTCGTTGGTCATGCTGCGTAGTCGCCACAAAGACACACTCCCTTGCGCGTGCATTGTGGTGTGTCGAGTGTACTGAAACTTGACGCTTTGCTCATACACAAACACCACAATCACCACTACTTCCCGACGACCTACACGACGGACGGACTACTACGGACGCTGCCGCGTGCGAGTGCGCGAGGTGCGAAAGCTCGTCTACTCGGCGCAATGCATGCATTCATTTCGTCAGTCATTACGTCCAGTCGAGTCAAGTCGAGTGGGCGAGTGAGCGCATCATTGGCAACAGCAGTTGAAACATAACAGCAAGCACTTGGACGCACCATCTCGTCGTCATCATCGTCGTCGCTGCGAGCAGCGCTGTTTATCATCGCGCTGTCCGCGCCTCCAGCCTGATTCGCGTGATCATGCAGCTCAAGATCGCTTTCACCACCGCTTTGATCCTCTCGCGGTGGAGGAGAGCGCGCGCTCGAAAGGTCGCGCTCGGGCGTCGCCAGCAGTGAGGCACGCGCTTGGATCTTGCTCGAGCGCGCAGCGACGGACGCACGTGGCACGACGTCGTCCGAATCGTCGCTGCTCTCGCTCGAGACTTCTGCAAACGAGAGCGACTGGAGACGCGCTTTCCGCATCCGAGACGTCCGTCGCGCTGGCGTCGCTGCGCCATCACTCGCGTTCGCTGGCGTACCCATTGCCGGCGCGAGTGGACTCGGCGACGACGTTGTTTGCTGCTTGGAGGCTTTGCGACTTGCGCTCGGTGTGCCGGTGGACGACCGCCGTTTCTTCTTCTTTGCGGACGACGCAGGCGGTGACGTGAGCTGCATGAAGTAGTCGCGAATGTCAGCCGAGCCCTTGATTGGCGACAGCGACGTCTGGACAAACATGATCAGGCACACAGTCAGTCGTGAGTACTCGACCAACCGCGCGTTCACTCTAAAACATCCGACGAGACGTACCATCATGCGTGGGCCGCGCTGGTGACCGACAGTGTCGCTGCTATTGCGCGTCGACGTGACAGCACCAGCTGCGCCAATTGCGCCAGACCGCTTTGACGGCGTCGCGTTGTGGCCGCTGCCAGCGACAAAGAGCTGCTTGGGGAGGTAGATCCGCCCCGGATACGGCTTGAGGCTCGACTGGTTCTTGATCTTCTTCTTCACGAGCAGCGCTGCACTATCGACGAGCGGGTACATGTGCGTGCTGCTCGGATCCGTGACGTCGTCGCACTCGGACAGCTTCGCGAGCATCTGGAGCACGAACGCGATGTTGTCGGCTTCCGCCGATGCGCTCGTCGGTACGAGAGCGTCGAGGAAGAAGCTCAAGTGCTGCACCTGACTGCTCCAGATAGGATTGTGGAAGAGCGACACGTGCGAGCTCACGCTTCGCTGCGCCGCGTCTCTCGGAAAGTCGGGATGGTGCGCGAGCAAGTGGATCACGTACGGCAGTGCGTACTCGGGCACAAGGAGCGCGCTGCGCTCAGCGGCACTTGCGTCACTCGTGCGACTGCGAGCGAGCGACGCTTCAAACGTCCGGCGCATGCGCTCAATCGCGACACCGAGCAGCGTCCGCGCTCTCTTCTTCAGTCCAGCGCTCGACTCGCTCGCTGCAAGCACGAGGTAGCTCAAGTACTTGTGCGGATGCAGCGCAACGTGGCGCATCAAGTGCTTTGTGAGCTTGTCGAGGAACGCCGCGCGGACGTCTTCGCTCGAGTCTTGCATGACAAACCCGAGCACGTGCCACTGTGAGACAGTCACGAGACGCTCAATGCGCGCGTTGCGCACGAGCTTGAGCAAACTGCTCGCTGCGACGACGCGGTACTTGCTCGCAAAGCCGGCGTTCGCAGTCCACTTGCGGCCATCAGACTGGAGGAGCTCAAACAGCAGCGTCACGAGCTGCTGGCTACGGTCGCTGAACTCCGTCGAGTCGACGTCTTGGTGGCAGTAAAGCACGACGTGAACCATGACTTTGAGCGCAAGGCTCCGGATCTCGACCATCTTGGCGTGTGTGACAGTGCGCTTGCGGCTCTTGGTCTGCGGATCTGCGTGTCCAGCGTCGTCGGCGAGGAAGTCGTCAGCGAGCGTCGTCCACAACGTCGTGAGGAGGGACTGCTTGGTCGCAAAGTCGCTCCCGCAGCGCTTCGTAAAGACCAAGAGACTCTGCAGCGTCGCGAGCACGTACGGCGACATCGGAGTCGCGAGTCGCTTCTTCGCGCACAGCTTCTGAATCAAGACACTTGTGCTGCTCGCCAAGCCAAAGAAGTTTGCGATGCTCAGCGCCGCGAGCTTCGAGACGTGGATCTCGCGCGCTGACAGCACTGCAGACGACTGCCTCCCGTCGGCTCCGAGATTCGGACTCAGACAGAACTGCTCCAGCTGCGATGCGAGTAGTACCGATGGCATTGCGCTGACTGCAGACGCCGCGACGTCGATCTCTTCGCCACTGCTCTGCTCCATCGTCGAATGCCAGTACGCCGAGTAGTTGGCGAGGACGCCGAGGATGCCTTCAATGACGCGCAGATCCTTGCTCGACTCTTCATCATCCTCGTCGTCGTCATCGTCGCCGCTGCCTTCACCCTCGTCACTGTCGTGCGCAGACGCATCAGACGTGACGAGGATCTTCTCGAACGCGTCGTTGATGAACGGCGCAAAGATCTCAGGCGCGATCTTCGACACCATCACGAGCAAGTCTGCGATGTGCCGATTCTCGCGTGACGGCTGCGCGCCGTGGTCGATGAAGTAGTCGAGAAACGCGCGGATCGTCGCGTGCTGAAGCGTGAGCAAGTTGAGTTTGCGGCAAAGAGTCTTGAGGAACTCACCCAGAGGCGTCTTGGACCCGACGCTCTTGACGAGTCGGTCGCGCGCACTCCGCATGTCGTCAAGGCTCAACGAGTAGTCGCACAGGTGCCCCATGTGCTTGAACACAGTGTGGTCACGACCAGCGCTGAGCTGCTCGAGCAGCGCGCGTAAGTTTGGCGTCTCAGGGAACAGCGGCGCGAGTGCTGCGAAGAGCTGCTCGCCTGCCTCACGACTGCTTGCGGCAGCATCGAGTCCGCCTGCTTGCTGCTCGCGCTGCCGTTTCTTCGCACCGACAAACGCGCGGACTGCGACGACACATCGTGCGCGTTCGCTCAGGATGCGTCGCAGCGCTTCTTTCGATGCAGCGTCGACCGAGTGGAAGAGGTAGAGCAGTCCTTTCGCTCGAACGGCTGCACTCGCTGCCTTTGGGAGCAAGATGTCGTCGAGGAGCTGCACGACGCGGAGCTTGAGCTCTTGCTGCGGATACGAAAAGCACTTGAGCACAAAGTCGGGGACCCACCCGAGCTTCTTCGCGTGCGCTGCTGGCACATGGTGCGCTGAGAGCGGCTCGTCGTCCGTGGCGTCGTCTCTTGACCAGTACGTCGAGACGTGCGCTGCGTACACTTGACTGAGCCCTGTCATCGTCTCTTTCCGCAGCAGCACGCGCTTGTCTTTCATGCGCTCGCCCACGTGACGCAGACACTCCTCGCTCACGACCTCCAAGTGGTTCGCTGCGAGGTCGCAGAGCTCGTTCACAACGAGCCGCCGCACTTCCCACTCTGGGTCGCTCAAGCGCAGCACACACTCAGTCTCGATCAAACTCGCGAGCTCCGGCTTGCGCTGCCAAATCACGACGCACGCATGGACCATCTGCAGCCGAATCTCTTTGCTCACGTCGCGGAAGCGGCCGAGGAAGTCGCGGAAGCTCGGCATGTACTCGTGTCCGTAGTCAGCATGTGCTGATGCAAAGAGCCGCGCCATGAGCGTCAGCGCCTCGGATCGCGTCGCGACTTCGTCGACTTGGAGCTGGAGACACACGTTCGGGAGCACGTACAGCAGCAGCGTCGGCGCGATCTTGTGCACTTCGTAGATGAGCGTGTAGATGTGCTCTTTGAGCGCGGAGGCCGAAGACGACGAGGTCGGAGGATGCGAGGACGACAACGACGCGAGCGCAGTCGGTGCGTCGACGAGGATGCTGTTGAAAAAGAGCGAGAGGTGGTTCTGGAGCTGCTCGCTCGTGCGCTCAATGAGCGTCTGCGCCATGTGGTACGGTCCTTGCGCGACTGCGTCCGTCTCGTGCAGCAGTGCGTCGATGCTGCTGCTGCCGCCGCTCGGGTTCGCGTGCACGAGCGGCGCCAAGATCACGTCGAGCAGCGGCTGGTCGATCATGTCGAGGTCGTCAATGCACGCTGCCATGATCGCAACCATGAGGCTCTCGATCTTGCTCGTGTGCGCTGGCTGGAGCGTCTCGAACATCGTCGAGAAGAGCTGCACCAGTAGCACAGGCTCATCCTCTTCGACTGTGAAGTCCACGCCAGCGAGCAACGCACCGAGCTTCGCACTCGCGAGACTCTCGAGCAAGTGCACAGTGTGTACGCTGCTCGCGTCGTCGTCGATGTCGCCTTGATTGCGGCGGTCTGCAGCGGTCGCAGTCCCAGCGAGGCACCGGATCTGCTCGAGCATGAGCTGGAACGCATCGTAGAGCTCTTCGTTTGACATGAATGGCGTCCCAGGCGCGTGAAGGCGGAGCTGCTCTGCAAAGCAGCACGCGGCGAGCGCCCGCACGATCGCGTCACTACTCGCAAGAACCTGCTCGCGCAAGAGCTCGGTGCACACGAGACGCAACTGCGCAAGCGGCGCTACTGCGACCTCACAGCTCTCACCACTGCTGCCTTCGTGGTGGTTTGGCATGCGCTGCAGCACAGTCCACGTCTGCTTGAGTCGCCGTGCGAGCTCGGACGCGTTCTTGCCAGCACTCGCCAAGTACGCGCCAGCGAGCACTTTCTTCACGAGCGCGTCGTGCTGCTCTCGCTGTTCTTTTGAGCGACTCCCAATCGACATGCGCGCGTTCGTGCGCGGAGCCGTACGCTCGTTGTGCTTGCTCTCCTCCTCTTCACTGTCGCCTGGGGCCGATTGCATGCCAACCTCGTCGTCGTCATGCTCGCCGTCTGGCTTGCCATCACTACTGCCGTCTGCGTTTTTGCGAGCTCGACGCGTCGAGCGCTTCGTCTTCTTTGCTACATTTGCTGTTGTCTTTGCGCTGGTGGAGGACGATGACTGCCGTGCACGTGGTCGCTGCAGCTGCAGTGGCTCTTGCGGCGTCACTGGCGGCGTGCTCGTGGGCGTCGATCTCGCGCTCGCTTGTGCAGCGCGCTTGGCTGCTGTCACTGCGCGCGTGCGGCGCTGCGGAGGCGTCGCGTCGGCAGGAGGTGCCATCGTCATGCACGCGCTCGTGATGGTCGTGGCGCAAGTGCGGAAATGCGAGAGTTGCCGCGGACGTCGGTGTAAAGGCAACCTTAGTTTTGTCACTATCGGTAATTTGCCTTTCATGGCAAAATGGCGCGAACATGAAGACACTGCTCGAGGACTCGGACGGCAACGTGTGGGATGCAGCCCTCGATGGAGTCGCTGTCTCTGTGTGGCAGCAGCAATGAGGCGATCGACACAACATCACGTAAACGCTACATCATACGCTTTACTACAGAGACACTCAGGAGACGTGCTCGCTTGCACGCTTACACACTTCTACAGCTCATGGCTCACAGCTCAAAGATCATTGGGAAGTTGTCGTCTTCATCCGTCTCGGGATGTGCAGAGCGGACCGAGCCCATCGGGGCGTAGTACCGTGGATCTTCTTCCACCGGCGTACGCCTTGTTCGACTGCTGCTCGTCGTTCGCTCGACGCTCTCTGCTTGGTGCTGACGAATCGCTGTCGGGTCCGACCGGCTCGTAGGCAACGGATTTGCTGTTGTATTGGCGTCGCGCAGCGGCACGGGCGACGAGTATCGATGTCCAGACGCAGTTGCGATCGATGGTCGCGCAATGCGACTCGATGGCGGCGGCATCGAGGACGCGCCGGATGCGCCAAGCGTCGGCGATGCAGACGGACGTATGCGAGACGACGCGCGCACGCTGGTACTCGTTCGACTGCTGCTGCTTGTGTGGACGCTGGGCTTGCGGTGAGACCGCGGGATGTGTGTCGGGTCATGCGGATGGAGGTCGCCAGTAGTTTGGATCGGCAGGAGCACGTGCGCGCGCACTGGATGGCGCGTCTTGAGCGTCTCAAAGAGATGCCGCTTGCCGTGTTCAATCTGCATGGGGCTGCAGTTGAGATGGATCGACAGACACAAACACATAGAGAAAGAGTGAGTGAACAAGATGTACACGTACGACGACGCCTTTTCCGTTTGTACACTCGTGAACTTGGGACATCAAGAGCAGCAGCGTGTACGTACGTGTCGTAGTTGCTGTTGCTGCTGCTGTGTTTGAGTCCGTTCTGGTAGTCGTGCACCAAGTGGCAGCAGCACGTCGACATGAGGCGCCGGCACTGCCGACAGCGACCGTCCCAAGCGTTCATCGCGACGTGTGTGTGTGTGCGTTGATCCGGTCGTATCGAGTCGTGTGTGCGCGTGTGTGTCGCCGAGCGCTCGTCGGTCTCGTTCTCGTTCGCGCTCGTGCTGCAAATGTGCGCCACCGAGAGAGAGAAAGAGAGAGCCGATGAACGAGCGCGCGCGTGCGTGCAGTCGCTGGGTGCTTTGCTTGTGGCGCTGCCGCTTACGCGATGGTGCTCGATCGAGTCGCTCGTCGCACTTGCTCGCTTGACGCTCGGTCTGTCTGTCTGTCTCCGATTGTGCGCTGTTGTTGTCGCGTTGTGCCTCTCTTACTGTAATGCCCGGCATAAGTACGAGGGAAACAGGCTCACACCACCAACAGCAGGCGCTCGCACACCAGCTGGTACAAGCCCGCTTCAACGTCTGTTGATCGCGTCCGCTTGCCGATCTGCTCGCCGATCGCGCACGCAGCAACCAGCAGCAGGCACATTGAGACCAAGACCAAGACCAAGATCTACCCACGCGCATGCACACATGCTGCGCTTTGCCTAGGAAGACACACACACTCGTGTGGCTCTGAGATCTGGGTTCGGCATCTCGCTCTTACTGGCTTGCTGGCTTCCTCGCACACTAGAAGATGCCTGCCTGGATACCTAAGAGCGCCACAAGTATCGTCTTCCGAGCTGATCGCTACGAATCGCTGAGCGTGTAGCGAGAGAGAGAGAGAGATCACGTCGACCGCGTTGTGCTGTTCTTGGGCTTCACGGGCTGCGCGATGTAGATAACAGTCGGGTCGTTCGGATCGACGAACGCGCGGTTCTGGCTCTGGACAAAGTTCACGTCGATGATCTCTGTCATGCGTCCATCCAATCCATCGGACGTTCACGAGCGTCAGTATCAGCTCATTGCACGCATGCGCTTGCGAGCAGTCACGACACGACGTCTCTCGAGTCCAAGCGCTCGCTACCTTGGCGTTTGCGCTTCTCGAGCAGCTTGAGGAAGACTGGGAGCACGACGCCCGTGCCGCCGTTGTCAAAGATGATCTTCCACGACAGCGCAGCGTCCGACACGCTCTGGTCGCTCTACAAGCCATACACGTATGAATTGCCAGTGAGCGACTGCAGCTACGAGAGCAGCAGCAGCGACAATAACGCTAGCTCAGTGGCAAGCAACGCACGGGCGTGACGCGACCCGAGATGCTGCAAGCGCCAAAGATCGGCTGGTTGAACTTCTCGTCCGTCATGTTGGCGAGCAGGATCTCCTGTCGTGAAGCAATCATGAAGCATGTGAGTACGAGTGCCAGTCCGTCAGTCAGTCAGTCTTCCCGCTCGTAGCTCGCGCTCGCAGTCAATCGATCACCACACAAGCACAAGACGGCAGCGACGCACAAAGGCTTCGAAGAAGAGTCCGTGCTGCATTGAGCCCTTCTCCGCGACAAAGATGATCCGCTGCGTTGTGCAGTACACGCGACCTTTGCCCTTGAACTTGTTGCTGCGCGAGCGCAGCACGACGAGCTCTGTCAATGCGCTGCTGCTGCTGATCTTGATCTTGCAAAAATGCGAGCCAACGTGGCACAAACGCAAGCGCACGAGCGACGCACCTGCCTGCGCTCGTCTGGAACGACACCTTGGCGCGCTCGAGGATGAAGAGCTCGTCTTCCTGTGCGAGCGGCAGGAGTTTCCCTTCATCTGCGAACAGCTCGACCCGGAACGACATCGTCGTCCTCCCCTTCGTCTGCTCACGCACTCGATGGTGAAATGGGAAATGGGTGTAACATGACGCGAAGCAGTGCGTTTCGGCTGTGGTCCACATGACGATCGTCCACACGAGCTCAGGAACGAGCAGCTCACCAACAAGACTCGAGACGCACGAGAATGGACGAAGTATGCAGTGTATTCAAGAGACACGAGCGTCTGCTGTGCGGCGACGACACGAGTGACTGGAGATGTTCGACGACAGAGCATAGCTCGGATCAACTCCGAGCAGTCGATCGCGTCGGTGCCACGTCGCTCGACTGTGCTGGATCCGTCGGGTCGCGGCACGAGGCACCGATCCACACAACGCACACAGACGCCATTGCGTTAATGCGCACGCATCGGGCTCAAGCGCTTGACTCTGCTCACGCCTGCTCACGCCACAAGCCGTCTTCGAGTTGCCACCAGCTCGCCACTCGCACAACTGTGTTCCGACGTGCGTGTCGAATGGCAGGAGCTCCTGCCGCCACTGCCTTCTACGACCAGTACGCTCGCAGTCGACGCCATAGCGTCGCTGTCGCTCACTGCACGTGTTTCGCACCCAGAGACCACTAACGACTCGGTATCGACAAGCAGTCAGCGCGAGCTCACCTCGTTGACCAAGTGTCCTCATGCGCACGCAGCTCGCACGCTTGGTCGTGCGTCATTCACGACGACTGCGGCAGGCGACAGCACCGTCAGTGCCACGAGCGCCTTAGTAGTAGTCGCTGCCGCCGTGGCGCGTGTCCTGCGACTTGAAGTCGCCGTCGTACGCGAACGAGTCCTGCGACATCAAGTACTTGTCCGTCGCTGTGGACGAGAGCTGGCTGAACGACTGCGTCTGTGCGCCTTGCGTGAACGGCGCGCCAGCGTCCATGCCGAGCGACGACGACTGCGTCAAGCCAGCTTGCGTGAGCGGCCCCATCATATGGCTGCTCGCGTGGTACGACGACGGCAGTGGAGCTCCACCGCGACGCACGCCGCCACTGCGCGGCTGCGAACCACCGACAACCGCTGTAGCGCGGCGGTCCAGTTGGCGGCAGTCCAAACGAGCTCGTGCCAGTCGCTCCGTACGCTCCCGCGTCGCCAGCGCCGCTCTCCGACTGGTCGTAGCGCGGGTCAAAGCGCGAGTCGAGCGGCGGCACAGGTGCCCGCGGCTTACCACGCGCATTCGCGCCATTGCCAGTGCGCCGCGCCGCTGGCTTGAGACTCGGGAACTGCATGAACGACGCCTGGAGGTTGCTCAGTGGCCCTTCCATCACGAGCTGGTGGTCGCGGTAGTGGTTCAGCAAGCGGTTCCAGAGCTCTTGCTTCGCGAGCACGCGCGGGTTCCCGAGCACGATCACGCCGTACTTGGCGCGCGTGAGCGCAACGTTCAGGCGCCGGCGGTCGCTCAGGAACCCAATGCCCTGGTTCTCGTTCGAGCGCACGCACGAGAGGATGATCAAGTCCTTCTCGCGACCTTGGAACGAGTCGACGCTCGCGACTTCGACGTCTTTGTACAGCTGCGACCGCATCGCGCCGTTGCGCTGCATATAGTTGACAACGTACGCGCGCTGGCCTTCGTACGGCGTGATCACGCCGATCTGCGACGGCAGCACGCCGGCTTTGAGGAACGTCGTCACGATCTTCTCGACGTTGCTCGCCTCCGTGCGGTTCAAGTAGCTCGTGCCGGACGAGCTGATCTCTTCGGCGCCGAGGCAGATGTAGAAGAACGTCGGCTTGTTCGGGTTTGGCCACGGAAAGTCGACGCTCGTGAGCTGCCGCTCGGCAGTCCCGACGCCGTTCTGGAGCTCGCCGTCGTAGAACGTGTTCGACGGGAACTCGCTCAAGCATGGGTGCATGCGGTACTGCACACGGAGGCGGAACGGTCGGTGGTCGAGCTTGAGCAAGCGGTCAAACAGCGACTGGTTCAGCCCAGCCGCTGCGGCTTTCTTGTTCATCACAACGGGACCGAGCTGGCAGTGGTCGCCGACCATCACGACGTGCTTTGCGCCTTGGACGATCGGGATCAAGCACTCGGGCTCGGTCGCTTGCGTCGCTTCGTCAATGAGCACTTGGCGAAAGCGAAAGTTCGACAGGCGCGGGTCGCCCGCGCCGACGCACGTCGTGCAGATCACATCTGCGGCTTGCAAGAGCTCGCGCTCAGCTTGGCGCTTGAGCGCTTTGAAGCGCTTCTCGTCCTGCGACGACAGCTCGCCTTGGTCGTCCTTGAGCTGCGTGAGCTTGCGCAAGTCGGCTTTGTCTGGCGCATCGAGCGACTTGATCATCGCGTGGAGCGACAAGTGCTCGACGGACGACGCCACAGCTTCGCGGCTCTTGGCCGCGAGACGCACGACTTTGAGCCCCGTGGCGCTGATCTTGGCCGTGAGGTGGTCGACTGCGATGTTACTCGGCGCAGTCACGAGCACTTGGCCCATGTTCTGTTTCGCCATGTGGTACACGATCGCCGCAGACGTGACGGTCTTGCCAGTGCCCGGCGGCCCTTGGATGAGACTCAGAGGCTGCGAGAGCACGCCGCGGACTGCGTCCATCTGCGGCGGATTGAGCTCGGGGAGCCCTGGCGCCGAGATCTTACCGCTGCCGATCGAGCGCGGGACGCGGAGCGCTTGCATCTCGACGTCGTGGCCGAGGATCTTGTGGTACAAGTAGCCCGTGAGCGACGTGTCGTCGACTGCGAACGTCTTGAGCGCCGCCTGCATGCGGTCGAACGACGTGGCTTTCCAGACAAAGTCGACCAAGTAGCCGTCGCCGATCTCGAGCGGCACGTTGTTACTGCGCATCTCGAGCGTCACTTCCGACTCGTCCATGCGCAGGACGTGGCCCGTGCCTTCCCAGTCGCGACCATAGAGCATCGTGGCCGTGGGTCCCAAGCGCAAGCGGATCTCGTCGCCTGGTACGAGACGCAAGTCCGTGTCTGGCCGGCTGCACGTGAAGATTGCGTTGCGCTTCTTGTTCAGGCCGGTGTCCCAGCGCACGAGCACGCCCTCTTGCGTCTGCGCCTCTTTCATCTTCTTGTCATAGTCCGACTCCATCTTCACGAGCGGTCCAAAGATGTTCTGGTACTGGTACCCGTCCTCGTACTTGATCAGGACTTCATTCGGCGCGTCGTCGACGCCTGGGCGATCGAGGTCTTCAACGACAGCGAGCGGGTTGTCGCGCCAGAGCTCCTCGAGCTTTGCGATCTGCGTCGACGTGATCTGCCGCGACCGGAGCTGCTCGTGCTCGGACGGGACTTTCACGAGCCACGGCAGGAACGACCGGTCGTCAATGAGCGGGAGCCACTGCGACATATCCCAGCTCAAGTCTTTCAAGGCGTTCATCTGGAGGCACGGGTCGCGACACAAGAGCACGACGACTGCGTCCTGCTTGGCAGGGATGAAGCCCAAGAGGAAGACGTTGCGGCAGCCGCAGTTGTAGCACTCGAGCACCGTCTCGCCGAGCGGCGACTCGGGGTGCAGAGCCACTTCCTTCTGCTTGCTCCGCACGAGGTGCTGGATGATGTGCGACCCAGATGTGTTCCCGCGCGAGTTGCAGAACCACTTGTCGCTCCCGACGCACTTGACGACCGACGCCGGGTCGTGCAGTCCGCAGTACGCGCACGCGTGCTTCGGCAGCTCCTTGGACGTGTAGTCGAGCGCATCGTCGTCGCCCGTTTCGTCAAACGTCAAGTGCGTAAAGTCGTCGGCTGCGAGCGACGCAGCGTCGTCGAGTTGGCTGTGGAACGCACCAGATGCAGTGCCAGTCGCTGCAGCGTCGTGCGTGTGGTGGTGGTGGTGGTCGAATGCACCAAGGCCGACGCCAGAGAACGCGCTGCCGCTGTGCAGCGGCACTGTCGTTGGCTGCTGCTGCTGGTAGTGGTCGTAAAAGTCGTACTGCGCAGTCGCGTCGAGCTGTGTGAGCGGCTCGTCGGACGGATCGACGAATGCGTACATGGACGCCTGCGACGCCTGCGTCTGGAACGCCTGCGACTCGCTCGCTTGCGTCTGCAGGTACGCGTGGTGGTGATGGTCGTCATCGTCGAACGCGTCAAACGCGCTGCTGCCGCTCGCTGCGGCACTGCTGCTGCCGTAGCGAAGGTGGTGGCTCATGATCGCTCACGTTGCGTTGCCTCTCGATGAGCTTCTGGATGCGCCAGCAAATTGCCCCCTTGTAGATTTCAGGTTTTCGTTGTTAAAATATCAGGATTGTGGGTTGATTTTCAGAGTATTTGAAAAGGAAATGCATCATTGAGTCTATTGTTTTTAGTATGGCTACAGCCAAAGATTCGCGTACAAACACTTCGGTGGAGTAGCAGTCTCGAGTCTTTGAGTAACTCTCTCACAAAGCATCGCTCCCTCTTGTCATCAGACTACTTCTGCAACAGACTCGCTCGTTTGACGCACTTACTTACGCCCCCACCTAAGCCCATTGCTCCAACCACGCGTCGCCAGAATGGCTCGCTCTTTGGTGGACTCTCAACTCGCTCTGGACTCGGGCTCGGGGGTGAACGATCGTAGTGCGCGTAGCGCTCTGGGAAGCGCTCGACGAGCGACGTCGCACGGTCACACTGCGATGTGTCCGCTGTCATCGCCTGCAATGTCGCGACCGAGAGTGCGCTCGTTGGGTATGTAGTGTGGAGCCACTCGAGCGCGTCGTACTGCAGCGCCTTCGCAGCTGCGTCCATTGCGTCCGACGCCGCGGCGGCTGACACTGGTATATCGGAGACGTGGATCCATTCGAGGACGCTCTGTTGTCCATGAGCTGCAGCGTCTTGCAGCAATGACGGCCGAAGGTCTTTGCGGTTGCCGTGCGTTGCGATCCACTCGAGGATCGCGACGTGGCCATGACACGCAGCGGCTCGCGACGGTCCCACTAATAATACTGGGGCGGAGAAGCGCGGGTGCGTTGCGGCCCACTCGAAGACGTCTAGGTGTCCACCTGTCGCGGCGAGACGCAACAGTAAGCTGTCATTGACGACGTACCACGATCGGAGCTTGCGGACTGCCTGGACCATCGCCAAGTTGCCCTGTGCGTACGCAACGCGCAGAATGCGACTCGTGTCGACGTTGGGTGACTGCCGGAGCGCCCACTTGACCACGCGAATGCTCCCGATCTCGGCTGCGTACACGACGACGACGTTCACGCGATGGATCTCGACGTCGTTCAGCGGATAGATCTCGGGTCGCCACGTCTTGAGTCGGAGCTCGCGCGCGTAGAACTTGAGATCATTGTCCTGTATTTCCACGAGCATGTCGAATCGAGCAGCGTCGGCGTGATTCAGCTGTGCGCGTCGGAGCTTCAAGACAAGCGGGACGTCAGCGTACATGCGAATGACGCGCACGATGACGCTCGGGAGCGATGGCGCGCACTCGCGCAGCACGACGTCGAGCGCTACGAGTCCAGACGACGCCATGTGATCGTGTGCTTGTTCGCTTGTTGAGGAGTGATGACCTCGTTGATCGGACTGAGCAAGTTCTAAGCGTCCATTGGGTACATTTATCTGCTCTTGCAGAGAGAGAATTTTCTTTGCGGTACAAGAGCAGCAGCAATGTGTCGAGAAAGCGATGAATGGATGCAACGCACTTTGATTGCCCTTGGTCTGTCACTCTCTCTCGTTCCTCTTCCTAGCTTCTCTCTCTCGTCTCTCGTCTCTCTCTCTAATACAACAGTTAGAACGCCATGTTGAACGTTGTCGGCGGCAGGACCGTCGCGACTTGGCACCGCTCGGCCTTCGAGTAGCGCTTCTTGATCACCGCGAGGTTGTTCGACGGCGAGCTCGAGTAGAGCGTCTGGAGCTCCGTCATGCACTCCTTCAGGTCGCTCCAGTCGTACCGACACGAGTCTGCGAGCTCTTTTGTCTGCACGCGCATTGGGCACAACGTGGCGTTAGGACCTCGCTCGCTACAGTCAATCGCATCTCTTAGACAGACGCACCATGGGGAAGCCGTCGACTGTGTACATGGCCATCGAGAGGCAGCACGTCGCCACGACCGATGGCAGGTACTTGAGGAACTGGTACTCCTGCAGCGCGAGCTCGAGCAAGTAGTGCGCGAGCATCGACGTCTTCTTCTGGATCGGAGGGATCATGCGCTGGTAGATGTTCAGGAAGTCCAGTGCTACAGCCACAGAGCAGAGCACGAGAGCGTCAATACAACACACGATCGCTTCCCACGACACTTGTGAGAGCGTCAGGAGACGCACCAGTGGGCACTGAGAGCGTAAAGTTGAGCGTGTTGAGCAGCTTCTCCTCCATCTTGAGCACTTCTGCAGACGTGTAGACGTTGTCGGCGCACATTGCGAGGTCTTCGACGCCAATGTACGACACGTCTTCGCACTTGGACGCGACGTGGAGACACGTGGCACCCAGGAGCTGGAACCGCGTCTTCTTCACCATCACAATGTCCAGGAACCGATCCGTGTAGTTCACGGCGAGGAACGCCGTGCGCAGACACATCTCAAAGACGTCGACGACTGCACATAACGTATGAATGACATAGGAAGAGGGACAATCGGTCAGCGACATTGTCCAGCCACACTGGGACAGTAGGACGGAGCAAACAAGTAGCAAGAACACCAGCAAGGGACCAAGGACGCACCCTCAATGAGCCAGTCCACGAGCATCGATCGGTGCGCTGGACGCAGCGTCTTTTGCCGGCTGTCGACACAAGCAAGCGCCACAGGACGGTCGTGAGCTTCGAGCAAGGGTCACACTCGCACACACTCGCACAGACGCACCTTAAATACTTGATCTCCTTCCACGACTCGAGCTCAGTCTGGCGCAAGTACGCGTGGAAGAGCTCGACGTGCTCGGGTGTCCGCGCCGAGCGTGTGCGCGCCATAGCGTAGCTCATCTGGTCCATCGGGATCTTCGGCACGAGCGGTGGAAACGCTGGGACTGCGTCGGAAAAGTACGGATGGCGCAGTGCGTCCTCTGCTGAGATGCGCTGGTCCGGGTTGTAGATCAAGAGCTTCGTGAGCAAGTCGATGCCGAGCTCCGAGATGTTGGGGAACAGCCGCGAGAGCGGCCGGCGCTTCCAGTTCGGGAATTCAAAGTGGTAGTTCGGCAGCGACGCAAAGCCTGGCCACGTCTCGGACGTCGGCGTCGAGAGTTTGCTGAAGATCTGGAAGAGCTGGTCGATCTCCGAGATGCCCGTAAACAGCGGCTTGCCCTGCGCCATCTCGGCAAAGATGCAGCCGACCGACCAAATGTCGACAGCAGACGAGTACCCGCGCACGCCCATGAGGATCTCTGGTGGGCGGTACCAGAGCGTCACGACCTCCATCGTGTACGTTCTTCGCGGGATCCCCGTCGCGCGCACGAGCGCAAAGTCTGAGATCTGGAGCACCGAGTCGTCTATCAAGTACAGCAGCAAGTGAAGTTCAGCCATGAGGTGAGTGAGTGACTCTGTCCTCACTCGACGACACAAAGATGACGATGATCAAGACGTACCGAGCGTATCTGCGTTCGACGTCTTGATGAGCAAGTGCTTGGGTTTGAGGTTGCGGTGGAGCACGCCACGGCGGTGGCAGTACGCGATGGCATCGAGCAGTTGGTGGAGTAAGCGGCGGATCTGAGTCGCAAGTGCCCATGTGCGTGAGAGGTCGCGTTTGAAAGAGCAGCAGCAACGACTGGCAGAAGAGCAGACGTACCACAGGCTCTGGCAGTGTGCGGCCGCCATTCGGGTCGCCCGTGGGGTTGATGATCTCGTGAAGCGTCTTGTCGACGTACGGGAAGAACACGTGGAGCTCGTCTTTCGCGAGACTGATCATCTCGAGTGACGCAATGTGGTCGTGCTTGATGCCTTTGAGCACTGCGAGTTCGCGGAGCATGTAGTACGGCACGCCTTCGCCCTAGCGCCATCAACACACGTCCATGAGTCCACACGTCCAGCGCAAGCGCTCGGCTCCATACGCCAAGAGCGCACGTACCTTGGGGAACACGCGCGCTTTCTTCATCGCGAGGATCTTGCCGGTCGAGCGCTGATGGCACTTGAAGCACGTCCCTTCCGTCCCCTTGTTCTTGATCCCGAGGTTCTGGAAGTTGAGCCAGTTCACGGATCCGTCCGGCAGTGTGCTCGGCAGCGCGCGGCAGAGCGACCGACGGCTCGTGAGCTCGCGCCAGCGCTTCGACACTTGCGCCATGTTGATAAAGTCTTCGGATGACACGAGGAACGAGAAGACGTGGAGGATCATGTCGACTGGCTGCATGTCAAAGTGCTCAGCGGACTTTGCGTCCTCTGCGGCGGGCTCGAGCAGCGCGTCGTGCGTGCTGCCGTCCCAGTCGTCGTCGTCGTTCGCAGCCGGCGACGCGATCAGGATCTCGCGGCGCACGAGCTTGTTCGCGCGGTGCTCGACTGCGCGGTCCGACGGGTCGATCGAAAAGCCCTCGTCGCCAGGCTCTTGGCTGTGGATGTGCTCGCGCGCGTACGCGACAAACTCGGGCTTGACGAACGCTGGCGCCGCAGTCGTTGCGAGGTCGTCGCTCGAGCGCTTGCGCTTTGCGCCGACAGCTGTGCCTGCTGCTGCAACAGCGATCGGCGCCATGCTGGCAGCTGGCGCCATGTTGTGAACGTCACTCGGGACCATGCCGTGCGGTGCTGTGTTGGCTGCACTCCAGGTCAAGTCGAGCGGCTCTGGGTCTGGGAGCGACGCTGCTGCGGCTGATGACGAGCGCGGAGTGCCGCCGAGAGCCGCGAGGATCGGGTTGTCGCCTGCTGCCACTGCGCCAGTCACGACGCACTGCAGTAGCGATGGAACGCCGGACCGTCCGCGCACGACGGACTTGCCAGTCGTAGGACCTGCTGCTGCAGATAGCTCGGCTTTGATCGGGATGCTGCCTCCGCTCTCGCCGCGTCGTCGCTTCAGTGGCGTGGTCGTGTCGCTCGCAGGGTCAGCTGCAGCGCCAGTCGCAGGCGCACTAGCCTCTGCTTTAGTGTCGTGAATCGACAGATTAGCAGCGCACGAGGCGCTTCCTGCTTCTGCGTCCTGTGTGCGCGACGCGTCGGTGAGCTGCCGCACGTCCATGGACAAGTTGTGTGAGCACTGATCCGTCGGAATCAATCGATGCGTTTGTGTGCTTGCGGGCTCGAGTGCGTGAGCGACTCGGTGCTACGTCGCGCACGCGCTTTGCCTCTTTACGTGCACGTGGCTCACTCCGTCGCAATGTGCGAGCGACTAGAGGTCAAGCACGCTCGCTCGTGCGTTCGTTTGCTCCGCCCTGTGCCGATCACGCGCAGTGCGTGTACGAGGCGCGCAGGGGCGAACGAAGGGCGTCGTCGACAGCGACGAACGAACCGACCAGGCGGAATCTTTGGAGCGACCGACTGTCGAGCGTCTCGCAAGTCGAGACAGACAGTCACGACTGCTGCTGCTGCTGCTGAGCGAATGGGCGAGCGCGAGGAGCACAGTGAGGCGCTGCGCGTTCGTTCGAGCTCCGGCACACGCACACACACACAAGCTTGTACGCAGAGGATCGCTCGCACGCACCTGAGGATCGCCGCGGGTCCTCTCGAGCTCTCGAGCGCGAAGAGTGGCTTCGCGCGCGAAAGTGGTTTCTTCTTCTGCCGGCTTTCTCCGTTCTCTCCTCCTCAAGTAACAAACGCGCAGTGGCCGCAAGATCATCGGGGTCCCGAAGTTTACGATTGATTTTCGGGACACACCCCGACTCTCCCTGCCGACAAAAGCCACGATACCACGAAAGCGAGCTCTTTAGTCTTAGACCGAGCGAGTGCTGCTGTTGGTGTCTGTGCGTGTTGCGAGTACGAGTGCTCCTGTGCCGACAGGTTCATGGTCCTCACGGCGATGACCAGCGAGCGCTTTTGTTGAGCGCGATACGTAGTCCTAGCGTTTGCGGTCAAGACCTCCAAGCTCCACGAGCTCAAACTGTAACGGGGCCAAAAGTGGCCTGTTATATGGATTGGTGTGGCATACACCAATCCGGGATGTCGGGTCCTAGACATGGACTGACGTGGTGTGGGACACGCCAGACAGGGGTCGTCGTCCAATCGGACGAACGACAGCGACTCATTCTTTAATGAGTCGCGTGTACCTCACGGCACTTAGTGTGCTATCTTGCATTTAGTATAGGGATACTTAAGCATGCATGCTGTAGGACGATAGCCACACAATGAACTAGTTTGGAACCTGCTCTGTTGTCTTCACAACGTCCAGGCTACGGGAACACGTTCCCTGCAACACAAGTTGCCGCACACGTGTGTGCACGCTTCCTCAAGCGCAAGGTGCTGTGTGACCCCGTCACACTTGGTAGCGCTAGAAGTCAATCCACGCCTACGCGGACTTGACGAGTCTGAATCCTCGCGGATATAGACTGCGAGATGATGGAACGGGAGCAGTTCCCTCATCTCGATGACAACCAGTGGCGAGGACTGGGTTGCATCCTCCAGATCATCGAAGATGATGGCACGGCATCGTTTGCCGCCGCAAGCCCTGCTTGGCAGGTCGAGCGGGTCAACCAATACCTACGATCCGAGTCGAACCTGGTTGTCAACTCTCGTGAGACGGCACCGGACACGTCCGAGCCGTCGACTCCACAGCGTGTGGATGGTCGGCCGCTGTACGCGGCGACCAAACCCCTAACACTGAAGGTACCAGTCTATGAAGGCAAGGAGTCCACGAATCTCCTGCTCTGGATCAAAGGGCTCGAGATTGCGATGGTGTGATGAAGTGCCTCGGATTTCTGGAGAAGCCCGAGGCTTGGTACGCGGTGCTGGGGGAGATCTGGGGTCTTCGGGAACGCTAGGGAGCTTCTGGAGCCGATCTGGAACGACCTTGAACGACCTTGAGTGCGCTTGAGCGTCCTTGAACGACCTTGAGTGTTATGAAACGACCTAGAGCGACCTGGAATGTTCTTGAGCGCCCTTGAGCGACCTTGGGCGTCCTTGAGCCGAAGATGGGTGGTCTGGGTTGCGCGAAGTGGTAGCACGCTTCCCAGGGTTGTGGTCAGTACCTCACGTTGTGCATCCCGTTGGTTCTTTGAATCTAAGCAAATCTTATGCCTGACGGCAAGGATGCCTCGATCGTTCGAGCCTCCGGTAACGTGCCCTGGGTAGTCTTGTTTTTGCCTTGAACTGGACTGGAGACCTTGCTTGGCGATACGTCACTGGGTTCGCCCGGAGCGTCGCGTTCGCGCTCTGGGTAGCTGGGTCTCGAGGAGCTGGATGGCTTCTCGAGACGCTGGTGATCGACAAAGATGCGTCCAGCCGGACCGTCACCGTTCGCGCACTCGGGGACGTGCTGCTCAAAGATCCGGAGAGGTTTTCGAGCGCCTTGGTGGCCGTACGCGCCCGCAGGAACAGGGTCGACCTCGAGAAGCTGGGTACTTCTGGAGTTGTTCTGGAGAACTTCTGGGGTTCAGGAAGGAACCTGGAGAAGGTGTGAAGAACCTCGAGGGACTGGGAGTCAATCGGAACTTCGGGCCCGAGACTGGGGAGTCAACCGCCAAAACGGACGGGACTGGGGTGTCAACTCGGAGCTCGCGCTCTTCGGACGGGTGACTGGGAGGGATCTTCTCAACCTCACGCAGCCGGTTGTAGCTCTTCACTCGTCGCTCGGTCCGGGTCCCAACGGCAAGCCAGACGGAGGCCCTCGAGTCTTCCTGGAGAATCGACCGGGCACGCGCTCGCAACTCAGTAGCGGGCGCGGCGATCCTGGAGGGTTCTGGAGAGTTCTCCGACGAACTGCATTCACAAAGACAACTGGCAGTCGTGGATCTCTCCGGCTCGGCTCGGGGCTTCTCGGGACGCGTTCGCAAAGACAGCTGGCGTTCTGGGATGACCTCAAGCCTTCTCTCGGCAGCTCTTTCGCAGGTCGCTTTCGCAAAGACAGCAACGGCCGGCGATCACTCCGAGGCTTGATGTTTCTGGAGTTTTGGCGGCACTCTCCTCCTCAATCCAGCACTGAGCACTTTTCAGCTCACCCGCGCCTTCTGATCTTGGAGTACACAGGCACACAAAGGAATATGGAATGCAAGCTGATCCAAGGCCTTGACTCACACACACAAGCGCCAAGTATACACCGGGCAAATGGAGACGAGAGGGGGTTGAAGCCTCCCAAAGAACCAAACGTCACGTCAAATGTACGTGTTCACGAGACCGACCGCGTGCTGTTGTGCCAGCACTCTTGCTGTTGTGAGGAGACTTGGGGAGGAAGCGAGGACCAGAACGACTTGTGCTGAAGCTGGTAAATTGGGAAGTTTATTAGCTCATATGTGTGCGCACATTGCCAAAGACTAGAACTGTTTTGCTCACTATTGGGCTCAAACAGCACAAGTGCTAGTGCGCTGAAAGCGCGCGCGCTTGGTTGCGTCTCGGTCGCTTGCGGGTTCTTGCGTTCAGCTGTTGCTGGCTCTTTGGTGTCGCGTCTTTGGGCTTGGAGACTTGGTCGATCTTCCAGACATCTTTCAGATCACCTTCCAGGATCGCTGTCAGAGTCGCTCGACTTGTCGTTCGTATGGCGCTGGAGTGTCGAGCCAGTGCGTAAGTGCCGCGCGTGTGCTTGCTCGGTCGAGGATCGCGCGCTGCCGGCCGTAGGATTGTGGATACATGGTACCACTCTCTGGCTTCTGGTCGGTGCCGATTCTCCAGACTCCTTCCAGACATCTTCCAGGCGATCTTCAGGACTTGATGCTGTCGCATAGTCGTGGCGCCACGCTGGATCTCTGGCGTGTCGCTGCCTGTGATCGGGAAACCGCGCTGTTGCTGGCGCGAGCCGAGGTCTCGATCCGGCAACTGGACGCAGAAGAGAGCGCGTAGTCGGTGGCTGTAGCTGGAGCGCTGGTGGCGAGCGCGGCACGTGATCTGGAACAATCTGGAGAAAACTGGAGTAAACTGGAGCAGACTGGAGTGGGTGGAGGCGCTCTGAGACCAAAGCAGCCACTTGCGACCGTTGGCTCGCAGAACTGGAGCACTATATCACATGAGCGCGAGCGCGCCGTTGAATGTTGCGTGAGCGCAAGTGTGAGATACGACGCGACGAGTGCGCACGCGATACGCGACTTGGTGAAAGCGAGTACTGAATGCTCCTTGGCGTGTGCGAGCACACGCGAAAGTCGCGACTCGGTGAGCGCGAGTGCGGGTTGTTGCTTGACGTGCACGAGCGCGAGACACAAATTGATGACCGCAAACACGAGTTACTGCGTGAGGAACGCGGGAGCGAGACGCGAATGGGGAGTGCGAGTGCCAGGTACCGTGTCGACGATGATGTTGTCGTGTGGTACGCTGCTTGAGGAACATGCCCGCACACAACTTAGTCTGCAAGGTAGGGGTCGTGGAGCAAGTCGTTGTCTCACATCTGGAAGTGAAGCGATGTCTCGAGGAACGAACTTTCTCGATACATCGCGAACCCATGTGCTGCGTGGAATGTGAAAATTTGATTAAGTGCGACGACACTCACACTCAAACAGCTGTACAACTCAAAGCGCTCAACCTCGACGACGACGACAACGACGACGAACAGGAACCATGACGACGAACCCGGACATGGAGACCGAGGCAATTGCAGCGGCGCCAGCGCCAACAGCGACCGAATACCCGCGCTGCGTCGTGTGCGGAGGCTGGGGTCTCGGGCTCATCACCAACCCGCAAAAGATATGCACGCACTGCGCCAGGTGCGTGACGCGCTTGTCTGTTGTCATTGCCCGCAACACACGCATGCTTTACCACGCTACGCTTCGCCTCTCTGTCTACTGTCTCACTCACGCTTTGCCACATACGTCTGCGCGGACATGATACCAGAAAGACAAAGGCGTTCTTTGACCCGGACGCGAACAAGTTCTGCGCCGAGGAGGGCTTCGTCGACATCTCGCCGGCAGCCGATGGCGGCGTGCTCAAGAAGATCCTCCGCGAAGGCAAGACCGGGAAGCGGTGGATTGAAGAGGGCTGCCCGACGTTCGGTACGTCGCTCTGCTGTGCTCGGTTCGTGCCACTGATCTTGTTGCTCACGCTCTCATGCTCGCATGCGTCTGTCGTTGCTCCTCGAGCGCGCAGTGCAGTACATTGGCCGCCTCGACGACGGCTCGATCTTCGACACTACGTACGTCGTGCGCTTGATCGAAGTTGCTCATAGTCGGCGAGTCATTGGCTCAACAGCGCGCTGTGCTGTGCTGTGTTGGTGACGGCAGGCGAGACATCGTTGACGGCAAGCACGTCGGCGGCACAGACGACCCGTTCGAGTTCCAGCTCGGCCGCGGTACGTCTTCGCATCGCTCGTTGACACGTGTGTGCTGCGTGGGACGTACTGATGCGCGCCGCGATCCTCTTTCCTCTGCACTCGCTCGCTCCATGAGCAGAGAAGGTCATCAAGGGCTGGGACATTGGCGTCGCGACGATGTGCGAAGGCGAGATCGCACGGTTCATCATCGCGCCAGAGTACGCGTACGGCGCCAAGGGCTTTGCGCCAAAGGTCGAACCGGACGAGACGCTCGACTTCGAAATCGAGCTCGTGAGCTTCAAGGTGCGCCACACCTCGCTCTCGGACCAGCGCTTGGTGCACTCGTGGGCTGTCAGAGTCAGCTGACAGACGGACGGTCGCTCGTTGTGTGATCCATGTGCGAGCGCAGGAGCCACTGCCGCGGTTCCCGACGCAAGCCGAGCTCGCCGAGTCGCGCAAGAAGCAGTACGAGGAGGAGAAGAAGATGTTTGAGGAGAACCCGCCGCCGACGCTCGGTGCGTAGCGACTGCTTCTTATGTGTGGCAGTGGAAGTGGCGAAACTCGTCGTGTATGCTCAGCTCGATCGATCGTGACTGACGCGAGCGTGCGCGCGACTAGACGAGCGCATTGAGAGCGCGCTCAAGGCGAAGGAGAAGGGGAACGCGCTCGTCGCAGCCAAAGACTACGAGAAGGCGCAGAAGAAGTACGACTCGGTACGTCTCGTGCTCGCTTCGCTTTGTTTGCGAATGGACTGCGGTCGAACGACTCTCACGCGCACGTGGCGCTCCTGTCGTTGTTCGCCACTAGGGCTTTGTGCACATCTTCTTTGGCAAAGAGGAGCTCGAGATGCTCTCGGACGAAGACAAGAGCAAGCTCAACAAAGTCAAGGTCCGTTCGTCCAGCAGTCTGTCGGTCACGAGCTCCTGTAGCTCGAGTGCTGACGCTTCCTTGCTATCTCTCTTTCTCGTGGTCGCAATGCGACGCAGCACGTGCTGTACCTGAACCGGTCGCTGTGCAAGATCAAGCTCCACAAGATCGAGGACGCGCTCTGGGACTGCGACCAGGTGCGTCGTATGTGCGACTGTCCGTCTCATATACGACGTCGGCTAACAGCACGCGGTGTCTCTCCGACAGGCGATCCAGCTCGATGCGAGCGGCGGCAAGGGCCACTTTCGCCGCGGCCTCGTGTACATTGAGAAGCTCAAGGGTGAGCTGGAGAAGGAGAAGCGCGGCGACTTTTGGATCCTCGAGAAGGGCTACGAGTTTGCGAACGAGGCGGATACGAGTCTCCAGAAAGCTGCGACGCTCGTCGCGAAGACCGACGCTGCGTTCCACCACGCACTCGCGGACCTGAAGCGCTGCCAAGCGTTGCTGCACCAGTGTGCTGCGCGGTACAAAGAGGCCGAGAAGAAGCTGTACAAGGAGAAGATCTTTGCGCGCATGGAGGCGAAGAACAAGGTGCTGCAGGCGCAGGAGCAGAAGAGAGCGCAGCAAGAGGAGTTTGACGACATGCCAGCGCTCGAGTGAGCGCTAGATGGCGGCGTTCGTGTGCTGTGCTGCATGGAGCGAGACACCAGGACGAGGAGCTGCATCGCGAGACAAGTCTCGAATGTTTTTGGTCGTGTTGTCTCGACGCTGTGAGGTGGAGCTCCGATGCAGACATGTGTGCTTCGCAAAGCACGTGTTGTCGATACACTCTGCTAGTGAGAATGCCACTACCTCTGCACTACACGTCACTCACAAAAATGTCTTTCCACTCAAGCTTGGTCCTTGTATGTCCATTCGACTTGCAAATGTGCCTGTGACAACAGCTGCAACTGCCGCGACCACATCACTCCGCCACACCACGCAGCGTGACACACAAAGATCGCTCGGTCTCCTACGTGGCAGTCGCAAATCTGCACGCAAGGCACCAAGTCGCCGCCCCCTCTTCTCCGCTCGCTCGCTCTCTATTCATCGCCTCTCGCTCTCTCGTCATGGCGTCTGGCACTGCGACTGTCAAGGCCGTGATCTCCGGCGACACGCTCGTGCTCGTGGGCGCCGCGACGAACGGCCCGCCGCCAGAGCTCATGCTCACGCTCTCGTCGCTCCAAGCGCCGCGTCTCGCGCGCTCGGCCGAGGCGTTCAACGAGGTACACGCTGCGCGATGCTCTTGCTCATGCTTCGACACACACACAAACTCACAGACACTTGCGTTTGTGCATATCTTATAGCCATATGCGTGGGCGAGCCGCGAGTTCCTGCGCAAGCTCGCGATTGGCAAGACCGTGCGGTTCAAAGTCGAGTACCGCGTGAGTGCGATCAACCGCGACTTTGGCTCGGTCTGGCTCCCTCCGAACGCGCGCGGCGTCGAGGAGAACCTGTGCGTGATCGTCGCGCGCGAGGGGTACGCAAAGGTCAAGACGCTTGAGCAGTCGCGCGATGGCGCGTGCGCAGACCACGAGAAGATGCTCAAGGTCGAAGAGGTCGCGATCGCGCAGAAGAAGGGCATGTACAAAGACTCGGACGAGCTCTCGAACGCGACAATCAAGTGGACTGGCGCAGACACGGACGCGCTCCTCGCCGAGTACAAAGGCAAGCTCGTGCCCGCAGTCGTCGAGTCGGTGCGCGACGGCGCGTCTCTGCGCGTGATCCTCCGCCCGACGCTCCAGATCCTCAACTTTGGGCTCGCAGGCGTCCAGTGCCCGCGCATGGGACCGCCTGCGTCGGCCGTTGCAGCCGGCACTGTCCCGCCAGAGCAAGCGGGTCCAGCGCCGTACGCGCGCGAGGCGAAGCACTTTACAGAGATGCGCTTGCTCCACCGCGACGTCGAGCTCAAGCTCGAAGGCGTCGACAAGTACGGGAACCTCTACGGCAGCGTCGTGCACAGCTCGGGCAAGAACATCAGCGTCGAGCTGCTCAAGGTCGGTCTCGCCAAGATGGCGGACTGGAGCAGTGCGTTCACTGGCGCCGCGGCGCGCACTGCGATGCGCAACGCTGAGAAAGAGGCCAAGGCCGCGACGCTCCGCGTGTGGAAGGACTACCAAGCGCCAGTGCTCCAGACCGACAAGCACCTGAACGCGGTCGTCGTTGAAGTCATCAGTGGCGACTGCATCGTCGTGTACGTCCCGTCCAAGGGTGAGGAGAAGCGCGTGTACCTGTCGTCGCTCCGCGCACCGCGCATCGGCACCGCGCGTCGGAACGAGCCGAACGCGCCGTTCGCGCTCGACGCGAAGGAGTTTGTGCGGCAGCGCGCGATCGGCAAGACCGTGACGGTCGAGGTCGAGTACGAGAAGACGAACCCGGGCCTCGGCGAGAACGCGCTCATGACGTTCGCGAGCGTGCTGTTCGAGCCGAGCGCAGCGAAGAAGGCGGCGAGCGCTAGCGCCAAGGGCGCGAACCTCGCCGTTGACATTGTCGCTGCTGGCTTTGCCGAAGTCGTGCGCCACCGCCCAGACGAAGAGAAGTCGGCGTACTACGACGACCTCGTGACCGCCGAGACGAAGGCGCAGAGCACGAAGAAGGGCATGTTCTCGGGCAAGGAGTCGCCCGAGCGCCGGTTCACCGACTTGTGCTTTGACGCGACGAAGGCGAAGCAGTACCTCCCATTCCTGACGCGCGAGAAGACGACGCGCGCCGTGGTCGAGTACATCTACTCAGGCACGCGCGTGAAGCTCTTCATCCCAAAGGAGAACTGCATGATCAACTTTGTCGTCGCTGGCATCAAGTGCCCGCAGCCGACGCGCTTTGGCGGCCAGGGCGTCGTCACCGCGCCTGCCGAGCCGTTTGGCGAAGAGGCCAAGATGTTCACGAAGCGCACGATCATGCAGCGCAACGTGATCATTGAGATCGAAGACATGGACCGCGGCGGCAACGCGTTCGGTCCGCTCTACATTGGCGGCGCCAAGGACGACCGCAGCCACTTTGGCGCGCAGCTCGTGGCCGAAGGTCTCGCGTGGGTCGACGCGTTCTCGGTCGAGCGCACGTCGTCGGCTGCGCTGCTCCAGCGCACGGAGGATGCAGCGAAGCAAGCGAAGAAGAACTACTGGAAGACGTACGACGCGCAGGCGGTCGCCAAGGTCGCCGCGGCGGCGCAGACCAAGACGTCGGACGACGTCCTCAAGGTCGTCAAGCTCTCGGAGATCGTCGATGGCACGCACTTCTTCATCCAGAACCACGGCGACCGGACGTGCAGCCAAGTGGAGGAGAAGATGAAGGAGTTCACGCGGCTCCACGGCCCGACGGGCAAGGCGTTCGAGGTCCGGCGCAACGGCATCTGCGCGGGGCTCTTTGACGACGGCAGCGGCCCGGTCTGGAACCGCGCGAAGATCGAGTACGTCCACCCCGACGGCAGCGCGCGCCTGCGGTTCATCGACTACGGTAACACAGCGACGCTCGCGCCGAACCGCTTGCGGCCGCTCGATGCGAACGTGATTCAGTTCCCGCCGCAGGCCAAGGAGTGCGTCTTTGGCTTCATCAAGCCGCTCGGTGTGACTGAGGAGTTTGGCCACGACGCGGCGCAGATGCTCGGCGAAGTCGCGTGGGGCCACACGCTCTCGGCGCGCGTGCACGGCGTCGACGAGCAGAACCGACTGCAGGTCTCGCTCTATAAGAACAATGCGAGCGTGTCCGAGACGCTCGTGCTCGCTGGCGTGCTCCGAACGGACCGCAAAGCGATCAAGACCGCTGCGCCGTACCAAAAGACGGTCGTCGATGCGCTGCGCGCGGCGCAGGACGCGGCAAAGAAGAAGCGCGTGTGCATGTGGCAGTACGGCGACGTCGAGTCGGACGACGGCTTTTAAGTCCATCGTCTCTGGACGCTCGCTAGGTAGGACGCGTCCACGATGGCAGTGACAGTGTCTCCTCTCTGCGGCCAATCACTCGATCGATTGAGGACAACGCCAGTGTGTGTTCATTGCCTGCGCGTCCTCGCTATCCTATGGTCTTCATCATACGTACAACCAGACAGAGAGACGGAGCGCTACACGAGACTACTGCCGCGCGGGAGCGTGAGCTTTGTCTCGCTCTCGCTGAGCGACACGCTCTCGCTCGGCTTCGCGAGCGCCTCCTTCTGCTTGCGCGCAGTGAGCGCGACGCGATTCCGCCGCGTCGTGACCACGAGCACGACAATCGTGATCAGGAGCGACGCGCCGAACGTCGCGACTGTCACCAAGAGCGGCGGGCCGTACGAGTCGCGCACGGTCGACGACGTCGATGCACCGAGCGCAGTCGTACAGCGCGGACCGGTCCACGCAGCGCCGCTGCACTTGCATCGGGAGTTGACGCACGAGCCTGTGCGGACCGACATTGTCGTCTTGTTGCTCGCGATCGTGCAGTCGTCGTCGCTGAGGCAGAACGCTTTCCCAGCGACGTCGACTGCGAGGTTGTCGTAGTCCTGGTACTCGTCAATGTGGTCCTGGATCCACTGCTTCGTCGGGTGCGTCTTCGGGTCGCACCCGACAGTCATCGCCGACTTGGCAGACGTGTCCTGGTACAGTCGGATGTAGTCGACCTTCATCTTCATCGGGAACGCGTCGCAGATCTTGTTCACGACCGGATCTTTGCCGTCGCCGCGACAGGCTTTGCCGGCGTTCGGTGGCTGCGTTCCCCACGTGCTCGAGAGCGCAACGTTGAAGATCAAGTACATCGGCTCTTCGATCATGACCTTCACCGGGTTGCTCTTCGCGCCATCTTGCGGTGGGTTCGTCAGTGCGCTCGCGGGGATCTCAAACAGCGGCTGGCCCGCGAGCATCCACCGGACGTACCCAGCCGGACCGGTGACCCACTCGAGCTGGTAGACAAGGAAGTCGGTGTACGCCGCGACGTGGATCGGCCAGTTGGACGAGATCGCGTCCATTTGGTACTCGAACGTCTTAATCTTCGGGTTCAGCGGCACGTCGGTCTTCTCACAGTGCGAGCTTGGGTTCCCAGGACTGCAGAGGTACGCGCCCGTGTAGCCGTTCATCTTCGGGTAGCACGTTCCGTTCGAGTTGATGCCCCAGTAGTCGGTCGTCGAGCCGTCGATCGGCGACACGTCGGCGTTTGCGTCCATGGACGCAGGGCACGTCTTGAGCGTGCAGGCGTTCTCGCGAATGCCTGCGTCCATGTTTGCTTTCACGGTCGTGTACGTCTGCTTCATGGTCGAGTTCGAGGCGCAGAAGTTGTTCGCCGCGTACTTCATGCCCTGGTACCACGACTTGTGTCCGCGCTTGGACTTGTAGAACGCCGTCGGCACGTCCGGCGTGTTCGCTCCCTGTGTCTTGCACGAACCCTCGTAGACGCACGCGAACGTGTCCGGGTCCTTTGGCGCAACGATGCGAAAGTCAGTTGGCATGCCGGGACCGAGCTGGATCGACGACGAGATGTCCGAGCCGCCGCCTTCGAGGAGATCGATCTCTGGCGCGCCACGACCTTGGTTCGGGTTCAGGCCATGTCCGGGGTTCGCGTCACAGGCGCTGATGCGCTGGTTCGACGACAGGAAGACGCTCTCGTTGCACTCGTCGTACGAGAACGGCCACATGCGGTTCGTCGATGCGCTGAAGATCGCGCGGCCGAGGTTCCCCATCATCCAGATGCCGGGCCACGTTGGGTAGTACCGGATCGACGCAGCGCGGCCACTCGGTCCTGCGGCCAAGTCGGGGTTCCCAGACTCCGGAGACACAGCGCCAGGCAACTGCGCCGCGACTTCGATCATGCCGCCTTGGAAGCAGAACTTGTTCCATGACTGGACCATCCCGGCGCGGTAGTACTAACAGCACGCACAGCCATGCAGAGGAGCGCCGCATTGTGAGCACTCTTGACTGTCTGACGCCACATACACAAGCACATGAGGCCGCTCATGTAGAAGCAACACGTACAAACGTCGTGGTCTGGTACCCCGGCGGGTTCTTGTAGTCGTTCCAGAGCCTCAGCGTCGTGAGGTCCTCCATGGCCTGGATGTAGAAGTAGCACCGGTCGCCGTCGCACTCGGTCGACGTCATGTTGTGCGAGTAGACTTCGAGAGCAGCGTTCACGCCGTCAGGCTTGTCGATCGATGTCCACATGTGGTCCTCACCAGCTTTGAATGTCCGGTTCGGGGTGTTGAACTCGTCGCTCATGACGAGCTCCCACGCCTCACCGCGCGTGCTCGTGTACACGTGCTGGTCGCTCGGCGTCGCAGGGTCGACCCACGTGCGGATGCCCGACTTGGTCTCGAACTCGGCAGCATGTGCGGTCGTGTGTGTGGAGGAGAGTGCGGCGGCGGCGGCCGTCGCGACGACTGCGGCGACCGTAGCGCTGCGCGACCTCATAGCTGCGCTGTGTGTCTGTGGGATTGGTCTGCGCGTTGCGCGAGAGTTCGGTAATGGCGCTGCGGCGCATGCGCCTCGAGCAGCAGCACAAGCTCCCGATCGACCGCACATGTGCCTGGCGTGCGAGAGACTGCGACATCTGCGCCAGCTGGCCACGCACTGCCAAGCAGCGAAAGAGTCTGGATTTTCTGTTGATGGACGAGCGCTCGCGCTGGTCGATCTGCATGTCTTCCACGTTCGGTAGTTCTGCTGCACCAGCTGGGCACGCACGCTACCAGCCATTGTGCTCATTTGTGCTCTTGAGAGAGCCGCTGAGCGGCGGTGGCCAGATGACGCTTGTGTGAACTGCTGTTGCCGCACGCTGTGGCTGGCGATCGAGGCGAGAGTCCTCATGCTGGTGTCGATACGATCGATAGGAGACCTTGCGCGTTGTCTCGCCGGACAACAACAGCATCACGAACATGAACTCGTGAGCACAGCACTATGAGCACCACGAGCAAAGCTCGATGCGCCTTGTCTAGCTATCGATTCCTCACGATCATGCCGACTCGATCATCAGTGTCAAGCACGCAAGCGAAACACACACTGCTCTCAAATGCTCGGAGCGTCGACATTCACCGACGACGCTGTGTGTCTCCTTTGCATGTAAGCACAGGCGCATGAAGATCGCGTCTTGCAGATGAAGAGAACAACGGCAAGGCGATGAGTAAACTCGAGTCTGCGTGTCGGTGCGAGCGCGCGACCGCGACTCTGTGCGCGAGCGATCGCCGCAAAGGCCAGCGGTGAGTCATGTAGTATGTGTAGTTTGAGTAGTTCGGACGACATGGCGTCAGAATGTAGCGGACCTCGTGCTGTCGATGCGATCGCAGTCGTTGGCAAGGGCGAGGCACTCGCTCGAGTGGCGTTGTGCGCTCAAACGAGAAGATGGCACCAAATGCACCGAGTGAGTTGTTTCGCTCCGCGATGACCGAGCAAGCCTCCAGGACAGAGACGCTCATAAGAAGTGCATTCGTGAGGATGCAACGTGAGTGCTGCGAGGTGCTACGAGGTGCTACTATAGGCAACGTTGTCTCGACACCGAATTGAGCTGGTGTAGTGCCACTGCATGAAGCAGCTAAAGCTGCATCGAGACGACGAGTTTGCATCTGTGCATCTCATTGCTACTGCCATCAGCGTGCTGACCGTGCGAAGAGAGTCAACCAAGCACACACACGTGCTCATACCACACGCATTTGCTAGTTGGGAACGCCACAGGCGTCGCATCGCATCGCACCGAAGCACTCGCGGACATCGCACTTGTGGATACCAACGAGCCTCACATAGAGACCCGTGCAATCTGCATACCAACACACTGTCAGCACTGCGCTGTGCGAATGCCTGCAAGTAACCGTGGTAGCCAGCGCGTTTGCGCGCTCGCGTTCGTTCTTTCACAGAGGCGAGTGGATCGGACCCAAGTGCGCATGGAGCGATCTTGGAAGTTGCACGAATGCGCGAGCGATTGTCAAACTTGTTTGCTGGACAACGACATGCGGTACGATCGTCATGCGAGCAACGTTACGCCGCGTGGTGGGGAGATGAACACGAGCAAGACCGCGGTCGCGAGCAAACACACGAGCAAGATCACGAGCAAGTGTGCGTGCACGAGAGAAGAGCGAAAGGTGGAGGAACAGCTCGACCTCGACGATCCTTTCGTCAGATCGACTGAGAGGAGTCTGCGACAATTTTTAATCAATCGCATCAGAAATTAACGTGATCTGATCCTATCCCCATGATACACAGGTTTTTTGTTGTACAGGTTTTGTTGTAAATAGCGAAAACAAGTCAATTTCGCGATAAACAGAAACTGGAAATAAAGAGGGCGATCCGTCGTCTTGTCGCGCTGTTCAACGAGAGGCACACACGCAACAAAGGACCTCCATCACGCCACCTCCAGCTCTCTCCGAACATTCACACGATGCTGTCTGTCGATGCCAAAGGCGACGTCGGCATTGATCTCTCCTCGAGCCACCACAGAGTTTGCTCCGTTCGCGATTGACAGCGGGTGTCGCAAGAGATAAGACGCTCGCTCGCGCACGACCGACCAGGTGCAAGCAACCACCAACTGTTCCCTCACATCCTCGGCTCTCACTCGCACTTTCGCCATCGAGCGCGACAGAGCGCCCACTATTTATCAACGCTCTACAGACAGCAGCAGCAGCGCCACCACGCGCCGCGTGCACGCACACGTCGACACTCCACACAGCGGACACGTCAAGCATGCCCCGCCGACGCAGCGCGCCACACTCCACAATGACGACCTTCAGCGTCCTCTGTGCCGTCTTGGTCGCCACGACGACTCGCGTGCACGGAGCCGAGTTCGAGACCAAGTCGGGCATCCGCACGTGGGTCGACCCGGACACGCCGAGTGACCGACACATGTACACGAGCTCACGCGGTGAGGCGTGGGAGCTCGTCATGAGCGACGAGTTCAACTCGCCTGGGCGGTCGTTCAAAGCTGGTGAGGACCACATGTGGACGTCGATCGACAAGCCCGACGGCGTGAACGCTGCTCTCGAAGTCTACTCGCACAACATGACGTCGACCAAGTGCGACGCCGACGGCACGTGCTACTTCTACATCCAGGCGCAAGACGACTACATCCCGCTGCGAGTCTGGAACGACTACATCAACCCGCCTGGGTACCAGCGCGTCGACTTTGTACGTTTGTTTGCGTGCATGTTTGCATTCCACTCATCATCTGCCGCTCTGTGAGTCCACTGGAGCACGCGCACTCACGAACCCGACGATCTCTGCTCTATATGACGCGCTCGCTATGATGCAGCACTACCGCGCCGCGATGGTCCAGTCGTGGAACAAGTTCTGCTTCCAGGGCGGCATGGTCGAGGTGCGCACGCAATTGCCCGGCATCACGACCGCTGACAACCCGGACGTGCGAGGCGGGCCTGGTACGCGTGCGACGTCGACCAAGTTCTACCCGACTTGGCCGGGCATCTGGATGATGGGGAACCTCGGTCGCGCGATCTTCAGTGCGTCCACGACACGCATGTGGCCGTTCTCGTACGATGAGTGCAACGACAAGGTCTTCTTGCCGTCAAACCAGCGCATCAGCGCCTGCGATGCGAACCCAGGGCACGGCTTGAACCCGAACCAAGGCCGCGGCGCGCCGGAGATCGACATCATCGAAGGCGCTGGGAATGAGATCTCGACATCCATGCAGATCGGTCCCGGCATGCCGCGCGACTTCCGCATCATCTACCCGACCGACGACCCCGCGCCTGGTTGCGTCTACACTGGCACGTGCAAGACCGAAGGCGCCAACATCCCGGACGTCCCAACGGCGTTCTACAAAGCCAAGCGCGGGTACAAGTCGTGGTACCAAGGCATGAAGTACGCGGCGAACAACTTCTGCAACGTCGACGCCAAGCTCAAACAGAGCTACGCGACCGTGAAAGCGTCGCTGGATGCGGGGATCACGGAGAACGTGTGTACGGTCACGAACTGCCCAGGCTCAAAGGACGTGAACGGCGACATTGGACCCATCGACGGCTCCAAGACTGAGCACTGGGGCATCAACACGAACGGCACGTGCTTCCCATTCATGAACGGCTACACTGGCGCGTACCTCTGCAGTCCCGGCAACCCGAGCACATTGTGCGAGAAGTCGGACGTGCCGCAGAGTGACAAGATCAAGACGTTCGAGTACCAAATGGACGCGCTGTCGGCGAACTGGCCGATCCACGTCGCGGCGTACACCGACTACTTGGTGTATCAGCTCGAGTGGGTCACGGGGCCGAACGGGTACGTCCGGTGGATGCTCGCGGGTCAGCCGATCTACGAGATCCCCGCAAGCACGATCACGAACCCGCCGCAGGACGCTGGCAAGACGAACCCAGTCAAGGTCATGGTCGAAGAGCCGATGTACATGATCTTTAACGTCGCGCTCTCGAGTACGTGGGGCACGAAACCTCCGAACCCTGGCAAAGCCTGCCGCGGCGACGGCACCGACACACTTGCGAACAAGATCTGCGACGCGTTCCCGATGTTCCTCAAGATCGACTACATCCGCTTGTACCAGGACACGTCCGCCAAGTCGACGATGCAAGTTGGCTGCGACCCGAAGTCACACCCGACGAAGCAGTGGATCCTCGACCACATCGAGTCGTACCAGGACTTTGAAAACCCGGCCGTAGACGTCTCGGGCAAAGCGTTCTGCCGCAACGACGACGACTGCACGATCGCGAGCAACAAGACCAAGCAGGCGGTGCGCACTGGGACGTGCGTCAAGAACCGGTGCAAGTGCAGCGGTTCGTCGTGGACCGGCCCGCGCTGCGCGAGCACGCTCGGGTCGATCATCAGCTCGTCGCCGTCGACGTCGACCAAGATCCGCGGCTCGTACGGTCCGCCGTGGTTCATTGCGCTGTCGACTGCTGGCATCACGATCCTCGTGACGTTCGCGTCCGTCTTCCTCTCGACGCGGTCCGAGCAGCGCGAAGCGGCACAGCGCAAGCAGAAAGCGGCTGCCGCAGCAGTGAACGGAGCGAGTCGTCCTGCGCCAGCAGCCCACGCGTCGTTTGGATCGCTGAGCGAAGCAGGCGGCAAAGCGAGCTTTGGTGGCGACATGAGCAAAGGACCTGGTCCTGCGCCAAACTACAGCACCAACTTTGTGTAGTGCGTGTTCAGTCAGTGAGTCCATCAGTCAGTCAATCAGTGAGTCTGTCAGTCCGTCGAGTCGTCTTCAGACAGCGTCCTAGCCGTGTCATGGGCATTCAACGGAAGTGCTCCAGACGTCGATCTAGCCACACGCGCTTGCGTTTCCGCTCGGTGTCTGGATCAGGTCTGTGCTAATGCCATGATCATGCTTGACTCGGGTCGAGCTGCATGTTCACTGCGAGTGCCATGCTTTGCCGACATGAGCTCGTGCATCAATGAGAGTCCGCGAGGCACAGATAGCGAGATCGACAACGACCAAGAGCTAGAACAGACGACAAGACGCCGCCACTGCGCTGCTGCAGCGCAACGCAAGACGCGAGGAGTGCGGGCGCGAGAGAGAAGTGCAAGAGGAGAAGAGAGAAGAGATGAAGAGAGGAGCATTGTACTGTGGTGGTGCTTCGTGGCTCGACTGTGCTAGTTCGAGCGATAACTTAGGACTGACTGACTGACTGACTGAAGGAGAGACTTGGCGCTCGGCCTCGCAAGCCTCTCGCGTCGACTCCTTGGGTCGAGCGCTAGTATCGACGCCTAGGACGACGACGAGAGGAGGAAGTTGAGCTGCAGACGGTAGCCGAGCGCACCAATGGGCTGCGGCTTGGACGCCACGGCCACCGATGACGATGGCGCAGCCGCAACCAGCGGTGCTGCGACGGCACTGGCGCTCGGCAGCGCGCACGTGATCGTGCCCAAGCACATGGAGATCTGCGCGCCGTCCGCGACCTGCGCCACCTTGACGAGCGACCCGAGCACGCGGTAGAGCGCGTCGATGAAGTCGACCTCGGACAGCAGCGCGCTCACCTGCCCGCTCGCCTCCACGATGAACGTGTACTTGCACCGCACGCTGATGACGTTGTCCACGATCGTCTGCAGCACCTCGGCGTGGCGCGCGAGCTGCGGACACAGGTGCGTCGCGAGGTCGGCGCGCAGGCGCAAGTGCAGCTCCGCGTCGACGTCCACGACCGTGACGTCGCCCGACGCGCGCGCACGCATCGTTGTGGCTTCGAGCAGCGTGGACCAGAAGAAGCCGCCGTAGAGCCGCCACTGCGCCGCGAACGCCTCGACGCCCGCGATGTCCACGCCTGCCGCGTCGCGCGTGAGGAGCTTGTGCAGAAACGCCTCCTGCGCGTCCTCGTGGATCGCCGAGTGGCCGTACTTGAACACCTCAAAGTACTCGCGCACGACCTGGAGCGCGTGCGCCGAGCGCTGCTGCTTCGCGTCACTGCCGGCACTGCTGACACTGCTGCTGTTGTTCATGCTGGCACTGCTGTTGTTGCTGCTGCTCAGGGTGGCGTACGACAGGCGCTGACGCTTGGCGCTGAGCGCCGAGACCGTGGTCTGGAGGTCCTTTACGTCCTGCTCGAGCGTCGAGAGCTGCATCTTTCGCTTCGCGCGGTGGCGGCGCTGGTGCAGCCGGTCCTGCGACCGCTTGCGCTCGAGCTTGAGCTGCTCGGCGTGGTTGTTGTTGTTGTCGACCGACGTCGGCGACGACGCAGGCGTCGTGTGGTAGTGTGTCTGGTGCATCGTCGCGTTCATGTTGATAGTGCTTGCTTTGCTTGTTTGCTTGCTTTCTTGCTGTGGACTGACTGGGTGAGCAGAGGCGAGTGAGTCTGCGAGCGAACCTGTGTGTGCGCGTGTGCGTGGGTGTGCGAGCGAGCGAGCGAGTTGGCGAGTGAGTGAGCGCGCACCTGCGTGCCGTCGAAAGCCACGCGCCACCAGCTCGACACCAGCAACAACAAGCAAGAGAACCAAGCAAGCACGAGAACCAAGAGCAAGCGGTCAAGTCAAATGGGCTGCGAGTCGTCTGTGCGTGAAAAACGCGGGCGACGAGCGAGCGAGTGGCGGGCTAGGGGATTCAGCGTAATAGAATCTGCTGCGCCATGAGCGGTGCAGCAAGCGCATGTTGCGTACTTTGTGTGGCTCGAGTGCGCACTTTGCGTGGTTGTGTCGAAACCAAGCCAGCGCGAGCGTGAAGAAAGCGAGCGAGAATGAGGATCCACTTGCACACACAGCCTGGCTGACGCAGCAGCGAGTCAGACGAGACAAAGAACAGACGGCGATACTTTTTCACACACTCTTCTAGACGCTCGAACGCGTCAGTCCGTCAAGCAAATCGACGACGCATGAATGTGGCGCCATGACGACTGCGATCGAGCTGTGCTTCTGCGTCTTTGGTTTCCTTCTTTTGTTCGTGTGTTTGTTTGATTGGTTTCTTTGGTTTCTTTGAATTGGTGTCAAGATCGATGTGAGCTCTTCTTGTTGGTCTTGGTCTGTTTGGCATGCATTGTCCGCACCAGACGCTTTCTCTCGCTCTCTCGCTCTCACTCTCGCAATCACAAACACACACGAACACAAACACAGCAACCACAACAACAGACGTCGAATGCAGCAGCAGCGCCTCGGATCGTGAGCGGCTGTGCTTGTGTCCATGCGTCTGCGAGGCGGAGAGACAGCCATGTGTCGCATTGGACTGGAGACATTCATCGCTGGTCTGGTCTGGGCATCTCGGCGGCGTCAAGACATCCAGCGCGCCGCGTTTGGCTTGCAGAGGCGCGCGCTTTCACTCAACACTCGTTTGCTTGTTTGCTTGTCCGTCAGTGTCAGTGTCAGTGTCAGTGTCAGAGGAGCGTCCGAGTGCCCGAGCCTCCTCGGATCCACACAAGCGCGCTTGCTCGCCTTGCTTTGCAAAGCGCAACGTCGTGCGAGAGCATGAGCAAGGGCGTCGAAAGCGAGTCTCAAGCGAGAGAGTCTCAAGCGAGAGAGAGAGAATCGCAAGAGAGCGAACAAACTAACCCAAGAAAACTGCGAAAAGGACCACGCGACTCGTTGCTGCCACACACACACAGACACACACACAGACACACACAGCGCGTGTCTTTTTGCGACACTCGCATCGCACCGCCTGATGACCCAGCCAGCCAATGCCGCATCTCACTAAAGCACAGCCGACGATTCTCTTGCAAGCCTTTGTCATTTGCTTGCTGCTTTCTTGCTTTCTTGCTTGCTCGTTTGTCTTTTTGCGTGCTTTTGCGTGCTTTTGCGAAACTGGCACAAACAAACAAACAAACAAACAAACAAACAACCATCGATCGCTCGGTTGTTTCACACCAATCACACCAATCACACCAAACCAACTTCAAAAGTCTGCACGGTTCGCATGAATGAAAGAGAGGCTGACCAAGACGCGAGCGAGAGCCATTGCAAACACACATGGCACAGCTCGAGCCGATCAAGCGTGCACTCGTCCATTCATCGCTCGCGATCGAGACAACCAACTCGCGCACTCCTTGCTGCCTCTGCTGCTGCTGCAACTGATCGTATCGAATCGAGTCGAATCAAATGCGCTCGATCCAGTCGAGTCGACAGCAAGCACATTGTACGGCGCGGCGAACAACAACAACCACTCGCTCTTGCTCTCGCTCTTGAGCGCTTGGCGCTCGTCGCTCGCTCGCTCGTGCACTGACACCATGCCAAATGTTGACTTGGACGCGCACTCTGGTAATCAAGTGGGCGTGGGCATGAGCACGCGCGAGGCTCGAGGCTAAAAGAGCGGCGCCGATCGGGTTTCACATGCGTCGATGAACCGTATCGAGCCAGGGAAGCAGGTCGCAAGTCGACCGAGAGTCTTTGCGCATGATGTTCTTCGACTGCTGCGCTTGCTATACTACTGTGGTCGCGCGCTTGCCGACTGCCACTGTCTCCAACAGCGTTGCTCGCCGAGCGTCTTGTCTTGCCTTCGTGATCTGCCGTGTTTTGTTGTGTGTCTGCTCGTTGCTACTGTCATTGCTGTCGTCGATGTCGACCATGGCGCAACAGCCGAGTGCTTCATGCGCTTCATGTGTGTGCGTGTGCTGCTCCTGCTGTTGTTGTTCGACTGCTAGCGTCGTCGCGACGCACGATGGTCATGATGGTCCTCGCCAACAAGCGCATGGCAGCATGTGCGTGGAGCACAAGAGCACAACCAAGCGCACACCCGAGTCCGGCGCTTCAACGCTTGAATGCAAACCAGCAAGGCAACCAGCGAATCAACACAGCCAGATAGATCGTCGGTCTGTCGCTCACCAACCAGCCAGTGTCATGAGCGCATGTGAATGGTAGCAACGAGAGAGAACAAGCGATGTAGTTGATCGATCAAGAGCAAGAGAGAGAGTGAGAGAGAGTGAGAGAGAGCTTGGCAACATCGACTGCTCATTCAAACAAACGAGCGTGTGTGTGTTTGCTTTCAAAAAGACAACAACAACTCCAAAACAACAGCACACACATGCGAAACACACGCGGTCCTGACTCGAAATGCTAATGCACACGACGATTCTATTGCTGCACAAGCGTTAGGCACTGCGACTCCTGACGACAAAGCCGGAGCGCAAGAGAGAGCACAAGCACAGATGTGTCAGGAATCCAGCACATTCCGATCGCGCAACTCGATCGAGGTCTCCACAGCTGCATGCGCGTGCCTCGCAACGAGCATGCGAACTTGTTTGCTTGGTTGTTTTGTTTGAGGCACAAAACCACAACAGGAGCAAGGAGCAAGGAGCAAGGAGCAAGGAGCAAGGAGCGCAAAGCAAATCGACCAGAGCGTCAAGCGATGTGAACGAGTGAGCGAGCAATGGCTGCTGCTGCTGCTAGTGCTAGTGCTAGTGCTGCCGACACCAAACATCGCTGGCGATAACAACAACAACAACAGCCGACTCGTGTTTGATGCGCGATCCTGGTCTTGACATCTCTGGTCCTCTCTCGTTCTCTCTCTCTCTCTCGCACGCGCCACGCAGAGTGTGTTGTTGTTGCTTTTTTGCCTGGGTTGTTGCTGGTCGATCGATCGACCGATCTGCTTGCTGTTGCGACGGAGTCTGGCCGAACGAATGGATCCGTCGCTCGCTTGGTCTTGGACTCGCCGTCCCTCGCTCTGGACCGAAGTATATGCGCGCGCGCCGATTGCCGAGATCGAGATCGAGATCGAGATCGCCGTGCACTCGGCATCTCGATCGCGCCGCAACCAGGCACACACAAGACACACAAGACACACGAGACGCGTCAGCAGCTCCAGCCCCAGCTCTAGCAGCGAGACGTAGTATGTGTGAACAGCAAGAGGGAGGCTGTCGAACCAGGCAACCAGCACGCGAACTCGTCGACCAGCACCAATATGCGAGTGATGATTTGCATGCTGCTCTCGACGCTGGTGCCGACAACAGCAGAGACGCACATTACTAGTAGTCGAGCAGATGCAGATGCTGTTGCAGTCGAGCAAGGCGAGCAAGATGCAAGACAAAACACTCGCCAGTCGGTTTGGTTGTTTTGTCAAAGCGTACTTTGCGAGCACTTTCAAAGTGCGTCGCGGCGATATGTCCGCGCGCACTTTGTCTTTCGACGATTGTGCGCACTTGCAGATGGATCCCTGACGTGGCGACCGATCGCTCGCTCGATCAGATGCGGCGCGTCCGAGTTCGGTACCGATGCCGAGCGTGTGGCTGCTGTGTGTGTCTTGTCTGTGTCGCCGCAATCCGCGCCGGCCATCATCGTCGTCGTCGTCGTCGTCTTTGTTGTTGTCATTGCGGCCTCGTAAGTTCGACCTCGCAAGTTCGACTCGACCTCGAGAGAGAGAGCTCGACTTCCTTTGTCTTGTTTGCTCGCGCGCGCGCTTCGAGATGAGGTCAGCGGGCGAGAGCGAGAGCGGGAAGCGTTGGCCACACTCGTCTGTCGATCTGTTCGCCAGCCAGGCGTACGAAGCCAATCACTCGATCGCGATTGGTGCTCTGTCTGAGTGAAAGACCATTCCCCCATGGGTTTTACTGCGCTTCCGAGACACACACACACACACACCTCGCTAGCGCACTCGATCGATCGATCGATCATGAGCTCTCGAGTCTATGCAAGTCTCTAGCCTTGTGGGCTGCCTTGCAAGAATGCAAGCAGTGCTTGGACACACACACACACACACACAACCTAGCAGCAGCAGCAGCAGCAGCACTAGACCTGCTGCGTCCTTAGTTCGCACTCGCACTCGCACTCGCACTCGCACTCACACACAGCGCCAGGAACGAATCCACGCGCGCGCGATCCTCGACGGCGGCAGTTCAGTGCGTGCGCCACGGGATCCATCGCTGCCGCCTCACTCTTGGTCATCTGATCACCTGATCGTTCGCCTCCTTGCCTTGCCTTGCTTGCATTGACAGAGAGCGAATCGCCGCGATGCAAGGCAACATGTTGCATGCACGCACTTGCACACTCACACGAGGATTGCCATGGTTGTCGCCGCAGCGGTTGTGCACGAGAAGTCGTGAGTGAGACCGCCTCTTGCTGCTGCTGCTGCTTCTGTTGTCCAGCACGATGCACGCACTACTGCCACCGCCACTCGCAAGGCACAAGCGTGGCAAGGTGGTCTTTGTTGTTGTCTGCTATTGCTCGCCAGCAGTGAGCTGCAGTCGTACTGCGACGACAGCCAGCACCAAGTAAAAGCGAGCTCGTGATGTTATGTCGCTCGAGCGCCACGGCACCATGCGCCAGGAAGGATCGCTCGCTCGCTCGATCGATCGATGACCAAGCTGGCGTCGCACTCAGGCAAACCACGGCAACATGCAAGAGGCGAAGAAGACCACGCTGCCTGCCTGTGCGCCACGGATTCGCTCGCCATAGCGCCAAACGCACGCACGCCCTCGAGCAAGCAATCGCACGAACAAGAACAACAGCGGCAGCTCAAGCGATCGGTCGGTCGATCGATCGGTCGATTACGGCTCTGCGCACTAAGCAAAGCAAAGAGCAAAGAGCAAAGAGCAAAGAGCTCCATGACCAGACACCTGTTCACTTCTACTTCTTGCCTCTTGCCTTCTTGTTGTCGTGAGACTCGCGACTAGCAGTGTGACGGCGCACGCAAGGTTCGTCCATTGCGCACGAAGCAAGGCAAAGCAAAGCATGTCGATGTCTGCAAGTCGCTTGCCTCTAGCCTCTAGCCTCTTGGGTCTTGTGTGTTGCATGCATGCGCTCGATGCCCATTCACTCGCTCGATAGCTCGCTTGTCTGTCGAGCGAACGCTGTGATGCAAGACAGCAACAACGACAGCGACGCCACATTGCTACTCAGAGCCAGCGCACACACACTGTCGATCGATCGATCGGTTGGCTGTTGCTGTCAGCCAGCCAGGCAAGCTCCAGTCATGCCAGCGTCCGAGCTGATGCTCGCGCCGATCGCATTGCATTGCACGAGGTTCGCACGTTGCGTCGTGTGATCTGGAGCACGTCCAGCGAGCTGTCTGTCTGTCTGTCTGTCTGTCTGTCTGTCTGTCTGTCTTGTTGGTGCGCCGATCGCGAGCCTATCTGCTGCTGCGAAGTGTGTCTGTCTGTCGCGAACTGTGTGGATGTGTGGGTGTGTGCTCGAGCGCGCACAGCCTTGCTAATGCGCGAGGCGATCGCATTGCACGCGTCGCCGCGATGTGCCCACGACCGCGCGAGCGAATCCAGTCGACCGCTGCTGACTGACTCGCCTTGCTGCGCTTTGCCTTGCTTTGCTTACCTTGCTTGTCTTGCGCTGAGACGACGACGGCGTTGTGACGGCGCTGGCTAGTTGCCTCTCGCCGCTCCTTGCTTCCTTGCTTCCTTGCTTCCTTGCTTCTCGCGCGAGCCTAACGCCATGGCGCATTGCCTTGCACGGACGCAACCTTGCTCGCGACCACGAGAGGAAGACATGCATGCGAGACGCGAGACGCGGATAGGACACCCGGTCTTCATGCTCTTGCTGCTGCTGTCGCAACAACAGCGCTGACGTGGCAACTCAACACAACGAGGCAACGCAACGCAAAGCAAAGCAAGAAGGCTGGAATGGTCAGCAAGACAAGCCCACACACACGAGCTGCAATCGCCGCTCAGTGTGCTCGCTCTGCTCCTTGGTCTCTCTTGATCGCTCTTGGTCGCTAGTGCGCGTCTCGCTCCATGAAGCAACCACGTTGCGACCGCATTGCGTCACGCAGCACTTGCTCGCTCACTTGCTCGCACTTGGTTGTTCACTCCACTCGCTCGCTCGATCTTCATCATCGTTGTGAGCTGCCTGCTTTCTGCTTCAAAGCCAAAGCCAACGCGTGTGCAAACAAGCACATAAACAGACTGCTGCCACACGCTGGCACTTGCTGCCACTTGCGGCTCCTCGTTTGCCCCGACTCGATCGAACTTACTGCTGCAAAACGACACTAGGAGATGCGAGCCAAGGACAAAAAAGTGGACAACACCACTTTCAGACACTTGCTTTTCGACAAACACACACAAACACATATTGTTATGAAAGCTCGAACTGGTGTTGCGAGAGCACTCCCTTCATGCTGCTCTCGCTTGCTCTTCTGCGTCTGTGTGTGTCTCTCTATCTATTTGTCACTTTGCCTATCTATGTATGCGCACTTGCATCGCTCGTTTGCTTCATCAACCAACACAAGCACAGACACAAGGAACACTGGCACTTGCTCAGCGAGCGAGTCTCGAGTTCCAATCCACGATAAACTATTGTTGTTTGCTTGACCATTTTCGACCTGTACTTGGCAATTGTATTGAGCGCAAATGCAATATTGCAAAACTGGAATGCAACGAATAAATGATTGAATGATCTTGAAGCGACGCAAGATGAAGCGCACTCGCTCGCTAGAACATTGCTCCACGACACAACGCGA
This sequence comes from Pythium guiyangense, assembly GCA_003730235.1. Classification (NCBI taxonomy): domain Eukaryota; phylum Oomycota; class Peronosporomycetes; order Pythiales; family Pythiaceae; genus Pythium; species Pythium guiyangense. The sequence continues at coordinate 585,604 of QXDM01000016.1, forward strand.
GCATTGAGCAACATGATACTTCCAGCAAAGAATGCGCTCGTGCTTCCCCCGCGTGTGGTACGAGAAGTCGTTGCAAGCGCATTCGACGAGCTGCGTGTGCCAGTTGGCGCACCGCCTGAGCAAGTTGCAACGACGTTCCGCATCCAGAGTCTGCAGCGCGCGCTCGGCGCAACTACTAGCAGCAGCAACAGCAACAACAAACGCAATGACAACAACAGCAAGGCCAACAATGGCGGCGACAACAGTCTCGAGAGCTTCCAGCGCCAAGCCGTCGCGTTTCGCTTCCTCTCGTCGCTGCCGCTGTTGGACGAGACCGAGTACCGTCCAGCACATCAGCGCCTGTGACTTGCAACATCAACGCACGCACAAGCACGAGGAACACCGGCACACTGGTACTTGCAAGTGAGTCTCCTGTTTCAATCCACGAGCAACATGACCCAACTAGTTCTACGCTATCGTCGCTGGCTTGTTGTCGTCTCTCACCTGTTCTTGCTCTTCTGGAGATTCTCTCACATACCTTGTTTTCTTCACTATGTAACCACTGAACCTGTAAAAGAGTATCAAACCGAATCGATCAAATATTACCGGTTTGTGTGGCCCACTTCAACAAAAGGGCACGAAACGACGCGCATCGTGCCATTCATAAACCCAGCTCCAGCTCGACGTCATGCCGCGCCGCAAGTCCATGCGCAGTGGTGCTGGGTCCGACGCCGTGGATAAGGAGCACCAACAGCTCGCGACGCTTTTCTACGTGACGCTGCGGCTACGTGGCGGTGCGCAGCTCGGGAAAGCCGTCAAAGGTCGGAGCAAAGACGGCAAGGGCAAGAAAGATGGCGGGCGCGAAGCGACTGACGAAGAGAAGCGGCTGCAGGACTCGATCCGACGTATGGAGATGAACGACTACATGAAGAAGCTCACGGTGTCGAAGAAGGCGCTGTTGAAGGAGTTCATGGAGAAAGAGGAGAAGATCTCGCGCATGAACAAGCTCAAGATCCAGAACCACTGGCGCAAGATCATGCGGCTCGTCAAAGTCGAGGCGCTGCGCAAGGAAGTGGAGATTCGCTCGCAGAACCACGAGCGCGACGTTGACCGCAAGGACGCGATCATCCAGATGCTTGACCGGGACCTCGAAGAAGCCGAGGAGCAGTTCCAGATGGCACTCCGGAGCCACTTGCTCAACGTCGACGAGCTCATTGATCTCCAAGACGAGCGCTTGCTCGGACTCGAGAAGGAGTTCGAACTCGACTTGCGGCAGCTCGAGCAAGAGTTTCGCGTCGAGCGCGAGCAGATCGTCGCGCAGCACGCGCTCGAGAAGAGCGAGCTCGTGCGCATCATGCACGCCGTGGAGCAGCAGGAGCGCGAGCGCGAGGCCGAGGCGCGACAAGAGCACGAGCAGCTGCGCGAGGAGATCCGGAACAAGAACCTCGAAGACATCAACGTGCTCCGCATCACGCTCGACAGCAGCATCGAGGAGCTCGAGCAGCACTTTGAGGTCGCACACCTCAACTACCTCCAAAACACGGACCAGCGCACACAGGACTTCAAGTACTTGACTGCGAAGGACCAGGACCTGTCGCGCGACATTGAGCTCAAGATCCGCAAGATCGAGCGCCTGCAAGCGAGCATCGCGCACTGGCGCGCCAAGATCGCGCAGAACGTCAAAGAGTGCAGCGAGCGCAACCGCGCGCTTGAAGAGGAGAAGAGCGCGATCAGCAGCCACTTCCAGAAGCTCAAGGCGCGCATGAACCGCATGCGCGACGACCAGAAGCGGCGGCTCACGGACCTCTCCGCAAGCGCACGCGATGCAAAGAAGACACTCGATGAGCAGCTCGCGCGCTGCGAGCGGATCCTCCAGCTCAGCGAGCTCGTGCGCAAGCTCGAGACCGAGCGCGAGCGCGTGCTGCCGTTCTACCACTCGACGCTCGCGGACGAGAAAGAAGCGAACGAGCTCACGGAGAACGTACGCCTCGCGGTCCGCGCCGAGCAGAGCAGCGCGAGCGACGACGGTGACGACGCTGTGCTGCGCGACTTCCAGCCGCAAGGCGCGTGCACGGCGTCGGGACTCGTCGTGTCCGAGTGGGAGTACCTCGACTTGTTTTGGAAGCGCGTGAACAAAGTCCAGCTCGACGACTTGGCCATTCAGCGCGAGCGCGCGCGCATCGAAAGCGAGAACCGCGAGCTCCAGGCGATCCTCAAGCAGTACCTCGACGGCGTCTCCGTGAACGACACAGTCATGAACAGCTCGAACCCGCTCCTCGTCGTGAACGGCCGCTTACGCCTCTTGCCGCAGCACCAGCAGGAAAGCGACGACACAAAGAAGAAGAGGCCGATCATCGACGCGAACCACATGGTCGCGACGAACCGCGTGAGCAAGTAGGCAGCTTCGATTCGTGTCTTAAGTGCGCACTTTGTACTCAGAATCTCTCATTTTATAATTCGGTCACTTGCTAGTGGTGCACGCCAGCACTTGTCGTTGTCGGTGCGACTTGCTGGTCGAGCAGCTCCTGTGCGTCACGCAAGAGGCGCTTTGCATGCGGCACTTTCTTCCGGATCGCGCCGTGGCCGTCGACGTACGACGCGCCATTCGCGACGCGCGACTGTGTCTCTGTCACGAGCGCCAAGAGGCCAAAGTGCAGCGCTTCGCACTCGCACGCGCTCTCGCAGACCAAGATGAGCTCACGGAGCGCAGCTGCAGCGCTGGTGTCACTGCTGCGACTTGGGTCACTGTCTCGACTGCTGCTGCCGATGGTATTGTCGCGATACGTGACGACAACGCCGTACGCACACCCAGCGCTTGCTTTGCGCCGCCCGAGCGCAGTCTTGAGCACCACAGGCGCTTCGATCGTCACGCGCACGATGTCAATGAACGCAAGAGCATGCGCACGCTTCGTTGAGCGCCAGAGGAGCTGCGAACCGATCGGGTTGAGCTGAAAGAGGCGCCACTGCGGTCGCTTGCGGCGCGAACGCACTTTCTGGATCGGCACGCCTTTGCGGATGGTCACTAGAAAGTGTGCGAGTTTCACCCGCGGGTCATTCGGGAGTAACCCAATCTCTTCGAGCGACAAATACTCGTCGATGCGCTCGAACGACCCAATGTCGAGCTGCGGCACGGCTGACTCCGTGAGCAGAAGCTGGTGCTCGGCGCGCAAGACAAACACGCGAAATGCGCGCTGGATCTTCATCGCAGCAACGTGACGCACTTGGTACTCGCGCACGCGCACGTACGTGCGTACGACCGCCATGCGCTCGTCCAGCGCCTGCTGTTTGGTCGCGAGTGCGATGCGCTGCTGTGTCATGGGCAGTTGCTGCTGCACGTGCGCGCGACGGCGGCGGGCTGCACAGCGACCGAGGAACCCTCGCACAAGTGCTTGGAGCTGCACTGCAGCAGTCGCAGCGTCAAGGACGCACTTGCTGTAGATCGACGGCTCGGTGCGTGTGAGCACTGGACCGTGGACGCCGTACACGCGCGCGAGGTACTGCCACGTGAGCGCGTTCACGCAGCGGTAGTGGCGCGCAGGCGTGAGATGAGTCTTGGGGCTTTGGGTCGTTGGGTCAATCAGGTGGTCGTTCGAGATCTTGCCAGGTGGCGGCGCGACCTGCATCTTGGAGCTGCTGGTGCTCACCGCGGGGTCGCTCTCGGAGGTGCTCTGGACAAAGCGCTTCCACGCGTCGAGCCAGCCACTGCAGATGATGTAGTAGCCGCGATCGCTACTCCCGCTCGCGTGGGTCAAGTAGCTCACCGCCAGCGCCTCTTCCTCTGCGCGCACGCTCCGGTAGTCGATGTCCAAGAAGTCCATGATGTCGAGCGAAAAGAGTCCGCGCGCTGCGAGCGATGTGATCACGCGCATGAGGTACTGCGTGAGCGCCTGTGCGCGAGCTGCATCAGAGTGTGGCACGCGCAGTTTGTACTGCCATACACGCGGCGGGAGCTCGGGGACGATCGAAACCTTGCGCTCGAGCGCGCGATGGAGTGCAAGAAACTCGCTGTAGCGCCGTCGCACCACGTGCGTTCGCATCCAGTAGTGCACTGTGATGACGTAGTTTGTGTATGGCAGTCCCCATGTACGCTGCGCTTGCTCCATGGACGCAATCGCAACGTCGAGCATCGCGCTCACACGCTCATTTGCGTCTTCGCCATTCGCAGGCGTGAGCGGCCGCAGCGTTGCGAGCATGTGCTCTGGACGGTACTCAGTCTCGTCCAGCAGCGGCAGCGACGAGAGGAAGCGAAACGCGACGGCTTGGCGCTGGAAGCTCTCGAGACTGTTGTCGCCGCCATTGTTGGCCTTGCTGTTGTTGTCATTGCGTTTGTTGTTGCTGTTGCTGCTGCTAGTAGTTGCGCCGAGCGCGCGCTGCAGACTCTGGATGCGGAACGTCGTTGCAACTTGCTCAGGCGGTGCGCCAACTGGCACACGCAGCTCGTCGAATGCGCTTGCAACGACTTCTCGTACCACACGCGGGGGAAGCACGAGCGCATTCTTTGCTGGAAGTATCATGTTGCTCAATGCTCGCGTTGTGTCATGGAGCAATGTTCTAGCGAGCGAGTGCGCTTCATCTTGCGTCGCTTCAAGATCATTCAATCATTTATTCGTTGCATTCCAGTTTTGCAATATTGCATTTGCGCTCAATACAATTGCCAAGTACAGGTCGAAAATGGTCAAGCAAACAACAATAGTTTATCGTGGATTGGAACTCGAGACTCGCTCGCTGCAGTTCGAGCTTTCATGACAATATGTGTTTGTGTGTGTTTGTCGAAAAGCAAGTGTCTGAAAGTGGTGTTGTCCACTTTTTTGTCCTTGGCTCGCATCTCCTAGTGTCGTTTTGCAGCAGTAAGTTCGATCGAGTCGGGGCAAACGAGGAGCCGCAAGTGGCAGCAAGTGCCAGCGTGTGGCAGCAGTCTGTTTATGTGCTTGTTTGCACACGCGTTGGCTTTGGCTTTGAAGCAGAAAGCAGGCAGCTCACAACGATGATGAAGATCGAGCGAGCGAGTGGAGTGAACAACCAAGTGCGAGCAAGTGAGCGAGCAAGTGCTGCGTGACGCAATGCGGTCGCAACGTGGTTGCTTCATGGAGCGAGACGCGCACTAGCGACCAAGAGCGATCAAGAGAGACCAAGGAGCAGAGCGAGCACACTGGGCGGCGATTGCAGCTCGTGTGTGTGGGCTTGTCTTGCTGACCATTCCAGCCTTCTTGCTTTGCTTTGCTTTGCTTTGCGTTGCGTTGCCTCGTTGTGTTGAGTTGCCACGTCAGCGCTGTTGTTGCGACAGCAGCAGCAAGAGCATGAAGACCGGGTGTCCTATCCGCGAGAAGCAAGAAGCAAGGAGCAGGACGGAAGAAGCTCAAGGAGCGCAAAGAGCGCACGAAGCACAAGGAGCACAATGAGTGCGGCGATAGAGCAAGTATCTCTAAATGCGTTCAATGACTTCGACCTGCGTCGTCGATGGCCTCGACAGTCGCGCAACGATGCGACACAAAATGCTGCTGAACACTTGCCTTGCCATCAAAGTGGCTGCGTCATGACGTCAGGCTTCGAGAGCGAGCACGCGCGTTTAACACCGCCGCGAGCAGGCGTAGTCATGTCCAACAGATCGACGGTCGATGAACCGAGCGATCGAGCGAGTGCATTGTAGAGAACGAAGTCCTGGTCCTCTCTGGCTCTGGTCCCCTAGCCATGGTCATGTGTCCACACGAAGATGCTTGACGACGACGACAGCCCCAGAACGCGATCGCGTGGCTGGTCAAGGAAGAACAGTGTCGAAGCGCAGCGAACATCGCGCTGCATGCATGTGTGCGCGCCAGTCGCAGTCGCCACTGTGGCCAGCGCGCTCGAGCGTGACGTGACGCCTCTCGCGTCGCCAGTGACAAACTCGCTGAAGACCCCAGATACGCTCCATGGTCCGTTCGTACGATCAACAGGTCGATGGATCGATGGATCAATGGATGGATGTATTCAAGCGGCTCCTTCGTCGTCTGTGCAATAGCAGTCGAATGAATAGAAGAAGCCTCTCGCTCTTGTGAGAATGTGTATGCAAGGCATCACGGCTTCTTGAGCATTGACGCAAACGCGCTGTCAGGCTTTGCGCGCAAGTCGCTCGGCGTCCCAAACTCCGCGACGCGGCCGTGGTCGAGGACGAGGATCTTGTCGTAGTCGACGATCGTCTCGACGCGATGCGCGATCGTGAGCACAGTCGCAGTCGCAAACTCGTCGCGGATCGACGCTTGGATGAGCGCGTCTAGCAAACACTCAGCAGTCCATCAGTCCATGCGTGGTGGTGATCGCATGAGCAGCGGCAAAGCACACAACACATCGAACAAGATACTACAAGCGCACCTGTGGTGTGGTCCATCGACGCAGTCGCTTCATCGAGGCACAGGATCTTGGAGTTGCGGATGATCGCGCGCGCGAGGCAGAGGAGCTGGCGCTCGCCGACGCTCAAGTTGTCGCCGCCTTCGAGCACGAGCGCGTCGAGTTGACCCGGGAGGCTGCTCACGAACGCGTGCAAGTGCGCTTTCCGGATCGCGCGCCAGAGCTCGGCGTCGGTCACGAGACCCGTTGGGTCCAAGTTGAACCGCACAGTCGCAGCAAACAGCACCGGGTCCTGCGGAATGATCGCCATACGCGCGCGCACGTCGTGGAGATCGAGCGCTGCGAGGTCGACGCCGTCGATCTCGACGCGACCGCCGGTGCACGGCACGAGCCGAAAGAGCGCGAGGAGCAGCGAGCTCTTGCCAGCGCCAGTGCGGCCGCAGATGCCCACGCGCTCGCCGCCAGCGATCGTGAACGACACGTCGCGGAGCACTGGCGGCGTCTGCGGGTCATACGTGACACTCACGCTTGTGAACGCGATGCGGCCGTACTCGGGCCAGTGCGGACGTGTCCGTAGGAGCGCAGACGCCGGCGCCGATCGGTCATCCGTCAGTCGAGCGCGTGGCTCTTCGAGCCCGAGTGGCTCGGTCGGGATCCGCGCGTACTCGTCCGTGCGCTCGACACTGTTGAGCATGTTCTCCATGTCAATCTGGTTCCGTACGATCCAGTTGAGCAGCGACGTCATGCTCTGCGCGTAGCTCAGCAGTAGACCGGCCATGGCGCTTGCGAGGCGCGCGTGCTCGACGCTCACAAACAGCGCAACTGCAAGCGTAATGAGCGCGCCGAGCGCCTCGAGTCGCACGCCGAGCCATCGGTTGATGAGGTTGAGCGCGAGGAACGCCTGTGTGTTCGCGTTCAGTCGCTGCGCCTGCGCTGCGGTCGTCGCGCGGACCATTGCGAACGCGCGGATCGTCACGAGCCCGTTGAGCGTCTGCGTAAAGTGCGCGTAGACTGGTGACTTGGAGATGTTGTCGAGGCGCTGGAGCTCGCGACACGATGCGCTGTAGTAGCGCTGGTACGCGACGTAGCACAGGCACACGGGTGCGAGGAGCGCCAGAAGGACTGGCGCAGTCGTGCACTGGACCGCGAGCATGCTCACGAGCGAAAGGAGCATCGTCGTGAACGCCACGATCGAGCTATTGAGCTTTTGGTCTGCAGGAGGCAACGGCACAGGCGTGAGTCGTCAGAGCACGCGGCGACCTAGGACGACCGAGGTAAAGAGAGATAGCCAAGAGCTGTACCGATGGTGTTCATGTCGTTCGAGAAGCGGTTGAGGATGCGTCCGACGGGCGTGGTCGTGAAGAAGCGGAGCGTGCCTTGGATCACGTGGCGCAGGAGTGTGTGGTGAATCGCCTTGGACGCACTAGACACAATGGCAGCAGAGCGTCAGTGTCAGCATCACAGAGTCTGTCGCTCTCTTAGCAAACGCACCGCAAGCCAGCAAAGCGCGAGCTGAGGTCGCCGACAAAGCCGAGCGCGATCGTCGCGAGCGACAAGTACGCGTAGATCGAGAGGTAGAACGCCAGCGGTCGAGCGTCTTCACTGTTGTCCAACACGCGCGTGCTCGCGTCGGTCCAGTACGTGAGCCAGAGGTCCGTCGCGAGCGTCGCGCCTTGCGTGAGCACGAGCAATGCGAACGCACAGAGCGCGAGTACGACGCCGCAGGACGCGATGTACTGCGCGTAGACGGCAAACGCGATCGCGCCTTCGAGCTTTGTCTCGTCGTCCATGAGTGCGCGCGCAGGCGCCGACGCGTCGTCGTCTCCAACCTTTGTCAGACTCGCTGCGCGCACGCGCGGCGACGCCTCAGTCGTCAATGGCCCAGCGTCGCTTGCTGCGTCGCGAGCGTCTAGCCGCGCGCGCTCGAGCGACGCGAGCATGTGTGCAAACTTGCCGTGCGGCTGGCGCGTCGTGAGGTCGTCGAACGTCCCCATCTGCGCCACGCGCATGCCGTCCATGACGATGATCCACTGCGCGTACTTGGCAAACTGCAGCGCGTGCGTACTGAGGACGCGCGTCTGACCGGCCAAGATGCCGTGCGTTGCGTCGCTGAAGCACTGATCAAAGATCTTGCGCGCGACGTGCGGGTCCAAAGCCGAGAGCGGGTCGTCGAGCACGTACAGGTCCTGCTGCTTGGCGTACACTGCGCGCGCGAGCGACACGCGCTGCTTCTGACCGCCGCTGAGCGTCACACCGCTCTCACCAATCTCGCTCGCGAGGCCGTGCGAGAGCGTCGCGAGGTCGGCTTCGAGCTCACAGGCGCGCACGACGCGCGCGAGGCGCTGCGCATCGCGCGGTGCGCCAAACAGGATGTTGTCTTCGACGCTCGCGTGGATCAAGTACGGACTCTGCGCAGCGTAAGCGACGCGCGAGGTTGGGCTAAAGACCTGGCCGGCGTCAGGTGCGAGCTCACCGAGGAGCGCGGCCAAGAGTGTCGACTTGCCGCTCCCAACGGCTCCAACGACGAGCGTGAGCTGGCCTTTTGGGATCGTCACAGAGATGTTTGTGAGCTGCGCTGGCGCAGCGGACAGCGCGTCAGTGGGAGGTGGCGGAACCGCGTCAGATGCACGACCCGACCACGTGAACGTCGCATTGCGGATCCCAATGAACGCCGGCGACGACGTGCTGCTGCTGTTGGGACTCGTGGCACTCGCGCCAGTCGCTGGTGGGTCGTGCTCGGGCGTCTTGAGGAACGCTTCGAGGCGCGCGACCGAGACGTTCGCTTGGAACACGAGCGAGAAGATGCGCGGGAGCATCATGAGCGGGAGGCGGAAGATGCTGAAGAGCGTGATCGCAGTGAACGCTTTGTCAGGCGTGAGCGCTTGGCCGTGCTGCACGAGCGCAAAGACTGCGAACGACCCGAGCGAGACGAGGATCGGTCCTGCTTGGAGCGCGACTTGGCTCAGCGCGTTCCACACGAGCATGCGCTTGAGGAACCCGAGCTCGGACGTGCGAATGCCTTCGACTTGCGCCAGGAGCTCGCGCTCCCACGCGTACAGCTTCACAGTGCGGATGCTCTGGAAGAGCTCCGTGAGGAACTTGAGCCGCGCGTCTGTGCACGCGAGCAAGCGCTTCGAGACGGCCGCAGACTGCGCCGAGAAGAGCGCACTGAGCGGCAAGAGCACTACCATGATCGCCACACCGGCGAGCGACGCAACGCTCAAGAAGCGCACGAGCAGCAAGAGCCCGACGACGAGCTGCAGTGGCGCGGCCCATGCGTAATGCACTGAAGGTAGTAGCCATGCCGAGAGTATCGCATGAAGCCATGTATGTGTGTGTGAGAGACAGGAAGTAGTGTCGCTCGATACCAACAGGTAGACGTACCAAAGTAGAAGAGATCGAGGATGCGGTTCGCGTCGATCGTGGCCATGTTGAGGATCCGACCCGCGCCGATTGTGCTCTTGCTCTGCGACGAGAGCTTGAGCGACTTGTCGTACACGAGCATCGTGAGCGCCGAGCGCACGCGGATCGCTTCACGGATCACCAAGTGGTGGTGCTAGTCCGAGGCGTCGACAAACAACGTGAGTACGTGTGTGCGCGCACACGAGCCATGACAAGACGCGCTTGGTTGGTTGTCGTACCTGGTGCAGACAGAGCGTCTGGAGCACCGACGACGCAAAGAGCACGGCGCTGAGGACGTAGCCATAGTGCTCTGGCGCAAACCGCGCACTCGACGGATCTTCGACGTACTTGATCAACTCTAGCACACGACCAATCACTCACACGCAGAGTGAGCACGAGTTGTCACAAGCAAGCAAACCGGCAAGCAAACAAGCAAGCAAGCAAGCAAACAACTAGCAACTAACAAGCAACAAGCAAACAAACAACAAGCAAACAAGCGCACCGTTGATGCAGATTGGACCAACAAACCCGAGACAGTCGCCGACGAACTTGCACACGCCTGCGAGGTACATGTTGAAACCAAACGCCTGCCACACGCGCACGCGCGCGCTGTGAGCATTGCGATCTCACGCAATGATGCTGCTGCTGAGAGCTAGTGGCCGTACATACCCGTCGGATCGCACGCCAGAGCGACAGCGGACGCGCAGCGTGCAAGTCTTGCGCGAGGCAGTGCGCAAGCGCAGCCGCGACATGGGTCGTGTCGTCCGCTGGCTGGAGGTCCCAGAGGTCCTCGGCGCGAAGAGGTGCCGCCGCGCCGCGCTTCAGGAGCTCGCCGACCCAACTGTCGCCGTCGTCATGGCCACACGAGCAACACGAGAGCACGTGAAGTGAGTGCGAAACCAGTAACGTCGCTCGTCGTAACGCAATGGAGTCGGCAGCCACAGTGCGCGGCGACGTTGACGACCGCGAAGCCATGCGATGGCCACTCGCGTCGTTGTCATCGCGACGTGTGTTGACTGGTGTGGGAGCGAGCGAGTTCTCTCGTTCTTGGACACGAGCGCACGACGACGCGCACTCACGCGTTGCGCACGCGCATGCAGTCGCAATCACCGCATCTCCCTCTTCTTCGACGTACATACACATACACATGGCGGCTTACGGACCTGAACGTGATCTTGGACAGCGCACTCGCGCGGCGCTCTGGGTGTTCCCACTCGCTCGCATCCTGCGTTGCTCCAGCACGGAGCAACGGCGTTGCTTCGCCCACCGCAGCAGCAGCAGCAGACGCCATGCCGTCGCTCGCTCGTTCGCTCACGAAGCGCGCGTAGCAGCAGCCACCAAGTCGCGCGCGCGTTCCACTTCACACGACGTCGTCCCCGTCGTGTTCGTTCGTTCTCGCAGCACCAGCTCGTGCGATCGATCTTTACGTGTATTGTAGAGGGGCTTTGACCCTGCTCAACAAGCGCTAGCAATAATATACGGGGAGACGTGGCGCATGCGTCGCGTAGGTCACCACGATGGCCACGACGATGGCGCGATTCGATATTCACCAGCCTGTGTGTGTGTGCAGTGTACCTTGTACCTTGTGCCCACGACGACGGCGACGCCAGCGAAGCAAAGAGTGCAATGAGAGCGAGAGAGCGAGCGAGCAGAGAGAACAAGAGCTGGAGCCGCACGTTTGCTCGCACGCACGAGCGCGCATGACGCCATGCCGATCTGGCGTTCGTCGTCGTCGTCGTTGCGAGCGAGCGACGCCAAGGCGACTGCTGCTTTCGCAGCGCGTGCGCACGCGGGAAAGAAAAACAGCTCGCGACGTCTAAGACGCGCTCGAGTTCGCTGGCGTGCGCGCTCGTTTGTTTGCTTGTCTGCTGGTCCTGGTGGTGGTGGTGGTGTGTCGCTGCGATGGCAAAGGCAAGGCAAGGCAAGGCGCGCTCATTCATTCGTGCTCGGTGCAACGTTGTGCGCGTCGCTTCAAGATCGGATTTCGGGTCCTCGTTGTTGTTGTGTACCACGTCCTATGTGACTCGAGTTCGCTCGAGGCAAAGCAGCAGTAGCAAAAGCAGTTCGAATCGACATGAACGAGCACATGGTGATCGCTATGAGCAGCAGCAACAGCTTGTGCACGCATACACGAGGGCTGGAGGCGCGAACGAGGCGCGTTGCACGCTCACGGATCATCGCGAGCCGCGTCCTCGAGAGGAAGATCGGCAGCATGACACCATCATCACAGCGAGACTCAGACGCAGCGATTACGCCTGTCCGATTCACGACATGCACTTGCGGACGTTTCCTGCAAGTGCTGTTGTGGATCGCTGACAAGTGGGAATCGAGGGAGCGAACAACCGAGCGATCGTCGGTCGTTGTCTTCGGTCGTTGTCGTCGTCGCGAGCGCGTTGGAGCGGTCCTCATCTGCGGCCTCTGTGTGAGAAACCTGCCGCAGCGGCATGTCCTGCTGCTGTCGCAGTCGTGGCGATCCGCGCGCAGCAAGCAGCAAGCTGAGCGAGCGGCAGGAGGTCGTGAGATGCGGAGGAGGGCACAGGCACGTCTTGATGATCAAGATGATGATGGTGCTGATGACGAGACGCAGCAGTACACTCCCTCCTTTCCTTCTCAAGCGCATCGATCGAGCGAGTGCATTGAGCGAGCGCACCAAGATATCCAAACGAAGCACATGCTCAAGAGCAAGCGTGAGCACAACACGAGCACGCGTCCAGCAGACACACACATCGAGAAGCGCGCTGCCGGTTGCTCAAGGAATGGAGCGCGCGAAGAGGAGGTGACCACGACCGACACGTGACCACACGTGAGCGCGAATCGACGTGCAAGTCAACACGGTAGCAGAAAAGCCGCGCGGCCGCACGACAGTCGCGCTGGAATAAGAAGTTCGCGCGCGCTCCCACTCGCTCGCGCGTGGTTTTCGGTTCACCGTAGACGATGCACACGCATGCTCGCGTCGATTCGATCGCAGCGTGCGTCTGGGCCAGCTCTCGTGTGTGTGCGTGTATGTGCGCGATCGAAGCTCGCACACACATGTGTGCATGTGGGTGCTAGCATCGCAGCCGTCGCGTGCGTGCGTCTGTGAGCGAGTGTATGCAAGCTTCATTTTGACAGCGACACTACTGTGTCGATTCTTCACGTTGGCAACAACAACAACAACAACAACGACGACGACGACGACACAAGTCACACCACACCCACATACTGCCATCGCGATCATGACCGAAGATCGTGTCGTGTCGTCATTGCGTCGTCCGCGTGCTCGTCAAGCGCGGATCAACACACGCGCTGGCTTTGCCCGACCGACCACACATCGACCGACCACTTGCGCCACACGGCAAAATGGAATCTTTGCACAGCGCGGGTGGCGTTGCAAAGACAAGCCGAGCGCGCGCGAGAGTCGGAAGCTGGCGACTGCTGGGTTGTCGCCTTGGTGCGTGCCCAATTGTTCCAAAATACCGGGTTCACACAGTGGGTTTTCTACTCTTTCGCTCGAGTGACAGTCACAGTCGGCGCGCGATCGTCGCGATCGTCGTTGTTGTTGTTGTTGTTGCGTCTGTGCGAGCGAGCCTTGTTGTCGTGTGTGTGTGTGTGTGTGTGTGTGGCGTCTTCGACGACCGCGCCAGAGTGCGTTTTCCTTCTTCGCCGACAGCCATCCCGCTCGCTCGCTCTTTGCTCCATTGCGCCATTGCTCCATTGCATCGTGTGCATCGTGCTTGACACAGAGCACACTGGGCAACAGCGCACCAGGCACAGAGGAACAAGAGGGAGAGAACGACCGACCCGCCAGCTCAGCTCAGCACGGCAGCAGGTGGTGGTGAGAGTTCCTTCTGTGTGCACACACACGCACACACAGACACACACACACTCGGAGAGAGCGCGCGCGCAAGCAGCAGCAGCAGCAGCAGCGCCTCCACACAACACACACAGCGAGCGAGCCATTTGGAAATCGCGTGACCGAACCGCAGGCGAGGGTTGCGTGCGTGCGTCGTCGCTGTCGTCTCGACCGACGCGCCGCCTGCTGCTGTCGCGCCGCGCAGGGTCCGTCTGTCGTCGGGCCACGATTGCGAGCCTTCGCGCCGCAGACCGCTACTACCACCAGCCGCTGGCGCCACCGCCGCCGCTGTCGCCACTGCGCCAACTGCAGCAACAGCAGCAGCACGACCGCAAAGGGGAAGAGGAGCGCGCCGACCACCGCGTGACTGCCTCCCTCGCGCGCCTCGCACTGCTCGTTGCGACCGCATTCCTGCTTCTCGCGCGCACGGCTCTCGAGAACTCGAAGCGCCTCGTGCTCCGCTGCTCGACTGCGATTTGCTCAGACCGCGTAAGCAGCCGCCGCGCGTTCGCACAAACGACTACGACTGCAGCAGCATCAGCAGGTGAGGCGACTGGGCTGCTCGCACCGAGCGCCGCTGCATCTAGCGCTCCTCCACTCGCCGCGCTCGCGAGCGCGCCTGTTGCTCAACGCAGTCGCGCGAGCGCTGCGGTGCCCGTGGCCACGACGGGCAATCTACTCACCGCCCCCCTGCTCGTGCTGACAGGTCTCTCCGCCATGCGAGAGCCCGAGCCGACCAAGTCCGAGCACATTAGCGCGCGCACGTCAGTCGAGTCAGTCACGATCCTCCCCGCATCCTCATCGTCATCGTCGTCGACAACGTCGTCGTCAAGACACAGCCGACCGCTCTCGCCGTCGTCGCCGTCTGCGCACGCCATGAGCGCTCAGATGAACGCAACTGCGAGTCCGCTCGCGCCGATCGCAACGAGCGCAGCCGCGACGGCGCGCAAGACGACCGAGGAACCGACTGACGCGATCACGTCGCCGATCCTGATTGGCAAGAACGGCAAGAACCGCCGCATCAAGCCGTTCCTAGGGCTCGACGCGAGCGACGACCACAACCACTCGAGCCTCACAAGCCACAGCCTCAGCGACGCCGCGAAGCACGCGACGCGGTCGCAGAACGATCTCGACCAGCGCCGGAATTCGTTCAGCGCCATGGCAGCAGACGGTCGCGCGCAGCTGCGGCGCCGGAGCCACGACTTTACGGACTTTGCAAGCCTCCCACTCCCGCCCTCGAGCTCGAGCTCGGGCTTTTTGCAGCCGCGGTCGAAGAACCACGTGCACATGCGCGTGTACGGCAAAGCCGACACAGACACGGCGCGGATCCTGACTGCGCGGCAGAGCGAAGGCGCTGCGCTCGTCGACGTGCTCTGTCCGTCGCCGCGCACGATCTGGCGCCGCGGGCAGCCCGTGTGCATTGAGTGGAAGGTCCTGGACGACAACGTCGAGTTTGTGCAGATCGACCTCATGGAAGAAGGCTCGAGCGCGACGACGATGATCGCAAAAGCTGCGCCGAACAACGGCTTCTTCACGTACAACAAAGTGCCGTGGGGCATGCAGTGCGGTTCGACGTACTTCCTCCGCGTCTCGAGCACGGCCGACCCGTCGCGGTACATGACGACGGCGTTCTTCCACATTGGCTCGGCGCCCTGACGACAGTAACTAGGCATCAAGTAACCAGCAGCAACACGTCAGCGCATCGACGAGTGCGACGCGCACGCCGCGCACGGAGACAGTCAGAGCACGAGGCACTGAGAGAGAAGGAGGGTATGATATGAAGAAGCAGAGTTTATTTAAGCGCCGGTCGTCGTCGTCGTCGCCGCCGCAGGTCGATGGCACGAAGCGCAGCAGCAGCAGCAGCAGCAGCAGCACAAGGTCGCAAGCGGCACCGAGCGACCAAGAACGTGCGAGCGTGCGTGCGCAAGAGAGAGAGAGCGAGCGAGCGAGAGTGGCGCCAGCAGCTGGCGTCAAGTGGTGTCGTGCGTGTGTGAAGGTGGTGTGGCGTAGCGTGAAGTCGTCGTGGCAGTGGCAACGTGCCGAGCCAAGAGAAGAAGACAGCAGCGAGCAAGTGAACGAGCGTAGTCGTACAAAGTAACAAGACGAAGCAAGCGCCTGCGTCTGTTCACTACTTGCGTCGGCATGGCAGGCGTGGAAGATCCGGGCTGCCGCGCGTGCGCGCGCGCGACTGGCGACTGACTCCATCGAGCAAGTGCGGCGGTCGACAGGAGCAACGACGCCAGCAACGACGACACAGGCGACTGGCACTAGTGCGCTCCTGGACGCGCGCAATGCAACTGGATAAGAACAAGTCGTCGACACGCATCGACGCCAATCGTCGACGATCGGTGTCGTTGCGCGCCTGCGTCGTGCGTGCGTCGAGGGAATGCACGTGCGCGAGGGAGCAACCGCAGACGCGCGTCGTCCTGCCTGCGCAGCCACTTGGGCCGCGCTGGCGCCACGAAACCTGCCATCGCACATGCGTGACTTACGCGAACGCAAACACCACCTGTTTCACTCGTTGCAACAACTCGCTCCTGCTTGCGTGCGGTCGGTTTGCGACTCGGTTGCCACGACTTGCTGTACGCGGCACGACGAGGAGCTGAGTGCGCGTGTGAGGTCAATCGCATCAGGACTCAAAGACATCGGTCGCATGGATTGTTACCACCTCGACGCACTCGCGCGCGCGGCAATGCAATACGCGCCAGGCTCTGTCTAGTCCTGGACCGCTCGCTTCTAGCGCGTCGGCAGAGAGTGTTTGAGGTCGATCTCGTGAACACAGCCAAGACCAAACAATGGCAATGCCTAGCACTGCAAACAAGCGAGCATAATGCACTCCACTCGTATCAACGCAAGTTGATACGATCGAGGTGTTCGCATTGAGGCGACTGGAAGACTCGCGACGTCAACATGCAAGCGCACCAGAACGACAGTCTGCGTTTCAGTGTGGCAGATTTCGTATTACACTCGCCGCATAAAGTAAACGGCCAATCTGAACGACCTTGCCGCGCTTTTTGCGCGTTTAAACAACCATCTGGAGGTCTGGCAACAAACAGCAGCTGCGCGATCGCCACAGACGCGCGGACGACAACGACGACAGCGACGACGACGACACTCGACAGACGTGCGGCGGCTCGGCGACTGCGGTGCCAGCCCCTCCTCTATCGTCCCGCTCGCCACCACGTCCCGCGTAGCAGTGCGCCGCCTCGTGATGGAGAGCGCGAGCCCAACGCGCGCACTGCGCCGTCCACCGCCATCGACACCCGCGCCGTGCGACCGCCGAGGCGCCGCGACTCCTTCTGCTACTACTGCTGCTCCTGTGAGCGACGACCTGCCGCCAGTTCCAACGCAAGCGCAAGTCGACGCACATGCGAGCGAGATCGCGCAGCTCGTCTGCGCAATGCGCATCAAGCTCGTATGCATCGACTTTGACGCGACGTTTGTGCGCGTCCACACGGGAGGGACGTGGTCGCGCTCGGCCGCAGAGCTCCAGCGCCACGTGCGTCCGCTCTTCCTCGCGCTCGTGCCGCTGCTCGTCCAGCGCAGCGTGCACGTCGCAGTCGTGACATTCAGTCCGCAGACCGAGCTCATTCGCGACGTGCTCGCACTGAGCTTCCCGGCTGACGGCATTGCGCAGCAGCTCATCGTGCGCTGCGACGAGCCGTCGTGGCAGCTCACGCACAGCGACACGCTGAGCTTTGCACCGCTCTGGCAAACTGGCGGTCGCCACCTCGACCGCACGTGCAAGCTCCCGTTCGTGATCTCCGCAGCGCTCCACGCGTCGCAAGAGCGCAGCGACGCCGTGCGGAACCGCGACACGCTGCTCTTTGACGACGACGCAGCGAACATCCGCGTCGTGAACGACAGCGGCATCGCTGGCGTCTACTTTGACCCGACGCACCACACAGACGCAACGGCGCTGCTCAAGCAGCTGCGGCGCTTCCACGCAGTCGCTGCCTCTACATCATCATCAGCTACTGCTGCGTATGCGTCAGCGGCAACAGCAGACGTCGCCGCGGCGCTGCCGCTGTCGCCACTGCAGACGCCGTCGAAGAAGCAGCCGACAGCGCGCATGGTGCGGCTCATGGCGAGTCCAGAGAGCCGGTTCATTGCGCCGACGCCGTCGTCGAGCGTGCAGCTGCGGCACCGCGGCCACGGCTCTGGCTCAGCGAGTGCCCCGGCGCGCACGTCGCGGTTTCACTTGTGCACGCCGTCGCCTGTGACGAAGCTCCGGTCGACTGTCGAGATGGGGCGTCCGCGCTCGAAGCGCACTATCCGACTCATGCGCAACATCGAAACCGACTTGCACGAGTTGCACTTGCCAGCTGCGGCAACGTCGACGACGACCAATCACAGCCGCGCGTTGGTTGAAGCGCCAGTGCCACCAGCAGTCAAGCTCGACGGCATGTCGCCATCACAGTCGCCACTGTCGAACTGACTCGCCTCTAGTGCAAGGAACGTCGTGTATTTAAGCAGCAGCAGCAGGTGTGAATGAGTGCGTACGAGGAAGAGGATGGAGGACTTCGCTGATGGAGAGAGCTACAGCAGCGCCTTGCCGTGGATCCAGAACGTAATGTAGAAGAGCTCATCGTCTGCGTGGTCGATGCGCGTGATCTCGTTCACGACGCGCTGGCTCTGGAACAGCACGACGCGGTCTGCGATCGGCGCGACGCGCTGCACTGGCGCATCTGCTGCTGCGCTCGTGCGGAGCTCGAGCGTCGGCGACGCCTCCTTGTGCGAACGTGGCGCATTGACAAAGTAGACGCACGTGAGCTTCACGCCGTTGTCCTGCGCGCCGTAGCCGCAGTCGAGTCGCGGCGCCTGCGCGTCACCATTGCGGAGCTGGTGCAGCGCCGTCGCGTGCGCAAACTGCGCGCAGAGCGCCGCGGCGTCCGAGCGCTTGCGGTTGATCTCGAATGGCAGCGCATGGAGCTTGTCGAGCAGCTCTGCGAGCGCCGGGTACGTCTTTGCGCACTCGGTCGGCTCCAAAAAGCGCATGCGGCCGCTGCTACTAGTGCTGCTTGTAGACGTGGGGCGTCCAGCATCGTGGCTTGGCGTCTCCATCAACGCGTTGCTCGCAGCCATGCGCTGAGCGTCTGCGAGCAGCAGCGCGCTCCACTCGTCGCCCATAAAGCCGTCGATGACTGTCGCGGCACTCGGACCGAGCAGCGCGTCCAAGCTCTCGCCTGAGAGCTGGTCATACAGAGCGCGGGTGTCACTCGGGTCTGCGAGCGTCCGCGCGTCGTTCACGAGCAGCACGTGCTTCTGCGCGTTCACGCGGTGGACCATCGCAAGCACTTCGCGACCGAACGCCTCCTGCAAGACCTGCGGCCAGAGCTGCTGCTCCGTTGCAGCGTCCATGTGCTCGCCTTGCGCCGCGCCGCGGGCTTTGACGTTCGTGAGCACACTCTCAGCTTTTGCTTGGACCGCAGGCATGAGCGCGAGCAACTCGCGCTCGTACCACGGATCTGCGAGCAGCGCCTGGAGGTTCTGCGGCGCATGTGCGCGCTGGTGCGCCGGGATGCCCGGGTACACGAGCGTCTGGAATGCGCGCTCGTCGAGGAGCTTGGCAAACACACCATCGTCGAGCACGACGCGCTCACCACGGGCATTCACGCCGCGAGATGAGGCGCAGCCTTGCTTGAGCCGCGCAAGCAGTGTGCGCCACGTGCGCTCGTGCGGCGCTTCGTCGCGCACGGTGCCGTTTGCCTCGACGACTTTGGCGACGACGTTGTCCTTCTCGCGGTAGATCGACGCGCTCGGCTGCGAGAGGAAGCCGCGCTGGACCGCCGCTTTGGACTTGCTCGCGCTGGCTTTGCTCGAGCGCGCTCGGAGTTGCGCGACTTTACTCGTGAGCTTGGCGACTTGAGCAGAGTCGGCGCTCGACTCGAGCGACAGCGCGCGCTCATAGGCAGCAGTGGCGCGGTCGTACTGCTGGAGCCCTTCGTACGCAGCGCCTTGGCGCAGATAGCCCTGTGAGTAGCCAGTCAGCCCTGTGAGACTGAGAGCGAGTTGCTGTTCAGCTGTATGCACATGACGGACCTTGGGCCACTTTGGTGCGAGCGCGATCGTGTGCTCCGCGTCAGCGAGTGCTTGGTCAAAGAGCTTGCGCGCGTGCAGTGCAGCCGAGCGATTGCTGTACAGAAGCTACAAGTGTGCGTGTGAGCCATTGGATCTTGGCAAACATAGATGAATGGACAGTAGTGATACAAACATACATGGCTCTCGCCATTCTTCTCAATCGCTTGGCTGTAGAACGAGCACGCGAGCTCGAACGCTCGGCCCTGGAACGCCGCGTTGCCTTTCTCGCGCAAGAGCTCTGCTTTTGCAAATGCACAAGAGTGCGTCAATGCGCGTTGGCATTCAGATGCAACAGGCATAGCAATGTATGTCAGCACACACCTGCGTCCTGGCGCGCGGCGGCGCTGCTGCGCTCACTCGGGACGTCAAAGGAGCCGTCGCGCGCAGCTTCGAGCGCCATTATGCGCAGCTCGTCGAAAAGATTCCGTGGTGCCGAAACGGTGCGGTAGTATACTTATTGCGGCTAGTGTACATGAGAACCCATTGGCCAGTCACATGATGGGCATCAATCAATCGGACTTGTGAACTGCTCAGAGCGCCGTGACGACGCCGTTTGCGAGCATGTTGCGCAGCGACCAGCGCGCAAACGCATCGCGCGGGTTCTCGTCGCCGTGGACGCGCCAGGACCAGAACGCATACCCGCCGTCGACGACGTCGTGGAGCACAGCCAGCTGCGCTTGCGCAAACGCCTGGAGACGCGTCGCACTGTCACTGCTGGTGCCATTGCTGCTGCTGCTGCTAGCGTTATTCTGTGCGTCAAACTGACCGCGCGCGGCCGCAAAACTGAACTCGCCAATGTACATCTTCTTGTCGCTCGCAGCTCGCCACTGCTCGACGTCGGCGCGGAACGCTGGGATCGCGGTGTGCAGCAGCTCGTGTTCGCTCGCGGTCTCAAAGCCCCAGACAAAGTACCGATGCCACTCGACCCAGACGTTCGTTGCGTGCGGCAGCACGTCCGTCATGTACTTGGGCGACTGCTGCGCGAGCAGCGGCGCGATTGTCAAGACGCAGTCGTTCTTGTCTTCGGTCCGGATGAGGCGATACGCGTCAGCGTAGTACTGGTACAGTACGTCCGTCGTCGTTGTCCCAGACGGTTCGTTCAGGAGACCGATGCCCAAGAACGCGTCGTCGGCCGCATAGCGCTGGGCGAGGAAGCGGACGGCGTCGAGGGTCGATGCGACGTTCTCCGGGTAGCTCGCCCAGTGCGACGCGCCTTTATCTGCCGGTGACGAGTGGTCAGCGCCGTTCTGCGAGCCCTTGGCGGCGTGCATGCTGATGAGCACCGCGACGTTGTGCGTCTTTGCCCAGTCGCGCACGAGATGGTCGAGGTAGTTGAGACCTTGCGGCGCGTACGTCTCCCACTCCTTTCGGTTCGACGAGTCGTGGTTGTCAAAGCCGACGATCCAGTACCCCACCGGCACGCGCACAGTGTTGAGCCCTGCACGTGCGATCGCTGCAATGTCGCGCTCTGTGATGAAGCGACTGCGGTGCGTCTCTGCGCGCTCGAGCGCAAGCGCCCGCTTCGTCTTGTTCATCGCCGTGAACTCGCCCAAGTTGGCGTCGTCGCGCGTCACGCCCCACCAGATCTCCGAGTCCTTCGTCATCCAGTGCTCAGCCACGAGCCAACCACCGAGGTTCACGCCGCGGCTCTTCTCTTTGCCCGAGCGGATCGCAAACTGTACGTGGCGACTGCTGTTGTTGTTGCTGCTGCTGTTGTTGTTGCTGCTGTTGCTTGGTGCTTCCGAGCGGTTGCTTGCCTCAGACTCGATGGCTTCGTACCCGACTTCGTACGGGTGCACAGTGTACGGCACCGACTCGGCTTCACTCGCAACGAGCGACGAGTCTGGTTGCGCAGTAGTCGTCGTAGCTGGCGATACGACTGCAGTGTTTGCATCCAGCGCGTACTGACGCGAACTCACGGTCACAGAAGTTGGCGTCACGCTCGGCACGTCGCTTGCAGCGTCTGCTTCACGAGCCACTGCATCGTCGTCATCGTTCAAAGCTTGAGGTGGGAGCTTGGGACTCGGCACAGCGACTACGACTGCAATGTTCGTGTCTGGAATGACGCCGTTGATTGTGAGACCGCTGTGCGCTGCGTCCTTTGTCGGTGTGTCTGCACGTGCGACTTCGAGTGCGTCGGCGTCGCTCGCGACCTCTGTCTCCGTGTCGAGTGCAGTCGGAGCTGGCGTCGGTGGAGCGATCGGTGTGACGACTGCAACATTTGTATCGGGTACGACTGCCCAGTTCTCCGTGTCGAGCGCGCTACTCATAGCAAGTGTAACCGTGAGCAGCACCGTCAGCTGCACGAGCACTGCGAGCACTCGGACGCGCGCCATGTCTGCTGGGCAAGTCGATGGGAAGCAAACGAAGGGCGCGCGCAAGGCAGCAGGAGATTTGGTGAATGGCTATGCGAGCTTATGGAGCTGGCTTGCTTCTCCGAGCCATCATGCGAACATGCACGTGGTGCATGATTTCCAGCCTCCACGTAGCCATCCACGCTACGTATTTCCAGGACCTCATGGAGAGGTCCTGGAAATACGCACTCGCGCCTTCGCATCATCATCGCAGTCCATGCGAAGGCGACTCGTACTCAATGAGTGGCTCCTTGGCTCATTTCTAGGTACTGCATTTGCTCGGTGAGCGACGTCCCTTGTGCGGCGAGGTTCGTCTTGCTACGGAGCAGGTCGAGAGCATCATAACCCTCAAGTCCCTAAGGACTCATGACAGATGAACTCACACATAGACTGCTCCCATTGTCAACAGACGAACAACGTCTACGCAGTCCGTGAGTCAGTCAATCTCCAAGACTGTGCGCACTTCCTGCGGCGTGTGCATCAGCACGAGTCCTTGTGCTCGGTACCCGTGCGCAGCGTCGTAGACAAAGTCGTAGACTCGCGCATACGTCGCTGCTAGCTGCGTCGCGGTCAGCAGCCGCGCGCGTTCGCGCAGATCTGGCTGCGCAAGCTGCTCAATCGACGCAAACACGAGCGTGAGGAGCGCGTCGCAGAAGCCGTTCATGACCGTCGCGACCGTCGCGCAGTCGAGTCCTTGGGCCTCGCACGCGAGCGTAGACGGCGAGGAGGTCTAGCCAGTGCAAGTACAGTTCAAGACACATTAGTACGCAGTCACATACGATATCACACAAAGCCTGAGCATAAGTGTACCTCATAGCGCTGGATCTGCTCGAGCAGCGCCGAGACGCCGCAGCGGTCGAGCACGCTCGTGCTCTCGAGCGCGCTGATCGCTTCGAGCCACGACGCAATCGCACTCGCCATGCGCGCGAGCCACGCTGTTGCCTCTGGGAACCGCACGAGCGGGACGTGGAGGCAGCTAAAGTTGTTCACGCGGAACACGAGCGCGTCGGTCGCATCGAGGCCGTGGATGCTGCGGTCGCACATGTGCGCAAGCGCCGGGAGGACCGCGTCAAAGAGCGGCGCGAGGTCGCTCTCGAGCGCATCCATCGGCAAGAGCGACGTCTGGAAGACCTCGAGCAGCGCAACGAGGCGCTGCGATGCGTCCATCGTCGCGTGCGTCGCCAACAAGTTCGTCGAGTAGTCCTGCGCTGAGGTCGCGAGCGTCTCGACGAGCAGCGCGAGCTGCTGATGGAACACGCGGTGCGCTGTCGCGCGGCAGTGCGCGAGTGCAAGCGCGAGCGCCGAGTTTGTCACGAGTGGCGCGACCGTGTGGTCGTAGAACGCCACCAAGAGCACGAGCTTGTAGGCAACGACGATGCTGTGCGGCGCTGAGAGCGTCTGCTCAATGCGCACTTGCAGCGGCCGCGCGATGCCTTCAAATGCTTTGCCGACCATCGAGACTGGCGCTGGCGCTGGTGCTGATGTGTCGCCGCCTTCAGAAGGAACTTCTGGCACAGGAGTAGCTTCTGGGACAAAGTCACCATCGCCGTCAAAGAGCACGCGGAAGAACTCGGACTCGGTTGCGATCGCTTGGTGGACCCACGCGAGCATGTCGCCGCAGTACCGCACAGGGTCGTGCGCATGAAGCTCAATCGGTCGCGGGATGCCATTTGGTCCGCCGCGTGTGAGTGCGACGATGAACCGACGCACGAGCACTGACCGCCGCGACGCAGTGATGCACTCTTTGCAGTAGCTACAGTCAACACGATCGAAATATCCGACAAACGTGAGCAAACAATCCGATAAAAGTCCACGACTCACAGACAGCCTGCGCACCAACGCACTTGTAGAACTCGACGCGGTCCCGGAGCAGTGCGATCGCGCGATGGAGCAAGCTGCTCGGCTCGTCGTCCATCTCAGCGCACTTCTTCGACGTCCACTGGTACAGACGCTCAAAGCCGACGTCCTGGTACTTGCCGACAGACTCGAGGAGCTCAAGAGCGCACGCGACGTCGCCAGCAGCAGCGAGCGCTTTACAGTCGAGCTTCACTTGCTGCACGCGCTCCATCGTGCTCAGGAACGCCGGCATGTGCTCGTCGCTGAGGTGTTTTGTGTACAGACCCTGTGTCTCGTGCTCCGAGAGCTGGTACCGACCGAGGAACGTGCGGACTTCGTCGAGCTCGTGCTGCATGCGCGCTCTGTCGCCATCAACACAGCGTCAGTGCCTTTTGTGAGAGGGAAAGCTAGATAGTGCACGCACTTTTTGTCCGCGAGCAGCGCGGCGTCAGCTTGCACTTGCTGCGTCTCGCGCTTCGTGGTCTCGAGGAAGCGCTGGATGCGCGAGCACTTGGCGTCGAGCGACTCGACGTTCGAGCGCAGGAGCGAGACGCGTGCGAGCGTCTGCGAGAGACCCTCGAGCACGGACTCGGCGAGCGCGAGCTGCTTCTCTTCGAGCGACGTGCGCAAGTTCTTGCGCAGGTCTGCGAGGGAGCTGTTTGCGTCCATGGTCACGATCGCAGTCGTCGCTGTTGTTGTCGTTGGCGATGCATCTGCGTGGGAGGCGCGACGCTGTGTGCCAGGCGCTGGCTCGCTCGCGACGAGCGTGCTCAGAAGTGCTTTCGTCGACTCGATCTCGGCGCGCGAGCTCAGGAGCTTGTGCACGCGCGCCTGGAGCGCGGCAGGGTGCTGCGCCATCGCCATCTTGAAACTCAAGGTGCTGGCTTTGATTGTGAGCGCTGTAAGATTTGCTGTTGTAAAAGACATTAGGGAATTGTGATAGTGACAAAATCAAGGAGTATCAGCGAGAAAGGACATGATGCATCATGGAGCTCTTCATGCTCGCGAGCAGCAGCTCTGTCGAGTCTATTGCGAAGCGCGCGCTCGTCTAATGCGCGCGCGTCTACAGCTGCATCGTGCTCCACGTTGACACGGCGTCCATTGTCACGGCCCACGACGGCAGCGCAGCTTTGAACTCGCGCATCGCAGGCGTCACGACTTCGAGGTGGTGACCGACAACGACCGCGTCGATCGGCGCAGCGGTCTTCGCTTCGATCCAAAAGTGAAAGCTCGAGGGCGTCGTGCCGCTGCAGAATTGCAGGATGTACGAGTCGTCCGAGTCGGGCGCAGGGCCGTCGATGCCATTGCCAATCGACCTGATGTCCACGACGTTCATCCGTCAGTAGGAGAGACACGAGAGAGACTCAAGACCATGCGAATGGAGACGCAGAGGAAGCAGGCGGGGGACGCACCAGGACGTGAGCGTCGTGTTCCGCGCGTCGATGAAGAGGTTTAAGTGCGACGGACCCGAGAAGTGGAGGTGGATCGTGCGGCGGTCCGTCTCGGCCGAGTACTTGGACGACACGACCACGAGTCTGTCGGTTCGTTCACACACACGACGCAGTTGTCAGTCACTCTGCCAATGGATCAGTCAGCGCTTCATAGAACGACGTACTTGGCGCGCGACTGGTCGGCTGGGAGCTCTGGCGCCGGCGCTGGCAAGTACCACGACTTCTTCTCTGGCAAGAGGTTCTTCACTGGCAGCGCGTACGGCATGTGGCCATAGACTTCGGCGTTCTCTGCGAGCGCCTCGGGCGCGGCGACGTCGGTCAAGTGACGCCACTGCGTCGCGCTCAAGTGCGACTGAATCGGCGAGAGGCCGCGAAAGTCGAGCGCGTTGAGCCAGAGCCCGGCGTCGGTCTTGACGTCGCCGTTCGGGAGCATCGTCTCGCGATACACGTGCTGCACCATCACGCGCTTGGGGCAATCGTCCGTGTACGGATTCCTAGCGACGCGGTCAATGACAAGAGCGTCAGTGCGACGCGGTCTGTCTATCAGTGTGAGTGCGATAGACGTACAGGAGCGAGCCAACGACGATCGTCGCGACCCACGCGACTGCGAGCACCTTGCGCAGCGTCTTGAGCTGCTTGACTGGGAAGAAGCAGAAGAAGCGGCACGAGTACGAGAGCACGACCTACAGGAGCAAGGAGCCACAGACAGACGTGAGACGCGAGTGCCTTTGACAGGCAGAGCCTCAGGCATCAGGACGCACCGAGACGAAGATCGCAAAGAAGACGCCGACGAGCAAATCCGGCGGCAGTTGCGTGCCGCTGCGGCCCATGAGCGGCATGAAGAACACGAACGCGATCGCGAACGTCGCGGACGTGTGGAGCACTGGAACTGCGATCGCACCGAGCGAGAGCACGACGTAGACGCCTGTAGACAGCAGCCGCAGGCGCTGGAGCGCGTGGCACAGGACCTGACCGATGAGCGGGAACGCGATCCAGACCGCTGGCAAGTACGCCGAGATCGCGCCGCCAGCCATGAGCGCGCTCAGCCCAGCGGTCCAGATCACCAGGACGCCTTCAAAGAGACTCTCTTCGAGCTGCCAGAGCGCACTGATCGACTCGCGCTGCTCCAAGTACGCAATGAGCTGGTCAAGCATGCCCGTGAGCATCGGCAGCACGAACATCGCTGCGCCGAGCGAGAGCTGCGAGTACCACGCGAGCGGCGCAAAGAGACTCAGCGCGAGCGCCGTGACGAGCGTCGCGCCAAAGCCAGCGCCTGCGCAGCGACCGATGAGCCGGAGCGCGCACATGCGGTCGTGCAGACTAATCGGCGACGTCGCGAGGTACGCAACTGCCGCGACGAGCACTGCCGCACAAAGTCGGTACGCCAGCGTCTTGCTCATCGTGACCATCGTGAGGCCAATGACGTCAAAGAACAGCGTGTTCGAGCTCTCGGGCGTCGCTGCGACCTTCTCGAGGCGCTCTGGCGTGCCCGTGAGTTGCGCAATCACACCAGCGACGTTGTCGCCGAGGCGCTGGACCGCGCCGCGCTGGATCCGCGAGATGTCGTCGAGCGGCGTGTGGTACACGTAGCCGTTCTCGATGTACGCAAAGTCCATGCCGGCGACGGCGCCAAAGTCGCGGTAGATGCGGTAGTCCGTGTCTGCTGTGATGAAGCCCGACTGGAAGATCTCCTGCGCGACGATGCTCGCGTGCGGGTACGCAGCGCCTTGCGCATACGCGAGCGCGAGCTCGTCGCTCCCAGTCTGGAAGAGCAGCTCGCGGCCGCCAGCGCCAGCAGCTTCCAAGTTGATGAACGCGCGGATCGACTCGGTCCACGCGTGCTGCGTGATGAAGCCGTGCGCCGCCTGCATGATCGTCTCCTCTGCGCCATTGAAGTTGAACACGAGCGCGCCGAACGCCGGCGGCGCCACAGTCGCGAGGCGCAAGAGCTCCATCATGATTGCAATGTTCACGCCGTCGTCCGACGCCGCAGCGCCGCCGATTGCTGCATCGTAGTGCGACGAGAGCATGAGCGCGTGGTCGAGAGCGTCTGAGCGGTTCGCGCGCGAGACGCGCACGAGGATGTTCGTGACGTTCGCGTAGATGTTCTGGAACTGCGCCATGAAGTTCAGACCGAATGCGCCTGTGCAAGCAAGTCAAGACTATGAGTGATGGTGCGTGTGTGTGAGTGTAGGCAGAGCAGGAGCGTACGTCGTACCGGACGGGCGCTGGACGTCGAGCTCAACGACGACGTCGGGACCTGCTTGTGCGCGGATCTTCTCAATCTATCGACGCGCATGCGACTATGAGACGATGCACGCATGAGCGATGCAGATACACAGATATATGGACGTACTTCCGAGATGAGGTAGTTGGGAATGAGCTCTTCGTTCGCCCGCGTGCCAACGGGATGGTACCCAAAGCCCATGATGTTCTCGAGCACGACGCGCGCACGCGCTTCCGAGAACTGCGTCGCTGGCGCATCGACGTCGAGCGCAGGCGGGAGCCACGTGTACAAGTACGCGACGAGGCTCAAGCCGAGGACGTAGAACGCCACGACGCCGAGCAAGAGCCCGCGCGCATGCGGCACGCTCGTGTACTTTTTCCCAGAGCTCGGTCGCTTTGGTCGCTGCTGGTGCTGCCCGTCGCTGTCGCGCGTGTGCGGCAAGCGCTCGCCGTCGTCCGCGTGTCGGCGCCGACGCACGTCGCTTGCCACGGGCTTCGCAGTCGCTGCCATTGCTCCAGAGTGCGAGTGCGCTGCTGTCGACGTCGACGTCGTTCGCTTGATCGCGCGGATTCGGATCTGCGGCGCTGATCAAGAGCGCGCAATCAATCAATCGTTGCGCTCAATTAGCAACTAGAGAGTCTACCTAGACTCGAAAACAGTATGCTGATGTTCTTTCGATTTTCACTGGCGCATGGCGGTTCAAGATCGACATGCGCACACATGCGCTGCCTTACCAAGAGCTATCGTCGTCGTGGATGAGGCGCAAGATTGCTGACCGCCTCCGGCGCGAGAAGCTGCGCTGGGTCGAGCACGATCGGTGCCGGCTGGAGCTTGGTGCGGCGCTTCGGGTCGACGTACACGCGCGGCGCGATTGCTGCTGCCTTGCTCGCGCTCGTCTTGCTCAGTGATCCAAGTGGCGCAGCGCCGAGCATGAGCGCCTGGACCAAGTTGCTCGTCGACTCGTGCGCAACGCGCTCCTTCTCGTGGAGAAGCGACTGAGACGGCGCTGGCGCGAGCGCTGGAAGAATCGCACAGGACGACACGCTCAGCTGCGCCACCGGCGCGGCTGCTGCTCGTGCGTCTGGCGCGTCATCGAGCTGCTGCTCGTGCGAGCGCTTGTTCCATGCGCTGCAGGCTCCTTTCGCGAGCTTCCCAGGCACTAGTGCCTTTGTCGGGAGGTAGAGCATCGCAAGCGGCGGCGGTGCGAGCGCTGCATTGCTATCGCTTGACGATACGTGCGGACGGAGCTGCTTGGCTGTTGGTGCGAGCACTGACGACGCCAACGAGCTCTCGTGGACGCTCGAGAGGTCGACGCCGAGCGCGTGAATGCGCTGCCAGCACGCGACGCAGAAGACGCTAAAGCACGACGCGCACCAGACGACAGCGTCTTGCGTCACGCAGGCGCCGCACACGAGCACAACATCAGCTTCCGGTGCAGACTCGTCGGTGTCTGTGGCTTGGAATTGCGGGCTATCGCCTTCGCCACTGTCGTCGTCGTCGTTGTTGTCGGTCGTCGCGAGCTCATCAGAAGTAGCTACTGCCGCTGCGCTGGGCGGCGGCGCGAGCGCGTGAGCTCCGGAGCCGCACCTTGCGTCGCCAGGCGCAGCGATGGCGTTGTTAGTTCTCACGGGACTCGTGGCGCGCAGAGCGAGCGGTGCGAGAGCGGCGGCGGAGGAGTCACGTACCGCCTGCAGCGCTGCGATGCTCGCGCTCGTGGTGACGAGCACAGAGCGCGGCTGCCATGACTTGTGGAGCTGCACTTTGCGTCGGATGTTCTCGCTGTGCGTCGCCTTGGCTTCGGCGTCAGCTGGGAGCGTGAGCGTGAGCTCGCGGCGACTTGGAAAGACCAACGCGCTCTCGTGGCGCGTCCGGTGGTGCTCCAGTGGTGCATCCGTCAGTCCATCAGCGCTGCTCTTGGCGCCATTGCGCGTCTTGGTCAGCGACGAGGTGCTAGTGCGCCACGGCGGATAGAGCGGCTCGATCTCTGCGAGCTCCTTCAGCCGCGGCTCGCACTCGCCGCCAGCGCTCCGGTTGTTCTCGGGCGATGGCGACTGTGTCGGTGTCGCTGCATTACAAGGCGCCACGACGTGCTCGAGGATCCGATCGAGCGCCTCGACGTACGTGTCGATGCTCGCGTCCGCGTGAAAGTGTGCGATCGCTGGCTGGATCGCGTGCTGCACTGCGACGGCGCAGAACGACGGGAAGTCGACGCCCCGCGCCTTCGAACTCCATAGCGCGAGCGCAGACGTCGACGCTGACGACGAGCTGAACGACGTGATCCCAACGGCTTTGCAGAGCTTCATGAGCGTCATGCTGCACTCGAACGGCGACTTGCACTGCGCCAAGTCGCTCGCGTGCGATGGCGACGCTGGCGCAGAACACGCGCTCGAGGAGCGCGACGACATGAGACTCCAGAGGTGCCGAAAGCGCGCAAAGGCCACTGCGCGCGTGTCGTGCGCGTCAGGGAACATGGCGCCAAAGAGCGGCGTGGGCGACACAAGAGGCTCGAGCTGACTCTGTGAGAGCGACGTAGGCGGTAACAATCGCGGGAGGCGGCTTGGCTGTTGCGTCGGCTGTGCTGTCGCTGGTGCAGTTGGAGGTGGTCCACCACCTGTCGGTGGATGGACTCGACCTTTGAACACGCTGATGCGTGACGGTGTGCTGGAGCCGGATCCTTTGCTCTTCGTTGGCTGCGTCGAGCCAAACTCGACGACTGCGAGCGGTCGTTGACGGAGCACGTGTGTCGCTGGACGAGGCTGCTCTCTGCTGTTCCGAGCGCGCGCCGAGTCCGTTGCAGCAGGAGGGAAATCCTCGACAGGGTTGTGCACTGTCGTCGCTGGCGCCGAGTGCCGAATCCGTCGTGGACGAGCAACGCGCTCCGGGTCAGGATCGGTTGTTGTCACTGCTACTGCCACTGAGACTGGATCGTCCGGCGCGAGCAGCGCGTCGTCGCCTTCGTCGAGCGCATCGGCCAAAGCAAAATCGTCCTGGAGCAGTCGGTCGGTATCAAAGTCGCCCCAGCCGTCGAGACCAGCTGAGCGCGGACGGAGACTCGTGGTGCTGTCGGTTGGCTTCTTTGCGGACGCCTTCTTCTTCCGTGCACTCGCATTAGCGCTGAGGTTGGTTGGCGACGTCGCTGCAGTGGCCGTATATGGACGTTGGCTACTCTCGCTAGTCTCCAGCGTGCTTGCGCCACTGAGTGCATCGCCATGACTGCTCGATTTGTGACCTCGGTAGCTCTCTGTTGCAGATCGGGTCTTTCGCATCGCTCCAACTGGCGAGAGCTCGTCCCAGCGATCTCTGTCGTTCATATGAGCACTCGTTCGCTGCGTGTTGTTGTTGTTGTTGTTGCTTCCGTGGCGTTTGTTGTCGGCCGAGATCGCGGCTCGGTCCCCGGACTGCGGCTGGACGTCGACACCAAAGTCCTTGCTGGTCCGGATCTCGAACATCGCTCCGAGCTGGAGATCGCGTGTGCTCATGACAAAAGAGACCGACTGCGCGATGTGTACCGAGTGTCGCGACGCGCTTCGCTTGTTCGCTTGTTCGCACTGCTGACACGAGCAGCACTGAGCAGCACCAAGTACCGAGCAGACCAGGGCTGACGCGTTCATATCGTGTCTATAAGTAGATCTCTTATGGACGCGTCAGTACACTGTGCGTCGGTGCCAACACTGCCACACCACTGCAAGGCGTCCATGCTCGAGATCCATGGCGACGGCAAGCGGTATGTCGACGCGGCGCAACGAGAGTCCGCTCCTGCGGAGAAAGCGCGACGCTGCTGTTGCGAACCAGCAGTGCGTGCACGTGCAGTGGCGCTTCCTGCAGCACCAGAACCCGGTGCCGCCGACGTTCACACCAGAGAGCAGCCGAGCACCGTTGCTTCCGTCGAGCGCGGCTCCAGCACCGCCGCGTCGCACCCGCGGGAGCAAGACGCCCGCGCACGACACCCGATCACCCTCGAAGCTCTTCCAACTCTTTGCGAATCCACAAGTCGAAGCGGAGATACGCGACGAGTACAAGACGCTGCACGAGCAGGAGCTGGAGCAGCAGCGCAAGCGGAGTCACCAGCAGTGTCGCGTCCTCAATGACATCCTCGGCGAGACGCAGCGAAAAGCCATGCTGAGTCGGATCATGGGCGACATGGAGGCGCTCGCGCTCCAGGCGCACGCGTCGTCATCACTAGCACAGCCACATTCGGAGCACGGCGCTCACGACGGTCATCACAGACAAGAGCGAGTGAGTGGCGCTAGCTTGGGCGACAAGTCGGCCACTTGTGCGCCTTTGCGTGACGACAGCAAGCTCGAGCCGCTTGTGCAGAGAAAGCTGAGCGGCGTGCAGGCGCTCCGGACGAACCTCAGCCTCGCACCGCCGACCGCGTCGCATAGTCCAGCAAGTCACAACGCGATCCACTTGCTCCCGCAGCGACGCATGACAGCGCTCGGATCCCTTGCGCTTGAAGAGACAGCAGCAGAAGACGGCCGCCACGAGAGCGAAGAAGACGACGATGACGACGGTGATGGCGATGGCGACGATGACGATGGCCGCAGCGGCAGTGACGACAACACTGACAGCGGCAATGACCAAGACGGCAGCGATAGAGCATCGCGGAGCAGCAGATCCAAGAAACGAACTGCTGAGAGCATCGCGATGGCAGAGATCCGAAAGCTCCGACGGCGCCATATGCGGCGTCAGCAGCGGCTACGAGAGCGCGGCGAGGGCGTCAGTACGTCCGGCGACGCGACTGCAAACGACCACATCTTCTGGCAAAAGTCGGCTCGCGTGCGCCTCGCGCTCGACATCCCGCAGGCGTTGCAGGTTCCCGTGCACCTCGTCGATGCGTCTGCTCGTGCTCGGCCGACTGCATTGCGCACAGCGAGCATCGCGAGTGCAAGTGCGAGCGCAAGCACAAACGCGTCGCGCCATGATATCGTTGCGTCGGCAGCTCTGCCAGCGCCGCTCGCGACGCCGTTGGACGAACAGCAGTCGTTCGATAGCTTGGTCTCGCGCCGACGCCGACCGTTCCTCGCACGAACCGACTCGACGCAGTCGCTCGTGACCGCCGACCGAGCGGCGAGTCCGAGCAAAGCGGATCAAGTGCGACCTGGCGAGAGCAGCAGCGCGGCGCTATCGTCGCCGCCGCTGTCACCAGTCGTGTCTCCGCGCGACGCGCGCAAGCTGCGTGCACCGTACGGCGCGTGGTATCTCCCGCGGCAGCAGTGGTGGGAGCTGCACCAGAAGGAGCGCCAAGCGCTCGCAGAGCGGTTCCCAGACGAAGCACGCGCGCTCGCAGTCGCGCACGAGGCACTGCACGACCACTGCCACCACACGCCACACGCGCGCGACCACAAACCAGCAGTCGTGAGTCAAGTCACCGCGGCGACAGGAGCGACAGTACCAGGAGGAGGAAGAAGTCTGTCGTCGGGTCTCGGCGCCGGCGCAGCGATTGCGGCAGTCGTTGCAGCGAGCCGCATCGGCGCGGCATCAGGGTCGTGAGGTTGCAAGCGTGCGCGCACGCAGCGCAATGACGATGACGGTGATGATGGCGATGAGATGCGGAATCGAAGCAGGCACACAAGCGAGAGTGATGGACACTGCAACTTGAAGCGCCGCGCACATGCTCTCAATAGAGGCGTGCATACGCTGCCCAAGTATCTACGTATGCTGTGTGGTCCACAGTGTGTTAAACCATCCAAAGCGCACACAACGAAGAGCTCGCTCGCTCGTCCGCACACTCGTCGTCGAGCGAGTGTCTTGCGGACATGCACACCGGCGCTCATTTGGCTCTAGCTCCAGTCAGAGCAAGTCAAGAGGCGTCACTGCATGCAAAGCGCTTGTTTGTTTGTGCGCTGTTCTCGACGATCGTCGAAAACGAAGAACGAAACACACCCAAGGATGCGCACGCTTGAACTTGAACAACAACGCGAGGAGAGTGGGACCGCGGCGATACCGGTGCGATGCCATCGCGGAGGAGCCGCGCGCCACGAACTGCCAGCAGCACGCAATGTGCGCGCACTCGTGAGCTGCTGGTGCGCGTACGAGCGCCGCTGGGTCCAGGCGACAGCAGCAGCGCCGACTTGTACGAATGGCACGCACGAGCGTGTGCCCGCAAGCAGCAAGCAGCGCGCCGCTGGCGCCATCGCGCCCCATGTCGAAGCGTACCTCGTCGACGCCGGCTTTGAGCTCGAGTTCGTCAACTTCCACGCGCTCGTGACGCACAACGTCGCGTCGGAGAGCGCGCTCGAGCGGCCGCGACGCAGTCTCGAGACCCGCGTTCGCGAGTGGGGCGCCGCACTCGACCACCGCGTGCGCATGTGGTGGCAGCCACAAGAGCAAGACGCAGCGCTAGCAAGTCTCGCCGACCTCCAATTGGTTGTGCCGGGCGTCTGGATCGGATCGGCGCTCACGCTCCAGCACGCAGACGCGATCGCGCGCAAGAAGATCGCGCATGTCGTGTACTGCGCCACTACAGAGCCGCAGCCACAGAGTCGCATTGCACAACTGCCAGCGTCGCCGTTCCCGTCGACGTTTGCGTACGCGATCACACTCTCCGAGACTCCGCGGCAAGCGCATCTCAACCACATGCGCGTGGCGATGAAGAGCGGCGTCGCGATGCACTCGACGTGGCACGAGCTCGACGCTGCAAGCAAGTTCCTGCTCGGCATCTCGCGTCTTCACGACAAGTTTGCTGCTGCGAATCGATTCGACGCGACGAGTGGCGGCAGCAACGCGTACGACAACAACAACGACAGCGATAGCAGTAGTGGTGATACCAACGAGCGAGTAGCGTCCGTTAGCGCCGAGATGGGTCTCTTGATCTACTGCGACAGCGGCGTGTCGACGTCAGTCGCAGTCTGCGCCGCGCTGCTCATGTACCGCTTCTGCTTGCCGCTCGAGCTCGCGATGCTGTTGCTGCGCACTACGCGGCGCTTCGTCGCACCGTCGCCGTATCTCTATCACCAGCTCGAGCTCTACGACCACGCGCTGCAGACGCGACGACAGGGCAAGCGCCTGCCGCTCCAGCGCGTACCAGCGTAGACATAGACGCAGTCGAGACCAGCAGCCACCACGAGCGACACGGAATAAGTTACTGCTATTGGCATGCGAGATCCGACTGCTGCGTCCTACTACTGCAGCACCGTCCTCTCGGAGTGGACACTTGCTGTCATTTGCTCGCGCGACGACTACGCTCACAACTCGATGACGCCCTTCCAGTTGGGGCGAACTCACGACTAGCGCATGCGCTGCGGCGTCCTTGCGTCCAGACGCCACAGCGCTGCTGGGGTGTTGGCTTTCGAAAGCGCTCCTGCGATCCTCTCGCACACAATGCGCCTTGCTCTGCTGCTGCATCGCTTGTCGCGCACTATAAGTGCTCGCGATGGCACTCCATGCACAGGAAGAGCGTGTCCGACTTCTTCCCAAACTCGCACGGAAAGCGAATGCGCTCGGTCTGGACCCAGAGCCGCACGAGGGTACCGCTTAAACTGCTCGAGCACTTCGCGGAAGAACGCAAAGAGGTTCGCAAAGATGTTGTCGCTCGGCATGCGCGCGAGCGCAGCGTTCTGGAGATCGCGCAAGAAGCACGCGAACTCGAGCACGGTCGCGTCGCGAATGTCTTCGTCCGAGATGAAGTCGAGGACGTTCTCGACAAAGGTCTCGACCAAGTGCCACGTGATGCCTACGCTCATACACACACACAAGCGCTCAGTGAGCAACGACTCGACGAAGCACGAGCGCACACACACATACAATCAAACGTACCGAGACGGACTTTGACTGTGCCTTGGATATACCGAAACGACGACTGCGCTGTCTGGAGCGACTGCGCGAGCTGCTGGAACGTGAAGCCTTTCGCGCGGCTGTAGTACGTGAACACGTCGCTGAGGTAGTCGAGCAGAATCGCGTGGAGACTCGCTGGCGAGAGGTACTCGCGCTCGCTCCCACCTGGTGGTGGCACGACCGAGTCGAGCGAGATCGTCGACGCCGTGTCGCTCGGTGTCGTCGCGTACATGCGATGGTGCGGCGACGGCGACGCCATGGCCACGGTGTCCATGAGGCTGTCGTAGTATCGGTGCTTCATGGCAACAGGCGAGTCGTTCCAGCCAAAGACCGGCGGCGACTCCTCTGGCTCGCCATCTGCGCCGCTGTAGCCGCTGCTGCCGCCGCGCGGTAGCAGCACCGCTTCCGTGCTATCGAAAACGTCAGCTGCGCCTGCGACTTGCGCGAGGCGCTTGAGCGCTGCGCCGCCACCGCCGCCAGCGCTGTCAAAGAGCGCGTCGTCCATGCTGCACTTGGAGATCGTGCGCTTGAGACCGGTGCTGCCGCTGCGCACAAAGTCCCATGGCTGCTGCTGCTGTGTCGAGTGCTCCATTGCGCAATAGGCTCGTTCTGCTGGTGCAGCGCGTACACGTGCGCGCGCGCTCGTTGCAGCAAGCACTCGCTCGTTCGCGTCGGTCGACGGCGCGCAGGCAGTGCGCAGACGACGTCGAACACGCGCGCGGCAGATGGATGAATGGATGGATTCACCGCGCGTCGTCCAGGCGCTTGCGCTTGCTTTGGTTTGGGCTTGATTGCGAATGAAGATACCGTACACGCCAGACGTGCGGGATAAAAAACAGCCGCGGCGATTTTCTTTCTTTGGCCGCGCGCTCGAGTCGCGTTGATCGAGTCGAGTGTGTTTGTATCGGGAGCCTGCCTCGAGAGCACACGCACTTGTGTATGTCTCGACGACCGCGCGCTTCGAGCTGCTTTGATCTCGCGTCTTGTGCTACAAGCGCTACTGCGCAAAGAAAGCGATGACGTTGAGGTGGCGCACTCTTTTGTGCACTCGTAAGTGCCAGCGAACAAGCAGCTGTTTATTCTCCACCACGCGGTCGTATACTTTGTTCGCACTGAGTCACAAGCCAATTCGCACAGCTTCGTTCGACTATATTTTCAAGAATTGTTCTCGAACACAGTGACCAAAAAATCAATTGGGTGTCGCAAAGCATAATGCCGGCTAAATAATCGACTCACATTTCGCACACGCGACAAAAGCAAATCGACACTTTGTCTTGAAAATATATTAAAATGTACATTCGCTGAACTTCAACCTGCAGATTCTTACATTAAATATCGATATAAATACTCTCTATACTATTTAGCAAATTATGCAGAGAAAATAGACCCACGAATAGTTCATACCCTTGATAAACAGATTCTCTAAGCTCTTCGATGACTACATTCAACGAATAACACACCTCTTTGATTTGATACTCTATCTAACGATGTTAATATCTACACACAACTGACCAAGTATTCAAAATCCACAATGATGGTTGGAATCTCACGACCTTTACACAGTCATACGAAAACTATAGACGCACTTCGACGGCATCATTTGACTTGAATGCGATTTTGAAACCGCGCTATTTTTGTATCGGATGCCAAAACAAAAAGACGCCGTATTGCATAGTGCCAATTCGAATGTGCAAAAAGAAAGTGAGCTAGAGCTGATATCTCGTATTTGACCCTATGGAAAACTATAGACGCACTCTCAAGAGCTCGACTGAACAGCACCTAGCACTCACTCACTTGTCGATCGTGCCTCCGCGCTGAAGGATGACTTGCGCGAAGCGCGTTGGCATTCCGTCGTTGAGTGTGTGGAGGTAGGACGAGCCAATCTCGCTCCACGACAGCTCCATCTGTGCCTTAAGCTCGGCGCGGCTGGTGAACTGCCCTTCTTGCGCATACACGCGGCGTGCGAGAACGCCCCAAACGTTCTCGATTGGGCTCATATGTTCTCGATTGGGCTCATATCAGGGCTCTTGGCGAGCCATTTTGCCGTCTCGACGTCAAGAGCGGCGATGAACGCCGCAGTTGCGTGTGACGTGTGTATGCTCGCAGTGTCTTGTTGGAAGACAACGAGAGACTGGCCGCTTGTTCACTTGACTTGCTTGATGGCTGGGATGAGGTGTTCTTGCAGTGTCGTTATGTACTTTGTCGAGTCTAGCTTGCCCTATAGCGAGCGTTGTCCTCCCATAGTAGCTGATGCCGGTCCAGACCATGACGGAGCCGCCGCCGGCGACACTCGAGGAGAAGCGCCCACGCTCCTGTGACGATGTGCCGTCCAAAATCCGCGAGGATTCGGACGGCGCGGTGGTGCGCAGAGTTGACGAGAGCCTTCCGGGACCTTGGTGCTTCCGGGACCTCGGACCTTCTGGAACCTTGAGCCTGGGAGCGCTTCAGACCTGGGAGGCTTGGTCGACTTTGCCCATAGTAGAGGAGTCTTCGAGTGCGAGCCAAGGGGTAGGACTCTGTCGAGACTCGGTTGGTCAGACCTCACACTGTGTAGCCTTGAACGTTCTTTGGATTGTGGCAATATAGTGGGGAGAACCGTCTTCAAGATTGAGTGTACGCCTGGGGGACCTTCGGCGACCTTGGTGCTTCGGGCGACGAGGAACGCAAGACTGGGATGAGGATCGTGCACACTTCTTCTTCTTCTTTGCCTTGGGTTGATCTGTTTTTGGTAAGGTGTGATCGAGACCGAACGGGCGATAGCTGTTCGTCTCCAGGTGCGTCGCCGGGCACACCTGGACTTCACGTCAAGCCTCGGGCGTAGGTCCGATGGGACTGCGGCCTTTGGGCAACGACGGTGGCCAACAGCGCTTGCGCAACGGGGCCGGGGTGTGAACAGGAGTCCTCGGGTGCGGGCACTCTCTGGACGGTCGGTCGAGCGAGATGTTCTCAGTCGCCGCGACCTGGGGGCACTTCTTCTTGGGCCAGAGTCTCGAGGGTTCTCTCTCACCTCGAGCTAGGCGGGACTTTGGTCTCTTTATGTGTCTTCTTGGAGGCAGTCCTGATGATCTGGAGCCTCGGCGCGTGGCGGCTAACCGAGCTCCGTCCGATCCTCAGGGGCACACAATGCAATATGGAATACACTCCACTATTGGCCTCGCCTCAGGCGCAGCGCCAAGATGTATGTGTAGATACAACGGGCTTGAACCCTCAAGATGCTAGCACACGGCCCTCCACTTACTCTTCTGCAGGTAACCCTTCGCAGAACCACGCGTGTACTGCAGTCGTTGTGCCGAGTGCAGGAGTCGAGGCCGAAGGTATCCGCTGGACAGCTGAGTTGAGGAGACTTGAGCAGTAGCTGGCAAATTGGCGAGTTGTATTGATAAAGTTATGCAAAGACTAGATAGGTTCGCTTTGCTGCTCACTAGGCTGCCTTGAGCGTCCTTGTGTCTTGGAGCCGCTCGAGTGTCGACACTTGTGCTGGTTGCAGAGCTCTGAACACGCACGAGAGCTTGCGTGTCTGTGCACGCGCTGAGTTCGCGTGGATACACCGTACCACTGTCTTGAGTCATCTTCTGGGGGTGTGCCTCCGAGGGCTGTTCACTGGAGGCATGCCCCTGGGGGCGCGATCGCCCGGGTCGACTCTTGAGAAAGCTTCGCGCTGGATTGCGTGACGCGCGCGCGGTCCTGTGACGTTCGTCGTGATGGTCGACTCCCGCAGGTGCCTGTGTGACGCCAGGTGGTCTCTTGCTTCGCCCTCTTGTGTGGTCTTGATCGTTGCTGCGGCTCGTGCCTCCAGGGTCTCTCGCATGTCGAGAGGCCGTGAATCCAGTCACGTCTCTGGCGCACTCGGGTGTCGCACGCTGAGTGTTTCTGGCAGTTGCTCGCCCCTGATCTCGCAACCGCGCAGAGAGTCTTGAACACTCGGACCCCTTGGTGCAACGAGTTCGTGCGGGACGAGTACGCGAGACGAGCGGGTCACAGTGCATCTTGGTCTGCAGTGCTCATGCGAGCTGCGGACGTTGCTGCCACGTCGCGATCCCGGGCCTTGCATCGCCACAACTGGATTGTGCGTGAATATCGACGACGAAAGATCAAAACGATACACAGTGCACACACGCCTAATGATCGACGGACGGACAACCAACCAAATGAATGAGCGGACGAACGAACGAACGAACGAACAAACAGACAAACAAACAAACAAACAAAAGAAAGAAAGAAAGAAAAAAGAGAGTCTTCGACGGGACTCGAACCCGCAATCTCCCGCTTCGTAGGCGGATGCCTTATCCATTGGGCCACGAGGACAGCACATACCACACACTAAACACACACATACACAACAAAACAAAACACAACACAACAACACACAATACAAACACTACACTACACATACACCATGTACAACAAACACAAACACAAACACAAACACCACAACATACACAGCAACCAACAAACTAACACAAACAAACAACAAGCAACACAAACAACTACACACACATACACACACGCGCATACACACACACACACGCGATATGAACACACTTCCATGACTGACACTTGCATTCCCAAACGCACCAATGCCGCCGCGCACGCCAAGTAAACGCCAAAACAATACCACACACATACAAACGAGCAAACAGCGCATACACAACAACAACCACGCGACAACAACGCGCACACGCCCGAATCACACTTCAACAGCGACAGAACGACACAACAAAGCACAACACCACCACGCCACAACAACAACACTGCCGTCAACTACACCGTCCACTACACCGTCCACTCTGTCGTCCACCCCGTCCACTACGACAATCACCACTTCTACGCTCGCGACTGGTCATGCTGTGTCTACAAATACACCTCGCACGTCGCAACGGCACACCAAGACGCGACAAGACAGAGTGACACATCCAGAGTGTGCAAGAGCAAATGCGACAGCTCCACGCAAACCACAACACAACACAACACAACGTGCTCGTTAGTGTTAGTGTTTGTGTTTGTGTTTGTGTTTGTATTTGTTTACTGGATTGTGCGTGAATATCGACGACGAAAGATCAAAACGATACACAGTGCACACACGCCTAATGATCGACGGACGGACAACCAACCAAATGAATGAGCGGACGAACGAACGAACGAACGAACAAACAGACAAACAAACAAACAAACAAAAGAAAGAAAGAAAGAAAAAAGAGAGTCTTCGACGGGACTCGAACCCGCAATCTCCCGCTTCGTAGGCGGATGCCTTATCCATTGGGCCACGAGGACAGCACATACCACACACTAAACACACACATACACAACAAAACAAAACACAACACAACAACACACAATACAAACACTACACTACACATACACCATGTACAACAAACACAAACACAAACACAAACACAAACACCACAACATACACAGCAACCAACAAACTAACACAAACAAACAACAAGCAACACAAACAACTACACACACATACACACACACACATACACACACACACACGCGATATGAACACACTTCCATGACTGACACTTGCATTCCCAAACGCACCAATGCCGCCGCGCACGCCAAGTAAACGCCAAAACAATACCACACACATACAAACGAGCAAACAGCGCATACACAACAACAACCACGCGACAACAACGCGCACACGCCCGAATCACACTTCAACAGCGACAGAACGACACAACAAAGCACAACACCACCACGCCACAACAACAACACTGCCGTCAACTACAACCGTCCACTACAACCGTCCACTCTGTCGTCCACCCCGTCCACTACGACAATCACCACTTCTACGCTCGCGACTGGTCATGCTGTGTCTACAAATACACCTCGCACGTCGCAACGGCACACCAAGACGCGACAAGACAGAGTGACACATCCAGAGTGTGCAAGAGCAAATGCGACAGCTCCACGCAAACCACAACACAACACAACACAACGTGCTCGTTAGTGTTAGTGTTTGTGTTTGTGTTTGTATTTGTTTACTGGATTGTGCGTGAATATCGACGACGAAAGATCAAAACGATACACAGTGCACACACGCCTAATGATCGACGGACGGACAACCAACCAAATGAATGAGCGGACGAACGAACGAACGAACGAACAAACAGACAAACAAACAAACAAACAAAAGAAAGAAAGAAAGAAAAAAGAGAGTCTTCGACGGGACTCGAACCCGCAATCTCCCGCTTCGTAGGCGGATGCCTTATCCATTGGGCCACGAGGACAGCACATACCACACACTAAACACACACATACACAACAAAACAAAACACAACACAACAACACACAATACAAACACTACACTACACATACACCATGTACAACAAACACAAACACAAACACAAACACCACAACATACACAGCAACCAACAAACTAACACAAACAAACAACAAGCAACACAAACAACTACACACACATACACACACACACATACACACACACACACACGCGATATGAACACACTTCCATGACTGACACTTGCATTCCCAAACGCACCAATGCCGCCGCGCACGCCAAGTAAACGCCAAAAC
Source organism: Pythium guiyangense (assembly GCA_003730235.1). Taxonomy (NCBI): domain Eukaryota; phylum Oomycota; class Peronosporomycetes; order Pythiales; family Pythiaceae; genus Pythium; species Pythium guiyangense. The sequence goes on from QXDM01000016.1 coordinate 627,412, forward strand.
AATACCACACACATACAAACGAGCAAACAGCGCATACACAACAACAACCACGCGACAACAACGCGCACACGCCCGAATCACACTTCAACAGCGACAGAACGACACAACAAAGCACAACACCACCACGCCACAACAACAACACTGCCGTCAACTACACCGTCCACTACACCGTCCACTCTGTCGTCCACCCCGTCCACTACGACAATCACCACTTCTACGCTCGCGACTGGTCATGCTGTGTCTACAAATACACCTCGCACGTCGCAACGGCACACCAAGACGCGACAAGACAGAGTGACACATCCAGAGTGTGCAAGAGCAAATGCGACAGCTCCACGCAAACCACAACACAACACAACACAACGTGCTCGTTAGTGTTAGTGTTTGTGTTTGTGTTTGTATTTGTTTACTGGATTGTGCGTGAATATCGACGACGAAAGATCAAAACGATACACAGTGCACACACGCCTAATGATCGACGGACGGACAACCAACCAAATGAATGAGCGGACGAACGAACGAACGAACGAACAAACAGACAAACAAACAAACAAACAAAAGAAAGAAAGAAAGAAAAAAGAGAGTCTTCGACGGGACTCGAACCCGCAATCTCCCGCTTCGTAGGCGGATGCCTTATCCATTGGGCCACGAGGACAGCACATACCACACACTAAACACACACATACACAACAAAACAAAACACAACACAACAACACACAATACAAACACTACACTACACATACACCATGTACAACAAACACAAACACAAACACAAACACCACAACATACACAGCAACCAACAAACTAACACAAACAAACAACAAGCAACACAAACAACTACACACACATACACACACACACATACACACACACACACGCGATATGAACACACTTCCATGACTGACACTTGCATTCCCAAACGCACCAATGCCGCCGCGCACGCCAAGTAAACGCCAAAACAATACCACACACATACAAACGAGCAAACAGCGCATACACAACAACAACCACGCGACAACAACGCGCACACGCCCGAATCACACTTCAACAGCGACAGAACGACACAACAAAGCACAACACCACCACGCCACAACAACAACACTGCCGTCAACTACACCGTCCACTACACCGTCCACTCTGTCGTCCACCCCGTCCACTACGACAATCACCACTTCTACGCTCGCGACTGGTCATGCTGTGTCTACAAATACACCTCGCACGTCGCAACGGCACACCAAGACGCGACAAGACAGAGTGACACATCCAGAGTGTGCAAGAGCAAATGCGACAGCTCCACGCAAACCACAACACAACACAACACAACGTGCTCGTTAGTGTTAGTGTTTGTGTTTGTGTTTGTGTTTGTATTTGTTTACTGGATTGTGCGTGAATATCGACGACGAAAGATCAAAACGATACACAGTGCACACACGCCTAATGATCGACGGACGGACAACCAACCAAATGAATGAGCGGACGAACGAACGAACGAACGAACAAACAGACAAACAAACAAACAAACAAAAGAAAGAAAGAAAGAAAAAAGAGAGTCTTCGACGGGACTCGAACCCGCAATCTCCCGCTTCGTAGGCGGATGCCTTATCCATTGGGCCACGAGGACAGCACATACCACACACTAAACACACACATACACAACAAAACAAAACACAACACAACAACACACAATACAAACACTACACTACACATACACCATGTACAACAAACACAAACACAAACACAAACACCACAACATACACAGCAACCAACAAACTAACACAAACAAACAACAAGCAACACAAACAACTACACACACATACACACACACACATACACACACACACACACGCGATATGAACACACTTCCATGACTGACACTTGCATTCCCAAACGCACCAATGCCGCCGCGCACGCCAAGTAAACGCCAAAACAATACCACACACATACAAACGAGCAAACAGCGCATACACAACAACAACCACGCGACAACAACGCGCACACGCCCGAATCACACTTCAACAGCGACAGAACGACACAACAAAGCACAACACCACCACGCCACAACAACAACACTGCCGTCAACTACACCGTCCACTACACCGTCCACTCTGTCGTCCACCCCGTCCACTACGACAATCACCACTTCTACGCTCGCGACTGGTCATGCTGTGTCTACAAATACACCTCGCACGTCGCAACGGCACACCAAGACGCGACAAGACAGAGTGACACATCCAGAGTGTGCAAGAGCAAATGCGACAGCTCCACGCAAACCACAACACAACACAACACAACGTGCTCGTTAGTGTTAGTGTTTGTGTTTGTGTTTGTATTTGTTTACTGGATTGTGCGTGAATATCGACGACGAAAGATCAAAACGATACACAGTGCACACACGCCTAATGATCGACGGACGGACAACCAACCAAATGAATGAGCGGACGAACGAACGAACGAACGAACAAACAGACAAACAAACAAACAAACAAAAGAAAGAAAGAAAGAAAAAAGAGAGTCTTCGACGGGACTCGAACCCGCAATCTCCCGCTTCGTAGGCGGATGCCTTATCCATTGGGCCACGAGGACAGCACATACCACACACTAAACACACACATACACAACAAAACAAAACACAACACAACAACACACAATACAAACACTACACTACACATACACCATGTACAACAAACACAAACACAAACACAAACACCACAACATACACAGCAACCAACAAACTAACACAAACAAACAACAAGCAACACAAACAACTACACACACATACACACACACACATACACACACACACACGCGATATGAACACACTTCCATGACTGACACTTGCATTCCCAAACGCACCAATGCCGCCGCGCACGCCAAGTAAACGCCAAAACAATACCACACACATACAAACGAGCAAACAGCGCATACACAACAACAACCACGCGACAACAACGCGCACACGCCCGAATCACACTTCAACAGCGACAGAACGACACAACAAAGCACAACACCACCACGCCACAACAACAACACTGCCGTCAACTACACCGTCCACTACACCGTCCACTCTGTCGTCCACCCCGTCCACTACGACAATCACCACTTCTACGCTCGCGACTGGTCATGCTGTGTCTACAAATACACCTCGCACGTCGCAACGGCACACCAAGACGCGACAAGACAGAGTGACACATCCAGAGTGTGCAAGAGCAAATGCGACAGCTCCACGCAAACCACAACACAACACAACACAACGTGCTCGTTAGTGTTAGTGTTTGTGTTTGTGTTTGTATTTGTTTACTGGATTGTGCGTGAATATCGACGACGAAAGATCAAAACGATACACAGTGCACACACGCCTAATGATCGACGGACGGACAACCAACCAAATGAATGAGCGGACGAACGAACGAACGAACGAACAAACAGACAAACAAACAAACAAACAAAAGAAAGAAAGAAAGAAAAAAGAGAGTCTTCGACGGGACTCGAACCCGCAATCTCCCGCTTCGTAGGCGGATGCCTTATCCATTGGGCCACGAGGACAGCACATACCACACACTAAACACACACATACACAACAAAACAAAACACAACACAACAACACACAATACAAACACTACACTACACATACACCATGTACAACAAACACAAACACAAACACAAACACCACAACATACACAGCAACCAACAAACTAACACAAACAAACAACAAGCAACACAAACAACTACACACACATACACACACACACATACACACACACACACGCGATATGAACACACTTCCATGACTGACACTTGCATTCCCAAACGCACCAATGCCGCCGCGCACGCCAAGTAAACGCCAAAACAATACCACACACATACAAACGAGCAAACAGCGCATACACAACAACAACCACGCGACAACAACGCGCACACGCCCGAATCACACTTCAACAGCGACAGAACGACACAACAAAGCACAACACCACCACGCCACAACAACAACACTGCCGTCAACTACACCGTCCACTACACCGTCCACTCTGTCGTCCACCCCGTCCACTACGACAATCACCACTTCTACGCTCGCGACTGGTCATGCTGTGTCTACAAATACACCTCGCACGTCGCAACGGCACACCAAGACGCGACAAGACAGAGTGACACATCCAGAGTGTGCAAGAGCAAATGCGACAGCTCCACGCAAACCACAACACAACACAACACAACGTGCTCGTTAGTGTTAGTGTTTGTGTTTGTGTTTGTATTTGTTTACTGGATTGTGCGTGAATATCGACGACGAAAGATCAAAACGATACACAGTGCACACACGCCTAATGATCGACGGACGGACAACCAACCAAATGAATGAGCGGACGAACGAACGAACGAACGAACAAACAGACAAACAAACAAACAAACAAAAGAAAGAAAGAAAGAAAAAAGAGAGTCTTCGACGGGACTCGAACCCGCAATCTCCCGCTTCGTAGGCGGATGCCTTATCCATTGGGCCACGAGGACAGCACATACCACACACTAAACACACACATACACAACAAAACAAAACACAACACAACAACACACAATACAAACACTACACTACACATACACCATGTACAACAAACACAAACACAAACACAAACACCACAACATACACAGCAACCAACAAACTAACACAAACAAACAACAAGCAACACAAACAACTACACACACATACACACACACACATACACACACACACACGCGATATGAACACACTTCCATGACTGACACTTGCATTCCCAAACGCACCAATGCCGCCGCGCACGCCAAGTAAACGCCAAAACAATACCACACACATACAAACGAGCAAACAGCGCATACACAACAACAACCACGCGACAACAACGCGCACACGCCCGAATCACACTTCAACAGCGACAGAACGACACAACAAAGCACAACACCACCACGCCACAACAACAACACTGCCGTCAACTACACCGTCCACTACACCGTCCACTCTGTCGTCCACCCCGTCCACTACGACAATCACCACTTCTACGCTCGCGACTGGTCATGCTGTGTCTACAAATACACCTCGCACGTCGCAACGGCACACCAAGACGCGACAAGACAGAGTGACACATCCAGAGTGTGCAAGAGCAAATGCGACAGCTCCACGCAAACCACAACACAACACAACACAACGTGCTCGTTAGTGTTAGTGTTTGTGTTTGTGTTTGTGTTTGTATTTGTTTACTGGATTGTGCGTGAATATCGACGACGAAAGATCAAAACGATACACAGTGCACACACGCCTAATGATCGACGGACGGACAACCAACCAAATGAATGAGCGGACGAACGAACGAACGAACGAACAAACAGACAAACAAACAAACAAACAAAAGAAAGAAAGAAAGAAAAAAGAGAGTCTTCGACGGGACTCGAACCCGCAATCTCCCGCTTCGTAGGCGGATGCCTTATCCATTGGGCCACGAGGACAGCACATACCACACACTAAACACACACATACACAACAAAACAAAACACAACACAACAACACACAATACAAACACTACACTACACATACACCATGTACAACAAACACAAACACAAACACAAACACCACAACATACACAGCAACCAACAAACTAACACAAACAAACAACAAGCAACACAAACAACTACACACACATACACACACACACATACACACACACACACACGCGATATGAACACACTTCCATGACTGACACTTGCATTCCCAAACGCACCAATGCCGCCGCGCACGCCAAGTAAACGCCAAAACAATACCACACACATACAAACGAGCAAACAGCGCATACACAACAACAACCACGCGACAACAACGCGCACACGCCCGAATCACACTTCAACAGCGACAGAACGACACAACAAAGCACAACACCACCACGCCACAACAACAACACTGCCGTCAACTACACCGTCCACTACACCGTCCACTCTGTCGTCCACCCCGTCCACTACGACAATCACCACTTCTACGCTCGCGACTGGTCATGCTGTGTCTACAAATACACCTCGCACGTCGCAACGGCACACCAAGACGCGACAAGACAGAGTGACACATCCAGAGTGTGCAAGAGCAAATGCGACAGCTCCACGCAAACCACAACACAACACAACACAACGTGCTCGTTAGTGTTAGTGTTTGTGTTTGTGTTTGTGTTTGTATTTGTTTACTGGATTGTGCGTGAATATCGACGACGAAAGATCAAAACGATACACAGTGCACACACGCCTAATGATCGACGGACGGACAACCAACCAAATGAATGAGCGGACGAACGAACGAACGAACGAACAAACAGACAAACAAACAAACAAACAAAAGAAAGAAAGAAAGAAAAAAGAGAGTCTTCGACGGGACTCGAACCCGCAATCTCCCGCTTCGTAGGCGGATGCCTTATCCATTGGGCCACGAGGACAGCACATACCACACACTAAACACACACATACACAACAAAACAAAACACAACACAACAACACACAATACAAACACTACACTACACATACACCATGTACAACAAACACAAACACAAACACAAACACCACAACATACACAGCAACCAACAAACTAACACAAACAAACAACAAGCAACACAAACAACTACACACACATACACACACACACATACACACACACACACGCGATATGAACACACTTCCATGACTGACACTTGCATTCCCAAACGCACCAATGCCGCCGCGCACGCCAAGTAAACGCCAAAACAATACCACACACATACAAACGAGCAAACAGCGCATACACAACAACAACCACGCGACAACAACGCGCACACGCCCGAATCACACTTCAACAGCGACAGAACGACACAACAAAGCACAACACCACCACGCCACAACAACAACACTGCCGTCAACTACACCGTCCACTACACCGTCCACTCTGTCGTCCACCCCGTCCACTACGACAATCACCACTTCTACGCTCGCGACTGGTCATGCTGTGTCTACAAATACACCTCGCACGTCGCAACGGCACACCAAGACGCGACAAGACAGAGTGACACATCCAGAGTGTGCAAGAGCAAATGCGACAGCTCCACGCAAACCACAACACAACACAACACAACGTGCTCGTTAGTGTTAGTGTTTGTGTTGTGTTTGTGTTTGTATTTGTTTACTGGATTGTGCGTGAATATCGACGACGAAAGATCAAAACGATACACAGTGCACACACGCCTAATGATCGACGGACGGACAACCAACCAAATGAATGAGCGGACGAACGAACGAACGAACGAACAAACAGACAAACAAACAAACAAACAAAAGAAAGAAAGAAAGAAAAAAGAGAGTCTTCGACGGGACTCGAACCCGCAATCTCCCGCTTCGTAGGCGGATGCCTTATCCATTGGGCCACGAGGACAGCACATACCACACACTAAACACACACATACACAACAAAACAAAACACAACACAACAACACACAATACAAACACTACACTACACATACACCATGTACAACAAACACAACACAAACACAAACACAAACACCACAACATACACAGCAACCAACAAACTAACACAAACAAACAACAAGCAACACAAACAACTACACACACATACACACACACACATACACACACACACACACGCGATATGAACACACTTCCATGACTGACACTTGCATTCCCAAACGCACCAATGCCGCCGCGCACGCCAAGTAAACGCCAAAACAATACCACACACATACAAACGAGCAAACAGCGCATACACAACAACAACCACGCGACAACAACGCGCACACGCCCGAATCACACTTCAACAGCGACAGAACGACACAACAAAGCACAACACCACCACGCCACAACAACAACACTGCCGTCAACTACACCGTCCACTACACCGTCCACTCTGTCGTCCACCCCGTCCACTACGACAATCACCACTTCTACGCTCGCGACTGGTCATGCTGTGTCTACAAATACACCTCGCACGTCGCAACGGCACACCAAGACGCGACAAGACAGAGTGACACATCCAGAGTGTGCAAGAGCAAATGCGACAGCTCCACGCAAACCACAACACAACACAACACAACGTGCTCGTTAGTGTTAGTGTTTGTGTTTGTGTTTGTGTTTGTATTTGTTTACTGGATTGTGCGTGAATATCGACGACGAAAGATCAAAACGATACACAGTGCACACACGCCTAATGATCGACGGACGGACAACCAACCAAATGAATGAGCGGACGAACGAACGAACGAACGAACAAACAGACAAACAAACAAACAAACAAAAGAAAGAAAGAAAGAAAAAAGAGAGTCTTCGACGGGACTCGAACCCGCAATCTCCCGCTTCGTAGGCGGATGCCTTATCCATTGGGCCACGAGGACAGCACATACCACACACTAAACACACACATACACAACAAAACAAAACACAACACAACAACACACAATACAAACACTACACTACACATACACCATGTACAACAAACACAAACACAAACACAAACACCACAACATACACAGCAACCAACAAACTAACACAAACAAACAACAAGCAACACAAACAACTACACACACATACACACACACACATACACACACACACACACGCGATATGAACACACTTCCATGACTGACACTTGCATTCCCAAACGCACCAATGCCGCCGCGCACGCCAAGTAAACGCCAAAACAATACCACACACATACAAACGAGCAAACAGCGCATACACAACAACAACCACGCGACAACAACGCGCACACGCCCGAATCACACTTCAACAGCGACAGAACGACACAACAAAGCACAACACCACCACGCCACAACAACAACACTGCCGTCAACTACACCGTCCACTACACCGTCCACTCTGTCGTCCACCCCGTCCACTACGACAATCACCACTTCTACGCTCGCGACTGGTCATGCTGTGTCTACAAATACACCTCGCACGTCGCAACGGCACACCAAGACGCGACAAGACAGAGTGACACATCCAGAGTGTGCAAGAGCAAATGCGACAGCTCCACGCAAACCACAACACAACACAACACAACGTGCTCGTTAGTGTTAGTGTTTGTGTTTGTGTTTGTGTTTGTATTTGTTTACTGGATTGTGCGTGAATATCGACGACGAAAGATCAAAACGATACACAGTGCACACACGCCTAATGATCGACGGACGGACAACCAACCAAATGAATGAGCGGACGAACGAACGAACGAACGAACAAACAGACAAACAAACAAACAAACAAAAGAAAGAAAGAAAGAAAAAAGAGAGTCTTCGACGGGACTCGAACCCGCAATCTCCCGCTTCGTAGGCGGATGCCTTATCCATTGGGCCACGAGGACAGCACATACCACACACTAAACACACACATACACAACAAAACAAAACACAACACAACAACACACAATACAAACACTACACTACACATACACCATGTACAACAAACACAAACACAAACACAAACACAAACACCACAACATACACAGCAACCAACAAACTAACACAAACAAACAACAAGCAACACAAACAACTACACACACATACACACACACACATACACACACACACACGCGATATGAACACACTTCCATGACTGACACTTGCATTCCCAAACGCACCAATGCCGCCGCGCACGCCAAGTAAACGCCAAAACAATACCACACACATACAAACGAGCAAACAGCGCATACACAACAACAACCACGCGACAACAACGCGCACACGCCCGAATCACACTTCAACAGCGACAGAACGACACAACAAAGCACAACACCACCACGCCACAACAACAACACTGCCGTCAACTACACCGTCCACTACACCGTCCACTCTGTCGTCCACCCCGTCCACTACGACAATCACCACTTCTACGCTCGCGACTGGTCATGCTGTGTCTACAAATACACCTCGCACGTCGCAACGGCACACCAAGACGCGACAAGACAGAGTGACACATCCAGAGTGTGCAAGAGCAAATGCGACAGCTCCACGCAAACCACAACACAACACAACACAACGTGCTCGTTAGTGTTAGTGTTTGTGTTTGTGTTTGTGTTTGTATTTGTTTACTGGATTGTGCGTGAATATCGACGACGAAAGATCAAAACGATACACAGTGCACACACGCCTAATGATCGACGGACGGACAACCAACCAAATGAATGAGCGGACGAACGAACGAACGAACGAACAAACAGACAAACAAACAAACAAACAAAAGAAAGAAAGAAAGAAAAAAGAGAGTCTTCGACGGGACTCGAACCCGCAATCTCCCGCTTCGTAGGCGGATGCCTTATCCATTGGGCCACGAGGACAGCACATACCACACACTAAACACACACATACACAACAAAACAAAACACAACACAACAACACACAATACAAACACTACACTACACATACACCATGTACAACAAACACAAACACAAACACAAACACCACAACATACACAGCAACCAACAAACTAACACAAACAAACAACAAGCAACACAAACAACTACACACACACATACACACACACACATACACACACACACACGCGATATGAACACACTTCCATGACTGACACTTGCATTCCCAAACGCACCAATGCCGCCGCGCACGCCAAGTAAACGCCAAAACAATACCACACACATACAAACGAGCAAACAGCGCATACACAACAACAACCACGCGACAACAACGCGCACACGCCCGAATCACACTTCAACAGCGACAGAACGACACAACAAAGCACAACACCACCACGCCACAACAACAACACTGCCGTCAACTACACCGTCCACTACACCGTCCACTCTGTCGTCCACCCCGTCCACTACGACAATCACCACTTCTACGCTCGCGACTGGTCATGCTGTGTCTACAAATACACCTCGCACGTCGCAACGGCACACCAAGACGCGACAAGACAGAGTGACACATCCAGAGTGTGCAAGAGCAAATGCGACAGCTCCACGCAAACCACAACACAACACAACACAACGTGCTCGTTAGTGTTAGTGTTTGTGTTGTGTTTGTGTTTGTATTTGTTTACTGGATTGTGCGTGAATATCGACGACGAAAGATCAAAACGATACACAGTGCACACACGCCTAATGATCGACGGACGGACAACCAACCAAATGAATGAGCGGACGAACGAACGAACGAACGAACAAACAGACAAACAAACAAACAAACAAAAGAAAGAAAGAAAGAAAAAAGAGAGTCTTCGACGGGACTCGAACCCGCAATCTCCCGCTTCGTAGGCGGATGCCTTATCCATTGGGCCACGAGGACAGCACATACCACACACTAAACACACACATACACAACAAAACAAAACACAACACAACAACACACAATACAAACACTACACTACACATACACCATGTACAACAAACACAAACACAAACACAAACACCACAACATACACAGCAACCAACAAACTAACACAAACAAACAACAAGCAACACAAACAACTACACACACATACACACACACACATACACACACACACACGCGATATGAACACACTTCCATGACTGACACTTGCATTCCCAAACGCACCAATGCCGCCGCGCACGCCAAGTAAACGCCAAAACAATACCACACACATACAAACGAGCAAACAGCGCATACACAACAACAACCACGCGACAACAACGCGCACACGCCCGAATCACACTTCAACAGCGACAGAACGACACAACAAAGCACAACACCACCACGCCACAACAACAACACTGCCGTCAACTACACCGTCCACTACACCGTCCACTCTGTCGTCCACCCCGTCCACTACGACAATCACCACTTCTACGCTCGCGACTGGTCATGCTGTGTCTACAAATACACCTCGCACGTCGCAACGGCACACCAAGACGCGACAAGACAGAGTGACACATCCAGAGTGTGCAAGAGCAAATGCGACAGCTCCACGCAAACCACAACACAACACAACACAACGTGCTCGTTAGTGTTAGTGTTTGTGTTTGTGTTTGTGTTTGTATTTGTTTACTGGATTGTGCGTGAATATCGACGACGAAAGATCAAAACGATACACAGTGCACACACGCCTAATGATCGACGGACGGACAACCAACCAAATGAATGAGCGGACGAACGAACGAACGAACGAACAAACAGACAAACAAACAAACAAACAAAAGAAAGAAAGAAAGAAAAAAGAGAGTCTTCGACGGGACTCGAACCCGCAATCTCCCGCTTCGTAGGCGGATGCCTTATCCATTGGGCCACGAGGACAGCACATACCACACACTAAACACACACATACACAACAAAACAAAACACAACACAACAACACACAATACAAACACTACACTACACATACACCATGTACAACAAACACAAACACAAACACAAACACAAACACCACAACATACACAGCAACCAACAAACTAACACAAACAAACAACAAGCAACACAAACAACTACACACACATACACACACACACATACACACACACACACGCGATATGAACACACTTCCATGACTGACACTTGCATTCCCAAACGCACCAATGCCGCCGCGCACGCCAAGTAAACGCCAAAACAATACCACACACATACAAACGAGCAAACAGCGCATACACAACAACAACCACGCGACAACAACGCGCACACGCCCGAATCACACTTCAACAGCGACAGAACGACACAACAAAGCACAACACCACCACGCCACAACAACAACACTGCCGTCAACTACACCGTCCACTACACCGTCCACTCTGTCGTCCACCCCGTCCACTACGACAATCACCACTTCTACGCTCGCGACTGGTCATGCTGTGTCTACAAATACACCTCGCACGTCGCAACGGCACACCAAGACGCGACAAGACAGAGTGACACATCCAGAGTGTGCAAGAGCAAATGCGACAGCTCCACGCAAACCACAACACAACACAACACAACGTGCTCGTTAGTGTTAGTGTTTGTGTTTGTGTTTGTGTTTGTATTTGTTTACTGGATTGTGCGTGAATATCGACGACGAAAGATCAAAACGATACACAGTGCACACACGCCTAATGATCGACGGACGGACAACCAACCAAATGAATGAGCGGACGAACGAACGAACGAACGAACAAACAGACAAACAAACAAACAAACAAAAGAAAGAAAGAAAGAAAAAAGAGAGTCTTCGACGGGACTCGAACCCGCAATCTCCCGCTTCGTAGGCGGATGCCTTATCCATTGGGCCACGAGGACAGCACATACCACACACTAAACACACACATACACAACAAAACAAAACACAACACAACAACACACAATACAAACACTACACTACACATACACCATGTACAACAAACACAAACACAAACACAAACACCACAACATACACAGCAACCAACAAACTAACACAAACAAACAACAAGCAACACAAACAACTACACACACATACACACACACATACACACACACACACACGCGATATGAACACACTTCCATGACTGACACTTGCATTCCCAAACGCACCAATGCCGCCGCGCACGCCAAGTAAACGCCAAAACAATACCACACACATACAAACGAGCAAACAGCGCATACACAACAACAACCACGCGACAACAACGCGCACACGCCCGAATCACACTTCAACAGCGACAGAACGACACAACAAAGCACAACACCACCACGCCACAACAACAACACTGCCGTCAACTACACCGTCCACTACACCGTCCACTCTGTCGTCCACCCCGTCCACTACGACAATCACCACTTCTACGCTCGCGACTGGTCATGCTGTGTCTACAAATACACCTCGCACGTCGCAACGGCACACCAAGACGCGACAAGACAGAGTGACACATCCAGAGTGTGCAAGAGCAAATGCGACAGCTCCACGCAAACCACAACACAACACAACACAACGTGCTCGTTAGTGTTAGTGTTTGTGTTTGTGTTTGTGTTTGTATTTGTTTACTGGATTGTGCGTGAATATCGACGACGAAAGATCAAAACGATACACAGTGCACACACGCCTAATGATCGACGGACGGACAACCAACCAAATGAATGAGCGGACGAACGAACGAACGAACGAACAAACAGACAAACAAACAAACAAACAAAAGAAAGAAAGAAAGAAAAAAGAGAGTCTTCGACGGGACTCGAACCCGCAATCTCCCGCTTCGTAGGCGGATGCCTTATCCATTGGGCCACGAGGACAGCACATACCACACACTAAACACACACATACACAACAAAACAAAACACAACACAACAACACACAATACAAACACTACACTACACATACACCATGTACAACAAACACAAACACAAACACAAACACCACAACATACACAGCAACCAACAAACTAACACAAACAAACAACAAGCAACACAAACAACTACACACACATACACACACACACATACACACACACACACGCGATATGAACACACTTCCATGACTGACACTTGCATTCCCAAACGCACCAATGCCGCCGCGCACGCCAAGTAAACGCCAAAACAATACCACACACATACAAACGAGCAAACAGCGCATACACAACAACAACCACGCGACAACAACGCGCACACGCCCGAATCACACTTCAACAGCGACAGAACGACACAACAAAGCACAACACCACCACGCCACAACAACAACACTGCCGTCAACTACACCGTCCACTACACCGTCCACTCTGTCGTCCACCCCGTCCACTACGACAATCACCACTTCTACGCTCGCGACTGGTCATGCTGTGTCTACAAATACACCTCGCACGTCGCAACGGCACACCAAGACGCGACAAGACAGAGTGACACATCCAGAGTGTGCAAGAGCAAATGCGACAGCTCCACGCAAACCACAACACAACACAACACAACGTGCTCGTTAGTGTTAGTGTTTGTGTTTGTGTTTGTGTTTGTATTTGTTTACTGGATTGTGCGTGAATATCGACGACGAAAGATCAAAACGATACACAGTGCACACACGCCTAATGATCGACGGACGGACAACCAACCAAATGAATGAGCGGACGAACGAACGAACGAACGAACAAACAGACAAACAAACAAACAAACAAAAGAAAGAAAGAAAGAAAAAAGAGAGTCTTCGACGGGACTCGAACCCGCAATCTCCCGCTTCGTAGGCGGATGCCTTATCCATTGGGCCACGAGGACAGCACATACCACACACTAAACACACACATACACAACAAAACAAAACACAACACAACAACACACAATACAAACACTACACTACACATACACCATGTACAACAAACACAAACACAAACACAAACACCACAACATACACAGCAACCAACAAACTAACACAAACAAACAACAAGCAACACAAACAACTACACACACATACACACACACACATACACACACACACACGCGATATGAACACACTTCCATGACTGACACTTGCATTCCCAAACGCACCAATGCCGCCGCGCACGCCAAGTAAACGCCAAAACAATACCACACACATACAAACGAGCAAACAGCGCATACACAACAACAACCACGCGACAACAACGCGCACACGCCCGAATCACACTTCAACAGCGACAGAACGACACAACAAAGCACAACACCACCACGCCACAACAACAACACTGCCGTCAACTACACCGTCCACTACACCGTCCACTCTGTCGTCCACCCCGTCCACTACGACAATCACCACTTCTACGCTCGCGACTGGTCATGCTGTGTCTACAAATACACCTCGCACGTCGCAACGGCACACCAAGACGCGACAAGACAGAGTGACACATCCAGAGTGTGCAAGAGCAAATGCGACAGCTCCACGCAAACCACAACACAACACAACACAACGTGCTCGTTAGTGTTAGTGTTTGTGTTTGTGTTTGTGTTTGTATTTGTTTACTGGATTGTGCGTGAATATCGACGACGAAAGATCAAAACGATACACAGTGCACACACGCCTAATGATCGACGGACGGACAACCAACCAAATGAATGAGCGGACGAACGAACGAACGAACGAACAAACAGACAAACAAACAAACAAACAAAAGAAAGAAAGAAAGGAAAAAGAGAGTCTTCGACGGGACTCGAACCCGCAATCTCCCGCTTCGTAGGCGGATGCCTTATCCATTGGGCCACGAGGACAGCACATACCACACACTAAACACACACATACACAACAAAACAAAACACAACACAACAACACACAATACAAACACTACACTACACATACACCATGTACAACAAACACAAACACAAACACAAACACCACAACATACACAGCAACCAACAAACTAACACAAACAAACAACAAGCAACACAACAACTACACACACATACACACACACACATACACACACACACACATACACACATACACACACACACACGCGATATGAACACACTTCCATGACTGACACTTGCATTCCCAAACGCACCAATGCCGCCGCGCACGCCAAGTAAACGCCAAAACAATACCACACACATACAAACGAGCAAACAGCGCATACACAACAACAACCACGCGACAACAACGCGCACACGCCCGAATCACACTTCAACAGCGACAGAACGACACAACAAAGCACAACACCACCACGCCACAACAACAACACTGCCGTCAACTACACCGTCCACTACACCGTCCACTCTGTCGTCCACCCCGTCCACTACGACAATCACCACTTCTACGCTCGCGACTGGTCATGCTGTGTCTACAAATACACCTCGCACGTCGCAACGGCACACCAAGACGCGACAAGACAGAGTGACACATCCAGAGTGTGCAAGAGCAAATGCGACAGCTCCACGCAAACCACAACACAACACAACACAACGTGCTCGTTAGTGTTAGTGTTGTGTTTGTGTTTGTGTTTGTATTTGTTTACTGGATTGTGCGTGAATATCGACGACGAAAGATCAAAACGATACACAGTGCACACACGCCTAATGATCGACGGACGGACAACCAACCAAATGAATGAGCGGACGAACGAACGAACGAACGAACAAACAGACAAACAAACAAACAAACAAAAGAAAGAAAGAAAGAAAAAAGAGAGTCTTCGACGGGACTCGAACCCGCAATCTCCCGCTTCGTAGGCGGATGCCTTATCCATTGGGCCACGAGGACAGCACATACCACACACTAAACACACACATACACAACAAAACAAAACACAACACAACAACACACAATACAAACACTACACTACACATACACCATGTACAACAAACACAAACACAAACACAAACACCACAACATACACAGCAACCAACAAACTAACACAAACAAACAACAAGCAACACAAACAACTACACACACACATACACACACACACACATACACACACACACACGCGATATGAACACACTTCCATGACTGACACTTGCATTCCCAAACGCACCAATGCCGCCGCGCACGCCAAGTAAACGCCAAAACAATACCACACACATACAAACGAGCAAACAGCGCATACACAACAACAACCACGCGACAACAACGCGCACACGCCCGAATCACACTTCAACAGCGACAGAACGACACAACAAAGCACAACACCACCACGCCACAACAACAACACTGCCGTCAACTACACCGTCCACTACACCGTCC